>CM038680.1:94888164-95598790 GCA_021605205.1 Aegilops longissima | reverse complement strand
CTTCTGCCAAGCTTATTGCTAAGCATCGTCGGTCGGTACACAGCATTGCATACATGATAGAGCCTATGGCTGAAGCATAGGAACATCTTTCATTTTCTCTCTATCTTCTGCTGTGGTGGGCATTGAGTCGACTCAATCTCACACCTTATGTCTGAGTAAAAACCTTTCTTTGCACGATCCATTTTGAACTTTTCAAAACTTTATCAAGGTATGTGCTTTGTGAAAGTCAATTAAGCGTCTTGATCTATCTCTATAGATCTTGATGCCCAATATATAAGCAGCTTCACGAGGTCTTTCATTGAAAACTTTTATTCAAGTATCCTTTTATGCTATCCAGAAATTCTATATCATTTCCAATCAATAATATATCGTCCACATATAATATCGAAATGCTCTGAGCTCCACTCACTTTCTTGTAAATCGAGGCTTCTCCAAAAGTCATATAAAACCATATCTTTGATCACACTATCAAGCGTTTATTCAACTCGAGAGGCTTGCACAGGACCATAAATTGATCGTTGGAGCTTGCACACTTTATTAGCACCCTTTGGATCAACAAAACCTTCTGGTTGCATCATATACAACTCTTCTTCTAGAAATCCATTCAAGAATGCAGTTTTACATCCATTTGCCAAATTTCATAATCATAAAATGCAGCAATTGCTAACATGATTCGGACAGACTTAAGCATCGCTTCGGGTGAGAAAGTCTCATCGTAGTCAACCCTTGAACTTGTCGAAAACCTTTCGCAACAAGTCGAGCTTTATAAACAGATTACATTACCATCGTCGGTCTTCTTCTTAAAGATCCATTTATTCTCAATGGCTTGCCGATCATCGGGCAAGTCAACCAAAATCCATACTTTGTTCTCATACATGGATCCCATCTCAGATTTCATGGCTTCCAGCCATTTTGCGAATCTGGGCTCACCATCGCTTCTTCATAGTTTGTAGGTTCGCCATGGTCAAGTAACATGACTTCCGAATAGGATTACCGTACCACTCACAGTGCGTATTTTACTCTGGTTGACCTCTGAGTTCAGTAGAAACTTGATCTGAAGTTTCATGATCAATATCATTAGTTTCCTCACTAATTGGTGTAGTTGTCACAGAACCGTTTCTTGTGATGAACTACTTTCAATAAGGAGCGAATCTGATTATCTCATCAAGTTCTACTTTCCTCCCACTCACTTCTTTGAGAGAAACTCCTTTTCTAGAAAGGATCCGAATTTAGCGACGAAAATCTTGCCTTGAGATCTGTGATAGAAGGTGTACCCAACAGTCTCCTTTGGGTATCCTATGAAGACACATTTCTCCGATTTGGGTTCGAGCTTATCTGGTTGAAGTTTCTTCACATAAGCATCGCAACCCCAAACTTTAAAAGCGACAACTTTGGTTTCTTGCCAAACCACAGTTCATAAGGTGTCGTCTCAGCGGACTTTGATGGTGCCCTATTTAGCGTGAATCGGCCGTCTCTAAAGCATATCCCCAAAGCGATAGCGGTAAATCAGTAAGAGACATCATAGATCGCACCATATCAAGTAAAATACGATTACGACGTTCGGACACACCATTTCTCTGTGGTGTTCGGGTGGCGTGATTCTTGAAACTATTCGCATTGTTTCAAATGTAAACCAAACTCGTAACTCAAATATTCTCCTCCACGATCAGATCATAGAAATTTTATTTTCTTGTTACGATGATTTTCCACTTCACTCTGAAATTCTTTGAACTTTTCAAATGTTTCAGATTTGTGTTTCATTAAGTAGATATACCAATATCTGCTCAAATCATCTGTGAAGGTGAGAAAATAACGATACCCGCCGCGTGCCTCAACATTCATTGGACCACAAACATCGGTATGTATGATTTCCAACAAATCAGTTGCTCGCTCCATAGTTCGGAGAAGCGGCGTTTTAGTCATCTTGCCCATGAGGCACGGTTACGCAAGTACCAAGTGATTCGTAATCAAGTGATTCCAAAAGTCCATCAGTATGGAGTTTCTTCATGCGTTTTACACCGATATGACCCAAACGGCAGTGCCACAAATAAGTTGCATTATCATTATCAACTCTGTATCTTTTGGTTTCAACACTATGAATATGTGTATTACTACTAAAATAGACCACTCTTCAAGGGTGCATGACCATAAAAGATATTATTCATATAAATAGAACAACCATTATTCTCTGTCTTAAATGAATAACCGTCTCGCATCAAACAAGATCCAGATATAATGTTCATGCTTAGCGCGGCACCAAATAACAATTATTTAGGTCTAAAACTAATCCCGATGGTAGATGTAGAGGTAGCGTGCGACCGCGATCACATCGACTTTGGAACCATTTCCCCAGCGCATCGTCACCTCGTCCTTAGCCAATCTTGATTAATCCATAGTTCTGTTTGAGTTGCAAATATTAGCAATGAACCGTTATCAAATACCAGTACTACTGCGAGTATTAGTAAGGTACACATCAATAACATGTATATCACATATACCTTTGATCACCTTGCCATCCTTCTTATCCGCCAAATACTTGGGGCAGTTCCGCTTCGATGTCGGTTTGCTTGCGGTAAAACACTCGATTTCAGGCTTAGGTCCAGACTTGGGTTTCTTCTCTTGAGCAGCAACTTTCTTGTTGTTCTTTTGAAGTTCCTTCTTCTTTCCTTTGCCCTTTTCTTGAAACTAGTGGTCTTGTTGACCATCAACACTTGATGCTCTTTCTTGATTTCTACCTCCATGACTTTTAGCATTGCGAAGAGCTCGGAATTGTTTTAGTCATCCCTTGCATATTATAGTTCATCACGAAGCTCTTGTAGCTTGGTGGCGGTGATTGGAGAATTTCATCAATGACACTATCATCGGAAGAGTAACTCCCGGTTGAATCAAGTGATTATTATACCCGGACATTTTGAGTATATGTTCCTTGTGAACTATTCTCCTCCATCTTGCAGCTATAGAACTTATTGGAACTTCATATCTCTCAATCCGGGCATTTGCTTGAAATATTAACTTCAACTCTGGAACATCTCATATGCTCCATGGCGTTCAAAAGCGTCGTTGAAGACCAGTTCTAAGCCGTAAAGCATGGCACCTTGAACTATAGAGTAGTCATCAGCTTTGCTTTGCGGAGCGTTCACAACCGGCGTTGCTCTGCGGCAGGCACTGGCACCCAGCGGTGCTTCGGGGCGTAATTCTTACATGCAGCAATGAGGATAATCCTCAAATTCGGACTCAGTCCGTGTAATTGCTACCATCATCTTTCAACTTTGCTTTCTCAAGGAGCGCATTAAAATTCAGCGGAACAACAGCACGAGCCATCTATCTCGATAAACATAGACAAGCAAAATACTATCGGTACTAAGTTCATGATAAATTTAAGTTTAATTAATCATATTAAAAACTCCCACTTAGGCAGACATCTCTCTAGTCATCTAAGTGATTCGTGATCCAAATCAACTAAACCATGTCCGATCATCACGTGAGATGGAGTAGTTTCAATGGTGAACATCACTATGTTGATCATATCTACTATATGATTCACGTTCGACCTTCGGTCTCCGTGTTCGAGGACATATCTGTTATATGCTAGGCTCGTCAAGTTTAACTTTGAGTATTCGCGTGTGCAACTGTTTTGCACCGTTGTATTTGAGCGTAGAGCCTATCACACCCGATCATCACGTGGTGTCTCGTACGAAGAACTTTCATAGCGGTGCATACTCGGGAGAACACTTCTTGATAATTTTAGTGAGAGATCATCTTATAATGCTACCGTCAATCAAAGCAAGATAAGATGCATAAAGAATAAACATCACATGCAATCAATATAAGTGATATGATATGGTCATCATCATCTTGTGCTTGTGATCTCCATCTCGAAGCACCGTCATGATCACCATCGTCACCGGTAGCGACACCTTGATCTCCATCGTAGTATCGTTGTCGTCTAGCCAACTATTGCTTCTCGACTATCGCTCTGCTTAGTGATAAAGTAAAGCAATTACATAGCGTTGCATTTCATACAATAAGCGACAACCATATGGCTCCTGCCGATTGCGATAACTTCGGTTACAAAACATGATCATCTCATACAATAAAATATAGCATCACATCTTGACCAAATCACATCACAACATGCCTGCAAAAACAAGTTAGGCGTCCTCTACTTTGTTGTTGCAAGTTTTACGTGGCTGCTACGGGCTGAGCAAGAACCGTTCTTACCTACGCATCAAAACCACAGCGATAGTTTGTCAAGTTGGTGCTGTTTTAACCTTCGCAAGGACGGCGTAGCCACAGTTCAACTAAAGTGAGAAAGCAGAGACACCGCGGTCACCTTTAAGCAGCGAGTGCTCGAGCGGTGAAACCAGTCTCGCGTAAGCGTCTGGCGTAATGTCGATCCGGGCGCTTCATCTCACAATACCGCTGAACAAAGTATGACATCTTTGGTAAGCGGTATGACTTATATCGCCCACAACTCACTTGTGTTCTACTCGTGCATATGACATCAGCGCATAAAACCAGGCTCGATGCCTTTGTTGGGGAGCGTAGTAATTTCAAAAAATTCCCTCGCACACGCAAGACCATGGTGATGGCATAGCAGCGAGAGGAGAGTGTATGTCCACGTACCCTCGTGAGACCCGGCGGGCGTTATAACAACGCGGTTGATGTAGTCGTCGTCTTCACGATCCGACCGATCCAAGTACGAGCGTCGGCACCTCCGAGTTCAGCACCGTTCAGCTCGATGGCGATCCCGGGCTCCGATCCAGCAAAGCGTCGGGGATGAGTTCCGTCGACCTGCGGCGTGGTGGCGATGATGATGCTCCACCGATGTAGGGCTTCACCTAAGCTCATGACGATATGACTTCACCGCGCGGGCTTCGCCTAAGCTCATGACGATATGACGAAGTGGAATATGGTGGAGGGCACCGCACTGCAGCTAAGAGCGATCCGTAGATCAACTTGTGTGTTATGGGGTGCCCCCCTGCCCCGTATATAAAGGAGCAAGAAGTGCGGCCGGCCCTAGGGAGGCGCGCTGGAGAGTCCTACTCCCACGGGTAGGACTCCCCCCTTTCCTAGTTGGATTAGGTCTTGGGGAAGGGGAGAGAGGGAGGCGCCGCCCCCTTCTCCTGTCCTATTAGGACTAGAGGGGGAGGGCGCGGCCTTCCTGGTCAGCCCTCCTCTTCTCCTTATGGCCCATCAAGGCCCATTGATCCCTCGGGGGTTCGGTAACCCCGGTGTTCGATAAAATCCGTTTTCATCGGAACCTTTCGAAAATCAAACATAGGCTTCCAATATATCAATCTTTATGTCTCGACCATTTGAGACTCCTCGTCATGTCGTGATCACATCGGGACTCGAACAAACTTCGGTACATCATAACTTATAAACTCATAATAAACTGTCATCGAAGCGTTAAGCGTGTGGACCTTACGGGTTCGAGAACTATGTAGACATGACCTAGAACTATTCTCGGTCAATAACCAATAGCGGAACCTGGATGCCCATATTGGTTCCTACATATTCTTGAAGATCTTTATCGGTCAAACCGCATAACGACATCGTTGTTCCCTTTGTCATCGGTATGTTACTTACCGAGATTCGATCGTCGGTATCAATACCTAGTTCAATCTCATTACCGGCAAGTCTCTTTACTCGTTAAGTAATACATCATCTCACAACTAACTTTATTAGTTGCAATGCTTGCAAGGCTTATGTGATGTGTATTACCGAGAAGGCCTAGAATACCTCTCCGACAATCGGAGTGACAAAACCTAATCTCGAAATCGCCAACCCAACATGTACCTTTGGAGACACTGTAGTACTCCTTTATAATCACCCGATTCGTTGTGACGTTTGGTAGTACCAAAGTGTTCCTCCGATGTAAGCAGGAGTTGCATAATCTCATAGTTACGAGGAACATGTATAGGTCATGAAGAAAGCAATAGCAATATACTAAGCGATCAAGTGCTAAGCTAACGGAATGGGTCATGTCAATCACATCATTCTTCTAATGATGTGATCCCATTAATCAAATGACAACACATGTCTATGGTTAGGAAACATAACCATCTTTGATTAATGAGCTAGTCAAGTAGAGGCATACTAGTGACTATATGTTTGTCTATGTATTCACACATGTATTATGTTTCGGTTAATACAATTCTAGCATGAATAATAAACATTTATCATGATATAAGGAAATAAATAATAACTTTATTATTGCCTCTAGGGCATATTTCCTTGATCTCCACTTGCACTAGAGTCAATAATCTAGATTACACGTAATGATTCTAACACCCATGGAGTCTTGGTGCTGATCATGTTTTGCTCGTGGAAGAGGCTTAGTCAGCGGATGCGCAACATTCAGATCCGTATGTATCTTGCAAATCTCTATGTCTCCCACTTGGACTTGGTCCCGAATGGACTTGAGCGTCTCTTGATATGCTTGGTCCTCTTGTGAAATCTGGATTCCTTTGCCAAGGCAATTGCACGATATTGTCACGAGAAGATCTTCATTGGTCCCGATGCACTAGGTATGACACCTAGATCGGAAATGAACTCTTTATCGAGACTCCTTCATTTGCTGCTTCCGAAGCAGCTATGTACTCCGCTTCACATGTAGATCCCGCCACGGCCTTTGTTTAGAACTGCACCAACCTGATAGCTCCACCGTTTAATAAAAACACGTATCCGGTTTGCGATTTAGAATCGTCGGATCGATGTCAAAGCTTACATCGGCGTAACCATTTACGACTAGCTCTTTGTCACCTCCATATCGAGAAACATATCCTTAGTCCTTTTCGGGTATTTCGGGATGTTCTTGACCGCTGTCGATGATCCACTCTGGATTACTTTGGTACCTTCCTGCCAAGCTTATTGCTAAGCATCGTCGGTGCGGTACACAGCATTTCATACATGATAGAGCCTATGGCTGAAGCATAGGGAACATCTTTCATTTTCTCTCTATCTTCTGCTTTGTGGTGGGCATTGAGTCGACTCAATCTCACACCTTATGTCTGGTAAAAACCTTTCTTTGCACGATCCATTTGAACTTTTCAAAACTTTATCAAGGTATGTGCTTTGTGAAAGTCAATTAAGCGTCTTGATCTATCTCTATAGATCTTGATGCCCAATATGTAAGCAACTTCACGAGGTCTTTCATTGAAAAACTTTTATTCAAGTATCCTTTTATGCTATCCAGAAATTCTATATCATTTCCAATCAATAAAATGCGTCCACATATAATATCAGAAATGCTCTGAGCTCCCTCACTTTCTTGTAAATCTGAGGCTTCTCCAAAAGTGCATATAAAACCATATCTTTGATCACACTATCAAAACATTTATTCCAACTCCGAGAGGCTTGCACGGACCATAAATTGATCATTGGAGCTTGCACACTTTGTTAGCACCCTTTGGATCAACAAAACCTTCTGGTTGCATCATATACAACTCTTCTTCTAGAAATCCATTCAAGAATGCAGTTTTACATCCATTTGCCAAATTTCATAATCATAAAATGCAGCAATTGCTAACATGATTGAGACAGACTTAAGCATCGCTTCTGGTGAGAAAGTCTCATCGTAGTCAACCCCTTGAACTTGTCGAAAACCTTTACGCAACAAGTCGAGCTTTATAAACGATTACATTACCATCAGCGTCAGTCTTCTTCTTAAAGATCCATTTATTCTCAATGGCTTGCCGATCATCGGGCAAGTCAACCAAAGTCCATACTTTGTTCTCATACATGGATCCCATCTCAGATTTCATGGCTTCCAGCCATTTTGCGGAATCTGGGCTCACCATCGCTTCTTCATAGTTTGTAGGTTCGCCATGGTCAAGTAACATGACTTCCAGAATAGGATTACCGTACCACTCTGGTGCGTATTTTACTCTGGTTGACCTACGAAGTTCAGTAGAAACTTGATCTGAAGTTTCATGATCAATATCATTAGTTTCCTCACTAATTGGTGTAGTTGTCACAGGAACCGTTTCTTGTGATGAACTACTTTCAATAAGGAGCAGGTACAGATTATCTCATCAAGTTCTACTTTCCTCCCTCACTTCTTTCGAGAGAAACTCCTTTTCTAGAAAGGATCCAAATTTAGCAACGAAAATCTTGCCTTCAGATCTGTGATAGTAGGTGTACCCAGCAGTCTCCTTTGGGTATCCTATGAAGACACATTTCTCGATTTGGGTTCGAGCTTATCTGGTTGAAGTTTCTTCACATAAGCATCGCAACCCCAAACTTTAAACGACAACTTTGGTTTCTTGCCAAACCACAGTTCATAAGGTGTCGTCTCAGCGGACTTTGATGGTGCCCTATTTAGCGTGAATGCGGCCGTCTCTAAAGCATATCCCCAAAGCGATAGCGGTAAATCGGTAAGAGACATCATAGATCGCACCATATCAAGTAAAAAATCACGATTCTGACGTTCGGACACACCATTTCTCTGTGGTGTTCGGGTGGCGTGAGTTCTTGAAACTATTCGCATTGTTTCAAATGTAAACCAAACTCGTAACTCAAATATTCTCCTCCACGATCAGATCGTAGAATTTTTTTTTCTTGTTACGATGATTTTCCACTTCACTCTGAAATTCTTTGAACTTTTCAAATGTTTCAGATTTGTGTTTCATTAAGTAGATATACCCATATTTGCTCAAATCATCGTGAAGGTGAGAAAATACGATACCTTGGCGTGCCTCAACATTCGTTGGACCACAAACATCGGTATGTATGATTTCCAACAAATCAGTTGCTCGCTCCATAGTTAGGAGAAGCGGCGTTTTAGTTATCTTGCCCATGAGGCACGGTTACATAAGTACCAAGTGATTCATAATCAAGTGATTCCAAAAGTCCATCGGTATGGAGTTTCTTCATGCGTTTACACGATATGACCCAAGCGGCGATTGCCACAAATAAGTTGCATTATCATTATCAACTCTGTATCTTTTGGTTTCAACACTATGAATATGTGTATTACTACTATCGAGATTCAATAAAAATAGACCACTCTTCAAGGGTGCATGACCATAAAGATATTATTCATATAAATAGAACAACCATTATTCTCTGTCTTAAATGAATAACCATCTCGCATCAAACAAGATCTAGATATAATGTTCATGTAACGCGGCACCAAATAACAATTATTTAGGTCTAAAACTAATCCCGATGGTAGATGTAGAGGTAGCGTGCCGACCGAGATCACATCGACTTTGGAACCATTTCCCAGCGCGCCGTCACCTCGTCCTTAGCCAATCTTAAGCAATCCGTAGTTCTGTTTGAGTTGCAAATATTAGCAGCAGAACCAGTATCAAATACCGGTACTCTGCGGTATTAGTAAGGTACACATCAATAACATGTATATCACATATACCTTTGATCACCTTGCCATCCTTCTTATCCGCCAAATACTTGGGGCAGTTCCGCTTCGATGTCGGTTTGCTTGCAGTAAAAACACTCGATTTCGAGGCTTAGGTCCGGACTTGGGTTTCTTCTCTTGAGCAGCAACTTTCTTGCTGTTCTTTTGAAGTTCCTTCTTCTTTCCTTTGCCCTTTTCTTGAAACTAGTGGTCTTGTTGACCATCAACACTTGATGCTCTTTCTTGATTTCTACCTCCATGACTTTTAGCATTGCGAAGAGCTCGGGGAATTGTTTTAGTCATCCCTTGCATATTATAGTTCATCACGAAGCTCTTGTAGCTTGGTGGCGATGATTGGAGAATTACATCAATGACACTATCATCCGGAAGAGTAACTCCAGTTGAATCAAGTGATTATTATACCCAGACATTTTGAGTCTATGTTCCTTGTGAACTATTCTCCTCCATCTTGCAGCTATAGAACTTATTGGAGACTTCATATCTCTCAATCCGGGCATTTGCTTGAAATATTAACTTCAACTCTGGAACATCTCATATGCTCCATGGCGTTCAAAGCGTCGTTGAAGACCGGTTCTAAGCCGTAAAGCATGGCACTGCTGAACTATAGAGTAGTCATCAGCTTTGCTTTGCAGGGCGTTCACAACTTGGCGTTGCTCTGCAGGCAGGCACCCAGCGGTGCTTCGGGGCGTAATTCTTACATGCAGCAATGAGGATAATCCTCAAATTCGGACCCAGTCCGTGTAATTGCTACCATCATCTTTCAACTTTGCTTTCTCAAGGCGCATTAAAATTCAGCGGAACAACGGCACGAGCCATCTATCTACGGTAAACATAGACCAGCAAAATACTATCGTACTAAGTTCATGATAAATTTAAGTTTAATTAATCATATTAAAAACTCCCACTTAGGCGAGACATCTCTCTAGTCATCTAAGTGATTCGTGATCCAAATCAACTAAACCATGTCCGACCATCACGTGAGATGGAGTAGTTTCAATGGTGAACATCACTATGTTGATCATATCTACTATATGATTCACGTTCGACCTTCGGTCTCCGTGTTCGAGGCCATATCTGTTATATGCTAGGCTCGTCAAGTTTAACTTTGAGTATTCAGCGTGTGCAACTGTTTTGCACCGTTGTATTTGAGCGTAGAGCCTATCACACCCGATCATCACGTGGTGTCTCGGCCACGAAGAACTTTCGCAGCGGTGCATACTCGGGAGAACACTTCTTGATAATTTTAGTGAGAGATCATCTTATAATGCTACCGTCAATCAAATCAAGATAAGATGCATAAAGGATAAACATCACATGCAATCAATATAAGTGATATGATATGGTCATCATCATCTTGTGCTTGTGATCTCCATCTCCGAAGCACCGTCATGATCACCATCGTCACCGGTAGCGACACCTTGATCTCCATCGTAGTATTGTTGTCGTCTAGCCAACTATTGCTTCTCGACTATCGCTCTTGCTTAGTGATAAAGTAAAGCAATTACATGGCGTTGTATTTCATACAATAAGCGACAACCATATGGCTCCTGCCGATTGCCGATAACTTCGGTTCTGAAACATGATCAGCTCATACAATAAAATATAGCATCACGTCTTGACCACATCACATCACAACATGCCCTGCAAAAACAAGTTAGGCGTCCTCTACTTTGTTGTTGCAAGTTTTACGTGGCTGCTATGGGCTGAGCAAGAACCGTTCTTACCTCGCATCAAAACCACAGCGATAGTTTGTCAAGTTGGTGCTGTTTTAACCTTCGCAAGGACGGGCGTAGCCGCACTCAGTTCAACTAAAGTGAGAGAAAGCAGAGACACCGCCGATCACCTTTAAGCAGCGAGTGCTCGAGCGGTGAAACCAGTCTCGCGTAAGCGTCTGGCGTAATGTCGGTCGGGCGCTTCATCTCACAATACCGCTGAACCAAAGTATGACATCTGGTAAGCGGTATGACTTATATCGCCACAACTCACTTGTGTTCTACTCGTGCATATGACATCAACGCATAAAACCAGGCTCGATGCCTTTGTTGGGGAGCGTAGTAATTTCAAAAAATTCCCTCGCACACGCAAGACCATGGTGATGGCATAGCAGCGAGAGGGAGAATGTATGTCCACGTGCCCTCGTGAACCCGAAAGCGGAGCGTTATAACAGCGGTTGATGTAGTCGTCGTCTTCACGATCCGACCGATCCAAGTACCGAGCGTCTGCACCTCGAGTTCAGCACCGCTCAGCTCGATGGCGATCCCGGGCTCCGATCCAGCAAAGCATCGGGGATGAATTCCGTCGGCACGACAGCGTGGTGACGATGATGATGCTCCACCGACGCAGGGCTTCACCTAAGCTCCGCGACGATATGACTTCACCGGCTGTGACGCCCCAAGACCAGAGCTTCAGTTGCCTTCCAGGGTTTCCGAGTTTTGTCGTGTGATTTGTTTTGTTTGTTGCATTCTTCATGTCATCTCTTGCATTGCATCATCTCATCATGTCTTTTAATTTTAAAAACTCATCTAAACAAAATTGTGTGGATCTTCGGTCCATTTAAATCGAGGGATATTCACAATGGTGATTTCTCTTTATAACATACCCTCCCGATATAAGGGATCTATAACAAAATATTCCATTTATATGGAAGCCATCGAAACAAACTTGCATTTTAAATTTCTCTCATTTTCAAATATTCTATGTCTTGATCTTTCTCCAAATACTTAAATTCCAGTTGTGGCACTTTGAAATATGTCAAAGTAGCTCCATGCCAGTTTTCAACTCAACTTGTATTTATTTGGCCCTCCAAATAGATATTTTGCTTCTATCTCTTTTACGTAAATAGAAAAGGATTTTCCCCTTCTTTTCTTTTAATCCAGTTTGCTAGGCCTCTTGGCCTTTTCCCCCTCCACGAAATGGCCCAAGGCCCACCTAAACCCTTCTAACCCTAGCCCCTCGCTCAGCCCGATCCCCATCTCCCTCGATCCCCTCCTGCTTCCCTCGCGCCGCCACTCTTCTCGTTCTCCATGCCCAACTCCATCCCCGCAGCCCTCCTCGCTCGACCCCAACACCAGCGCCGCCACCCTCGTCCTTCCCGATCCCTCGTCTTCCCATCTCTCCTCTCGTCCCTCAAGTGCGCCTCCACTCCACACACGCATGCATCGAGCAGGGAAAGGCTCCCTGCTGCTCGCACCCTCACAGCCAGCCGTGCCCCTCCATGGCGCTGCCTTCTGCTCCATCCAGCGCCCAAGCCTCCTCCTGCCTTCGCCCCCTCCTCTGCTCCCTTAGCCATGGCGCTCAAGTAGTCCCTTGCCTGCCCATGGCAACCAGTAGTAGGTCGCCGCTCCGCGCCGTCCGTGGCGCTTTGCAGCTCGCGTCTCCACCGTCGTCGCCGCCTCTTGCCTCCATCTCGCTGTGGACATGGTGCCAAGACCAGCAGCTCTGTCGCCTTCATCGCCTCACCTACTGCTTGCCTCTGTCGCGAGTGCCTCGTCGAGTCCATGGTTTGCACAGGGCCGACCATTCCCTTCGCATGCACGACCGTGACCTTGTCTCCCTCCTGCCCTGTTGCTGCCTCCGGGCACCTTGATGCATCTCGTGGTTAGCACCTTCGTCAAATTGCCTCGGGTCACCTTGAAGTGGCACGGCAAGTGCGATGTTGACCCTTGAAGACCCGTGCCCCTGTGCCATTCCGCTGCTGCACTAGAACCTACCAAGTACCCGGTGATCATCATGGAGTCGACTGCTTGACAACCTTGGTGCGGCTACCTCCACGTCAAGTCAAGTACCACTACAACCCGTGAAAAACTACGGCGGCGCTTGACGTCTGAACCGTGTACCTCGGCGACCCGCCAAGTACCCCTTGGTTGCGAGTACCTCTACCGGCGACCTGAACATCTCTGACGTGTACAACCCGATCGCGAGAGCGTCTACTTCCACTACGACCACGAGCGACTACTTCCACGGCGTCCGTGAACCACTACTTCCACTACCGTCGCGAGCGTCTACTTCCTCTCTGGCTTCGACCGGCCGAGATGAATGCAGCGCTTGAAGGTATAACCCGAGGCGACCGCCGTGAGCGAATGCATATGTTGTATGAGATGCCCGTTTGCACCGTGTCCGAAATTGTCGCTCGCTTGTTCCTCCTCGTTGCCATGCCATCGTCTCGTGGGAACCCGGTAACCGGAACACCCACCATCTTGCTCAACTTCGCTTCCGTCACACTTTCTTTTGCACCGATATCTCCATGAGCTACGGAACGAAATGTTGCCGTGGCACCATTTTCGTTTTGCCGCCGTGGCACCCTTCGTTCCGCCATGGTGACCAAATGCCTCGTAACATGCTCTTGTCAAAATTTTCATAAAATTGCTTAAAACTTGCATATGTCATCCGCATCATGATAACAACAATTAAAATGTTTAAAATTGTTGTTTGCATTAATTTGCTTAAATGCCATGCTAAAATGATTTATTTCATAACTAAATAACCGTAGCTCGGATTTAAATAAATTATATATGTAAATGGGGTAGAAAAATGCCTAGTTTAACATGGTGCAGTTTATTTTCCTGTTTAACAACAATTAAATATGTTTTAGGACAGAACAGTAGCAAATTCGAATATTGCATATGGGGATTTCCGGAATTGTTGTTTGTTGCTTCCGGCCTCATTTAAACTTGCCTAGATAGGTAGTTTCATCATGCTTCACCTCTTGCCATGTTTAACAACATTTAATATTGTTGTGTACCTAAAGGAGAGCGAACTAAATAATTGATGTGGTGTTTTGTCAATATGCAACTCGTTGCATATTGAGCTCCATAACTTGTAGTGTTGTTTGTGCATATTGCCATACCATGCATATTTAAACGGACATGCATCATACTTGATTGTGCATCATGACATGGTTATGTGATGGTTGTTTACTATGTTGTTTGTTTGTTTCGGGTTGCTTCTCTCGTTAGCCGGTTTCGTTCGGAGTTGTGAGGATTAGTTCGACTACGTCTGTTTGTCTTCTTCATGGACTCGTTCTTCTTCCTTGCGGGATTTCAGGCAAGATGACCATACCCTCGAAATCACTTCTATCTTTGCTTGCTAGATGCTCGCTCTTTTGCTATGCCTATGCTCGATGCCTATCACTTGCTTATCATGCCTCCCATATTGCCATGTCAAGCCCTAACCATCCTTTCCTAGCAAACCGTTGTTTGGCTATGTTACCGCTTTGCTCAGCCCTCTTATAGCGTTGTTAGTTGCAGGTGAAGATGAAGTTTGTTCCTTGTTGGAACATGGAGATGTTGTTCCTTGTTGGAACATGTTTACTTGTTGGGATATCACAATATATCTTATTTAATTAATGCACCTATATACTTGGTAAAGGGTGGAAGGCTCGGCCTTATGCAGTGTTTTGTTCCTCTTGCCGCCCTAGTTTCCGTCATATCGGTATTATGTTCCCGGATTTGGCGTCCCTAACTTGTGATCGCGTGATTTATGGGACCCCCTTGACGGTTCGCTTTGAATAAGACTCCTCCAGCAAGGCCCAACATTGGTTTTACCATTTGCCTCACCTATGCCCTTTTCCCTTGGTTTTCGAAGCCGAGGGTCATCTTTATTTAGCCCCCGGACGGTGCTCCTTGAGTGCTGGCCGAACTAGAAACCTGTGCAGCGCCCCTCAAGGCAACTTGAGGTCTGGTTTTAGTTATGCGGACTGCTCATCCAGTGTGCCACGAGACCGAGATATGTGCAGCTCCTATCGAGATTTGTCGGCACATCCGGCGGCTTTGCTGGTCTTGTTTTATTGCTGTCGAAATGTCTTGTAGCAGGATTCGAGACTGTCGGGTCTTCGGGGAGAAGAATATCCTTCGTTGATCGCGAGAGCTTATCATGGGCTAAGTTGGGACACCCTGCGGGTTTGAACTTTCGGCCGTGCCGCGGTTATGTGGCAGATGGGAATTTGTTAATGTCGGTTGTAGAAAACCGAAGTTGACCTTAATTAAAATACATCAACGCGTGTGTAACCATGATGGTCTCTTCTCGGAGTCAGGGAAGTGAACACGATGTTGGAGTTATGTTTGGCGTAAGTAGTTTCAGGATCACTTCTTGATCATAGTTGTTCGACCGTGCCTTGCTTTCTCTTCTCGCTCTCTTTTGCGATTGTAGCCACCAGATATGCTGAGTAAACTTGCTGCAGCTCCACCTCACTACCCTGTCCTACCTTTAAGCTTAAATAGTCTTGATCTCGCGGGTGTGAGATTGCTGAGTCCCGTGACTCACGGATACTTCAAAACCAGTTTGCGGTGCCGATGAAACCGTGCGGGTGGCGCACCGAGCTCAAGGAGGAGCTCAATGAAGATCTTGTTCATTGTGTTGTTTCGTTTGAGTTGATCGATAGTGGAGCCAGTTGGGACGATCGGGATCATGTAGCATTTGGGGTAGTCTTCTTTTATTTTGGTTCCGTAGTCGGACCTTGATTGTATCTGTATGATGTAATGCTTTACTCATGTATTGTGTGAAGTGGCGATTGTAAGCCAACTATGTATCTCTTTCCTTATGTATTACATGGGTTGTGTGAAGATTACCTCACTTGCAACATTGCTTTCAATGCGGTTATGCCTCTAAGTCGTGCCCGACACGTGGGAGATATAGCCGCATCGAGGCGTTACAAGTTGGTAATCGAGCCTTCCCGACTTAGGAGCCCCCTACTTGATTGTTTCTTTGGCGTTGTTGAGTCTAGACGGAAAATGTTTTGAGTCTTAGGATTATATATATCGAGAGTAGGATTCTTTTACTCCCGGTCCTTAAATCGCTCTGGTGAGGTCTCTGGCGTAGAAGTTTTGACTCTCCTCTCCTCAAATTTCACTAAATTTTTTTTAGGATCACCGGGTATCTTGGAATCGTTCCGATGGTTTTGTGCGAGAACATTGTTCTTGGTGCCTCGACATTTAGGGGTTGTGGCGGTGTCCGGGGAGTTGAGCTCCGAGGTGTTGTCGTCACAATTTTATCGTTGCGATTCTGGAATACCTGAGCTTTGCCGACATCGAAAATCTCTTGTATGCAGTTGTTGGTGAGATAACCTCGATAACCCATTACTGGGGCGAGCTCGAGAGTATTGCCATGACTCGTATAATGGATGCTTTTCGAAGGTCGAGGTACACGATTTCCGAAGGTTTTCTTGGTTATGTGTTGAAGGATGGATACATTTGGATCTAGGTATTGTTAGTTTGGGTGATATATTTTGTGTCCCTGTATCCCCAACACAGATTGCATAACTAGAAAGTTTAGGGAGTTTATAAGTGGGAATTCAAGTATCTCGTAGGATATCTTTCCACACACACATGATACGATATGGGATCTATCATATGTTTGTTTCCGGCTTATTCGCAAGCCAAATCCTTTGTTTTGTTCCGTTTTGTGGTATTCAAGTTGCTTCAATGCCAAGTGTTGATTCCATACCTTTCCTAAATGGTGTTCTCATATTGCTATGTGAATACTAATCCTTCTTGATCATCGAGGTCGTCATGTTAATTCTTTTCCAACGGCGTGCTTCTCTTTAAGTGAATCCGATCATTTCAACATTAGCGAGATCAATTCTAAGTTTTCTCAGCGGTGTTTGTTTCATCCGTCCCAAGTTGTTTTGTTTTCCCACCTCCACCCTTTTCTCAAGGACTCAGATTTCTTAATCAAGTATCCTTTTTATTGGCGTGAAGTCTCTTCATTATTTTCCTCCATGCTCTTATCCGGTGATTCTCATGAAGATGCTATGGAAGCTTCAAGTTCATCATTCTTCGTTCTTTTCTTCTCCGGTGGATTTAGTTCAAGATTTGGTGTTGATCTTATCCCTTTTCCTCTTTTCACAATGCTTTCTCATGCGGTGTATCTCGTAATCATTCACTTCTCGCTATTCATTTGGTTGGGAGTGATGAAGATATCTCAGAAGATTCAAGTTTCCATTCTCAATTCACTCAAGTTCTTTTGAGGATGCTATCTCATTCAAGCCATTTAATTCAACAGGTGCAATCTCTCTTTTCAAACAATCGTTCAACAGTGGTTCTTTTGAGTGGGCCCTAACCCACAGGTCTTTTCGAGGATCTTACCTGACTCTTCTAATTTTCTTGGCGCTATTCCCAAATTCATTGCAAAGTTTGACGTAAGAATGAGTTATCATCAGTCAAATGTCTTTCTCCAAGATCTTTCAAATTATTTTCATCGTTGGTTCAACCTTTCTAATTTTCATTCGAGTGCCTCAACAATTCATGGTGGTGTTTTCGTCGTCATTCTCGAATTTTGAAGACCGAAGAAGAGTTTCTCTTTAATCTTGCTCCATTCTCTTCAAGATTCATGGTTCTAGCCGTGCCATCCTCATAATCGTTTTGATTGTGAGAATTCTTTTCACCCATCCGGAGCAATTCAGGAGTCTTTTCAGTTTGATTTTCTCAGCCCATCATCTCAGAATTATTCATTCAAGTGTTCAACTCTTATTTTCCAAATCTCACGGTGCATCATCGAAATATCCTCTAATCAGTTCATGATCTCTTCGTTCTAATGTATCTAAATTCTGTCAAGCATCTTTATTTGTTTTCTAATTCTTCACGGTGAATTGTGCCTTTGCTACTTTCATTTTCAATTCTTACGGTGGTTCGTTCAAGAGTTCTCTTCCTTCGTTATTATATGGATTCATTCGTTCTTCCCAAATCCTACGGCGGATCGTTGAAGACCTTCTCAAGGTTGCGCTATATCTCTTTTCAATCCTTTCTCTGAGTATAACTAGTATGCCTAATCCATTGCTTGCCATCAATTTAATTGGTGAAGGATCAGCATAATGTAATTCTTATTCTTGTTTCATCAAGTAAATTCAATTCCTTATTCCGGAGGATCATCAAAATTCTTGATTTCTTTTGTTCATCTTTCTTTCCGGAGTTCAAAGTTTTCTCGGTTATATCATTTCAAAGCTTCATCATATCACTGCAAGGTTTCACCTTGTATTTGCAACTTCTCTTTCTTTTATCATCCTTTTCTTACGGAGTTCTTCATGGAGGTTCTACATGATGGTTAGTCAAGGATTCTTTTCATTCTTCAATTGTTCTTCAAGATTCCTCTCGAAGCTATGATCCGTAAGCTATACTCTAAAATAAACATGGTGCTCAACACATGTTTTGTTTTGAGAGCTCAAGTATTCTTCATCTTGCATTCCAAAGTGCATTTCTCTCTATCTTATCTTTTGAGATGGTGTTATGTCATTGTTGATAATTTTCCTTGGCGTTTCATGATTCACAGATTTTCAAGAGTGACATATTTAAATCCATCATTTTATCGTTATTCAAGAGATCTTTTCAACCATCAATCTCTTCGTTGGAGTCATCTTGTGTCATGTTACACCTAAAGCCTTCCGTAAGGAATGCTGCTCTTCCGATGATTACCTATGACCCAAGTTCTTCATTTGTCCTCTCGGTGAAATAAGTTTCTCGTCTCCTTGTTGATATAAATACAATCATTTGTTTCCGTTGGTGGCGAAACTCACCTCATAATTTTGAGATGTTTGCCATAAGCCCACAACAAGCTTGTGCTTTTTGTTGTTGGTTTTCCAACAACTCCGTTCTATCCTTATTTTTAAGGATGTTTCTTTCAAATTCATTTATGGTGGAAGATGTTGGTTTCATTCTTCCACGATTTCGAAGGTTTTCTTGGTTATGTGTTGAAGGATGGATACTGCTGGATCTAGGTATTGTTAGTTTGGGTGATATATTTTGTGTCCCCTGTATCCCCAACACCAGATTGCATAACTAGAAAGTTTCGGGAGTTTATAAGTGGGAATTCAAGTATCTCGTAGGATATCTTTCCAACACACACATGATACGATATGGGATCTATCATATGTTTGTTTCCGGCTTATTCTGCAAGCCAAATCCTTTGTTTTGTTCCGTTTTGTGGTATTCAAGTTGCTTCAATGCCAAGTGTTGATTCCATACCTTTCCTAAATGGTGTTCTCATATTGCTATGTGAATACTAATCCTTCTTGATCATCGAGGTCGTCATGTTAATTCTTTTCCAACCGGCGTGCTTCTCTTTAAGTGAATCCGATCATTTCAACATTCGCGAGATCAATTCTAAGTTTTCTCAACGGTGTTTGTTTCATCCGTCCCAAGTTGTTTTGTTTTCCCACCCTCCCACCCTTTTTCTCAAGGACTCAGATTTCTTAATCAAGTATCCTTTTTATTGACGTGAAGTCTCTTCATTATTTTCCTCCATGCTCTTATCCTGGTGATTCTCATGAAGATGCTATGGAAGCTTCAAGTTCATCATTCTTCGTTCTTTTCTTCTCCAGTGGATTTAGTTCAAGATTTCGGTGTTGATCTTATCCCTTTTCCTCTTTTCACAATGCTTTCTCATGCCGGTGTATCTCGTAATCATTCACTTCTCGCTATTCATTTGGTTGGGAGTGATGAAGATATCTCAGAAGATTCAAGTTTCCATTCTCAATTCACTCAAGTTCTTTTGAGGATGCTATCTCATTCAAGCCATTTAATTCAACAGGTGCAATCTCTCTTTTCAAACAATCGTTCAACAGTGGTTCTTTTGAGTGGGCCCTAACCCACAGGTCTTTTCCCAGGATCTTACCTGACTCTTCTAATTTTCTTGGCGCTATTCCCAAATTCATTGCAAAGTTTGACGTAAGAATGAGTTATCATCAGTCAAATGTCTTTCTCCAAGATCTTTCAAATTATTTTCATCGTTGGTTCAACCTTTCTAATTTTCATTCCGGAGTGCCTCAACAATTCATGGTGGTGTTTCTCGTCGTCATTCTCGAATTTTGAAGACCGAAGAAGAGTTTCTCTTTAATCTTGCTCCATTCTCTTCAAGATTCATGGTTCTAGCTTCGTGCCATCCTCATAATCGTTTTGATTGTGAGAATTCTTTTCACCCATCCGGAGCAATTCAGGAGTCTTTTCAGTTTGATTTTTCTCAGCCCATCATCTCAGAATTATTCATTCAAGTGTTCAACTCTTATTTTCCAAATCTCACCGGTGCATCGTCGAAATATCCTCTAATCAGTTCATGATCTCTTCGTTCTAATGTATCTAAATTCTGTCAAGCATCTTTATTTGTTTTCTAATTCTTCACGGTGAATTGTGCCTTTGCTACTTTCATTTTCAATTCTTACGGTGGTTCGTTCAAGAGTTCTCTTCCTTCGTTATTATATGGATTCATTCGTTCTTCCCAAATCCTACCGGCGGATCGTTGAAGACCTTCTCAAGGTTGCGCTATATCTCTTTTCAATCCTTTCTACGAGTATAACTAGTATGCCTAATCCATTGCTTGCCATCAATTTAATTGGTGAAGGATCAGCATAATGTAATTCTTATTCTTGTTTCATCAAGTAAATTCAATTCCTTATTCCGGAGGATCATCAAAATTCTTGATTTCTTTTGTTCATCTTTCTTTCCGGAGTTCAAAGTTTTCTCGGTTATATCATTTCAAAGCTTCATCATATCACTGCAAGGTTTCACCTTGTATTTGCAACTTCTCTTTCTTTTATCATCCTTTTCTTACCGGAGTTCTTCATGGAGGTTCTACATGATGGTTCGTCAAGGATTCTTTTCATTCTTCAATTGTTCTTCAAGATTCCTCTCGAAGCTATGATCCGCCAAGCTATACTCTAAAATAAACATGGTGCTCAACACATGTTTTGTTTTGAGGAGCTCAAGTATTCTTCATCTTGCATTCCAAAGTGCATTTCTCTCTATCTTATCTTTTGAGATGGTGTTATGTCATTGTTGATAATTTTCCTTCGCGTTTCATGATTCACAGATTTTCAAGAGTGACATATTTAAATCCATCATTTTATCGTTGTTCAAGAGATCTTTTCAACCATCAATCTCTTCGTTGGAGTCATCTTGTGTCATGTTACACCTAAAGCCTTCCGTAAGGAATGCTGCTCTTTCCGATGATTACCTATGACCCAAGTTCTTCATTTGTCCTCTCGGTGAAATAAGTTTCTCGTCTCCTTGTTGATATAAATACAATCATTTGTTTCCGTTGGTGGCAGAAACTCACCTCATAATTTTGAGATGTTTGCCATAAGCCCACAACAAGCTTGTGCTTTTTCGTTGTTGGTTTTCCAACAACTCCGTTCTATCCTTATTTTTAAGGATGTTTCTTTCAAATTCATTTATGGTGGAAGATGTTGGTTTCATTCTTCGTTCTATTCATTCCAACTTTCTAACTATCATGCATTGTTTCCGGAGGCATTGTGATGTTGCTCTCTTCACCCATCACCTCGTTTTGTCAAGACCATGTCCTTTTCCTTGCTTATCGATTTAACCGGAGTGTTGTGTCTATCGTTCCTCTTTTAACCGGAGTCTCATCCAGGTGCTTTCATTTTGCCAAGTTCATGATTCTAATTCCTTCCATTTTCAGTCGGAGTGTTGTCCAAATTATATCATTCTTACTCCTTCTCTATCTTGTTTTAACCGGAGTAGCTTCAAAATCTATCTTGTCCCCTAAGCTCTTGGTTCTCATCATGTTCTTTGTTCTTCTCTGCTAACAAAGTGTTCACAATCTCGTTCATCTCCATTGTATTCTTCTTTCAATTTTTCAACCTCTCAAGGTTCATGGTTTCGCTCGTTTGTCAACGAAGCAACTTAGTTTTACCTCTTTCTTCTTCCGTTTTTCTATCCGGTGCCATCCTAGATCTCGGGACGAGATCCTCTCGTAGTGGTGGAGTGTTGTGACGCCCCAAGACCGGAGCTTCAGTTGCCTTCCAGGGTTTCCGAGTTTTGTCGTGTGATTTGTTTTGTTTGTTGCATTCTTCATGTCATCTCTTGCATTGCATCATCTCATCATGTCTTTTAATTTTAAAAACTCATCTAAACAAAATTGTGTGGATCTTCGGTCCATTTAAATCGAGGGATATTCACAATGGTGATTTCTCTTTATAACATACCCTCCCGATATAAGGGAGCTATAACAAAATATTCCATTTATATGGAAGCCATCGAAACAAACTTGCATTTTAAATTTCTCTCGTTTTCAAATATTCTATGTCTTGATCTTTCTCCAAATACTTAAATTCCAGTTGTGGCACTTTGAAATATGTCAAAGTAGCTCCATGCCAGTTTTCAACTCAACTTGTATTTATTTGGCCCTCCAAATAGATATTTTGCTTCTATCTCTTTTCTGTAAATAGAAAAGGATTTTCCCCTTCTTTTCTTTTAATCCAGTCTGCTAGGCCTCTTGGCCTTTTCCCCCCTCCACCGAAATGGCCCAAGGCCCACCTAAACCCTTCCTAACCCTAGCCCCTCGCTCAGCCCGATCCCCATCTCCCTCGATCCCCTCCTGCTTCCCTCGCGCCGCCACTCTTCTCGTTCTCCATGCCCAACTCCATCCCCGCAGCCCTCCTCGCTCGACCCCAACACCAGCGCCGCCACCCCTCGTCCTTCCCGATCCCCTCGTCTTCCCCATCTCTCCCTCTCGTCCCTCCGCGCGCCTCCACTCACACACACGCATGCATCGAGCCAGGGAAAGGAGCTCCCTTCTGCTCGCACCCTCCTGGACAGCCGTGCCCCTCCATGGCGCTGCCTTACTGCTCCATCCAGCGACCAAGCCTCCTCCTCTGCTTCGCCCCCTCCTCTGCTCCCTTAGCCATGGCACTCCGTCGTCCCTTGCCTCGCCCGCGCCGGCAACCAGCAGTAGGTCGCCGCTCCGCGCCGTCCGTGAGCGCCTGCTGCTCGCGTCTCCACCCGTCGTCGCCGCCTCTTGCCTCCATCTACGCTGTGGACATGGTGCCGAAGACCAGCAGCTCTGTTCACCTTCATGCGCCTCACCTACTGCTTGCCTCTGTCGCGAGTGCCTCGTCGAGTCCATGGTTTGCCTGGGGCCGACCATTCCCTTCGCATGCACGACCGACTGACCTCGTCTCCCTCCTGCCCTGCTGCTGCCTCCGGGCACCTTCGATGCATCTACGTGGTTAGCACCTTCGTCAAATTGCCTCGGGTCACCTTCAGAAGTGGCACGGCAAGTGCAGTGTTGACCCTTGAAGACCCGTGCCCCTGTGCCATTCCGCTGCTGCACTAGAACCTACCAAGTACCCCGGTGATCATCATGGAGTACGACTACTTGACAACCTTGGTCGGCTACCTCCACATCAAGTCAAGTACCACTACGACCCGTGAAAAACTACGGCGGCGCCCGACGCGTCTGAACCGTGTACCTCGGCGACCCGCCAAGTACCCCTTGGATTGCGAGTACCTCTACCGACGACCTGAACATCTACGAAAAACGTGTACAACTTCGATCGCGAGCGTCTACTTCCACTACGACACGAGAGCGACTACTTCCACGACGTCCGTGAACCACTACTTCCACTACCGTCGCGAGCGTCTACTTCCTCTCTGAAACTCGACCCGCCGAGATGAATGCACGCTTCGAAGGTATAACCCCGAGACGACCGCCGTGAACGAATGCATATGTTGTATGAGATGCCCGTTTGCACCGTGTCCGAAATTGTCACTCGCTTGTTCCTCCTCGTTGCCATGCCATCGTCTCGTGGGAACCCGGTAACCGGGAACACCCCACCATCTTGCTCAACTCGCTTCCGTCACACTTTCTTTTGCACCGATATCTCCATGAGCTACCGGAACCGAAATGTTGCCGTGGCACCATTTTCGTTTCGCCGCCGTGGCACCCTTTCGTTCCGCCATGGTGACCAAATGCCTCGTAACATGCTCTTGTCAACATTTTCATAAAATTGCTTAAAACTTGCATATGTCATCCGCATCATGATAACAACAATTAAAATGTTTAAAATTGTTGTTTGCATTAATTTGCTTAAATGCCATGCTAAAATGATTTATTTCATAACTAAATAACGTAGCTCGGATTTAAATAAATTATATATGTAAATGGGGTAGAAAAATGCCTAGTTTAACATGGTGCAGTTTATTTTCCTGTTTAACAACAATAAAATATGTTTTAGGACAGAACAGTAGCAAATTCGAATATTGCATATGGGGATTTCCGGAATTGTTGTTTGTTGCTTCCGGCCTCATTTAAACTTGCCTAGATAGGTAGTTTCATCATGCTTCACCTCTTGCCATGTTTAACAATATTTAATATTGTTGTGTACCTAAAGGAGAGCGAACTAAATAATTGATGTGGTGTTTTGTCAATATGCAACTCGTTGCATATTGAGCTCCACTTAACTTGTAGTGTTGTTTGTGCATATTGCCATGCCATGCATATTTAAACCGGACATGCATCATACTTGATTGTGCATCATGACATGGTTATGTGATGGTTGTTTACTATGTTGTTTGTTTGTTTCCGGGTTGCTTCTCTCGTTAGCTTCGGTTTCGTTCCGGAGTTGTGAGGATTCGTTCGACTACGTCTGTTTGTCTTCTTCATGGACTCGTTCTTCTTCCTTGCGGGATTTCAGGCAAGATGACCATACCCTCGAAATCACTTCTATCTTTGCTTGCTAGATGCTCGCTCTTTTGCTATGCCTATGCTATGATGCCTATCACTTGCTTATCATGCCTCCCATATTGCCATGTCAAGCCCCTAACCATCCTACTGCTCATCGAGTGTGCCCTGAGACCAAGATATGTGCAGCTCCTATCAGGATTTGTCGGCACATCCGGGCGGCTTTGCTGGTCTTGTTTTATTGCTGTCGAAATGTCTTGTAGCCGGGATTCGAGACTGATCGGGTCTTCCGGGAGAAGGAATATCCTTCGTTGATCGCGAGAGCTTATCATGGGCTAAGTTGGGACACCCGCGAGGTTTGAATTTTCGAAAGCCGTGCCAGCGGTTATGTGGCAGATGGGAATTTGTTAATGTCGGTTGTAGAAAACCGAAGTTGACCTTAATTAAAATACATCAACGCGTGTGTAACCGTGATGGTCTCTTCTCGTGAGTCGGGAAGTGAACACGATGTTGGAGTTATGTTTGGCGTAAGTAGTTTAGGATCACTTCTTGATCATAGTTGTTCGATCGTGCCTTGCTTTCTCTTCTCGCTCTCTTTTGCGATTGTAGCCACCAGATATGCTAGTCGCTTGCTGCAGCTCCACCTCACTACCCTGTCCTACCTTTAAGCTTAAATAGTCTTGATCTCGCGGGGTGTGAGATTTGAGTCCCGTGACTCACAGATACTTCAAAACCAGTTTGCGGTGCCGATGAAACCGTGCGGTGACGCACCGAGCTCAAGGAGGAGCTCAATGAAGATCTTGTTCATTGTGTTGTTTCATTTCAGTTGATCGATAGTGGAGCCAGTTGGGACGATCGGGATCTGTGTAGCATTTGGGGTAGTCTTCTTTTATTTTGGTTCATGATCGGACCTTGATTGTATCTGTATGATGTAATGCTTTACTCATGTATTGTGTGAAGTGGCGATTGTAAGCCAACTATGTATCTCTTTCCCTTATGTATTACATGGGTTGTGTGAAGATTACCTCACTTGCGACATTGCTTTCAATGCGTTTATGCCTCTAAGTCGTGCTTCGACACGTGGGAGATATAGCCGCATCGAGGGCGTTACAAGTTGGTATCAGGGCTTCGCCTAAGCTCCGCGACGATATGACCGAAGTGGAATATGGTGGAGGGGGGCACCGCACACAGCTAAGGAACGATCCGTAGATCAACTTGTGTGTTATGGGGTGCCCCTGCCTCAGATATATAAAGGAGCAAGGGGTCCGGCCGGCCCTAGGGAGGCGCGCCTGGAGGAGTCCTACTCCCACCGAGAGTAGGACTCCCCCCCCCTTTCCTAGTTGGATTAGGTCTTGGGGAAGGGGGAAGAGGGAGGGGGGCGCGCGGCCTGCCCTGGCCGGCCCTCCTCTTCTCCCTTATGGCCCATCAAGGCCCATTGATCCCCCGGGGGGGTTCCGGTAACCCCCCGGTGTTCCGGTAAAATCCCGTTTTCATCCGGAACCTTTCCGAAGTCCAAACATAGGCTTCCAATATATCAATCTTTATGTCTCGACCATTTCGAGACTCCTCGTCATGTCCGTGATCACATCCGGGACTCCGAACAAACTTCGGTACATCATAACTTATAAACTCATAATAAACTGTCATCGAAACGTTAAGCATGCGGACCCTACGGGTTCGAGAACTATGTAGACATGACCTAGAACTATTCTCGGTCAATAACCAATAGCGGAACCTGGATGCCCATATTGGTTCCTACATATTCTTCGAAGATCTTTATCGGTCAAACCGCATAACGACATACGTTGTTCCCTTTGTCATCGGTATGTTACTTACCCGAGATTCGATCGTCGGTATCCAATACCTAGTTCAATCTCGTTACCGGCAAGTCTCTTTACTCGTTCCGTAATACATCATCTCACAACTAACTTTATTAGTTGCAATGCTTGCAAGGCTTATGTGATGTGTATTACCGAGAAGGCCTAGAGATACCTCTCCGACAATCGGAGTGACAAAACCTAATCTCGAAATCGCCAACCCAACATGTACCTTTGGAGACACCTGTAGTACTCCTTTATAATCACCCGATTACGTTGTGACGTTTGGTAGTACCAAAGTGTTCCTCCGTAAGCAGGAGTTGCATAATCTCATAGTTACAGGAACATGTATAGGTCATGAAGAAAGCAATAGCAATATACTAAGCGATCAAGTGCTAAGCTAACGGAATGGGTCATGTCAATCACATCATTCTTCTAATGATGTGATCCCATTAATCAAATGACAACACATGTCTATGGTTAGGAAACATAACCATCTTTGATTAATGAGCTAGTCAAGTAGAGGCATACTAGTGACTGTATGTTTGTCTATGTATTCACACATGTATTATGTTTCCGGTTAATACAATTCTAGCATGAATAATAAACATTTATCATGATATAAGGAAATAAATAATAACTTTATTATTGCCTCTAGGGCATATTTCCTTCACTCAGGCCCGACGCAACATAGGCGCGCAGCACTCCTTCCTCTGGCGCCGGTCGCCGGGGACGGTCTCCATGGCGGGGGCGCGCTTCGGCGTCAACCTATGAAACAGCCTCGACCCACAACCGATGGCCTTTCAGGATTCAAGGAATCAATGCCTCGTAAGTACATGCATAACGTGGGCTGTTTCCTCCATCAATTAATTGGCTGATCTTCAACGCCGGATTAATTGGTTGTCTCATTAATTGGCCATTCAAACAAGGTGCGTCGGTCCATTTTTTCGCAGCCACCTGGACCAGCCTCCAGCGCACACGTAGCTTGCATTGACTTCAAGCCGGCCCAGCCGCTCGCTACTCCAGGCCGGTACTCTAGTACGCTCGGACAAGCACAAATATACACTGGCACATATGCAACACTTTGGCACGCCTTTTTTCTTGGACACGTTCAGGTGACTAACGTGTGGGCACTTGATTATTCGTGTGTTCCCACTCGGTCTGACGTCAATCACTCGCCGATTACATGTACGATGGAGTCATCCCACACTGCTGCATCCGATGACTGCAGCAGCACACCGCCAAACCGGAAGCTGTCTCTACCCTCGCGCACGAGACATGACAGCGTCTCCCGCACTGGAGGCACAAACCCGACGCGGCGTGGAAACCAGGAGTTGGCCATGCCACCATGCTCAACAGCTTCTTCCTCCGACATTAATGGTTCGGCGACAGCCTGTGCAGACGCTCGGTGGCTCATCCCTCATGTGTCGTCTACCCAGCACGGCGCGGGCGTACACTCCCTCCGGCATCATCCACTCGACAACAACTCCCTCCAGTCGGCTTGGTCACTCGAATGGGACTAGCTCACTCGGACAAAACCGGATCACTGGCGCTCGGCTGCCCGTGCGTGCCACTCGACCGCTCGTGTGTCATCGTTTGGCTGGACATGTTCACGTCACTCGGCCGCCCTGCACGCGGTCACGAAGCTGCTCGTGCCATCATCAACTTGCCAGACTCGGGCGCCCCGTGCGTCGCCACTCCGCGGGATGCCTCCACATCACCTGAACACCCAGTGCATAGCCACTCCACCGGACGCGTCTACTTCACACGGACGCCCCATGCGCCGACACTCCGCTGGACGCGTCTACTTCACACGGACGCCCCGCGCATCGTCACTCCGCGGGACGCGTCTACATCGCCTATGCCCCGCACATCATCACTTTGCTAGACGCGTCTACTTCACCCGGACGCCCCGCGTATCGTCACTCCGTCGGATGCGTCTACTTTGCTCGGACGCCCCGCGCATCGTCACTCCGCGGAACGCGTCTACTTCACCCGGACGCCCTGCACATCGGCACTCCGTTGGACGCATCTACATCACTTGTACGCCCCGCGCCTCGTCACTCCGTGGTACGCGTCTACTTCACTCGGACACACCGTGTATCATCACTCCGCGGGGCGCATCTACATCGCCCATGCCACGCACATCATCCCTCCGCGTGACGCGTCAACTTCACCCGGACACCTGATAACCCACAAGTATAGGGGATCGCAACAGTTTTTGAGGGTAGAGTATTCAACCCAAATTTATTGATTCGACACAAGGGGAGCCAAAGAATATTCTCAAGTATTAGCAGTTGAGTTGTCAATTCAACCACACCTGGATAACTTAGTATCTGCAGCAAAGTATTCAGTAGCAAAGTAATATGGAAGTAACGGTAACGGTAGCAAAAGTAATATTTTTGGGTTTTGTAGTGATTGTAGCAGTAGCAACGGAAAAGTAAATAAGCGAAGGACAATATATGAAAAGCTCGTAGGCATTCGATCGATGATGGAGAATTATGCCGGATGCAGTTCATCATGTAACAATCATAACATAGGGTGACACAGAACTAGCTCCAATTCATCAATGTAATGTAGGCATGTATTCCGAATATAGTCATACGTGCTTATGGAAAAGAACTTGCATGACATCTTTTGTCCTACCCTCCCGTGGCAGCGGGGTCCTAACGGAAACTAAGGGATATTAAGGCCTCCTTTTAATAGAGTACCGGACCAAAGCATTAACACATAGTGAATACATGAACTCCTCAAACTAAGGTCATCACCGGGAGTGGTCCCGATTATTGTCACTTCGGGGTTACCGGATCATAACACATAGTAGGTGACTATAGACTTGCAAGATAGGATCAAGAACTCACATATATTCATGAAAACATAATAGGTTCAGATCTGAAATCATGGCACTATGGCCCTAGTGACAAGCATTAAGCATAGCAAAGTCATAGCAACATCAATCTCAGAACATAGTGGATACTAGGGATCAAACCCTAACATAACTAACTCGATTACATGATAAATCTCATCCAACCCATCACCGTCCAGCAAGCCTACGATGGAATTACTCACGCACGGTGATGATCATCATGAAATTGGTGATGGAGGATGGTTGATGATGATGATGGAGACGGATTCCCCTCTCCGGGGCCCCGAACGGACTCCAGATCAGCCCTCTCGATAGGTTTTAGGGCTTGGCGGCGGCTCTGTATTGTAAAACGCGATGAATCCTTCTCTCTGATTTTTTTCTCCCCGAACACGAATATATGGAGTTGGAGTTGAGGTTGGTGGAGCGTCAGGGGGCCCACGAGGTAGGGGCGCCCCAGAGCAGCGCGTGATCGTCTCCAACGTATCTATAATTTTGATTGCTCCATGCTACTTTATCTACTGTTTTAGGCAATATTGGGCTTTATTATCCACTTTTATATTATTTTGGGACTAACCTATTAACGGAGGCCCAGCCCAGATTTGTTGTTTTATGCCTATTTGGTGTTTGAGGAAAAGGAATATCGACGGAGTCAAAGCGGAACGAAATCAAGCTGGAGAAGTTATTTTTGAAGGAAACCCACCGATGGACTTGGACCCCATGTCAGAAGATACGGGAGGTGCTCACGAGGGTGGGGGCGTGCCCACCCCCAGGCGCGCCCCGCCTCGTGGGGCCCCGTAGCTCCACCGACGTACCCCTTTCACCCATATATACCTATGTACCCTAAAACTTCCAGAACAGAAGATAGATCGGGAGTTCCGCCACCGCAAGCCTCCAGAACCACCAAAAACCAATTGGGGCCCCTTTCCGGTACCCTGCTGGGGGGGATCCATCACCGTGGCCATCTTCATCATCCCGACGCTATCCATGACGAGGAGGAGTAGTTCACCCTCGGGGCTGAGGGTATGTACCAATAGCTATGTGTTTGATCTCTCTCTCGTGTTCTCTCTCGTGTTCCATCTATGGCACGATCTTGATGTATCCCGAGCTTTGCTATTGTAGTTGGATCTTATGATGTTTCTCCCCCTCTACTCTCTTGTGATGAATTGAGTTTCCCCTTTTGAAGTTATCTTATCGGATTGAGTCTTTTATGAGAACACTTGATGTATGTCTTGGTGATCAACTTGCGGGTTTCGTGACCATTGGGAACCTATGCATAGGGGTTGGCACACGTTCTTGACTCTCCGGTAGAGACTTTGGAGCACTCTTTGAAGTTCTTTTATGTTGGTTGGATGGATCTGAGATTGTGTGATGCATATCGTATAATCATGCCCACGGATACTTGAGGTGACAATGGAGTATCTAGGTGACATTAGGGTTTTGGTTGATTTGTGTCTTAAGGTGTTATTCTAGTACGAACTCTTTTATAGATCGATCCGAAAGAATGACTTTGAAGTGGTTTCGTACCCTACCATAATCTCTATGTTTGTTCTCCGCTATTAGTGGCTTTCGAGTGACTCTTTGTTGCATGTTGAGGGCTTGTCATATGATCTATCTATGTTATTATTGTTGAGAGAACTTGCACTAGTGAAAGTATGAACCCTAGGCCTTGTTTCCTATCACTCGTTACCTTGCTGTTTTTATTATTTCAGATTACAAAAACCTATATCTACCATCCATATTGCACTTGTATCACCATCTCTTCGCCGAACTAGTGCACCTATACAATTTACCATTATATTGGGTGTGTTGGGGACACAAGAGACTCTTTGTTATTTGGTTGCAGGGTTGCTTGAGAGAGACCGTCTTCATCCTACGCCTCCCGCGGATTGATAAACCTTAGGTCATCCACTTGAGGGAAATTTGATGTTGTCCTACAAACCTGTGCACTTGCAGGCCCAACAACGTCTACAAGAAGAAGGTTGCGTAGTAGACATCAAGCTCTTTTCTGGCGCCGTTGCCGGGGAGGCTAGGTAAGTGAAGGTATATCTTTAGATCTTGCAATCGAATCTTTTTGTTTCTTGTTTTATCACTAGTTTAGTTTATAAAAGAAAATTACAAAAAAATGGAGTTAAGTTTGTCTCATACGCTTCACCTTTTTAATATCTTTCGTGAGTATGATGGGAAGGAAAATTGTGCCAAAGTGTTAGAAGAAGAATGCATTAAAATGTTTGGCACTAGATCTTTGTATGATGAGCATGATTGCAATGTTGTTAGTATAAATTCCTTGAATATCCATGATGCTAATGATATGCAAAGCCACAAGCTTGGGGAAGCTATGTTTCACGAAGATGATATTTTTTGTCCCCCGAGCTTTGATGAGCAAATTTACTATGATGAAAGCATGCCTCCTATCTATGATGATTATTGTGATGACACGTATGCTTTAAATAATAATGATAACCATGAAACTTGTCATCTTGATCTTAATTTTCAATCACATGATAGTTATATTGTTGAGTTTGCTCCCACTACTATTGATGAGAATAAATTTGCTTATGTGGAGAGTAGTAAATTTTCTATGCTTGTAGATCATGAAAAGAATGCTTTAGGTGCTGGTTATATTGTTGAATTCATTCATGATGCTACTGAAAATTATTATGAGAGAGGAACATATGCTTGTAGGAATTGCAATAATGTCAAGTTTCCTCTCTATGTGTTGAAAATCTTGAAGCTATGCTTGTTTTACCTTCCTATGCTTGTTGATTATTGTTCCCATAAGTTGTTTGCTCACAAAATCCCTATGCATAGGAAGTGGGTTATACTTAAATTTGCTAGTCATATTCTTCATGATGCTCTCTTTATGTTTCAATTCTTATCTTTTATGTGAGCATCATTGAAATCATCATGCCTAGCTAGGGGCGTTAAACGTTAGCGCTTGTTGGGAGGCAACCCAATTTTATTTTAGTTTCTTACTTTTTGGTTATGTTTAGGAATAAATAATCCATCTAGCTTCTGTTTAGATGTGGTTTTATGTTTTAATTAGTGTTTGTGCCAAGTAGAACCTTTGGGAAGACTTGGGTGATGTCTTTATGATCATGCTGTAAAAAACAGAAACTTTAGCGCTCACGAGATTAGCTATTACTTTTTACTGGAGAGTGCTATTTAGTTGATTATTTTTTAAGATGATTACTAGACAAATTACTCAGGTCCGCCAATTTATTTTAGAATTTTTGGAGTTCCAGAAGTTTGCGTTAGTTACAGATTACTACAGAGTGTTCTGTTTTTGACAGATTCTGTTTTCATTGTGTTGTTTGCTTATTTTGATGAATCTATGGCTGGTAAAATAGTTTATAAACCATAGAGAAGTTGGAATACAGTAGGTTTAACACCAATATAAATAAATAATGAGTTCATTACATTTCCTTGAAGTGGTGTTTTCTTTTCTTTCGCTAATGGAGCTTACGAGTTTTCTGTTAAGTTTTGTGTTGTGAAGTTTTCAAGTTTTGGGTAAAGGTTCGATGGACTATGGAATAAGGAGTGGCAAGATCCTAAGCTTGGGGATGACCAAGGAACCCCAAGGTAATATTCAATGACAACCAAGAGCCTAAGCTTGGGGATGCCCCGGAAGGCATCCCCTCTTTCGTCTTCGTTCATCGGTAACTTTACTTGGAGCTATATTTTTATTCACCACATGATATGTGTTTTGCTTGGAGAGTCATTTTTATTTTGTTAGTTTTTGCTTGATGTTATTTAGATTAGTGTTTTTCATCTTTAGTTTCAATAAAAAAAAGTCAAGGATAGCCTTTGCCATGCTTATTTTGCTAGTATACATGTTGCTGTTGAAAACAGAAAGTTTACCGCTGTTGCAAAAATTCCCTAGAAAAGTCAGAGAGTGGTATAATGTTGAATCTTTTTGCATAATGATCTCTGATAAATTTATTACAGTGAGAATTTTATTTCATAATTTTTGGAGTCAGGGAAGTATTGATACTCTTGCATTCTTTACAGACTGTACTGTTTTGGCAGATTGCTGTTATGTTTGCATTGTTTGCATATGTTTGCTTGTTTAATGATTCTATTTGACGATAGGAGTATTAAATATGCAGAGGCATTTAGTATGCAATGTTGAATAATAATGTTAGTGATTTGTTACAGTATAAAATGATAAGGTTTTGCATTGGTTTATACTAACCTATCTCACGAGTTCTTGTTGAGTTTGTTGTGAATGAAGCTTTTGATAAAAAGAGAAACCATGATATGAGAGGAATTAAGGAGACACAAAAGTTCAAGCTTGGGTATGCCCAAGGCACCCCAAGATAATATTTCAAGAAGTCTCAAGCATCTAAGCTTGGGGATGCCCCGGTAGGCATCCCACCTTTCTTCTTCAACAACTATCGGTTAGTATCGGTTGAGCCTAAGTTTTTGCTTCTTCACATGAGTTGTGTTGTCCTTGCAATGTAGTTTTCTTTAGCTTTGCTTGATGTTTGAATAAAGTATCAAGATCTGAAATTATTAAATGGGAGAATCTTCACATAGTTGCATAATTATTCGACTACTCATTGATCTTCACTTATATCTTTCGGAGTAGTTTGTCATTTGCTCTAGTGCTTCACTTATATCTTTTAGAGCACAATGATGGTTTTATTTTGAAGAAATATATGAACTCTCATGCTTCACTTATATTATTTTGAGAGTCTTAAATAGCATGGTAATTTGCTTAAATGATCCTAATATGCTAGGCATACAAGACTAATAAAAGAAAAATTCTTATGAGTGCGTTGAATACTAAGATAAGTTTGATGCTTGACAATTGTTTTGAGATATGGAGGTGATAATATCAAAGTCATGCTAGTTGAGTAGTTGTGAATTTGAGAAATGCTTGTGTTGAAGTTAGCAAATCCCGTAGCATGCACGTATGGTTAAAGTTGTGTAACAAATTTGAAACATGAAGTGTACCTTGCTTGTGCATCCTTATGAGTGGCGGTCGGGGACGAGCGATGGTCTTTTCCTACCAATCTATCCCCCTAGGAGCATGCGCGTAGTACTTGATTTTTGATGAATTCTAAATTTTTGCAATAAGTATATGAGTTCTTTTGACTAATGTTGAGTCCATGGATTATACGCATTTTTACCTTTCCGCCTTTGCTAGCCTCTTCGGTACCGTGCATTGCCCTTTCTCACCTTGAGAGTTGGTGCAAACTTCGCCGGTGCATCCAAACACCGTGTTACGATACGCTCTATCACACATAAACCTCCTTATATCTTCCTCAAAACAGCCACCATACCTACCCATCATGGCATTTCCATAGCCATTCCGAGATATATTGCCATGCAACTTCCATCACCATCATCATCATCATGACATACATTACTTTTGTCATATTTCCATTGCATGATCATGTGGTTGACATTGTATTTGTGACAAAGCCACCATGAATTATTTTTCATACATGTCACTCTTGATTCATTGCACCATCCCGGTACACCGCCGGAGGCATTCATATAGAGTCATATCTTGTTCTAGTTCCGAGTTGTAATCCTTATGTTGTAATCAATAGAAGTGTGATGATCATCATTATTAGAGCATTGCCCAAAAAAAGAGAAAGGCAAAAAAAGGAAGGCCCAAAAAAAGGAGAAAGGCCAAAAAGAAAAAAAGAAAGGCCCAAAAAAAAGAAAATAAATAAAAAGGGCAATGCTACTATCTCTTTTTCCACACTTGTGCTTCAAAGTAGCACCTTGTTCTTCATCTAGTGAGTCTCATGTATTGTGCTTCAAAGTAGCACCATGCTTTTCATATAGTGAGTCCTATAAGTTGTCCTTTTTATACTAGTGGGAATTTTTCATTATAGAACTTGGCTTGTATATTCCTACGATGGGCTTCCTCAAATGTCCTAGGTCTTCATGAGCAAGCAAGTTGGATGCACACCCACTAGTTTCTTTTGTTGAGCATTCATAGCTCTAGTGCATCCGTTGCATGGCAATCCCTACTCCTCGCATTAACATCAACCGATGGGCATCTCCATAGCTCATTGATTACCCTCGTTGATGTGAGACTTTCTCCTTTTTTGTCTTCTCCACACAATCCCCATCATCATATTCTATTCCACCCATAGTGCTATATCCATGGCTCACGCTCATGTATTGCGTGAAGGTTGAAAAAGTTTGAGATTATTTAAGTATGAAACAATTGCTTGGCTTGTCATCGGGGGTATAGAAGTTGGGAACATCTTTGTGTGACGAAAATGAAGCATAGCCTAACTATATGATTTTGTAGGGATGAACTTTCTTTTGCCATGCTATTTTGAGAAGACGTGATTACTTTCATTAGTATGCTTGAAGTATTATTATTTTTATGTCAATATGAACTTTTGTCTTGAATCTTTCGGATCTGAATATTCATATCACAAGTAAGAAGAATTACATTGAAATTATGCCAAAGTAGCACTCCGCATCAAAAATTCTTTTTTATCATTTACCTACTCGAGGACGAGCAGGAATTAAGCTTGGGGATGCTTGATACGTCTCCAACGTATCTACAATTTTTGATTGCTCCATGCTACTTTATCTACTGTTTTAGGCAATATTGGGCTTTATTATCCACTTTTATATTATTTTTGGGACTAACCTATTAACCGGAGGCCCAGCCTAGATTTCTTTGTTTTATGCCTATTTGGTGTTTCGAGGAAAAGGAATATCAGACGGAGTCAAAACGGAACGAAATCAACTGGAGAAGTTATTTTTGGAAGGAAACCCACCTGATGGACTTGGACCCCACGTCAGAAGATACGGGAGGTGCTCACGAGGGTGGGGGCGCGCCCACCCCCCCTGGGCGCGCCCCCTGCCTCGTGGGGCCCCCGTAGCTCCACCGACATACTCCTTTCACCCATATATACCTACGTACCCTAAAACTTCTAGAACAGAAGATAGATCGGGAGTTCCGCCGCCGCAAGCCTCCAAAACCACCAAAAACCAATCGGGACCCCTTTCCGGTACCCTGCCGGAGGGGGGATCCATCACGGGTGGCCATCTTCATCATCCCGGCGCTATCCATGACGAGGAGGGAGTAGTTCACCCTCGGGGCTGAGGGTATGTACCAGTAGCTATGTGTTTGATATCTCTCTCTCTCGTGTTCTCTCTCGTGTTCCATCTATGGCACGATCTTGATGTATCCCGAGCTTTGCTATTGTAGTTGGATCTTATGATGTTTCTCCCCCTCTACTCTCTTGTGATGAATTGAGTTTCCCCTTTTGAAGTTATCTTATCGAATTGAGTCTTTTATGAGAACACTTTATGTATGTCTTGGTGATCAACTTGTGGGTTTCGTGACAATTGGGAACCTATGCATAGGGGTTGGCACACGTTCTTGACTCTCCGGTAGAGACTTTGGGGCACTCTTTGAAGTACTTTTATGTTGGTTGGATGGATCTGAGATTGTGTGATGCATATCGTATAATCATGCCCACGGATACTTGAGGTGACAATGGAGTATCTAGGTGACATTAGGGTTTTGGTTGATTTGTGTCTTAAGGTGTTATTCTAGTACGAACTCTTTTATAGATCGATCCAAAAGAATAACTTTGAGGTGGTTCCGTACCCTACCATAATCTCTATGTTTGTTCTACGCTATTAGTGGCTTTTGAGTGACTCTTTGTTGCATGTTGAGGGCTTGTCATATGATCTATCTATGTTATTATTGTTGAGAGAACTTGCACTAGTGAAAGTATGAACCCTAGGCCTTGTTTCCTATCATTGCAATACCGTTTACGCTCACGTTTATCACTTGTTACCTTGCTGTTTTTATTATTTCAGATTACAAAAACCTATATCTACCATCCATATTGCACTTGTATCACCATCTCTTCGCCGAACTAGTGCACCTATACAATTTACCATTGTATTGGGTGTGTTGGGGACACAAGAGACTCTTTGTTATTTGGTTGCAGGGTTGCTTGAGAGAGACCATCTTCATCCTACGCCTCCCGCGGATTGATAAACCTTAGGTCATCCACTTGAGGGAAATTTGCTACTGTCCTACAAACCTGTGCACTTGCAGGCCCAATAACGTCTACAAGAAGAAGGTTGCATAGTAGACATCAGCGCGCCCCCCACCCTCGTGGAGAGGTGGAGGCCCCCCTGACGTGGATTCTTCTTCCAGTATTTTTTATATTTTCCAAAAATAAGTTACGTGGAGTTTCAGGTCATTCCGAGAACGTTTTTTTCTGCACATAAATAACACCATGGAAAGTCTGCTGAAAACAACATTAGTCTGGGTTAGTTCCATTCAAATCATGCAAGTTATAGTCCAAAACAAGAGCAAAAGTGTTTGGAAAAGTAGATACGACGGAGACGTATCAACTCCCCCAAGCTTAAACCTTTGCTTGTCCTCAAGCAATTCAGTTGATAAACTGAAAGTGATAAAGAAAAACTTTTACAAACTCTGTTTGCTCTTGTTGTTGTAAATATGTAAAGCCAGCATTCAAGTTTTCAGCAAAGATTATGACTAACCATATTCACAATAACATTTAGGTCTCATGTTTACTCATGTCAATGGCATAATCAACTAGCGAGCAATAATAATAAATCTCAGATGACAACACTTTCTCAAAATAATCATAATATGATATAAAAAAGATGGTATCTCGCTAGCCCTTGCTGAGACCGCAAAATATAAATGCAGAGCACCTTTAAAGATCAAGGACTGACTAAACATAGTAATTCATGGTAAAAGAGATCCAATCATAGTCATACCCAATATAAATTAATAGTAATGGATGCAAATGACAGCTGTGCTTTCCAGCTGGTGCTTTTTAATAAGAGGGTGATGACTCAACATAAAAGTAAATAGATAGGCCCTTCGCAGAGGGAAGTAGGGATTTGTAGAGGTGCCAGAGCTCGATTTTGAAATAGAGATAAATAATATTTTTAGCGGCATACTTTCATTGTCAACATAACAACCAAGAGATGGCGATATCTTCCATGCTACACACATTATAGGTGGTTCCCAAACAGAATGGTAAAGTTTATACTCCCCCTCCACCAACAAGCATCAATCCATGGCTTTCTCGAAACAACGAGTGCCTCCAACTAACAACAGTCCCAGGGGAGTTTTGTTTGCAATTATTTTGATTTTATTTGCATAAAGCATGGGACTGGGCATCCCGGTGACCAGCCATTTTCTCGTGAGTGAGGAGCGGAGTCCACTCCTCTTGAGAATAACCCGCCTAACATGGAAGATACGGACAACCCTAGTTGATACATGAGCTATTCGAGCATACAAAACAGAATTTCATTTGAAGGTTTAGAGTTTGGCACATACAAATTTACTTGGAACAGCAGGTAGATACCGCATATATAGGAAGGTATGGTGGACTCATATGGAATAACTTTGGGGTTTAAGGGATTGGATGCACAAGCAGTATTCCCGCTTAGTACAAGTGAAGGCTAGCAAAAGACTGGGAAGCGACCAACTAGAGAGCGACAACAGTCATGAACATGCATTAAAATTAATAGACATTGAGTAAAAGCATGAGTAGGGTATAATCCACCATGAACATAAATATCGTGAAGGCTATCTTGATTTGTTTCAACTAGATGTGTGAACATGTGCCAAGTCAAGTCACTTAAATCATTCAAAGGAGGATACCACCCTATCATACCACATCACAACCATTTTAATAGCATGTTGACACGCAAGGTAAACCATTATAAGCTCCTAGCTAATTAAGCATGGAATAAGCAACTCTAATCTCTAATTGTCATTGCAAACATGTTTATTCATAATAGGCTGAATTAGGAACGATGAACTAATCATATTTACATAAACAAGAGAGGTCGAGTTCATACCAGCTTCTCTCATCTCAATCAGCCCATCATATATCGTCATAATTGCCTTTCACTTGCACGACCGAATGATGTGAATAATAATAATAGTGCACTTGCATTGGACTAAGCTAGAATCTGCGAGCATTCAATAAACAGGAGAAGACAAGGCAATATGGGCTCTTGGTTAAATCAACAATAATGCATATAAGAGCCACTTCAACAATTTAATTATGGTCTTCTCCTAGCGACCCCCAAAGAAAAGAAAAGAAAAGAAAACTATTTACATGGGAAAGCTCCCAACAAGCAAAAGAAGAACAGGAAATCTTTTTGGGTTTTCTTTTTAATTATTACCACTACAGCATGAAAAGTAAACTAGCTAAAAGCTATTACTAATTTTTTTGGTTTTTCTTAAGATTTATCAAACACACAAGAAGAAAGCAAGAAAAAGAAAATAAACTAGCATGGATATTACAGTGAAAGAGTATGAGCACCGACATCTAGCAATGAATGTGTGAACATGAATGTAATGTCAGTGGGAAATACGTACTCCCCCAAGCTTAGGCTTTTGGCCTAAGTTGGTTTATTGCCACGGATGACCTGGCGGATATCCATAGTTGTAGTCGGGGTCGTACTGAGATGCAGCGGCTATTGCCTCTTGAGCTGCGGTATGGCGGCGAGCTGCCTCCGCCCTCCTCTTGTACTCATCTGCCTCCTCTCTGGTAATAACATGTCTTCCTTTTGCCTGATAATCAAAGAAGGCAGGAGCAGGGAGAGTAATATGGACAGCACGACGTCTGTCAAAGATTAAGCGATACTGGAGCGACTGCTCGTTCCTCTCAAGAAAATGATGATGAACCATGGCATTATAATCTAAATAAACATTAGGCAGCTCAACATCATACTCACGTATAGGTACCTCAAGAAAATTAGCTAGACGGGTTGCATAAATTCCTCCATAGAAATCTCCATTAATTTTATTATTATGCAACCTACATGCAACAATAGCTCCCAAATTATAAGATTTATCTCCTAACACAGCACTCCTAAGAATACTGAGATCAGGAACACACATGAGACATGCTTCATCCTTACCATTGATGCACCTACCTATGAAGAGATCAAAATAATGTATAGCAGGAAAATGAATACTCCCTATGGTAGCTTGTGTTATGTCTCTAGATTCCGCCACAGTTATACTGGCAAGAAAATCTCTAAATTCAGATTTGCGAGGTTCAAGAGGACTATCCCATTGTGGAAGTTTGCAAGCAGTAGTGAAATCGTCTAAGTCCATGGTATAAGAATTTTCATAAAGATCAAACAGGACAGTTTGAGAATTACGTGAAGATGAATATTCAAACCTCCTCACAAAGGAACTAGTGAGATAGTGGTACTGGGGGCACTTTTCTGCCTCGAAGCTCACAAGATCAGCGTTACGCAAATATGCGTTAAATTCTTCCTTGATTTCTGCTCAATCCATAAAGTCTTCTGAAGGCCATTCACAAGGCCGCACTGGGGCGTCCCTTGGTGGCTCATCGTCATCATCGCGCATTGCAAGCCTGGGTCCTTGCTTCCTTGAAGAACCACCTTGGTGCATTTTCCTAAACATATTTCTTCCTCTGAAAAATTTCTGAAATTTTTAGTAACTTGAAATAAAAGTGAATCAAGCTCAACAAAATTGATAGCAACTACTCCTACAAGTGCCTAGAGACTATATCAAACATTAGAACTACTTGGAACCATATAAATTTGACATGCAAGCTCAAGAACATGGTCACCTAGGCAGCACAAATTTGCAATGAATAGAGCATTAGAACAAAAACTAATTGGACCAATGGAGGAGTCACATACCAAGGAACAATCCCCCCAAGCAGTTTTGTGAGAGGTGCTTTGAGCAAGGAGATCAGAAATCGCAGCAAAATGAGCTAGAACTCGTGCTTGAGCTGGATGGTGGTTTTTTTGGAGGAAGAAGAAGTGTGTGGGTGCAGGAATAAGTGGAGGGGAGCCACCGTGGGCCCACGAGGCAGGGGGCGTGCCCTGGACCCTCGTGGCCAGGTGCTTGCTCCCCCTGTTGTGTTCTCAGTGCCAGATATTCTCAAATATTCCAGAAAAATCATATTTTAATTTCAGGGCATTTGGAGAACTTTTATTTTCGGGGTATTTTTATATTGCACGGATAAATAAGAAAACAGACAGAAAAATACTATTTTTACTTTATTTCAACTAAATAACAGAAAGTATAGAGAGGGTGCAAAAGGTTGTGCCTTCTAGTTTCATCCATCTCATGCTCATCAAAAGGAATCCACTAACAAGGTTGATCAAGTCTTGTTAACAAACTCATTCCGAATAACATGGAACCGGAGAAATTTCGAATAACACTATGTTACCTCAACGGGGATATGCACATCCCCAATAATAAGAATATCATATTTCTTCTTGACAGTAGGAAGAGGAAATTCAAAACCTCCAGAAATAATCAATGGAATTTTTCCAATAGAGTTGATACTATGAACTTGAGGTTGTTTTCTCGGAAAGTGTACCGTATGCTCATTACCATTAACATGAAAAGTGACATTGCCTTTGTTGCAGTCAAGAACAGCCCCTGCAGTATTCAAAAAAGGTCTTCCAAGAATAATAGACATACTATCGTCCTCGGGAATATCAAGAATAGCAAAGTCCGTTAAAATAGTAACGTTTGCAACTACAACAGGCACATCCTCACAAATACCGACAGGTATAGCAGTTGATTTATCGGCCATTTGCAAAGATATTTCAGTAGGTGTCAACTTATTCAAATCAAGTCTACGATATAGAGAGAGAGGCATAACACTAACACCGGCTCCAAGATCACATAAAGCAGTTTTAACATAGTTTCTTTTAATGGAGCATGGTATAGTTGGTACTCCTGGATCTCCTAGTTTCTTTGATATTCCACCCTTAAAAGTATAATTAGCAAGCATGGTGGAAATTTCAGCATCCGATATCTTTCTTTTATTAGTAACAATTTATTTCATGTACTTAGCATAAGGATTCATTTTGAGCATATCAGTTAATCACATTCACAAAAAGATAGGTCTAATCATTTCAGCAAAGCGCTCAAATCCTCATCATCCTTTTTCTTGGATGGCTTAGGAGGAAAATGCATGGATTTCTGAACCCAAGGTTCTCTTTCTTTACCGTGTTTCCTAGCAACAAAGTCTCTTTTATCATAACGTTGATTCTTTGATTGTGGGTTATCAAGATCAACAGCAGGTTCAATTTCTACATCATTATCATTGCTAGGTTGAGCATCATCATGAACATCATCATTAAGATTATTACTAGGTCCATGTTCATCACCAAATTGTGTTTCAGCGTCAGAAATAGAAATATCATTTGGATTCTCAGGTGGTTCAGGAATAGGTTCACTAGAAGCATGCAAAGTCCTATCTTTTTCTTTTTCTTCTTTTTAGAAGGACTAGGTGCATCCATATTATTTCTCTGAGAATCTTGTTCAATTCTCTTAGGGTGGCCTTCAGGATACAAAGGTTCCTGAGTCATTTTACCAGTTCTAGTAGCCACTCTAACAACATAGTCATTATTCTTACTATTCAATTCATTGAGCAAATCATTCTGAGCTTTAAGTACTTGTTCTACTTGCGTGGTAACCATAGAAGCATGTTTACTAATGATTTTAAGTTCACCTTTAGCATTATCCATGTAATTACTCAAGTGTTCAAGCATATAAGAATTGTGTTTTAATTCTCTACTAAAATAAGCATTGAAGTTTTCTTGTTTAACAATAAAATTGTCAAACTCATCTAAGCACTGTCTAGCAGACTTATAACGAGGAATATCACCTTCATCAAATCTATAGAGAGAATTTACCTTTACTACCTGTGTCGGGTTATCAAGACCATGTGTTTCTTCACTAGGTAATGGATTAGGATCATATGTTTCTTCGACAAGCGGTAAATCAAGACCATGTATTTCTTCAATAGGAGGTAAATTCTTAACATCTTCAGCTTTAATACCCTTCTCTTTCATAGATTTATTTGCCTCTTGCATATCTTCAGGACTGAGAAATAGAACACCTCTCTTCTTCGGAGTTGGTTTAGGAATAGGCTCAGGAGTTGGCTCAGGAAGTGTCCAATTATTTTCATTGGTCAACATATTATTCAATAGAATTTCAGCTTCATCCGGTGTTCTTTCCCTGAAAACAGAACCAGCACAACTATCCAGGTAATCTCTGGAAGCATCACTTAGTCCATTATAAAAGATATCAAGTATTTCATTTTTCTTAAGAGGATGATCAGGCAAAGCATTAAGTAATTGGAGAAGCCTCCCCCAAGCTTGTGGGAGACTCTCTTCTTCAATTTGCACAAAATTGTATATATCCCTTAAAGCAGCTTGTTTCTTATGAGCAGGGAAATATTTAGCGGAGAAATAATAAATCATATCCTGGGGACTACGCACACAACCAGGATCAAGAGAGTTGAACCATATCTTAGCATCACCCTTTAATGAGAACGGAAATATTTTAAAGATATAAAAGTAGCAAGTTCTCTCATCATTAGTGAACAGGGTGGCTATATCATTTAATTTAGTAAGATGTGCCACAACAGTTTCAGATTCATAACCATAAAAAGGATCAGATTCAACCAAAGTAATTATCTCAGGATCAACAAAGAATTCATAATCCTTATCAGTAACACAGATAGGTGAAGTAGCAAAAGCAGGGTCAGGTTTCATTCTAGCATTAAGAGATTGCTGCTTCCATTTAGCTAATAACTTCATAAGATCATATCTATCATTGCAAGCTAAAATAGCTCTAGCAGCTTCTTCATCCATAACATAACCCTCAGGAACAACAGGTAATTCATATTCATTAGGGGGAGAGTCTTCATCATCACTATCATCGATATTATCAGTTTCAATAATTTCATTCTCTCTAGCCCTAGCAAGTTGTTCATCAAGAAATTCACCAAGTGGCACAGTAGTATCAAGCATAGAAGTAGTTTCATCATAAGTATCATGCATAGCAAAAGTGGCATCATCAATAACATGCGACATATCATAATGAATAGCAGAAGCAGGTTTAGGTCTCGCAAGCTTACTCAAAACAGAAGGTGAATCAAGTGCAGAGCTAGATGGAAGTTCCTTACCTCCCCTCGTAGTTGAGGGATAAATTTTTGTTTTGGCGTCTTTCAGGTTCTTCATACTGACCAGCAGATATAAATCCCAAGTGACTCAAGGAATAGAGCTATGCTCCCCGGCAACGGCACCAGAAAATAGTCTTGATAACCCACAAGTATAGGGGATCGCAACAGTTTTCGAGGGTATAGTATTCAACCCAAATTTATTGATTCGACACAAGGGGAGCCAAAGAATATTCTCAAGTATTAGCAGTTGAGTTGTCAATTCAACCACACCTGGATAACTTAGTATCTGCACCAAAGTATTTAGTAGCAAAGTAATATGGAAGTAACGATAATGGTAGAAAAAGTAATATTTTCGGGTTTTGTAGTGATTGTAGCAGTAGCAACGGAAAAGTAAATAAGCGAAGAACAATATATGAAAAGCTCGTAGGCATTCGATCGGTGATGGAGAATTATGCCGGATGCGGTTCATCATGTAACAATCATAACATAGGATGACACGGAACTAGCTCCAATTCATCAATGTAATGTAGGCATGTATTCCGAATATAGTCATACGTGCTTATGGAAAAGAACTTGCATGACATCTTTTGTCCTACCCTCCCGTGGCAGCGGGGTCCTAACGGAAACTAAGGGATATTAAGGCCTCCTTTTAATAGAGTACCGGACCAAAGCATTAACACATAGTGAATACATGAACTCCTCAAACTAAGGTCATCACCGGGAGTGGTCCCGATTATTGTCACTTCGGGGTTGCCGGATCATAACACATAGTAGGTGACTATGGACTTGCAAGATAGGATCAAGAACTCAAATATATTCATGAAAACATAGTGGGTTCAGATCTGAAATCATGGCACTCGGGCCCTAATGACAAGCATTAAGCATAGCAAAGTCATAGCAACATCAATCTCAGAACATAGTGGATACTAGGCATCAAACCCTAACATAACTAACTCGATTACATGATAAATCTCATCCAACCCATCACCGTCCAGCAAGCCTACGATGGAATTACTCACGCACGGCGATGATCATCATGAAATTGGTGATGGAGGATGGTTGATGATGACGACGATGACGGATTCCCCTCTCCGGAGCCCCGAACGGACTCCAAATCAGCCCTCCCGAGAGGTTTTAGGGCTTGGCGGCGGCTCCATATCGTAAAACGCAATGAATTCTTCTCCCTGATTTTTTTTCTCCCCGAATACGAATATATGGAGTTGGAGTTGAGGTCGGTGGAGCGTCAGGGGGCCCACGAGGCAGGGGGGCGCGCCCTCCATCCTCGTGGACAGGTGGAGGCCCCCCTGACGTGGATTCTTCTTCCATTATTTTTATATTTTCCAAAAATAAGTTTCGTGGAGTTTCAGGTCATTCCGAGAACGTTTGTTTCTGCACATAAATAACACCATGGAAAGTCTGTTGAAAACAGCGTTAGTCCGGGTTCGTTCCATTCAAATCAAGCAAGTTAGAGTCCAAAATAAAGGAAAAAGTGTTTGGAAAAGTAGATACGGCGGAGACGTATCAACGCCCCGCGCGTCGCCACTCTGTGGGGCGCGTCTACGTCACTCAGAGGCCCCGCGCATCGCCACTCCGCGAGACGCGTCTACATCACTCGGCCGCCCCGCGCGTCGCCATCAATTGGTCACCTCACCACCACTCGGCCGCCCCGCACATCGCCTTTCAGTTGGTCACCCCATCACCACTCGGTCACCCCGCGTGTCGCCATCGGTTGGCCACCTCATCACCACTCGGCCGCCCCACGCGTCGCTTCTCGGTTGGTCACCTCATCACCACTCGGCCGCCCCACACGTCTCCACTGGTTGGTCACCTCATCACCACTCGGCCGCCCCGCATGTCGCCACTCGGTTGGTCACCTCATCATCACTCGGCCGCTCCGCGCGTCGCCTCTCGGTTGGTCACCTCATCACCACTCGGCCGCCCCGCACGTCGCCATCTGTTGGTCACCTCATCACCACTCGGCCGCCCCGTGCGTTGCCTCTCGGTTGGTCACCTCAGCACCACTCGTCCGCCCCGCGCGTCGCCATCGGTTGGTCACCTCACCACCACTCGGCCGCCCCGCGCGTCGCCATCGGTTGGTCACCTCATCACCACTCGGCCGCCCCGCGCGTCGCCATCGGTTGGTCACCTCATCACCACTCGGTCGCCCCGCGCGTAGCCATCGGTTGGTCACCTCATCACCACTCAGCCGCCACGCGCGTCCCTTCCGGTTGGTCACCTCATCACCACTCGGCCGCCCCATGCGTCGCCATCGGTTGGTCACCTCATCACCACTCGGCCGCTCCGCGTGTCGCCTCTCTGTTGTTCACCTCATCATCACTCGGCCGCCCCGCGCGTCGCCTCTCGGTTGGTCACCTCATCACCACTCGGCCGCCCCGCGCGTTGCCATCGGTTGGTCACCTCATCACTACTCGGCCACCCCACGCGTCGCCTTTCGGTTGGTCACCTCATCACCACTCGGCAGCTCCGCGCGTCGCCTCTCGGTTGGTCACCTCATCACCACTCGGCTGCCCCGCGCGTCGCCATCGGTTGAACACATCTTCACACTCGGCCACTCGCGCGCCTTCAGACAGCTAAGTCATGCTAGCACTACATTCTATTATTTCTGCGTTCCATAGTATCCCGTAATTCACAAATCATGTTCACTCGGAGGCCACGCCACCGAGTGTGCCTCTACGCTCGGTTGCTTATTTTCACATACTTGCTTAGTACTGACTCCTAAGTCCTACTTCCATTTTAACTCATACGTCATTCACGAACACCATGTGTTTCTTATTTCGAGTTTGCATCAATCCTCGGGGGCTTCAACTCAGTCGGAACACTACACTTCCGTTTTATTTGAGCCAGCAGTCCAACATGTCCGGTTGGATCATTCACTTCATCAAGTTCGATCAATTTCTTTGCTCTTCTAGACTCTTGTTGGTTCTGAACCAGCAAGCCCCTTGCACACCCAGCGGGTGTCTATAGGTGTCACTTACACAAATCTTTTTAGCACACATCAAATTTCCTTGATAAATTATTATGTTGGCTTGTGCTATTTTTTCATGCACAAGTTACGCGATCACTCGACGGCACTGTACGTCAACTTCATCGCTACTTAGACTCGGTCATTGTTCCGACCTGAGCGCACTGCAACACCGACCTTGTCACTCCGTTGACTTCGAACACATCCGGCCGACCCCTCCGTGGAGACTTCTTCATCGTATCAATGACATAGACCCCTCCGTGACGTCGTCTCATTGGGCATGAGACAAATACATCTCTTTTGTAATCAAACTGCACACTTCACTCCTTTGCGAGTTTGCCTCTTTCGAGCATCACTCAGAAGCTTCTCCTCATCTTTACCCGAGTCCGACTCGATGAATTACAATTTATCCATTCAAAACTATATTTCACGGGTTCCGACAGGTCCACCCTTGAAGCATGTAATGCGCTCGGGGGCTATGCCGCACTCGGGGGCTGCAGCTCATTCGGAATCACACTACACCTGAGTGGTCGAGTACATCGCCACCAGTCGGGTCCTTCACTTCAATGAGTGCATTCGGATCCACCACTTTGGCAAGTTACATAATCACTCAGACACTTTGCGCACCATCTTCGTTCCTACTCAGACTCAGTTGTTGTGCCGGTCTTGTTGCGTCGCAACCACACTACACCGACCTCGTCGCTACATCAGCTTCGAAAGCATCTGGCTAACTCCTTCGAGGACCATTTTTTCCACTTGGCCGGACACGCAATCTTTCACTCGGCTGCCCCGCGCGTTGTCACTTGGCCACCCCGTGCGTTGTCACTCGGCCACCCCATGCATCACCACTTGGCCGACACGTAGTCCTTCACTCGGCCACCTCGCACATCCTCACTCGGAAACCCCGCACGGCGCCACTCGGTTGAGCACGTCTTCACCTCTCGGCCGCCCCACGCGTAGCCTCTTGGTTGTGCGCGTCTTCACCTCTCGGCCTCCCTGCCCATCGCCACTCGGTTGTGCACGTGATCACCACTCGGTCGCCCCGCACGTCGACACTTGGTTGTGCACGTCTTCACCACTCGGCCGCCCCACGCATCGCCACTCGGTTGTGCATGTCTTCACCACTCGGACGCCCCGCGCGCCGTCACTCTGTTGTACACATCATCATCCCTCGGCCGCTCCGCGCGTCGCTACTCAGTTGTGCATGTCTTCACCACTCGGCCGCCCCGCGCGTCACCACTCGGTTGATCACCTCATCACCACTCGGCTGCCGCGTGCGTCGCCACTCGGTTGGTCACCTCATCACCACTCGGCCTTCCCGCGCGTCACCACTCGGAACAACTAAGTTACTCATATGATCAAACCTCATATCGCACTCTGAAGCAAGCTTACCTCTTTCGAGCATCACTCGGGGGCTGTGCACAGCCGTGGGCCATGCCGTCCTTAGGGGTTACGCCCATTTGATCAACTTTGTTGACACAGAATAATATTTTTATGACCATACATGCTCGGTCTGCCGAAGATCTATAAGGGTAGCACCGTCCACTCGGACGATCGCCCAAATCATTACCTGGATTCATCTTCAGGACTGCAAAAGGGTGAAAACAACGCTCCTCTACGAATACACTTGGCCCTTATTCTAGGCTCCAAGGCGTCAGTTTCACAAACTTGGACTCAGAGATGGCGTGTGCTGGTGTTCCCCCGGGATAATGAGTGGCCTCTCTCCGGAGAGTCAGCCCACACAATAGCCTCGCCACTCGGGTTTCACGACACGTCCACGTCAGACCACTAGTCTATCTCTTCTGGGAGACATACGAGTGCCACCAAGTTTTTTCTTGCAGTCAACATACCCCGATCAGTCGGGAAGCACGTCCACTCGGACAAATACCCCTTTCATGCAAAAGCTAACGGTCAATGCAAGAAGTACTACTAGAATGATTACTCCCTGGAGTGTCGAGCTTTTTTCTACAGTCGGCAGTTTCAAGGCCGAATTCATTCATCGTGCCGAGTGCACAAAGATTCACTTGATTGATCCAGTTCCAGGTTGAATTTATTTACAGTGCCAAGTGCACGAAGATCAGTCCGACTGACTCAGCTCCAGGCTGAGCTTATTTACCATGCCAAGCGCTTGAAGATCCATCTGATTGACTCAATTTCAAAATATATTTACTGTGCCGACTGCATGGAGGTTTACCAGGAGACTTAAACCCTCTGCCAGACTCATCTAGTCTGACAGAGGCTTGGGGACTACACCCAGTGAGTGCACTCAGCGTGCCCCCACTGGAAGAGAACTCAGAAAGAAACATTTTGCTCGATGCAAGACCAGCTCCAGATCACTCGACCTCCGAGTCAGAGAAGAACAAGTTCGATCAGCACCAGCTAAGAAGATTTTTAGTTCTCTCAGACCCCTGCCGACTGCCCGCGGTCGACTGTGGTCTCGGGGACTACACCCAGTGGGTGCACTCAGCGTGGCCCCACTGGAGTAATCTCCACTCGGTACGGCCTGACCAGTCCGAGTGATGAACAACAAACAAACAAGTTCTAAAGACTCCCGTCGAACTACCAAAAAAATTCCTATAAGGTGAGTTTAACGCTCCTCCGTGGACCTGTTTTGAGCCTTCTTCTAGGACTCAAAGCATGAAACTCACAAGTTTGGATCCAGAACCGACTCGTATTGACATTCCCCCTGGATAAGAATGGCATCTCTCCGAGAGAACAGTCCATGCGTCAATCCTGTTGCCCGGATTTAATGACACACCCGTACTCTGATCACGAGTTAACCTCTTCCGAGAGATGAACGAATGTCACCAAGTTGCTCCTCACGGGCACTTACCAAAGATCAGTCGAGAAGCGCAGTGCCGGAATCCATTGAGATATTGTTCAAACCTTCGTTGTCTGAAAGCACGATGACGAGTACCGAGTATTTCCGTAATCACTCGGGCCAAATTGTGTCTTTCACAAACTCGTTCCGTAAAATTGCAATCGATTCGGGGGCTAATGTTGGGGATACATTTAACAGGTAGGCCCACAAAGGGTCGAAATATCATAAAGCATGGGGTCCACACAGCATGTGGGTCCAGATAAATTTCATAGCGACATACCATCCACTTAGATAAGCAGCATACTATCCACTCGGATGACAGTCCACCACTTGACCGTACGACTCACTCAGATATGCGAAGACCAAACAGTCGACAAGGCAATCGAAGCACCATTCTCATATTGGAGGTTTCATAGTGGGATGGCATTATGGCATTCATTCCCTCTTTGTAACATAGGCGGTGAGGGGGTGGCGCACTCTATATAAGCCACCCCCACCACTAGACTAGGGGAGTTCTTTTCTCTCTCTCTCTCTCTCTCTCTCTCTCTCTAGTCTCCGGACCTAGCTCCAGCATAGGGATCCGTTCCCCTCGCTCCCTCTCTCATATACATTGTAATCTTCGGATACATACTCAGATAAAACAAAGCCTCTCCGGAGCACGAGACGTAGGGCTGTTATCTCCACCGTGAGAGGCCCGAACTCGCTAAAACCACTGTGTCACCCATTTGCATCTCGATAAATCATGCTCCTTTACACTACCCCTTTCTATTGTCGGAATTGTTCCCACGACACCGTGCGATGTAGCATAACACGAAGCCAGTTGTAGCCATTTATGACACTAGTTTTAGCACGTAATAAAAAATATGATGGTCGTGCAATGTAGCAAAACATGATGGCGGTTGTCGCCGAGTGGGATGTCAGTTGTAGCAAATTGTGACACCAGTTGTAGCATGTAACAAAAACCATGACATAGCGGTGCTGCTCGGAACAGCGATGCCGTCCTCACAGTTTGCGGTCACCATGCTCGCCGTCCATGATGGCATCTCTCCTGGGCACTGGTTGTAGCTCCATCCGTCTATTGTTCCCGCTCTCCATCGCCATTCGGTTGATGCATGCTCCGATGTCGACGACATAGCTCGCCATCCCCGGGTGACCAGCGAGGATTCAAAAGCACACGGTCCTGCCGTTTCCCGACGCCGACGATCTTCACAACCGAATCAAGCATGGGGCATGCTTGTCCAAGCAGCGGCGTTGCCAGAGGTGCGCGCAGCCATGGTTTGGCGCCGGAGGTAGCAGCCATGGCCTGGGGTCAGAAGTAGTGACCATGGCAGTTGCGGCGAGGGGGGAGAGGGTGGTTTGCGAGGATTCAAAAGAGACAAAGAGGAGTGGACTTGCGCGAGAGGTGATGTGATCTATTGCATCAGAGTTGATCACACGTCCCATCCGCGACCAATGCAAAACTCGACCGGTCAGCCGGGTATAAACATTACCCTTCCTGATAATCTTGGAAAAGGTATGAATGAGTGTCCTGGAATGGAAAGTATCATTCCTATGATATTAGTGTATGATATTACCTACACAATGCATAGTATTATAGTTTGGTATCATATTGATCTAATTTATTGACATACATGACATATATACTAGTACATCGTTTGATATGATACGATATCATATCATGATAACCAATCATTTCTTTCTCATTTAACTGTGTGTCGCCTCAGAAAAAAATGCCTAGTTGGCACGCAAGATACTACTTATTATATTTTCATTGTGACCAGACCTCCCAAAGTAGGGGTATCATAGGTCATAGGACTACCTCGTGGTAGGAGTATCATAAGGTCTCCTACAATGCAAGCTGTACAGGGAGATGGTAATATAAATAAACATTGTTTCTTAAACAATGTTACTTATTTATAGAGGATAGACGCTTAATTAGACATTCCTCTTATAGATTTTTTTAGAAAAAACAAGTGGATCTTGGTTTATTTTACCATGCACCTTGCATTGTATAAGGCCTTATAATGATACTATGAACTACGGTGGTACATCGTACGAATAGCCCTAGGTGCGTCTATGCGGTTCCCATGAGGCCAACAAGACTAATGGTTCATGACCCAAAACAATCTTCTTTTTCCAACACTGACATTAATACTCTCTGATGTATTCTTGGTAGAGCTTGCAACCCAAAGTGGGTGCTCCTATAAGGCGCATAAAGTTCAGGCAACTGGCGCCCGCTCATACTCACGTCGTTGTGATACTGTCCATGTTGACTAACCAGTTGACGTACCAGGAGCTAGTGAATGATCACAGCGTGAAGAGTTTAAAACATAGCCGTGCTATTTATTGCACATACACTTCAGAAAAAGTGTTTTTTAGGAAAAAATACAAACAAAATTAGAAAAAACATGAATTACGAAAAAGTTCATGTGTTAAAAAAATCTGGAATTAGAAAAAAGTTCATCGATTTCAAAAAAAATCAGAAAATTGAAATAATTTTAGTTATCTTGAAAACGTCAAAAGATGTTCATAAATTCAAAAGAAAGTTCATCAATTTTGAAAAAGTACATGGATTTAAAAACAAAAATTAAAATAAAAGTTCATCAATTCGAAGAAATTATCAAATTTTAAAACTTCATCAATTTTCAAAAAGTACATCATTTTGAAAAATAAGTTCATAGATTAAAAAATCTCTCAAATTCGAAAAGCTTCATCGATTTTTGAAAATAAATCACAAATTTGTAAAAAAGTTCATCAGTTTTGGAAAATTTATTGATTTGGAAAAAAGTATGGATTTTGAAAAGGTTCATGAAATTAAGAAAAAGAAAAAATAAAAAGGAAAAAAAAGAAAAAAGTAAAAAAGGAAAAAGGAAAAGGAGAAGAAAGAGGAAAAAGAAGAAAGGTATAAGTAATCAGAACAGGCGAGGTGACCTGGGTGGATACTCCAGTTTATCTAGTATGGGGAGAATGCAACAGACGCCAAAAACCCGTTGGTATTTATAACACATTAACAGATGCGACAGATGCCGTTTAGGAATTGCTGCCGAAAACTGCTTTTTTTAGGCAAGCCGCCGAAAACTGCTGAGCAGACCAAACAAAAAAAATTTTTGCGTCCAAACATACTTTTATTATTGCTCAATAATGTTCATAGGCATACATCTCAGATTTGGTGGGTTCAGTAGCCATACATGGCGTCCAAAACCCAACCCAAAAACATGTTTGGCAAGGCTATGTGCCTTTAAATTTGTCCCTCTACCTTCGAAAATAAAGGTACACTGATAGAACTGATTCAAGGTGGCGTTTATCTCCTTCACCACCGCAGCATAATTTCCTCCTATTTTTTGGTTGATGTCTCCCACCACACCCTTGTTATCACATGCTATTTCCACATGCGTGAGTCCAAGATCCAGGGTCAGCGCCATCGCCTCCCGACATGTCAAAGCTTCGAGCGTCGCTGGGTCGTTCACCCCCGGGATCTTCATAGCTGAGGAGCCTAAGTAGTGTCCCTACGAATCCCTGCTGACCGCACTGACAGATCCTTCGACAGTCGCCCTTGACACAGCTCCATCCACTCTAATCTTTGCCACTCCCTGGGGAGGAGGAATCCAAGCTGGGCGTGACCTGCTTGGGGCTGCATGTAGCGGAACAGCAGTCTGTTTTGGCTTGCATGCCTCCAACTCATGCAAGTATTTCATGATGAAAGCATGTGTGCCTTGGGGACTCTGAAAAATATTCTCGTGCAAAGCTTGCCTTCTTGCATACCAGATGGCCCAAAGAGTGAATAGAACTTGAGTAAATTCATTGGGAGGGATTGTATCCATGGCCGCAAAGACCCAGTGTTTAGCGTCAGGCTCCCTGATGCTGTTAATTGCCTCGACCAAGTCGGGGTTCTGCAGTACCCACACACACCGAGCGGCATGGCAATGTAGAAGGGAATGTTGCCAGGAGTCCTCGCTGCCGCACAGTCCGCATGTCGTCACCGTAGACATATTACGGTGATGGAGAAGGTCTGAAGTTGGGATTGACTGCTGGGCTAGTCTCTATAGGAAGATTTTTATCTTTGAAGGAACATCTATCTTCCACAACTTCGACTAAGCTTTCTGCTCGCCTTCAGTATTGGATGGATCTGCTCTGCCTTCTAGCCAGGCTTCTCGTCTCAGTTTTGTGGTGACCAACATCCGGTATGCAGAACGCACCGAGAACACTTCGTTTTTCTCATGTACCCAGGACCAAAAATCTTGTATATATCTCGTACAAACAGGAATAGACAGAATAGCTGCTGCATCAGTGTGCACGAAGACGCTCGATATCATGTCACGGTTCCATTCTGCGATGGGCAAGAGCAGTTCCCCAACAAGCTGCGGCGGATTGCGTATTCTGCTCACTATAGGACGCATGTTATGTGGGCGGGGTAACCAGTTGTGCTCCCAGATTCGTGTAGTATTTCCGTCTCCAATTCTCCTCATAAGTCCTTGGGAGAGTGCATCTCGTCCATCCAGTATGGACCTCCATACTTGGGACGGTGCTCCTCCCAATTCGGCCTGAAGAAAATCAGATGTAGGGAAGTACTTTGCTTTTAGTATTCTGGCACTTAGATAAGTAGGATTAGTTAGAATACGCCATGCCTGTCTAGCTAGCAGAGCCAAGTTGAACAGTTCAATGTCTCTGAACCCCAAACCTCCACACTGTTTTGGTCTCGTCATCACACTCCAAGAGACCCAACTGGCTTTCCTTTTTCCTTCCTTGCTCCCCCACCAAAACTTGCATATTAGTGAGTTCAAATGTTCACATAAACCTCTCGGAAGTTTGAAACAAGACATAGAGTATACCGGCACGGCCTGTGCCACCAATTTGATGAGAACTTCTTTCCCCCCTACAGACAGAATTTTCTCAAGCCATCCCTTGACTTTGTTCCATACTCTGTCCTTCAAAAATTTAAAAGCGCCATTTTTGCTATTACCAACATCAGAAGGCATACCCAGATACCTTTCTGACAGTGACTCATTTGTGACTTGCAAAGCTTGCATCACATTAGTTCTGAGAGAGTTGGGGCAACCTTTGCTAAAATAAACTGAAGACTTTGACATGTTGACTCTTTGGCCCGACGCATTACAATAGCGATCCAACAGAGAGGACAACTCATTTGCTCCTTCAACACTGGCTTTAACAAACAGCAGGCTATCATCAGCAAAAAGTAAGTGGCTTACCGGCAGAGCCATTGGAGCCACTTTAATACCACTGAGGTGCGATGATTCATTCATAGATTTTAAGAGGCACGAAAGGCCCTCCGCTGCTAGCAAAAATGGGTAAGGAGAAATAGAGTCCCCTGACGGATCCCTCTGGAAGGTGCAAATTGTTCTAGTTTGCCACCATTAAACAACACCGAGAACTTAACTGAGCTCACCATCCTCATTATCAGAGATACCCAACCTGGTTCGAAACCGAGCTTGAGCATAATAGCTTCAAGATATTCCCACTCGACCCTATCGTAGGCCTTCATCATGTCCAATTTAACCGCACAAAACCAAAAACTGCTGAGCAGACCAAACAAAAGAAAACAGCTTGTGGGGCTGTTGTTTGAAGCCCAGGAGTAGATGCATAGTGTACAAAATCTCATGGGCTGGAACGCCACGGTCTTTTGCTCTTTTCTATATAGCTCTGCATTGCCCGTCCACAATAATGGAGAGGTCCTATCTGCCGCTCTTTGCGGCAGAATGTCGACTGGACGCACAGGCGGGTCTCCCGACTGGGCCGGCCCATATCGCTAGCGACCAGTACGGAACGAAAAACTGCGGCGATCAAGAAGAAAAATGCTCTAAGCAGGGATCGAACCTGAGACCTGATGCTTCAAAGAGGTACAGCCAGCCAGTTCACCAAGAGAGATTCCTGGTTTTTAACGCAGCACAACATATTAAGAATAAAACCAAGCGCACACCCGAACGTCTTTAAAATTTTGTACGCAAAACGTTATTTTTGAGAAAAAAAACGTGAAAGTTGTATGAAACAGCGAACACTTTTAGAAATTGTGAATAAAATTCGAAAAAATCAACAATACCAAAACGGCAAACATTTTTTCAAAATGGGAACATTTTTGTAGAATCTCCCAAAAATAGAAAATGTGAAAGTTTTCTTTGAAAACCCGAACATTTTTCAAATTTGAAAATAATTTTTGGATACTCGAACATTTTTTAAAACTAGGAACATATTTTGAAACTCCCGAACAAAACATGAACACATGAATAGTTTTTAAAACTTGCGTACATTTTTTGAAACTTCCGAACAAAAATTGAAACATTAACATTTTTTGGAATTTATGAACAATTCTTTAAATGGAAACATTTATGGAAACTCCCAACAAAATTTGAAAATGTGAACATTTTTTTGAAATTGGTAAACAAATTATAAAATGGAAATATTGTTTGAAGCAGCCAAACATAATTTGAAAACATGAACATTTTTTAACTTACAGAAAGTTTTTGAAAAGCGAACATTTAATATAATATGGGAACATTTTTGAGAAAGTGAAGAACATTTTTCGAATTTGTAAAAAAAATTAATAGCAAAGAACATTTTTCTGAACTTCGGAACATTTTTAGAATTTTGGAAAAGAATTTGAAATTCTTGAGAACAAAAAGAAATAAATAGAGAAGAAAAAGGAATTGAAAAATGAAATAAAGAAACAGAAAAACAGAAACAGAAAAAACAAACGGAAATAACCAGTGAAAACCCGGTTCAAGAACCTTTAGAAGGTTCCCAAAACCGTTAGGGAACCCTCCAGGCGATTCCCAAAACCGGACGCTGTACCGCGTGCAATATCTCGTAACTGGGCCGGCCCATTTTGATCGCTAGTTCGCTCGTCTCTGTGTGAAGCCCTTACAATTTGACGCAACATTTCTCAAAAAATAAATACAATTTGACGCAACGAGCGTCCATTAGGAAATTCCCTAATAATGAGTCCCATCAACTTAAACCCGTCTATTCTTAAAGAAAAAAAATCAAATTAAACCCATCTAATTAGTGACGCGCATATGGACGTAGAGGGGTTGATAATCGATAGAGATAGGTATACATACTCGAACTGTGTTTGAAACTAGATCCACAAGACATCCGCAGACAGGGGACTTCCCTACGATAACGATTGAAAAGGAAATTACGGTGTCAATTTCGTGGTTAATTATCAACCAGAGCGCCGGTGTCAATGTCAGCTTTTGTGGTTCGCCATTGACATGACATGTAGCTACATATATATCGACTTTGTGCAACCCAAGCCTCATTGCCACACACTGCAAGCAACTGGCTGTAAAACAGGGGAAATCTGAAAGCTAGCGCTGGCAGGGGAAAGTATATGCGGGTGCAAGCGACGATGCATGCAGCTGCATGTCGCGATCTCGCTTTGATTTCATCTTTTTTACTTGCAGCGTTTTTTTTTTTGCGGGAAATACTTGCAGCCTGTTGTTCGAATTAACTAGGCCACACGCCCACAACTAATTCTGTTGAGATACAACCGAGGCGGACTAACGGACAATACCATAATACAATATGCAATGTTAACTTTATAAACAAGTAAATGAGTAAATCGTGAACTGGTTGATAATTTTTATTTATGAGACGAAGCGGGATGCCTGCTTGTCCGATTGCAACCTTAAAATCATGAGTTTTGCTGCATATGATGGTTTTGTCCGACGTGTGTCCGATGCAATATCTCCATCATCCAGTTCAGGTGGCCAACACTATGCATCCGTTCGAGCAGAGTCCCGTTCAAATGCTGTAAAAAGATCGTCGGACGTAGAGCCACTCCGTAAATTCATCATGCAATGATCTGTGGTGCGCTCCTCATGTCGTACTTACGTGAGTGTGCTTCTCGTCGTGAAAATCTTGACAGGACAAACTAGTAGGCAACATCACATATCAGACAGGATACAGAGTTGCTAGCTAGATACTCTTATCTTGGAACGAAATTGCTACGCGTCCGATGCACGTACAATATTGCAATGGGCCGTTACGATCCTGCATCAAGTTGGAACCAACGATGGCTATCCAGTGTTGTATAGGAATCGTACAATCTGTATCGTACGTATGGCTGCGTAATTTAGCGAGCCAACTGGGTCCCTTTTTTTTGCGAGGGGAAAGGACACCGCGCGGCCAGTCATGTATAGGCCGCTGAAAATTATGCGCTCAGGGTACAATCGATCGACTAACCGCGGCCGCACGGCACGGCGTCGAATCAAAAAAAATCTAGGTCTAATTTCCATGAAACTGGAGCTAGCGGAAGGAAGGAAAAGCCCCGTCAGCGCGCGACCTAAGAACAAGAAACTAACAAAGGTCAAGACCTCAAGGGAACAGAAGAAATGGCAATTGCATATTTCTGCCGAACCGTCCGTCCACAGGCGCCGCTAAGCTTTCGGTTGACGTGTCCAACCGGCGGACCCAAACGGATGCGGGTATCCTTTTTTGTCCGATCAAATGTCCGGTCATGTCCGTCTATCAACGGCCGCAGCACCCAGCGAGATGATCTATTTAGTCCGCTGTGTATGTTTTTCTTTTTTATATATGAAAAATATAGTCTAAATTCGTAGGAGCATGCAGATGCGAGGGCACACACCTGTGAAGCCTTGCCCGGACGCACGATTACCTTGCGATTATTCATGAAGTAATTGAATCCCGCATGTGGGCTGAGTAAGTTTTATGTATCAGTCATTAAAACTTATGATTTTTTTATCTGAAACTTGCAATTTTCTCGCGCACTTTTACCAAGTTCATAGATAATTTATTAAGATATTTTTTTTATCGGTTGCCGGCAAAAAACGTGATTTTATCGGTCACTCGTACTAAGTTTCAGAGTTGAAACTTAACATTTATTTTCAGAATCCATCAAAGCATATTTTAAATGGATCTTATATGAAAGCCCTCGTCACGAAAAATGAATATGAAAACATAACTTAATTTTAACTTCTCATTCAAAAGATATTAAATTTTAAAATCAGAAGCCAAAAATAAAAAACACACCCGAGGGACTGCGTGCCATGAGATGTACGTGCTGAAGGAAATATGCCCTAGAGGCAATAATAAAGTTATTATTTATTTCCTTATATCATGATAAATGTTTATTATTCATGCTAGAATTGTATTAACCGGAAACATAATACATGTGTGAATATATAGACAAACAGTATGTCACTAGTATGCCTCTACTTGACTAGCTTGTTAATCAAAGATGGTTATGTTTCCTAACCATGAACAAGGAGTTGTTATTTGATTAACAAGGTCACATCATTAGTTGAATGATCTGATTGACATGACCCATTCCGTTAGCTTAACACTTGATCGTTTAGTATGTTAATGCTTTCTTCATGACCCATACATGTTCCTGTAACTATGAGATTATGCAACTCCGTTTGCGGAGGAACACTTTGGGTACTACCAAGCGTCACTGGCGTAATCGGGTGATTATAAAGGAGTACTACAGGTGTCTCCAAAGGTACTTGTTGGGTTGGCGTATTTGAGATTAGGTTTTGTCACTCCGATCGTCGGAGAGGTATCTCTAGGCCTTCTCGGTAATACACATCACCTAAGCCTTGCAAGCATTACAACTAATGAGTTAGTTGTGAGATGATGTATTACGGAACGAGTAAAGAGACTTACCGATGCGAGATTGAACTAGGTATTGGATACCGACGATCGAATCTCGGGTAAGTAACATACCGATGACAAAGGGAACAACGTATGTCGTTATGCGGTTTGACCGATAAAGATCTTCGTAGAATATGTAGGAACCAATATGGGCATCCAGGTTCCGCTATTGGTTATTGATCGAGAATGGTTCTAGGTCATGTCTACATAGTTCTCGAACCCGTAGGGTCCGCACGCTTAACGTTTCGATGGACAGTTCATAATGAGTTTATAAGTATTGATGCACGAAGGTTGTTTGAGTCCGGATGTGATCACGGACATGACGAGGAGTCTCGAAATGGTCGAGACATAAAGATTGATATATTGGAAGCCTACATTTGGACATCGGAAGTGTTCGGGTGAAATCGGGATTTTTAGGAGTACCGGAGGTTACGGAACCCCGGAGGTCCATGGGCCTTAATGGGCCATGGGAGAAGAGGAAGGGCAGGCCAAGGTGGGCTGCGCCCCCTGCCCCTCTAGTCCGAATAGGACAAGGAAGGGGCGGCGCCCTTCCTCTTCCCTCCTCCAATCCTAGTCCAACTAGGAGGGGGAGTCCTACTCGGTGGGAGTAGGACTCCTCCTTGCGCGCCTCCCCTAGGGCCGCCACCTCCCCTTGGCTCCTTTATATCTCGAGGCAGGGGCACCCCAAGACACATAAGTTGATCTACGGATCTTTCCTTAGCCGTGTGCGGTGCCCCTTCCACCATATTCCACTTCGGTCATATCGTCATGAGCTTAGGCGAAGCCCTGCGCCGGAGAAGTCATATCGTCGCGGAGCTTAGGCGAAGCCCTGCGTCGGTGGAGCATCAACATCGCCACCACGCCGTCGTCTTGTGGAACTCATCCCCGACACTTTCTGGATCGAGTCCGGGGATCGTTATCGAGCTGAGCGTGTGCAGAACTCGGAGGTGCCGTGACGTTCGGTGCTTGGATCGGTCGGATCGTGAAGGCGACGACTACATCAACCGCGTTGTTATAACGCTTCCGCTTTCGGTCTACGAGGGTACGTGGACGGACACTCTCCCCTCTCGTTGCTATGCCATCACCATGGTCTTGTGTGATCGTAGGAAAATTTTTGAAATTACTGCGTTCTCCTTCACGTGCCACAAATCCTCTTCTCAAAATACGGTGCCTTTTTTGCATAGTATCGTTTGCAATGCCGACATCAACATTGCACCAAAGGAATCGCAACCGCACATGGCCATAGTTCATGGAAAACAAACAAATAAAATGACACATCTGGCTCCATCATGAGCTTTTGCTTCCCCCTTTTTGGGTCATCTTGCTAAAGTCGGCCCCCATGATCTTCACTTTCTTGTAGATTATAGCGAGCTCACCCTCCTTTACAACTCTGCCATCTTGCCTCGTCCTGACGTCCTGTGCCGGGATAGGTTATGTCCTTTTGGTGCCAAATTGATTAATTCATCGTTGTTTCTCCGGAGCACACAATATGTTGTCGGGGCACGTGAGTGAGCCAACGATATCTTTTTCTCCAGCTATCTACGTCCTCCATCTCATAATATAAGAGCGTTTTGACACATCCATTCTTGAGGTCTTTGGTACGGTAGCCCGCTTTCCCCCGTGTTGTTCACCATCGTTATCAATGTGCTGAACTCTCTGCTCCAGCATGCCGTGCACGCGGCATTCTTCGAAGGCTCACCACCATGCATGCCACGTCGAGCATCTCTTTGTTCACGGAAGATGTGGTCATTTTCTGCCACACGGACTCCTGAGATTGGGAACGCCCTGGCCTTCCCGATCACCAGTTTCCCGATCACTTACTTGGGCTTTCCGTTGTCGATCTGTAAGGTGCCTAGATCGGTGCTGACGCTGCTGGCTGACAAGATGCTGGAGAAACTCGCTACCTGGAAAGCGGCTCTCTTGTCGTGGAGCGAGGGCCTAGCGCCGGTGTGGTATGTGCTCACGGCCATGCCCATCCACATCCTTCTCGCCATGTCTATAAACCCCACTATTCTCCGGCATGTCACTTGCGTCATTCATGATTTCCTTTGGCATGGCCGTAAGGATGCTAAAATGGGTGCCTTCCTTGTCAATTGGCCTCGTGTGTGCCGTCCACTCGAGCTTGGTGGTCTGGGCATGCGTGACCTCCAGTGCACCGGCATTGCTCTCCGCATCCGTTGGCTATAGCTCCAATCCATGGACAATTCACGGCCCTGGCGACACCTCCAGCTACCTAATGATCCCAACGTTAGCATGTTCTTCCGCGCCTCAACTTCCTTGGCACTTGGTGACAAGTGCATTTGCAGATTTTGGTGCGACAATTGGCTGGATGGCTGTTCCCTCTTCGAAATTGCGCCAACCCTTACCTCCCTCGTTCCCAAGAGGATACGTCGCTCCAGACTAGTCTGCAAGTGATCCCAAAACCATGCATGGATCCAAGACATCTGCGGTGCCCTGGGGGCCATGGTGTCTATTGAGTACATCAACATATGGAGGCACCTGTGCCGAACTGTGCCCGCCAACACGCAGGAAGAGATTTCGTTGGACTGATAGTAGTGTTTACACTATTAAATCTTGCTATCGCACATTGTTCCAAGGACCGATCACGCAACGCACTGGCACAACAATTGGAAGAATCGGGCATGCTATTAAATTATCTGTTTTGGATGTTTAATGGGCTTTCATATGCTCTTTTATATTATTTTCTGGACTAACCTATTAACCGAAGGCCCAGTGCAAATTGTTGTTTTTTGCCTATTTCAGTGTTTCGCATAAAAGGAATATAACGGAATCCAAACGGAACGAAACCTTCGCGAGGATCTTTCTTGGAACAAACGCAATCCAGGAGACTTGGAGTGGAAGTCAGAGACGCAACGAGGCGGCCACGGGGCAGGAGGGCGCACCCATGGGGGTAGGCGCGCCCCCCACCCTCGTGTGCCCCGCGTAGCTCCACCGACCTACTTCTTTCGCCTATATATACTCTTATACCCTGAAAACATCCAGGGGAGCCACGAAACCACTTTTCCACCACCGCAACCTTCTATTCCCGTGAGATCCCATCTTGGGGCCTTTTCCGGCGATCTGGCGGAGGGGGATTCGATCACGAAGGGCTTCTACATCAACACCATAGCCTCTCCGATGATGTGTGAGTAGTTTACCACAGACCTTCGGGTCCATAGTTATTAGCTAGATGGCTTCTTCTTTCTATTTGGATCTCAATACAAAGTTCTCCTCAATGTTCTTGGAGATCTATTCGATGTAATACTCTTTTGCGGTGTGTTTGCCGAGATCCAATGAATTGTGGGTTTATGAACTCGATTATCTATGAATATTATTTGGTTCTTCTCTGAATTCTTATATGCATGATTTGATATCTTTGCAAGTCTCTTCGAATTATCGATTTAGTTTGGCCTACTAGATTGATCTTTATTGCAATGGGAGAAGTGCTTAGCTTTGGGTTCAGTCTTGCGGTGCTCGATCTCAGTGACAGAAAGGGAAACGACACGTATTGTATTGTTGCCATCAAGAATAAAAAGATGGGGTTTATATCATATTGCTTGAGTTTATCCCTCTACATCATGTCATCTTGCCTAATGCGTTACTCCGTTCTTATGAACTTAATACTCTAGATGCATGCCGGATAGCGGTCGATATGTGGAGTAATAGTAGTAGATGCAGAATCGTTTCGGTCTACTTGACACGGACGTGATGCCTATATTAATGATCATTTCCTTAGATATCATCATAACTATGCACTTTTCTATCAATTGCTCGACAGTAATTTGTTCACCCACCATAATACATGCTATCATGAGAGAAGCCACTAGTGAAACCTATGGCTCCTGGGTCTACTTTACATCATATAAGTTTCCAATCTACAATTCTATTTACTATTTATTTTGCTATCTTTATTTTCCAATCTATACAACAAAAATACCAAAACATATTTATCTTATTATCTTTATCAGATCACACTTTTGCAAGCGGCCGTGAAGGGATTGACAACCCCTTTATCGCGTTGGTTGAAAGGTTCTTGATTGTTTGTGCAGGTACTAGGTAACTTGCGTGTAGTCTCCTACTGGATTGATACCTTGGTTCTCAAAAACTGAGGGAAATACTTACGCTACTTTGCTGCATCACTCTTTCCTCTTTAAGGGAAAACCAACGCATGCTCAAGAGGTAGCAAGAAGGATTTCTGGCGCCATTGCCGGGGAGATCTACGCGAAGTCAAGACATAACAAGTACCCATCACAAACTCTTATCCCTCGCATTACATTATTTGCCATTTGCCTCTCGTTTTCCTCTCCCCCACTTCACCTTTGCCATTTTATTCGCCCTTTTTTCGTTTGCCTCTTTTCGCTTGCCTCTTGTGTGTTCGTGTGTTAGATCATTTATTTCACCTTCATGGCTAGCTCTTTCTCCCTTCCTTCGTCTCCTGATTTTGAAGTCCTCCACTTCAAACAAAGACAAAGAGAAAACTTAAAAGATGCTTGGTATAGGATGGTCTGAAGGAAATATGCCCTAGAGGCAATAATAAAGTTATTATTTATTTGCTCATATCATGATAAATGTTTATTATTCATGCTAGAATTTTATTAACCGGAAACATAATACATGTGTGAATACATAGACAAACATAGTGCCACTAGTATGCCTCTACTTGACTAGCTCGTTAATCAAAGATGGTTAAGTTTCCTAGCCATGGACATGAGTTGTCATTTGATTAATGGGATCACATTATTAGGAGAATGATGTGATTGACTGGCCCATTCCGTTAGCTTAGCACTTGATCGTTTAGTATGTTGCTATTGCTTTCTTCATGACTTATACATGTTCCTATGATTATGAGATTATGCAACTCCCGTTTACGGAGGAACACTTTGTGTGCTACCAAACGTCCTGGCAATCTGGGTGATTATAAAGGTGCTCTCTGGTGTCTCTGAAGGTACTTGTTGGGTTGGCGTATTTGGGATTAGGATTTGTCACTCGATTGTCGGAGAGGTATCTGGGCCCTCTCGGTAATGCACATCACTATAAGCCTTGCAAGCATTGTGACTAATGAGTTAGTTGCGAGATGATGTATTACGGAACGAGTAAAGAGACTTGCCGGTAACGAGATTGAACTAGGTATTGAGATACCGACGATCGAATCTCGAGCAAGTAACATACCGATGACAAAGGGAACAACATATGTGGTTATGCGGTGTGACCAATAAAGATCTTCGTAGAATATGTAGGAGCCAATATGAGCATCCAGGTTCTGCTATTGGTTATTGACCGGAGACGTGTCTCGGTCATGTCTACATAGTTCTCGAACCCGTAGGGTCTGCACGCTTAAAGTTAGATGACGATCGGTATTATGAGTTTTGTGTTTTGATGTACCGAAGGTAGTTCGGAGTCCCGGATATGATCATGGACATGACGAGGAGTCTCTAAATGGTCGAGACATAAAGATTGATATGTTGGAAGCCTATATTTGGATATCGGAAGTCTTCCGGGTGAAATCAGGATTTTACCGGAGTACCGGGGGTTACCGGAACCCCCCGGGGAAGTAATGGGCCTATTGGGCCTTAGTAGAGAAGAGAGAGGGCAGCCAGGAGGTGGTGCACGGCCCCCCTTGCCCTAGTCTGAATTGGACAAGGGAAGGGGGCGGCGGCCCCCCTCTCCTTCTTTCTCTCCACCTCCTCCTTCCCTCCTTCTCCTACTCCTACTAGGAAAGGAGGAGTCCTACTCCCGGTGGGAGTAGGACTCCCCCCTTGGCGCGCCCTCCCTGGCTGGCCGCCTCTCCCCCTTGCTCCTTTATATACGGGGGCAAGGGGGCACCTCTAGACACAACAATTGATCTCTTGATCTCTTAGCCGTGTGCGGTGCCCCCCTCCACCATATTCCACCTCGATCATATCGTAGCGGTGCTTAGGCGAAGCCCTGCATCGGTAGCATCATCATCACCGTCACCACGCTGTCGTGCTGACAGAACTCTCCCTCAAAGCTCGGCTGGATCGGAGTTCAAGGGACGTCATCGAGCTGAACGTGTGCTGAACTCTAAGGTGTCGTACGTTCAGTACTCGGATCGGTCGGATCGTGAAGACGTACGACTACATCAACCGCATTGTGCTAATGCTTCCGCTTTCGGTCTACGAGAGTATGTGGACACACTCTCCCCTCTCGTTACTATGCATCATCATGATCCTGTGTGTGCGTAGGAAAATTTTCGAAATTACTACGTTCCCCAACAGAATCCTATCGTAGTTGCACTATAGAGGGGATTTCAAGATTTTACTTTGCAATTTTTATGTTGGTCTAACCATATCCCATAGACAGCTCCTTGATTTTGCCGCCAAAGGGATTTTATTGAAGTTGATCCTAGTATTGCTTATGAAATTATAGAGGGGATAGTAGGAGTACTTCCCCCACAGAAGGGACTTCACCTTACTCAAGAAGGAACCCAAATCTTAAAGAAATTATGCGAATTGAAGAAAATCTATTGAACCTCTTAAAAATGTTGGTGGGAATCTTAACCGCATGAATACGTTGATTACACTTTGCAATAAGCGGTTGGATGCTCTAGATCTAAAGATCTCTGAGCATGAAGGAAAACTTAAGGAACCTCCCGGATCAGAGCATGGCTCCATTAAAAAGATAAACACCAAAGATGACAATACCTAGATCTATTCTTGTTTTTATGCCTAGCTAGGGGCGTTAAACGATAGCGCTTGTTGGGAGGCAACCCAATTTTATTTTTATTCCTTGCTTTTTGTTTCTATTTAGTAATAAATAATTCATCTAGCCTCTGTTTAGATGTGGTTTTATGTTTTATTTAGTGTTTGTGCCAAGTAGAACCTTTGGGAAGACTTGGGTGAAGTCTTTGCGATCTTGCTGTAAAAAACAGAAACTTTAGCTCTCACGAGATTAGATGTCATTTTTTACTGGAGAGTGCTTTTAGGTTGATTATTTTTGCAGATGATTAATAGAAAAATTCCTCACGTCCACCAATTTATTTCAGAATTTTTGGAGTTAGAGAAGTATACATTTGATATAGATTACTATAGAATGTTCTGTTTTTGACATATTCTGTTTTTCGCGTGTTGTTTGCTTATTTTGATGAATCTATGGCTAGTATCGGGGGGTATAAACCATAGAGAAGTTGGAATACAGTAGGTTTAACACCAATATAAATAAAGAATGAGTTCATTACAGTACCTTAAGGTGGTGATTTGTTTTCTTATACTAACAGACCTCATGAGATTTTCTGTTCGAGTTTTGTGTTGTGAAGTTTTCAAGTTTTTGGGTAAAGTTTTGATGGATTTTGGAACAAGGAGTAGCAAGAGCCTAAGCTTGGGGATGCCCAAGGCACCCCAAGGTAAAATTCAAGGACAACCAAAAGCCTAAGCTTGGGGATGCCCCAGAAGGCATCCCCTCTTTCGTCTTTGTCTATCGGTAACTTTACTTGAGGGTACATTTTTATTCACCACATGATATGTGTTTTGTTTGGAGCGTCTTGTATGATTTGAGTCTTTGCTTTTTTAGTTTACCACAATCATCCTTGCTGTACACACCTTTTGGGAGAGACACACATAAATCGGAATTTATTACAATACTCTATGTGCTTTACTTATATCTTTTGAGCTAGATAAATTTTGCTCTAGTGCTTCACTTATACCTTTTTAGAGCACGGTGGTGGTTTTATTTTATAGAAATTATTGATCTCTCATGCTTCACTTATATTATTTTGAGAGTCTTTTAGAACAGCATGGTAATTTGCTTTGGCTATAAAATTAGTCCTAATATGATAGGCATCCAAGATGGGTATAATAAAAACTTTCATATAGAGTGCATTAAATACTATGAGAAGTTTGATACTTGACAGTTGTTTTGAGATATAAAGGTGGTAATGTTAGAGTCATGCTAGTTGGGTAATTGTGGAATTGAGAGATACTTGTGTTGAGGTTTGCAAGTCCCATGGCATGCACGTATGGTAAACTTTGTGTGACAAATTTGAAGCATGGGGTGTTCTTTGATTGCTTTCCTTATGAGTGGCGGTCGGGGACGAGCGATGGTCTTTTCCTACCAATCTATCCCTCTAGGAGCATGGGCGTAGTGCTTAGTTTTTGATGACTTGTAGATTTTTGCAATAAGTATGTGAGTTCTTTATGACTAATGTTGAGTCCATGGATTATACGCACTCTCACCCTTCCATCGTTGCTAGCCTCTTCGGTACCGTGCGTTGCCCTTTCTCATATTGAGAGTTGGTGCAAACTTCCTTGGTGCATCCAAACCCCGTGATATGATACGCTCTATCACACATAAGCCTCCTTATATCTTCCTCAAAACAGCCACCATACCTACATATTATGGTATTTCCATAGCCATTCCGAGATATATTGCCATGCAACTTACCACCGTTCTGTTTATTATGACACGCCCCATCATTGTCATATTTCTTTGCGTGATCATGTAGTTGACATCGTATTTGTGGCAAAGCCACCTTCACAATTCTTTCATACATGTTGCTCTTGATTCATTGCACATCCCGGTACACCGCCGGAGGCATTCACATAGAGTCATATTTTGTTCTAAGTATCGAGTTGTAATTCTTAAGTTGTAAGTAAATAAAAGTGTGATGATTTTCATTATTAGAGCATTGTCCCATGTGAGGAAAGGATTGTGACGCCCCCGATTTAATCGTACACTAATCATGCACGCAAATGTGTACGATCAAGATCAGGGACTCACGGGAAGATACCACAACACAACTCTACAAATAAAATAAGTCATACAAGCATCATAATACAAGCCAGGGGCCTCGAGGGCTCGAATACAAGTGCTCGATCATAGACGAGTCAGCGGAAGCAACAATATCTGAGTACAGACATAAGTTAAACAAGTCTGCCTTAAGAAGGCTAGCACAAACTGGGATCTGAGATCGAAGAGGCGCGGGCCTCCTGCTGGGATCCTCCTAGCTACTCCTGGTCATCGTCCACGGGCTGCACGTAGTAGTAGGCACCTCCAGAGTAGTAGTCGTCATCGGCGGTGGCGTCTGGCTCCTGGGCTCCATAGTGCAGTTGCAGCAATCGAGTAGAGGTAGGGGAAAAGGGGAACAAGGCAACCGTGAGTACTCATCCAAAGTACTGCTTAAGCAAGGAGCTACACTACATATGCATGGATATATGTGTAAAGGCCATATCGGTGGACTGAGCTGCAGAATGCGAGAATAAGAGGGGATAGCTAGTCTTAACGAAGACTACGCACGGACACTGTCTTGCAGCAGGTAGAAGAGGACAATCTGAAGTCCTCCAAGTAACATCACATAGCAATAATCCTACCGGCGATCCTCCTCATATCCACGAGAGAGAGCGACCACGGTTGTATCGGCACTTGGAAGGGTGTGTTTTATCAAGTATCCGGTTCTAGTTGTCATAAGCTCAATGTACAACTCCATGTCGCCCTGTTACGAAGATCACGGCTATTGAATAGATTAACTTCCTGCAGGGTGCACCAACTTACCCAAAGACGCTTGATCCCATTTGGCGGACACACTTTCTGGGTCATGCCCGGCGCGGAAGATCAACACGTCGCAGCCCCACCTAGGCACAACAGAGAGGCCAACACGCGGTCTAAACCTAAGCGCAGGGTGCAGGCCCATCGCCATAAGCACACACAAGACGCGTTGCGTATGGCCGAAGCAGACCTAGCCTAACGGCGTTCCAGTCCAATCCGGCGCGCCGCTCAGTCGCTGGCGTCACGAAGTGCTTCGGCTGATACCACGACGCCGGGATACCCATAACTACTCCCGCGTAGATGGTTAGTGCGTATAAGCTCGTAGCCAACTCAGATCAAATACCAAGACCTCGTTAAGCGTGTTAAGTATCCGCTAACGCCCGAGCAGGCAGGCCCACCTCTCTCCTAGGCGGTCTCAACCTGCCCTGTCGCTCCGCCACAAAGATCCATCCAGAGGGCCGTCGGGACAAAGGTCCTTTCAGCCCCCAATCCGTGAATCACTCGCGGGTGCTCCACAAGCCGACCCGACTTTAGTCTCCACATGTATCTGTTGGGGAACGTAGTAATTTCAAAAAATTTCCTACGATCACGCAAGACCATGGTGATGGCATAGCAACGAGAGGGGAGAGTGTCCGTCCACGTACCCTCGTAGACCGAAAGCGGAAGCGTTATAACAACGCGGTTGATGTAGTCGTACGTCTTCACGATCCGACCGAACCAAGCACCGAACGTACGGCACCTCCGAGTTATGCACACGTTCAGCTCGATGGCGATCCCGGACTCCGATCCGGCAAAGTGTCGGGGATGAGTTCCACAAGACCTGACGGCGTGGTGGCGATGTTGATGCTCCACCGATGCAGGGCTTCGCCTAAGCACCATGACGATATGACTTCTCGGCGCAGGCTTCGCCTAAGCTCATGACGATATGACCGAAGTGGAATATGGTGGAAGGGGCACCGCGACACGGCTAAGGAAAGATCCGTAGATCAACTTGTGTGTCATGGGGTGCCCTGCCCCCCCGTATATAAAGGAGCCAAGGGGAGGTGGCGGCCCAAGGGGAGGCGCAAGGAGTCCTACTCCTCAGGGAGTAGGATTCCCCTCAATCCTAGTTGGATTAGGATTCGGAGGGGGAAGAGAGAGGGGGCGGCCCACCTTTCCTAGTCCTAATAGGACTAGGGAAGGGGGGCGCGCCACCTAGGGCTGGCCCTTTCTCCTTTCCTCCAAGGCTCACTATGGCCCATGTAGTTCCGGGGGTTCCGGTAACCTCCGGTACTCGATAAATTCGATTTCACTCGGAACACTTCCGATGTCCAAATGTAGGCTTCAATATATCAATCTTTATGTCTCGACCATTTGAGACTCCTCGTCATGTCCGTGATCACATCCGGGACTCGAACAACCTTCGTGCATCAATACTTATAAACTCATAATGAGCTGTCATCGAAGCGTTAAGCGTGCGGACCCTACGGGTTCGAGAACTATGTAGACATGACCTAGAACCATTCTCGGTCAATAACCAATAGAGGAACCTGGATGCCCATATTGGTTCCTACATATTCTCTGAAGATCTTTATCGGTCAAACCGCATAACGACATCGTTGTTCCCTTTGTCATCGGTATGTTACTTACCCGAGATTCGATCGTCGGTATCAATACCTAGTTCAATCTCGTTACGGTAAGTCTCTTTACTCGTTCCGTAATACATCATCTCACAACTAACTCATTAGTTGTAATGCTTGCAAGGCTTAAGTGATGTGTATTACCGAGAAGGCCTAGAGATACCTCTCCGACAATCGGAGTGACAAAACCTAATCTCGAAATCGCCAACCCAACAAGTACCTTTGGAGACACCTGTAGTACTCCTTTATAATCACCCGATTACGTTGTGACGTTTGGTAGTACCAAAGTGTTCCTCCGTAAACGGAGTTGCATAATCTCATAGTTATAGGAACATGTATGGGTCATGAAGAAAGCATTAACATACTAAGCGATCAAGTGTTAAGCTAACGGAATGGGTCATGTCAATCAGATCATTCAACTAATGATGTGACCTTGTTAATCAAATAACAACTCCTTGTTCATGGTTAGGAAACATAACCATCTTTGATTAACAAGCTAGTCAAGTAGAGGCATACTAGTGACATCTTGTTTGTCTATATATTCACACATGTATTATGTTTCCGGTTAATACAATTCTAGCATGAATAATAAACATTTATCATGGTATAAGGAAATAAATAATAACTTTATTATTGCCTCTAGGGCATATTTCCTTGATCTCCCACTTGCACTAGAGTCAATAATCTAGATTACAAAGTAATGATCCTAACACCCATGGAGTCTTGGTGCTGATCATGTTTTGCTCGTGGAAGAGGCTTAGTCAACGGGTGCGCAACATTCAGATCCGTATGTATTTTGCAAATCTCTATGTCTCCCACTTGGACTTGGTCCCGAATGGAATTGAAGCGTCTCTTGATATGCTTGGTCCTCTTGTGAAATCTGGATTCCTTTGCCAAGGCAATTGCACCAAGTATTGTCACGAAGATCTTCATCGGTCCCGATGCACTAGGTATGACACCTAGATCGGAAATGAACTCTTTCATCCAGACTCCTTCATTTGTTGCTTCTGAAGCAGCTATGTACTCCGCTTCACATGTAGATCCCGCCACGACGCTTTGTTTAGAGCTGCACCAACTGACAGCTCCACCGTTTAATAAAAACACGTATCCGGTTTGCGATATAGAATCGTCCGGATCAGTGTCAAAGCTTACATCGGCGTAACCATTTACGACTAGCTCTTTGTCACCTCCATATCGAGAAACATATCCTTAGTCCTTTTCGGTATTTCGGGATGTTCTTGACCGCTGTCCGATGATCCACTCTGGATTACTTTGGTACCTTCCTGCCAAGCTTACAGCTAAGCATCGTCGGTCTGGTACACAGCATTGCATACATGATAGAGCCTATGGCTGAAGCATGGGAACATCTTTCATTTTCTCTATCTTCTTTGTGGTCGGGCATTGAGTCGACTCAATCTTACACCTTGTAATACTGGTAAAAACCTTTCTTTGCCTGATCCATTTTGAACTTTTTCAAAACTTTATCAAGGTATGTGCTTTGTGAAAGTCAATTAAGCGTCTTGATCTATCTCTATAGATCTTGATGCCCAATATGTAAGCAGCTTCACGAGGTCTTTCATTGAAAAACTTTTATTCAAGTATCCTTTTATGCTATCCAGAAATTCTATATCATTTCCAATCAATAATATGTCGTCCACATATAATATTAGAAATGCTCTGAGCTCCCACTCACTTTCTTGTAAATACAAGCTTCTCCAAAAGTGCAGATAAACCCATATGCTTTGATCACACTATCAAAGCGTTTATTCCAACTCCGAGAGGCTTGCACGGACCATAAATTGATCGTTGGAGCTTGCACACTTTGTTAGTACCCTTTGGATCGACAAAACCTTCGGTTGCATCATATACAACTCTTCTTCTAGAAATCCATTCAAGAATGCAGTTTTACATCCATTTGCCAAATTTCATAATCATAAAATGCGGCAATTGCTAACATGATTCGGACAGACTTAAGCATCGCTTCTGGTGAGAAAGTCTCATCGTAGTCAACCCTTGAACTTGTCGAAAACCTTTCGCAACAAGTCGAGCTTTGTAGACGATTACATTACCATCGGCGTCGTCTTCTTCTTAAAGATCCATTTATTTTCAATGGCTTGCCGATCATCGGCAAGTCAACCAAAGTCCATACTTTGTTCTCATACATGGATCCCATCTCAGATTTCATGGCTTCCAGCCATTTTGCGAATCTGGGCTCACCATCGCTTCTTCATAGTTTGTAGGTTCGCCATGGTCAAGTAACATGACTTCGAATAGGATTACCGTACCACTCTGGTGCGTATTTTACTCTGGTTGACCTACGAGGTCCAGTAGTAACTTGATCTGAAGTTTCATGATCATCATCATTAGTTTCCTCACTAATTGGTGTAGTTGTCACGGGAACCATTTCTTGTGATGAACTACTTTCCAATAAGGGAGTAGATCTGATTATCTCATCAAGTTCTACTTTCCTCCCACTCACTTCTTTCGAGAGAAACTCCTTCTCTAGAAAGGATCCGAATTTAGCAACGAAAATCTTGCCTTGGATCTGTGATAGAAGGTGTACCCAACATCTCCTTTGGGTATCCTATGAAGACACATTTTTCCGATTTGGGTTCGAGCTTATCTGGTTGAAGTTTCTTTACATAAGCATCGCAGCCCCAAACTTTAAGAAACGACAACTTTGGTTTCTTGCCAAACCACAGTTCATAAGGCGTTGTCTCAGCGGATTTTGACGGTGTCCTATTTAATGTGAATGCGGCCGTCTCTAAAGCATAACCCCAAAAGCGATAGCGGTAAATCGAAATAGACATCATAGATCGCACCATATCTAGTAAAATACGACACGACGTTCGGACACACCATTTCTCTGTGGTGTTCCGGGTGGCGTGAGTTGCGAAACTATTCCACATTGTTTCAAATGTAAACCAAACTCGTAACTCAAATATTCTCCTCCACGATCAGATCGTAGAAACTTTATTTTCTTGTTACGATGATTTTCCACTTCACTCTGAAATTCTTTGAACTTTTCAAATGTTTCAGATTTGTGTTTCATTAAGTAGATATACCCATATCTGCTCAAATCATCTGTGAAGGTGAGAAAATAACGATACCCGCCGCGTGCCTCAACATTCATTGGACCACAAACATCAGTATGTATGATTTCCAACAAATCAGTTGCTCGCTCCATAGTTCCGGAGAACGGCGTTTTAGTCATCTTGCCCATGAGGCACGGTTCGCAAGTACCAAGTGATTCATAATCAAGTGATTCTAGAAGCCCATCAGTATGGAGTTTCTTCATGCGTTTTACACCGATATGACCTAAGCGGCGATTGCCACAAATAAGTTGCACTATCATTATCAACTCTGCATCTTTTGGCTTCAACATTATGAATATGTGTATCACTCTGTCGAGATTCAACAAGAATAGACCATTCTTCAAGGGTGCATGACCATAAAAGATATTACTCATATAAATAGAACAACCATTATTCTCGATTTAAATGAATAACCGTCTCGCATTAAACAAGATCCATATATAATGTTCATGCTCAACGCGGCACCAAATAACAATTATTTAGGTCTAAAACTAATCCGGAGGTAGATGTAGAGGTAGCGTGCCGACCGCGATCACATTGACTTTGGAACCATTTCCCACGCGCATCGTCACCTCGTCCTTTGCGGTGCTCGTCTATTCCGTAGTCCCTGTTTGAGTTGCAAATATTAGCAGCAGAACCAGTATCAAATACCAGTGCTACTACGAGCTCTAGTAAGGTACACATCAATAACATGTATATCACATATACCTTTGTTCACCTTGCCATCCTTTTATCCGCCAAATACTTGGGGCAGTTCCGCTTCAAATGTCGATCGCTTGCAGTAAAACACTCGATTTCAGGCTTAGGTCCAGACTTGGGTTTCTTCTCTTGATCAGCAACTTTCTTGCTGTTCTTTTGAAGTTTCCTTCTTCTTCCCTTTGCCCTTTTCTTGAAACTAGTGGTCTTGTTGACCATCAACACTTGATGCTCTTTCTTGATTTCTACCTCCATGCTTTTAGCATCGCGAAGAGCTCAGGAATTGTCTTAGTCATCCCTTGCATATTATAGTTCATCACGAAGCTCTTGTAGCTTGGTGGCGTGATTGGAGAATTACATCAATGACACTATCATCCGGAAGATTAACTCCCAGCTGAATTAAGTGATTGTTATACCCGGACATTTTGAGTATGTGCTCACCGACGAACTATTCTCCTCCATCTTGCAGCTATAGAACTTATTGGAGACTTCATATCTCTCAATCCGGGCATTTGCTTGAAATATTAACTTCAACTCTGGAACATCTCATATGCTCCATGACGTTCAAAAGCGTCGTTGAAGACCGGTTCTAAGCCGTAAAGCATGGCACACTGAACTATTGAGTAGTCATCACTTTGCTTTGCAGACGTTCACAACTTCGGCTCGGCATCTGCAGACTGTCACCCAGCGGTGCTTCTAGGGCGTAATTTTTACGTGCAGCAATGAGGATAATCCTCGTTACGGACCCGGTCCGTGTAATTGCTACCATCATCTTTCAACTTTGCTTTCTCAAGGAACGCATTAAAATTCAACGGAACAACAAAGACGAGCCATCTATCTCTACAGAAACATAGACAAGCAAAATACTATCGGTACTAAGTTCATGATAAATTTAAGTTCAATTAATCATATTAAAAAACTCCCACTTAGGCAGACATCTCTCTAGTCATCTAAGTGATCACGTGATCCAAATCAACTAAACCATGTCCGATCATCACGTGAGGCGGAGTAGTTTCAATGGTGAACATCACTATGTTGATCATATCTACTATATGATTCACGTTCCACCTTCGGTCTCCGTGTTCCAAGGCCATATCTGTTATATGCTAGGCTCGTCAAGTTTAACTTTGAGTATTCGCGGCGTGCAACTGTTTTGCACCGTTGTAGATGGACGTAGAACTTATCACCCGATCATCACGTGGTGTGCGGGTACTCTGAAGTTTGGCAACGGTGCATACTCGGGAGAACACTTCTTGATAATTTTAGTGAGAGATCATCTTATAATGCTACCGTCAATCAAAGCAAGATAAGATGCATAAAGGATAAACATCACATGCAATCAATATAAGTGATATGATATGGTCATCATCATCTTGTGCTTGTGATCTCCATCGCCAAGCAATCATGATCACCATTGTCACCGCGCGACACCTTGATCTCCATCGTAGCATCGTTGTCGTCTCGCCAACTATTGCTTCTCGACTATCGCTATTGCTTAGTGATAAAGTAAAGCAATTACATGGCTTTTGCATTTCATACAATAAGCGACAACCATATGGCCCCTGCCAGTTGCGAACTTCGGTTACAAAACATGATCATCTCATACAATAAAATATAGCATCACGTCTTGACCACATCACATCACAACATGCCCTGCAAAAACAAGTTAGGCGTCCTCTACTTTGTTGTTGCAAGTTTTACGTGGCTGCTACGGGCTGAGCAAGAACCGTTCTTACCTACGCATCAAAACCACAGCGATACTTCGTCAAATAGACTCCGTTTAACCTTCTCAAGGACCGGGCGTAGCCACACTCGATTCAACTAAAGTGAGAGAGACAGACACCCACCGGTCACCTTTAAGCAACGAGTGCTCGGGCGGTGAAACCAGTCTCGCGTAAGCGTCACGCGTAATGTCGGTCCGGGCGCTTCATCTCACAATACCGCTGAACCAAAGTATGACATGCTGGTAGGTAGTATGACTTGTATCGCCCACAACTCACTTGTGTTCTACTCGTGCATATGACATCAACGCATAAAACCAGGCTCGGATGCCACTATTGGGGAGCGAGTAATTTCAAAAAATTCCTACGATCACGCAAGACCATGGTGATGGCATAGCAACGAGAGGGAGAGTGTCCGTCCACGTACCCTCGTGAGACCGAAAGCGAAGCGTTATAACAACGCGGTTGATGTAGTAAATGCGTCTTCACGATCCGACCGATCCAAGCACCGAGCGTCACGGCACCTCCGAGTTACGCACACGTTCAGCTCGATGGCGATCCCGGACTCGATCCAGCAAAGTGTCGGGATGAGTTCCGTCGACCTGACGGCGTGGTGGCGATGTTGATGCTCCACCGACGCAGGGCTTCGCCTAAGCTCATGACGATATGACTTCTCCGGCGCAGGCTTCGCCTAAGCTCATGACGATATGACCGAAGTGGAATATGGTGGAAGGGGCACCGCACACGGCTAAGGAAAGATCCGTAGATCAACTTATGTGTCATGGGGTGCCCCTGCCCCGTATATAAAGGAGCCAAGGGGAGGTGGCGGCCCAAGGGGGCGCGCAAGGAGTCCTACTCCTCCGGGAGTAGGATTCCCCCAATCCTAGTTGGATTAGGATTCCGGAGGGGAAGAGAGAGAGGGGCCGCCCACCTTTCCTAGTCCTAATAGGACTAGGGGAAGGGGCGCGCCACCTAGGGCTGGCCCTTTCTCCTTTCCTCCAAGGCTCACTATGGCCCATGTAGTTCCCGGGGTTCGGTAACCTCCGGTACTCGTAAATTCCGATTTCACTCGGAACACTTTCGATGTCCAAATGTAGGCTTCAATATATCAATCTTTATGTATCGACCATTTGAGACTCCTCGTCATGTCCGTGATCACATCCGGGACTCGAACAACCTTGGTGCATCAATACTTATAAACTCATAATGAGCTGTCATCGAAGCGTTAAGCGTGCGGACCCTACGGGTTCGAGAACTATGTAGACATGACCTAGAACCATTCTCGGTCAATAACCAATAGCGGAACCTGGATGCCCATATTGGTTCCTACATATTCTCTGAAGATCTTTATCGGTCAAACCACATAACGACATACGTTGTTCCTTTGTCATCGGTATGTTACTTACCCGAGATTCGATCGTCGGTATCAATACCTAGTTTAATCTCGTTACGGTAAGTCTCTTTACTCGTTCCGTAATACATCATCTCACAACTAACTCATTAGTTGTAATGCTTGCAAGGCTTAAGTGATGTGTACTACCGAGAAGGCCTAGAGATACCTCTCCGACAATCGGAGTGACAAAACTAATCTCAAATCGCCAACCCAACAAGTACCTTTGGAGACACTGTAGTACTCCTTTATAATCACCCGATTCGTTGTGACGTTTGGTAGTACCAAAGTGTTCCTCCGTAAGCGGAGTTGCATAATCTCATAGTTATAGGAACATGTATGGGTCATGAAGAAAGCATTAACATACTAAGCGATCAAGTGTTAAGCTAACGGAATGGGTCATGTCAATCAGATCATTCAACTAATGATGTGACCTTGTTAATCAAATAACAACTCCTTGTTCATGGTTAGGAAACATAACCATCTTTGATTAACAAGCTAGTCAAATAGAGGCATACTAGTGACATCTTGTTTGTCTATATATTCACACATGTATTATGTTTCCGGTTAATACAATTCTAGCATGAATAATAAACATTTATCATGGTATAAGGAAATAAATAATAACTTTATTATTGCCTCTAGGGCATATTTCCTTGATATCATGTATAAGTATATAGTATATACCCGTGATCACCTCCCGAGTGATCACGGCCCGATAGTATAGCACGGGACAGGCAAGAATGTAGGGCCACAGATGAAAGTGCTAGCATCCTATACTAAGCATATAGGATTGCGGTAAGGTAACAACAGTAGTAACAAGGACAAGGCTATGCATCGGGATAGGTATAATGAAAGCAATAACATGCTACACTACTCTAATGCAAGCGGTATAGAGAAGAGTAGGCGATATCTGGTGATCAAGGGGGCTTGCCTAGTTGTTCGGCAAGAGAGAGGGGTAAATCGACACCGTAGTCGAACAGGCAGCAGCAGCGTCGGTCTCGTAGTCTACCGAGAGAAGAGGGGAAGAAACAATGAATAACATGTAAGCAGATGCATAACGATGCATGACATGACAAATAACGATGCTAGGCGTGCCCTAACGTGGTATGAGGTGGTGCGGTTAAGGAAACATCAAGGAAAGTATTCCGGTGTTTCGTGTTTTCAGCAAAGGAGCCGGAGGGAAAGTTGCAGGTTCGATAGGTTAGGGGTGTGTGGCGGACGAGCGGATTGCGTATCCGGATTCGTCTCGTCGTTCGAGTAACTTTCATGTTGAAAATATTTTAATCCGAGTTCTGATTAAAAGATATGATTTTAAAGATATTATTAATTTACGGAATTTAATTAATTAATTAATTAATTGAAAAATGGAATTATAGCGTCGGCATGATGTCATCTTGACGTCAAGATCAACGAGGTTGACTAGGTCAACCACGACATGTGGGTCCCGTTCAGTCATACTCTGTTAACTAATTAACCTAGCTTAGTTTATTTAACGGTAGTTAATTAGGTTAACTAGTCATTAGGTTAATTAATCAGGATTAATTAGATTATTTATTTACTTAATTAATTAATTAATTAATTAATTAATTAGTTTTATTCATTTTATTTATATTTATTTAAATTTCCTTTTCCTTTTCTTTTATTTTAAAAGCGTTAGGGGTGGGGCACGCATGTCATGGCGGGGGTGCGGTCACCCAAGTGACCGAATCATGAGCGGCGGGGGGCCTGGGCCACCGATCGATGTGAGGCGTGGCCGGGTCGGCCACGTCGGTGAAGTATCGGAGTTAGCTCGGTGGGCGTCCCTTGGCGGAGGGGCCGGACCTCGCGGAATCGCCTCCCGGCCAAAAGGTGAGGCAGTGCGTTCGATCGGGTGGAGGACGGCGCGTCCAATGGTGGTAGTGGCGCGGCCGGACTCGGCCGGAATTGGCACCGGCGAGCAGCGGAGGCGGCGGGGTGGTTCGGGCCCCGATGGGAGCCTTCTGGGGGGGGGGGTGCTGCTGCTGGCGCGTCGAGCACCACGGGCTCGGCCCGTGACCATTTGGTCACCGGGGTGGGCGCCGGCGACGAGTTCCTCGGCAGGCGTTAGTGTGGTGGCTCGCCGGGGACGCGGCTCGGGCGAGGGGAAGGGAGAGGGAGGCCGGGGAGCACGTTCCCGTGCTCCGTGGCGGGGGAGGAGAGGGAGGGCCGATCTGTGGCGGGCCAGCGGCGACGGGAGGCGGCCTTCGGGGAGGGAGACGAGGGAGAGAGGGATCCACGAGGGGGGGGAAAGCTCACGAGGGGGCGCAGGGTCTCGGAAAGCTGCTCGGAGATGGTCGGGGGCGGCCGGTGAGGAGGAGTCGGGGAGGCGATCGTCCGGCGTCATGAGCCGGGCGAGGGAAGGCGGGGGGGGCGGCCCGAGGCGCCGAGGGCCTTGCGCCCTGTGGCCGGTCGAGGAGGAGGAGGTGAGGCCGGGCGCGGTCGCCACGCCGTCGAGGCAGGATCGGCGGTCCGATCAGATCGGTGAGGAGGAGGAGGAGAGGATCGGGGCGAATGGGTGGCTAGGGTTTCCACCGACGGGGAGGTGGATAAGGGAGTGGGGGTTGGGCGGGCGGAGGGGCTGGCAGTTTGGGCCGATGGGGGGGTTTCTCTTTCTCTCCCCTTTGTTTTATTTTGTTTTTCTTATTTTCTTTTTCTATTTTAGTTTATTTAAACTATTTAGACCCTTTATAAAATGTGTACCCCACCATAATTAACCTTGTAATATTTGACAACCCCGAACATTTTAGTTTTAATTTTTGAAAACCTTTATTGTTTGCCTATGCTTACAATTTGAATTTGAACCGGGTTTGAATCAACGTGAGTTTAATCACAGTGACGTGGCATCATTAGCAGGGATTACTATAGCTTAATTATCCGGGCGTCACAATTCTCCTCCACTACAAGAAATCTCGTCCCGAGACTTAGGAGCGGGAGTAAGGGGGAAGGGATCTGGTTACGAAATTCTAACGGATCTTCTCATCCTGGCTTGGTCTTCCCGAAGAGGTCAATCCCATATATTGTTGCCTTCATACTTCTGCTTCAGGTCAAAATGATGAAGTCATCATCCTTTCTTCGGGATCTTCATCGTACTTACGAAAAGGATATGGGGGAATTCCGGGAGAACGAACCTCTACCAGGTTGACTATCTGGTCGATATCATCGAGGAAGGTGGCAGAAAGTAACTCTCGAATTGAAACCTAAGGAAATATCGAGAGCAAAGTAATGAGGTCTCATGGGAAGTTTCGAGCGAGCAGGCAACCGTTCGATGCCTGAAACAGGGCGTGAAAGGGGCTCAAAGCAATCGCGAATAAGTATTGCGTCCGGCAACAGATTTGATGATCCCTCGGAAGATGGCTCGTGAATTACATACGAGGTCACACACGAGGAACAACCTTGGGAACATGGGTGTAGGAGAGTCAGGTTTCGATCTGTGGGCTGTGGGTTATGGGCCCACCATGTGGGTTAAGAGCGGGAAGAGGCGGTAGCGTCTTGCACGAACATGTAAGCAAGGCATGTCGAGGATAGTCATCGATTACGTCGGTAACAACGTCGGTACCAAGGGCGAGGGACGAAGAGAACCATTTTCCTTCTCGTTGAACGCGGCAGACCAATAGGCAAAGTTCTCATCCATCAGTGGTTATCGGAATGTCATCATCAATAGAAACAGGGTCTTACTGACACGGTTCGTACACCAAGGTGTTTTACATATAGAACACAAGAAGGGTCAAGCAAACCAATGGAAAGGAAAATGAGATTCTCGGATTAAACAGAACAATGGAAAGGAAAATGTGTTTAAACACATATTTCAGGGGTATATCCTTCCCAAGGTTAAGCAGAGCATGATAACCATGACGGGATATAATGTAGAAAACTCTTTAGGTAGGGGAGAGAATTTTCATGACATTACCCATACATCGGTGTTTGGATAATTGAGCAAGAAACATTTAGCATTGGGCTTCAAATGTTCTTGTTGAAATTCAGAGTACCATAGACATGCTTCGAGATAGCATTGACATGGTCGTCCTGTGAAGAACAGACCTTGGAAACACAAAGGATCCATCAGGAATAACTTGTAGAATAAGTCTTACAATTTCCTCATGGAAGAATGGTTAACCTTGTTAAAAAGGAAACTATAATGATAGGTCCTCCAGCCAGGGGGGGGGGGTGCTAGGCATGACATCATGCTACCGGGTCATCAAAGGATCAACATCATAACGCTTGGAAAGTTGTCCCAACCATCATATCTGACCGAGATCCATATCCAATTGGTATCATGATACCTCAGACTCAGGGGGTCCGAGAGGAAAAGGTGCAACACCAACCGACGAAATGACATTGCAAGATTCTCGAGAATTGAACTATGGGAGCGGGTTTCTGAAGCAATAGTCCATTATTAAACCAAGGAGGGGATGAGAAGGTGGCTGATGGGCTCAGCGACAATTCATCGAGAATTCCAAACGGATGGATTTCCACGGTAATGTGAACAAGAAGATGACATTTGTCAGTTCAAATGGTATAATGATGTATGCTCGAGGAAAACATACCCAATTAAACATTGGTTGAAAGGTGCGCCCGAATTATGGGCTGGGTTGCACGACCAACGTCGGAATGGTGATTCAATAATCAATAGTCTAAGAATTTCACTTCAAAGCAAGAGGCTTGCTAGAAGTTTTGAATTCACACGTCATAGCTCAATTGTCGGTATTCCGGTTGAAAACAATACGGGGACCAAGGGATGAACGAAGATGGCAAGAAGTATTATGATATCAAGAATTCTTAAGAGGTGGTGAAATTCTCACCACATTCTTGACAAAAGAGATGGTAATACTTCCGAGGTAAGGAAGATCAACTGCTGGGTAGCAGTGATATCAAGGTTTACACAAAACACGAACAAGTTGTGTTGAACGGAAGGCAATAAAGTGGCCGATGAGAACAGGAATCATCGAGGGGCAAGGATGGTATTACCCATCATGAATTTAATTGATATCCTGGATGAGCTTAGAATGTTGACAATCACGACAGCTTTGTCGCGAGAGTTCATGAAGATGTAATCGATCGGCGACGACATCAAGTCAAAGTAATGATGAAGTGAAAGGTTAATGGAAAAAAGGGTACGACACAAACTCGAAACCAAGCTTGTTGTTCAAGGCGAAATGTTATGTCGATGAGGATCGACGTAAGATTAGTTCATCGTCGAAAATTGTGCTCCGAGAAGAAGGACCGGGTGGCACAGTTAAAATCATCACGACAATGGCATAGCCAAACAGGCTAGGAATGGCGTGATCGGGTACAAACTCGTACTTATAGAAGCTTACTGAAGAGTTGTTGAACCGTAGTGCGGACTCGGTTCAGTTATCGGTGCCCTTGAGTGTATAATAACTCAGAGCCCGTGAAAAATTGGAATCGGTGAGAATGTAGCACTTGATTAAGAACTCATAAGAAGTTATGCAGTTCCAAGATAATCTCGAGATACCAGGGGGTAACACTCGAAGTCAGATCAAAGTAGGGTTTGGACGGGGGTATTACTCTACAGAAGACAAGTGCTAAAACTTGCACGAGAAATGGTATTTAAAAGAGAACATGGTCGGAACCACGATTGCAAAAGACCAGATCCCTGATATAAGATGAACTTATACCAAAGGAATAATTAATTTAAGAGAAGCTTTAATGATAAGATCTACGTCGTGTCCATGGGCATGAACACAAGTTAAAGGTCGACTCCCACTTCTCCAATGCGTAACCTTTCATTCCTCCTCACGTTCGATGAAGTTGCGGTGTTGAAAATTTTATCCGCGAAGCACCGAAGAGTATGATTCGTGAAAACTTTCGGGTTCACACGGTTTAGTGAAGGCATATGTTCAACCCATAGGGCTTCTTGGAATCATATACCGAATCTTTTAGAAATAATCAACTCAAGCTCAAGGCGAGCATGGTTGAGAAAGCGAGAGGATACAATTTAACAAAGGCATTATGTATCGGAGGAAAGGCTCACAAGGTTATTGAATATGAAGGCGTTGTCGGATAAAATCCAACAAAGGATCTGGTGGTCCACAAGGGATCGGCGTGAGCATCGATACTCAACTAGAGGTAGAAGAATGCAAGGAGATCAAATTATAGAAACAACTGACTAACTCAATTGTCAAATGCAAAGGAATTATGATTCCCAAATCAAGGGGTCAGAAGCAATGCTCTGATTAGGGATGGATAAGTTGAATAGCCTTAGGGTACAATCAACAACACTTGGATTGGTCGAGAACCAATTCCAGTTAAAAGAATGGCAGCTCAGCCGGAAAGGTAATTTATAAGGATCAATGATGATTGCGAGTATTCGCAAACATATTGAGTCAACAGACTCGAAATGATAATGACAAGGAATGTCAATATGACTACGAGACTTATGGGATTAACCATAAGGCAAGCAAGCAAGAATTTCAAGAGCCAAAGGCTCTAGAGGATTTTCGGAAGATCGAATAGTATTTTGAAGACTTTTGTGAAACACATGAACAACTGGGGATAAGCGGATACTCGACAAGTGCGAGGATTTATTTGAAGGGGTATTCATGTGGCAAAGAACTGCTAGGCAGTAGGCACAAAGTATTCTCGGAACAATAGAGAACTTCGGGGTATCTTGTAATAACAAGATCAATGGGGGATGATCGTATGAATGGCAAGTGTAAGTAGTTTTCCATACGGGTTTATCGGTGGTCAGGAATAGCAAAAGTGATGGGCACCAAGTCTCGAGAGAACATCAGAGAGTATCTTCGAATCTTGATTAGCGAGCGATCATCGAAGTGAGGGCTCTCCGGAGAAAGTACTTGCGAGAACCTAAAGTTAGTTTTGGTTTTAGAAAATTCATTTAACCCGAATAGAAGAGAGTTCGAGTCCCGAGTAAAGGTCGAGGAGTAAAAGATCCTAGTACCACCCGATGGCGGCGTGGGCCCGTAAGGCACACAGCCAAGTTAGTAAAAGTTTTGCAATGTCTAGACTCGACTTCGCCAAGGAGTGTGGAAGGGGATTCCTACAGGCGATCGGCTCGATACCAACTTGACGCCCCGATTTAATCGTACACTAATCATGCACGCAAATGTGTACGATCAAGATCGAGGACTCACGGAAGATACCACAACACAACTCTACAAATAAAATAAGTCATACAAGCATCATAATACAAGCCGAGGGCCTCGAGGGCTCGAATACAAGTGCTCGATCATAGGCGAGTCAGCGGAAGCAACAATATCTGAGTACGACATAAGTTAAACAAGTCTGCCTTAAGAAGGCTAGCACAAACTAGGATCAGATCGAAGAGGCGCGGGCCTCCTGCAGGATCCTCCTAGCTACTCTGGTCGTCGTCTGCGGGCTGCACGTAGTAGTAGGCACCTCCAGAGTAGTAGTCGTCATCGGCGGTGGCGTCGGCTCTGGGCTCCATAGTGCAGTTGCAGCAATCGAGTAGAGGTAGGGGAAAAGGGGAACAAGGCAACCGTGAGTACTCATCCAAAGTACTGCAAGCAAGGAGCTACACTACATATGCATGGATATATGTGTAAAGGCCATATCGGTGGACTGAGCTGCAGAATGCCGAATAAGAGGGGATAGCTAGTCTTAACGAAGACTACGCTTACGGACACTGTCTTGCAACAGGTAGAAGAGGACAATCTGAAGTCCTCCAAGTAACATCACATAGCAATAATCCTACCAGCGATCCCTCCTCATATCCACGAGAGAGAGCGACCACGGTTGTATTTGGCACTTGGAAGGGTGTGTTTTATCAAGTATCCGGTTCTAGTTGTCATAAGCTCAAGGTACAACTCCAAGTCGTCACATTATCGAAGATCACGGCTATTGAATAGATTAACTTCCTGCAGGGTGCACCAACTTACCCAAAGACGCTTGATCCCATTTGGCGGACACACTTTCTGGGTCATGCCCGCCGCGGAAGATCAACACGTCGCAGCCCCACCTAGGCTGTGAGAGAGGCCAACACGCGGTCTAAACCTAAGCCGCAGGGTGCAGGCCCATCGCCATGAGCACACACCACGACGCGTGGGCGGGCGGAGGCAGACCTAGCCTAACAGCGTTCAGTCCAATCCAGTAGCGCGCTCGTCGGCGACGTCTGAAGTGCTTGGTGATACCACGACGCCGGGATACCCATAACTACTCCCGCGTAGATGGTTAGTGCGTATAAGCTCGTAGCCAACTCAGATCAAATACCAAGACCTCGTTAAGCGTGTTAAGTATCCATGAGCGCCGAGCAGGCCAGGCCCACCTCTCTCCTAGGCGGTCTCAACCTGCCTGTCGCTCGCCACAAAGATCCATCCGGAGGGCCGTCGGGACAAAGGTCCTTTCAGCCCCTAATCCGTGAATCACTCATGGGTGCTCCACAAGCCGACCCGACTTTAGTCTCCACATGTATCATGTATAAGTATATAGTATATACCGTGATCACCTCCCGAGTGATCACGGCCCGATAATATAGCACGCGCAGACGGACAAGAATGTAGGGCCACAGATGAAAGTGCTAGCATCCTATACTAAGCATATAGGATTGCGGTAAGGTAACTATGATAGTAACAAGGACAAAGCTATGCATCGGGATAGGTATAAGCGAAAGCAAGTAACATGCTACACTACTCTAATGCAAGCAGTATAGAGAAGAGTAGGCGATATCTAGTGATCAAGGGGGCTTGCCTGGTTGTTCGGCAAGAGAGAGGGTCGTCGACACCGTAGTCGAACCGGGCAGCAGCGCGGTCTCGTAGTCTCCGGAGAGAAGAGGGGAAGAAACAATGAATAACATGTAAGCAGATGCATATCGATGCATGACATGACAAATAACGATGCTAGGCGTGCCCTAACGTGGTATGAGGTGGTGCGGTTAAGGGAAACATCAGGAAAGTATTCCGGTGTTTCGTGTTTTCGAGCAAAGGAGCCGGGAGGAAAGTTGCAGGTTCGATAGGTTAGGGGTGTGTGGCGGACGAAAGGACTGCGTATCCGGATTCGTCTCGTCGTTCTGAGTAACTTTCATGTTGAAAATATTTTAATCCGAGTTACGGATTAAAAGATATGATTTTTTAAAGATTTTATTAATTTTTGGAATTTAATTAATTAATTAATTAATTCAAAAAATGGAATTATGACGTCAGCATGATGTCATGCTGACGTCAGCAGTCAACAGGGTTGACTAGGTCAACCCTCACATGTGTGTCCCGTTCGTCATACTCTGTTAACTAATTAACCTAGCTTAGTTTATTTAACGGTAGTTAATTAGGTTAATTAGTCATTAGGTTAATTAATCAGGATTAATTAGATTAATTATTTACTTAATTATTTAATTAATTAATTAATTAGTTTTATTCATTTTTATTTATATTTATTTAAATTTCATTTTCCTTTTTTAAAAGCGTTAAGGGGTGGGGCACGCATGTCATAGGCGGGGGTGCCGTCGGCCGGTGACCGAGTCAGCAGAGCGGCGGGGAGGGCTGGGCCTGGTCGATGGCTCAGCGTGGCCGGGTCGGCCACGTCGGGTGGGTACCGGAGTTAGCTCGGTGGGCGTCCCTTGCTGGCGGAGGGCGGACCTCGCCGGAATCGCCGTCAATGACCAAAGGCTTGGCGAGTGCGTTCGATCGGGTGGAGGGCAGCCGCGTCCAATGGTGGTAGTGGCGCGGCGGACTCGGCGAATTGGCGCCAGCCCAGCGGCGGAGGCGAGGTGGTTCGGGCCCGATGGGGAGCGCTTCACGGGGCGGGTGCTGCTTGCGGCGTCGAGCACCACGGGCTCGGCCCGTGACCATTTAGTCACCGGGGGGGCGGCCGGACGAAGTTCCTCGGCGCTGGGGCGTTCAGTCTGATGGCTCGCGGGACGCGGCTCAGGCGAGGAAGGAGAGGAGGCAGGAGCACGTCCCGTGCTCCGTGTGGGGAGGGAGAGAGGAGGGCGGTCTGTGGCCGAGCCGGCGGCGGGAGGCGGCGGCCTTCGGGAGAGAGGCGAGAGAGGGGATCCACGGGGGGGAAGCTCACGAGGGGGCGAGGGTCTCGAAAGCTGCTCGGAGGCAGTCGGGGCGGCAGTGAGGAGGAGGGAGAGAGGCGGCCGTCCGCGTCATGAGCCGGCGAGGGAAGGCGGGGGTCGGGGACGGCCCGAGGCGCCGAGGCCTTGCGCCTGTGTGGCGGTCGAGGAGGAGGAGGAGGAGGTGAGGCGGCGGGTCGCCCGTCGCGGCCAGGATCGGCGGTCCGATCCAGATCGTGTGGGAGGAGGAGGAGAGGATCGGGGCGAATGGGTGGCTAGGGTTTCCACCGGCGGGGGAGGTGGATAAGGGAGTGGGGTTGGGCGGGCAGAGGGCTGGCCATTTGGGCCAGTGGGCTTGGCCCGGTTGGGCCGATGGGGGGTTTCTCTTTCTCTCCCCTTTGTTTTATTTTGTTTTTCTTATTTTCTTTTTCTGTTTTAGTTTATTTAAACTATTTAGACCCTTTATAAAAATGTGTGCACCCCACCATAATTAACCTTGTAATATTTGACAACCCCCGAACATTTTAGTTTTAATTTTTGAAAACCTTTATTATTTGCCTATGCTTACAATTTGAATTTGAACCGGGTTTGAATCAACGTGAGTTTAATCACAGTGACGTGGCATCATTAGCAGGGATTACTGTAGCTTAATTATCCGGGCGTCACAAGGATGATGGAGACTATGATTCCCCCACAAGTCGGGATGAGACTCCGGAAGAAAAATGAAAAAAAAGAGGTCAAAGAAGCCAAATAAAAAAAGAGGCTAAAGAAGCCCGAACAAAAAAATGCGAGAAAAAGAGAGAAGGAGCAATGTTACTATCCTTTTTCCACACTTGTGCTTGAAAGTAGCACCATGATCTTCATGATTGAGAGTCTCTTATTTTGTCACTTTCATATACTAGTGGGAATTTTTTATTATAGAACTTGGCTTGTATATTTCAATGATGGGCTTCCTCAAAATGCCCTAGGTCTTCGTGAGCAATCAAGTTGGATGCACACCCACTTAGTTTCTTTTGATGAGCTTTCATATATTTATCTCTACTCCTAGTGGAGCAGTTGGTAGTCTCCGCCGGTCAATTTTCGTCTGAATAGAGTCGGGTTTTTTTCGTCCGTTTTTTTCGCTGGGTTTTTTTCGTCACCTCCTCACCCCACCTCACCCCATCCCGCGCACGCACCCCCAAGAAAACCACCCCGCAGGAGGAACGCCGTTCCTCTCGATCCCCTCCCGTCGCCGCCACCGTCCTCTCGATCCCATCGTGCTACTCCCTCGATCTATTTCCTAGGGCACGAACGCCGCCACCGCCACCGCGGAATCTTTCGCCGCCCAACATCTTTGCTCCTCCGCCGCCCGGCACTGACGCGACCTCCCAGAACACCGTCGCCATCGCGGAACCCCAGGTGTCGAGAAGGCCTGGTCCAGTTCACTAGCCGATCTTTGAATTTGTAGACCACTATTGCCTGGTAAGTGCAGCATGCTCAATTATGCATTGTAGTTGTTTTGATGTTACGCAATTCAGTGGTACCGATTGCACAATCGGATGCTCAATTATGCATTGTAGTTGTTTTGATGTTACGCAATTCGGTGGTACCAGGTTGTGCACTGTCGGATGCTCAATTATGCATTGTAGTTGTTTTGATGTTACGCAATTCGATGGTACCAGGTTGTGTGCACAATCATATGCTCAATTATGCATTGTAGTTGTTTTGATGTTACGCAATTCGGTGGTACCGGTTGTGTGCACAATCAGATGTTCTTAAAGTTACGAACATGGTTCAATGGAGGCGACGACTGATTTGAGAATTAATTCGCAACAACCATTGGATTCTACAGATCCGTGCATAGCTAGCCAGTTGATTTACGGCTGATGGGTGCTCTCATGTTTGGCCAAACACAGTTTATTCTTAGGCCATTGAATCTTTTGGTGAAATGCTGCAAGGTGGTTTTACAATGACCATACTTGTAATGCCGTAGTCTTACTCAATGTCGAGATAGGTTCATGTATGTATTATCAACAAGAGTTGGCTGCAGCTGCTATATGTATGTTATGGATCAGCCAAGGTAGTCAATCATCATTTTTTCCTTTTCGTTCATTCAAGCCCTTAAGATTATGCTCTTAAATGCATGCACGAACTTGGCTCCAGATTTAACAAGAGTGCATTTTACAATGATCTTTATTGCCGACATTGATCATAATCGATAAGTAGTGTCTGAGCAATTTAAGGATTTCCTATTGTTCAATATATGCTAATTTATTGGTATTTTTAGAGCAACCAATTTATTGTATTTGTTGACTTCCTTCCCTGGATAGTGATCAGTTATACCATTTCTTACCTCTTAGAAGGTTATATGAGACAGACAAAAATCAAAAATTTATGGGATAGACACTAGAAAACTGCAAGGCGTCATGTGTTGTTTGTCTAAAAATCCTTGGAATGCCTTGACTATGGCCTCACACATGCCGAGACATGAACCTGATGCCTGATTATCATCGTTGTTGCAATGAGAGATGTTCCCGCGCATGCTCTTTTCATGTTGATGATGCAGGTTACAGGCTTACAGCGATGCAACAACTTATGCAAAGTAGACACATATCAGCTATTTTCTTCCACATTGCCTGGTTTTTTCAATCCTAAATGTTTTTGGTATCTTGACACATTTTTTCTTCCTTCCAAGATCAGGCTGGGATTTAATGATGTTACTACTTGCAATGTACATAGGATTTCATCGAAAGCGGTGGTACGGAACAATCAAAAGAATAGTTGTTGTAGCGCTATTGGATTCAAATGATGAAACTACTTGAAAATGTATCGCTTCTTCTTTGCTTTACTATTCATTTTTATCTGAGGCAATCCACAACATGAATATATATGTAGCAACTATGTGCCTTTGGAATGTCCTCTGAGAAGCTTTCTCAAAGAATCCTTATGAAGTGTTCCTAGATTTTGGTGGATATGACAGAGTGATATTTTCATAAGGAAGTCCGGGGAAAAGGTATCTATCGCCCTAAGGCAATTTCTAATCATCTTAGTATGGATTGTGAACTGGAAACATCTTAAGGTAAATCATGTGCTGCTATGCACCTTATGATGCTTCCTCCTTTTCATCAAGGGCTACTAATGTTAAGGATTGCTTGACCGCGACAAGCTGTTGGGTTCTGTCTCACCGTCTTTGTGTGCAATAAGTCCATTGATCCGATGTAGTTGTTGGGCATGCACATTATGGAATGGTTGAAGCAACTCGCTGGATTGCGGATGAGGCCATTCCTCGCCTCAATGAGCAGTCAAGAATTTTCCAAATTACAGAATTAGGTAAGTTATCGAATATTTTTTATGGTCCAAAAAGCTTTCCATTTAAATGTTTTGCAAAACTAGATTCTCTTTTGTAAACAAACTAGAACCATAGAAGAACTTACTGAGTTAGCCTAATCTTAGATAGAATAAATGCACTTTTGGACTGATCGGACGATTGCTACATCCGTTATCAGAGCTAAGAAGCAACTTCTCTAAACATATGGTACCACAAGATGTTACTCTTTGTGCACTGTGTGTGTTGCTTATTTTGTACCTTCATAGCTGAAGGTCATATCTTCTCTGATGTTATACATTTAAATTAGCATGATGCAAGATTAATTTATATTTCTTCTTACCTTTTGTTATTTATTTATTCAAATTTTATAAACCGTTAATACCCAAATCCTGCTTCATTCAATTGAATGTAAAGTTTTGTCCTTCAGTTTTCTAATTTGTCGTATGTGAGAACCCGAGAAGAAGATTTGGGCATATACACAATTTATTCCAGCATCACATGAGAAATGGGTTTCTCTTTGTGTTAGTTTTCTTCTCAAATTGGCAATGTAGAGATCAGATTCTTTACCCTTGAGCGAATATAAAATGCTCTTCTTTACTTTCTGATTCATTTTTTGACACCTGTTCATTTAAATTCTTAGAGTTCAAGCGAATAAGTATGTTTTTATTATGTAGTTACGATAGATGAAGTAAGAGTTGCGGTACTCATATTGTTCAAACAAGGCTTTATCCCAAAAAATAGAATGACTTGATTAATAAGGCTTATAAGTTGGTTGCATCAACTGGCAAATGCCCTAATGTATATAATGGGAGTTATATCCGTGAGTCATGATTGGCATATTTCCTTGCTTGATGAAGGTTCCGTCCCTACATGGAAGGTTTGTATGCATATCTTCTCAAGTACTTTTTCATGAAAAGATGAGGTGGGCCGTGGGCGTCAATTTGTTTCAGGTTCGGTGTTGTGATGTATCGACAACTTTATATGGTTAAATGATGTTCCACGTATTCCCACTCTTGCAAGACAACAACTTGGATCACTTATGATAAGGTGCTCTGGTGTTAAGTTTCTACTCTTTTATGGACCAAGAAGATGAATTATTTTCGCAACATCAACTGCATTTGTATTGACAACAAAAGGCTTGTTGCTTGGATGGTTTTACATTTACATGTACACTATTATCTCTACAGTTTATTGTTACTTTGAAAGCTCCATAACATCCATGCGTAGATGCACTTCTGGTCGATCTATGGTTGGCATTAAAGTTGACCATTAAATTGAACTGGCATATCAATACGTCATCTTAATTTTTCAGTAAAAATTCTCACTGCGCCATGACAACTTCCACTTCAAGAATGGAACGACCAATATTTGAAAGCCCCGCTTGATGAGATACTGCCAAATGATTGTTAATAAAAAATTGTAAACAAGATATTGAGCCAATCATTCTGTTGCATGATAGTTTATAGCTTATTTAGATTTATATTCCAGAACATCTTCCGTAGCATCATTACCAATCTTGATGGTCAACAATGGATTTAAGTAGCCATATAGTATTTCTTCCGTTTACTTTGTCTACCATTCTATTTTAGATGAAATCCATTTATAATAGTTACTAAGGAGTACCGTCCATTTGTCGAATGCTTGTGAGCACCAAAGGACTGTTTAGTGCTTTGTTCATTGTTCACATGACTGCATGAACTGTTATCAATATTATAAAATGCTCTGTCACCAATCGGCTGAATAAGTTCAATTTCATCATTCTGTTTACTTACCTGTTTGTTCAGGTTGATGATTTGCACAAACAAAAGAGCATGGCACCCCCATCTTGATTGTATTATCACTTTCATTCTTATTCTTCAGATTGTAGGTAGATATTTGAACCAATTTGGTTGTCTACACTCATAGGGAAGTTAAAACCTGAGAAATGATAAGACTGTACCGTTTTAGTCTTCATGGACTTTACTTTTAGCCTTTCATGACTTCTGTTCCTGTTCAAATGTTATATGGTCGCATAATTCTTCCTTGACTTGCAGATGCTATCTAAGTTACATAATCCTTCTCTGACATGCAGATGCCATCTAAGCATTTGTGCTCTAACAGAGATAAATTACTTTTTCGTTAAATCAAGACGAGGAGCACAAAGTCTAAGTCCTGTCGCGATGGCGCACACAAGGACGAGAGAGGGGAGGAGGAAGATCTTTGTGGTGATATGTTTTGATGTAACACATGGCAAGTATTGTATGCCCATTGAAATATGTCAACGACATGCATAAAAGTTTCAACAAAAACATCATTTAACCCTTATGACACATGTTTCTATGATTGCTAGCTGATAGAGCATTTGTTGTGATGTTGCTGCAAGTTTCACGTATGGCAAAGGCAGAACCCGTTGTAGTGCAGAGCAGAGGTAGTGCCATTCTCCATTTGTTGAATGTCTTATTTTCTTTTTAAAGTGTGGCTTTTATTGCCAACACTGAAACTTGTGGCAAAGCCAAGGAGACGGATTGCAAGGAGAAGAGAAGATGTTTTCATAGACTGGATTTTGTAAGAAAAAGTAGTCAGATACTCTCTCTGTGATTTAAATTTGACCACTAAACTTAATCGATAATATATGTGTTATATATCATAAAAATTATACCATTGGAGGCTTTTGTAATACAAATTTGATCATAAATTTTGTGACATGTAAGCTACATTTTGTTGATCAAATTGCGTGAGTAAATTCAAATTTTGAAATGTGTGAAGCCTATCACGGTAGGTAAATTGCTTGAGGGACGGTAGTATTTATCTTGAGTTGGGTGAAGAAGATCCCACAGGATTTTGTCATAACATTATTTGTGATTTTGTCTTAACAGATGTCTGAGTGACATTTAAACAATCATAAGCCTGGCGACATGTTGTGGATTACATTTTTTATCAATGTTTCAAGTTTAATGTTACTAGATAAAAGAATGGACACATAAGCTCAGGACCTGGTTGTGGTCGCCATACTCGGAGAAGGTGCGTGTTGCGATGAACAACGAGTTGTGTCGCCGTGGTGGTCTCCTCGGCTACGATGGTGTGCACTCTTTAGCACGGGGAATTGACCTGGGATGCCGTGGAGGGGAGAGGAGCAGCGGGTGACGCCGTGGAGAGGAGGGGTGTCGGTGTCAAAACCGGCGGATCTCGGGTAGGGGGTCCCGAACTGTGCGTCTAAGGCTAATGGTAACAGGAGGCGGGGGACACGATGTTTACCCAGGTTCGGGCCCTCTCGATGGAGGTAATACCCTACTTCCTGCTTGATTGATCTTGATGATATGAGTATTACAAGCGTTGATCTACCACGAGATCGTAGAGGCTAAACCCTAGAAGCTAGCCTATGATTATGATTGTCTTGTCCCACGGACTAAACCCTCCGGTTTATATAGACACCGGAGGAGGCTAGGGTTACACAGAGTCGGTTACAGAGAAGGAGATCTACATATCCGAATCGCCAAGCTTGCCTTCCACGCAAAGGAGAGTCCCATCCGCACACGGGACGAAGTCTTTAATCTTGTATCTTCATAGTCCAACAGCCCGGCCAAGGCATATATTCCGGCTGTCCGAGGACCCTCTAATCCAGGACTCCCTCAAGGGGACACGATGGTGAGAGCAAGGTGAGGGACATGATGTCGAGGGAAGCCAATAGTGAGAAGCCATGGCGGGCAGGGAGGGAGGATCTGTGTAGACAATGGGCCGGTTGGTGGGAGACTCCTAGGCAGTCCATGGGGAAGTATGTTGTGAAGGATAGAGGGCACCATTGCGAAGGTGAGATGAGCATCATCCGGTTATAAAGGAGAGGGCTCCTGCATGAAATGCCCGCCACATTGGGAAACTGAGTGGGATGTGGAGGGTGTGGTAGGAAATGAGAACAGTGCATGCATGGTGGGGTGGGTTTTTTCTTTTGTTGTATCCACTTGTTGGCGAAAGCCCTGATAGGTTAATTTTTGGGAGCCTGTTCGACATTAGTTTCATGTTCAAACACTCCCGGAGATATGAGGAAGAAATGAGCTTCGACTTTGGAGACAACCTTAATCATTTGTTTGATTCATTTATATGCATAGTTGCTCATAGCAACACACGGGCTTTAGGGTGGTGGTGGCGGTGGTTAGGCGGGAGAGGTGGGCGGTCGACAGAGTGGTCAAATAAAAAAGCAGTGACGACATGAGGACGAAGAAGAACGAGAGGCGGGTCATCGCTGGCTGAGAAGGGGCGGGGGGTTAATGGATCTGAAGGCGTACGAGAGATCCCAGGTGGCGGCAGTGTTTAAAGGGATGCACAATCCATCCCGATCAACTACATAAATATAAAAAATTGGTGGAACTATATTAGAAAGATCTATTTGGGTAACGAGAGGAAGAATGTAGTTCATAACGTTCACTTTCATCGTCTACATAATGTCGGCCTTGTCGGCATGGGAACACAGAGGGTGAGGGGTGTGTGGGGTGCGAGAGTGAGGCGGGTGGGTGCGGTGAGAAAGTGGCTGAGGTCAAGATAAGGCTGGGCAAGTAACCTAAAAAAAACTGGGTAGACACCATTCCTAATATTGTGCGAGAATTTCTTAAGCGCATCAAGTAGATCTTAATTTGTGTACATCGTTAAATGGCCTTTTATTAATCAATATATATTGCAAGTGAAGTGGACTTAAATTATTACCCATCCGTGCTATCTTTTCTCTACATGCGAAATTCAACATGCATTATGTTTATATAACTTCAGGAAAATATTTTAAAAGCCCGTGGCAACGCACGGGCACTCTACTAGTAGCTCTAGTGCATCTGTTGCATGGCAATCCCTACTCCTCGCATTGACGTCAATTGATGGGCATCTCCATAGCCCGTTGATTAGCCGCGTCAATGTGAGACTTTCTCCCTTTTTGTCCTCTCACATAACCTCCATCATCATATGCTATTCCACCCATAGTGCTATGTACATGGCTTGCGCTCATATATTGCGTAAAAGTTGAAAGAGTTTGAAAAGGCTAAGTATGAAACAATTGCTTGCCTTGTCATCGGGATTGTGCATGATGGGAGCATTTAGTGTGACGAAAATGAAGCATGGCCAAACTATATGATTTTGTAGGGATAAGCTTTCTTTGGCTATGTTATTTTGATAAGACATAATTGTTTGGTTAGCATGCTTGAATATTACTATTTTATGTCAATATTAAAACTTTGTCTAGAATCTTTTGGATCTAAACATTCATGCCACAATAAAGAGAATTACATTGAAAATTATGTTAGGTAGCATTCCACATCAAAAATTATGTTTTTATCATTTACCTACTCGAGGACGATCGGGAATTAAGCTTGGGGATGCTTGATACGTCTCCAACGTATCTATAATTTTTTATTGTTCCATGCTATTATATTATCTGTTTTGGATGTTTAATGGGCTTTAATATGCTCTTTTACATTATTTTCGGGACTAACCTATTAACCGAAGGCCGAGTGCAAATTGATGTTTTTTGCCTATTTCAGTGTTCCATAGAAAAGGAATATCAAGCGGAACGAAACCTTCGCGAGGATCTTTCTTGGACCAAATGCAATCCAGGAGACTTGGAGTGGAAGTCAGAGACGCAACGAGGCGGCCACGAGGCAGGAGGGCGCGCCCAGGGGGTAGGCACGTCCCCCACCCTCATGGGCCCCTCGTAGCTCCACCGACCTACTTCTTTCGCCTCCATATACTATTATACCCTGAAAACATCCAGGGGAGCTACGAAACCACTTTTCCACCACCGCAACCTTCTATACCCGTGAGATCCCATCTTGGGGCCTTTTCCGGCGATCTGCCGGAGGGGGATTCGATTACGGATGTCTTCTACATCAACACCATAGACTCTCTGATGATGTGTGAGTAGTTTACCACAGACCTTCGGGTCCATAGTTATTAGCTAGATGGCTTCTTCTCTCTATTTGGATCTCAATACAAAGTTCTCCCCGATGTTCTTGGAGATCTATTCGATGTAGTACTCTTTTGCGGTGTGTTTGCCGAGATCCGATGAATTGTGGGTTTATGAACTTGATTATCTATGAATATTATTTGGTTCTTCTCTGAATTCTTATATGCATGATTTGATATCTTTGCAAGTCTCTTCGAATTATCATTTTAGTTTGGCCTACTAGATTGATCTTTCTTGCAATGGGAGAAGTGCTTAGCTTTGGGTTCAATCTTGCGGTGCTCGATCCCAGTGACAGAAAGGGAAACGACACGTATTGTATTGTTGCCATCAAGAATAAAAAGATGGGGTTTATATCATATTGCTTGAGTTTATCCCTCTACATCATGTCATCTTGCCTAATGCGGTACTCTGTTCTTATGAACTTAATACTCTAGATGCGTGATGGATAGCGGTCGATGTGTGGAGTAATAGTAGTTGATGCAAAATCGTTTCGGTCTACTTGACACGGACGTGATGCCTATATTCATGATCGTTGCCTTAGATATAATCATAACTATGCACTTTTCTATCAATTGCTCGGCGGTAATTTGTTCACCCATCGTAATACATGCTATTATGAGAGAAGCCAATAGTGAAACCTATGGCCCCCGGGTCTACTTTACATTATATAAGTTTCCAATCTACAATTCTAGTTTACTATTTATTTTGCAACCTTTATTTTCCGGTCTATACAACAAATATACCAAAAATATTTATCTTATTATCTTTATCAGATCTCACTTTTGCAAGTGGTCGTGAAGGTATTGACAACCCCTTTATCGCGTTGGTTTCAAGGAGCCTTCTTTCCACGAGCGTATTATCCTGCACAAAGTCCCTTCTTGGCTGCTAATCACGCCTCTCCAAGCCGTAACTGCCAAGCTCTAGTGCCGGGATGGACTTTTTTTTCATGGTAATATGTGTCGCATTCATATCATAAAGAACAAAATACAAACCACGTAAGAATCGACATGACAAAACTGAAAAGATAGCAGAACATCTCTGAGCTTGACACCAATTCCCGTCACCTGCCTCCGGCACCATCACAGCAGCCACGGAAAAAAAAGAATGACGGATCACCTCCTCACCCGAGTTCGACACGGCTCCAACGCTGATATACAGCTTTGCAGACCTCCAAGGTGGCTCACCAAAAGTAAAGTCATTGCCGTTGAACAAATCAGACTGGGGCAACACCCCGGACACGCCATCAAACTCCAGATCTGACACCCCACCACGACTAAGACGCCGAAGGAGAAAATCATATCTGCCATCCACGAACCATGAACCCAGCACACGTTCCGTCTTCCAGATATCGTCGATGCAGACCACAATCTGCATCCGCTCCTGGACTACCTCCCAAACTGCACGCCGATGCTGGAGCAAACGCCATCACAACGGCGAAACTCGAGGACACAGGTCTACCACGAGGATGTCCCGCCGCCACGCCATCCTTAATTGAACAGGCTAGTTTTCAAATCCATCCCCAACCACAGGACTGATGTCCTCGTCAGGAAAGAATCCGAAGATTTTTTATTCAACGCTGTCATCGCAGCCGCCGAAGCGAAGGCAATGAACAACCTAAAAACCTAGACTACACGGGAATAAAGACGATTCATGCACGTGAATCCGGCGACCTCCCACACAACCGACGACCAAGGTCGCCGACAGAGGGGAGCCGCCGGAGGACGGCGCTGAAAGATGGCCTCTCCTGACGGCGGGAGCAAGGAGGTGAGAAAAACGAGATAAGGGGCCGGGACGGACTTGGTACCTACAACAGCCTAGCTGCTGGCTCCATGTACGTATGCAGGCCATTGCTGCCTACATGCTTCATAGAATAGAAAAAACGGAGGGTCACAATATTTATATCCAATGTATACCTCCGGTACATCAGTACGTGTATATTAGCTCAATCTGTATACATACACACTGTTGTTCATGACCGGTTGATTGGTTAAACTCGTGGGAATCGCAGCTCTGAATTCCTGAATCATCGCCATCCATCGGCGCCATTTTTTCTCGGGCATATAGAACCCTCACGTGCTTTTCCGTTTTTCAACTCCATTTATTCCACGCGAGAACCAGCAGCCTCGCGCGCGTCTCTGTCACCTATGCTAGGCAGCTGCGTTGCTGCCGATAAGATCTCATTGGCGTAGCACCGAGAAAAATTGTCAACAAAATCCCCATTAGGTGACTAGATCAATCTTTGCAGTTGTCAAATAAAAGATGGCACGTAACTGTTTTTTTTTTTTTGAACTTAAAGGTAGAGCATTTTCTACCTTATATATTCAAAACGGGCTGAGGAACCCGGATGACCAAAGTCATTTACATGAAGGTGATGTTAATGCCGTACAACAGAGTACAGCAGGCCGTCACCAAACCTAAGCAGATACAGCATTGACAAGGAAGAAGAATTAACTGGTAGCAAGAGCGTTTGCCCACACCAACATATCTTGCCTCGAAGGCTGTGGGGCACGCAGGCTCCATAACTGGATCAGCTCGGTGAGATGAGTGTATACTTGCCGCTGTTGCCAGAAGCATCCGCCGAAGACACGAGCGTTCCTGGTGTCCCAAAGAGTAACTGCACACGCCGCGAAGAAGATGAGCCAGTGCTTGCCATGCCTTGCCCTTGGTTGGTCAGAGCACAAAAAGGATTCAAGTTGTGCAGTGGAAGCGGCCAGCTCTTGCAAACCTAGTTTGGACCATAACGGTTGTGCAAGCTTGCATCGCAGCAGAATTTGGTGCATTGTCTCCGCAGCTGGGCAAAGGTTGCAGCCGTTGTGTGAAATAATCTTATCCCAGTTTTTCCTTACCATGTTATCCCTGGTGTTATGCCTGACACATAGGGCAAGCCAAAGAAAGATACGATACTTGTACGGTATGGTTCTGTCCCAGATGAGGCTGGCTGGCGTGTATAGCGTACCCCGAAAAACAAGCAGCCTGTAGAAGTAGGCAGTGCTCAAACTCTTGTCAGCAAGCAGAGGCATTCTGTTATCGACTGCATTAACTTGGGGCTGCACGTTGCTCAAAATGACATCAAGGGCTTCCAACTCCTGCGGCCATGAAGGATAAATTTGGATGAAGCTGTAGGCTCCACTGACCATCTTTGAATTGAGAAGCAACCGTGCAAAATTTGGCGATAGAGAAAGTAAAGAGCGTCGGGAAAACGGTCATAAGTCGACCACAATCCAACCAGTGATCGTACCAGAAAGCAATGTGTTGGCCGCTCCCGAGAATGCATCTGGAGGCTTCCATAACCAGCTGCATGGTAGCTCGAAAACCTTTCCACATAGTTGTATCTCTATTGTGAGGTCTCCAAGACAGCTCCTTCTGACAATAGGTCCGCGCAAACCAACTGTAACACGGTATCTCTCCATGCTGCAGTACTTTTGCCATAAACTTACATATCAAGGCTTTGTTGTGAGCTGCTAGGTTACGAACCCCCAGCCCTCCATTCTCCTTTGGCATCGTGACCACTTACCAGGCTACCAGACACTGCCCCCCTTTTACCGTATTTTTGCCTTGCCAAAGAAAACCCCTCAAAATTTGGTCTACTTTCTCCAAAGACTGACTTGGCCATAAGAAGCAGCCCATGTAGTAGCCGGGGATCACCGCGAGAACAACATTGATCAAGGTGAGTCGTCCTCCCCATGGCAGGAAGGTTGCAAACCAACCAGACAAGCGCTTGTCCACCTTGTGGATCACAGGTATCAACAAACCATGGTGTATCTTGCCAAGGGAAAGTGGTAACCCCAGGTAAGTGCAAGGGAAGGCTGCAATCTGGCAGTTGAGCACAGAAGCGATATCTTGGGAAGTTTGCTGATCAATACCAATGGGAACAAATGTGCTCTTGTGATAGTTTATTTTTAGACCAGAGAAGTTGCTGAAGTCATCTAGAATCCGCTTGATAACTGCCGCTTGTTGGGTGTCCCCTCTTAACAAGATCATCGTGTCATCCGCGTATTGCAGAATTGGAAAAGGCCCGTCTGCCCCCAAGGGGTGCACAAGGTTCCCATGTTGATGCTCCCTTTTACAGAGTTGTTGGAGAACATCCGCTACCAGAATAAAAAGATACGAGGACAGGGCGTCTCCCTGTCGTAGCCCACACTTGGATAGGATCTGCTCGCCTGGGCTTCCATTGACAAAGATTCTAGAGGAGCTAGTTGTCAGAATATCATCCACCCACTTGATCCATCTTTCCCCGAAACCCCTTGCCGCGAGGATTTTTTTCAGGGCCTCCCAGCTGACACTATCAAAAGCTTTTTGAAAGTCAAGCTTTAGCACAACCATTGGGACATTCCGCTTCCTGGCTTGTTGAACTAACTCGGCTGCCAGCGCAAAGTTTTCAATGATGCAACGCCCGCGTAGAAAGCCAGACTGGAGAGGGTGGATGAGGCTGTGGATCAGCCGCTGTAAACGCACGGTCATCACCTTGGTGACAAGCTTCGGTATACTATGGACCAGTGAAATGGGCCTGAAATCCTTGATATCTGTTGGATCTTCTTTCTTTGGGAGCAGCACGATGTTAGTAGTGTTAATGCCAAGCAGGTTGCTGCCATGCTCATAAAACTCCCGGAAAAACCTCAACAGATCCTCACTCAACAGTCCTTGGAAGTTTTTATAAAACTCATTTTTGAAACCATCCGGCCCCGGGCTTCTGTTGTTCGGTGCATTGTTGATGGCAGTTGCAATTTCGGCCCAGGAGAAAGGCACCTCCAAAGCAGATAAGTCAGCTGGTTCATAAAGGTGGGAGGGGTCTAGGACTGGTACTGAAGGTGAGCTCTCTCCAAAAATATGAGTGAAGAAATCAGTTGCAATCTGTAGCTTGTCTTGATCCCTGTAAAATTCCATGCCATCCTTGACCAAGAGCTTGATTTTGTTCTTGAGGTGTTGGCAGTTTGCCTCCGCATGGAAGAACCTGGTGTTATCATCCCCCAGGGTACAACCCCTTATTTTTCCTCTTCTCCTCCAGAAACTGCTCTGCCATAGGATCAACTGTTGAGCCTTCAAACTGGCATGCTTTCTTAGGGCAATCTCCATCCTCGAGAGGTGTCTTCTTTCCTCTACTGCGTCCATATACTGGACAACATGTTTGCAGCTTGCTAAGATGTTCTGCATTGGAGGTTTGGTGCGCTCCCAGGCTCTGATTGCGGCCCTCAACCTCCTAAGCTTGTAGTTAAGAAAGGTTGAGACAGAAGCAAAAACTCTGGTTCCCTTTGCCCAGCTGTGGCTGATAATGTCTCTGAGCTCCGGTACTTGCAGCCAGTGATTTTCAAACCTGAAAAAAGGACTTTTAACAGCTTCCTTTGAGAAATCTACTCCAATGAGCACATGATCCGAGGTCGTGGCAGGCAGAGCAGCAGCTGTTGTGTTGAGGAAGCCCAGCTTCCACTCTACATTTACCAGTACTCTGTCAAGCTTGATTAAAGTCGGCTGTTCTCGCTTATTGGACCAGGTGAAGCTTCTGTTCATGATACCAATATCATCAAGAGCATGGTCTCTAATCCAAGAATTGAACCTGTTCATTAGTGTCCAGTTCCTTCTCCCCTGTGATTTCTCATATGCAAACCTGCACATGTTGAAATCACCTGAGATGATCCATGGTCCTGTCACCAGCTCTGCTGTTTGTGTCATAACCGCAAAGAAATCATCCCTCTCCTCGTCCTCGCAGGGGGCATAAACTGTTGACAGAACAAAGCTGTCATTGTTGCTTCTGGATTGGAAGCTGACTGACAAACTGAAGCGGTGTTTTGCTAGTTCTGAGCCCTGAAGCACGCTGTCATCCCAGGCTATAAGAAGGCCTCCTGCCGTGCCACAAGCCGGCATGTAAAAGAAAGATTTGTGGGTTGCAGGGAGGAAGGACGATGCCTTCATCTTGTCCATGACCTGCAATTTAGTCTCCTGCAGGCAAACAACGTTCGATCGGCTAGACAAGAGTGCATCTTTGACCAACGAGCATTTGTCAGAGTCACCAAGCCCCCTAACATTCCAATTAGCAATCCGCATAGAAGAAATAACAGACAACTACAGGGGAACCAGCCAGCACAGCCGACTTGCGGAGGCGGCTCCAGGAATGAAAAAGACTTGATTGATAGCTAAGCTGCTCGACAGAGCTTACATAGTTGGGGAAACAACAAAGAGCAGCGCAGTGGTGGCATGCAACACAACGCAGATACAGGGCCCGACCGGGCCAAACATGGACATGGCTAAGCAGAACGCAACACAAAAGCAGAGATAAACAGCCCTTGGGGTAGGCACTAACAAGCATCGGGACACCAGAATCATCACTAACATACAAACTGCTAGAGCTATCCATGCGTAGACTCGGTAGACTCGGAGGAACCAGAGGCGCCACCTGATTCAGCAGGGAGGGAGGCGGATGCGTCGGCATCCACCGCTTCGAAGTTGAGGTCGCAGCAGCGTGCCAGCAGCTTCGCCTTGCCCCTGGTGAGCGTCCTTGGAGTGCCCTGCAGCGGGAGCTCGACGACGGAGGCGGCCTTCAGGGCCTTGCTCCTCTTCCTTCGCCCCAACGAGCGACGGAGGCTGCCTTCACCGTCAGATGGGGTGACAGCGGCTTTGCGCTTGAGGCGGCTTCGACCGGTCGCGCGTGCCCGTCCATCTGACTGTTGAATGCGAGGGCTCCGGCGGGGGGAGGCGGCGGGGGCGTCGAAGGCGCGTGGGGCCAGATCCGCCGCACTGGGGGGCTCAGATTCGGCCCCCGTAGCGGCGACCCCCTGAGGTGGCCTCTGGGTCTCGCCCGTCGCCGAATGACCGGCGTGCGATGTCACCGCCGGTGGATCCAGGAGCTGCAAGGTGGGTGGTTGATTTTTCTGGTCGGCGGCGGATGGGGGAAGGGATGTGGCTCGGCACTTGCAGAATCTGGTCGCCACTTCCAGCGGAAGGATAGCACATGCACCGTGCATCATGTCAGTGCATGCGACAGGCGAGAGGAAGCCCACCGGCAACAAGCCAACAAGCGGGCCGGGCACTGGCTGGATGGGCCTAGTGCAGATGGGCCTGGAGATCATGACTTGATGGGCCCGGGCTCTAATCTGTGCGAGCGACCTGTCGAGCCTTGGGAACTGACTCTCGCCCGAGAGCGTGAGGAGCGGCCCAGCATCAGGGATCAAAGAGTTAGGGACGAAAGCTTTGGGCGGGTACTTGCACTCTACTGAGGGCAGCAAGGGCAGGGTGCGGGAACAGAAATCGCCAGAGAGGGTTTTAGGCCAAAGCTTAAAAAGGATGGATCGGCATGTGTGATGCTCAATCTTCCCCAGGTTGAGGTCAAAGCATAGGAAGTTGCTTTGGTCCACGCTGGCTGGGCCGACGACCACAATGCCAGAAGCGGAGCGACTGTTGCTTAGCTTGACATAGAAGGTGAAGCTTAGAGTGTCTGCGTCAAAGGCAGCCTCGACATGTGGCTGCCTGATCTCCGTGGCTAACAAGACAGATTTGAGACACAGCCGTCCCTCATCCTCATGTGCCACTTCCTGGATCGTGGGAATGGCGAACGTGTCCACCTTACAGAATCTAGGTTTAGCCGAGAGCTTGATCATGGCGAGGATATCACCAAAGGTGGCAAAGTGAGGGTGTTGGTAGGCTCTGAAAGTGCGATCGGCCATGGACTCATTTATAGCCCGCGACGCACGGGGGTTTGCGTGCCCACGGCGGATCCCGCGGCTTGGACCGAGGTCGCCATTGTCAGGGTGGTAGGTGTTGGGTGGCGGGGGCGGGGAGGAGGGGAGGCCTAGCGTGTGTGCCACGTCCCAGACCTCATTGATGATGACATCGGCGTAGATGTCGGCGCCGTCGATGCGGTGGAAGGCTAAGTGGTGCGGGATGTGCTGTGGTGCTTCTACTTTGGCGAGGACGAGGATGCATGAGAAATCATTCCCATGCAGGCAGGCATGGCCCAAGCCAAGCATGCTAGCGAAGCCCGCAATGCTTGACGAAACACCCCTGCGATCCCACAGCTCCAACGGCATCTTTTCTAAGGATAAGCTTACTATGTGGCGGAAGGAGAAGGTGAAGGAGTTGTCACCGGCGTTGTGAGGCAGGATATCGACCCGGCGGGTGTCAGTTTCCAGAGGGCTAGCCCTCATGGCGGCCACCTGTTCCGCCTCCCGGAGGAAGACGACGAACACGGTACCAGAAGCACATCCGGCAAACCGGACGTCGGAGATACGTAGCCGTTCCGCGAAAAGGCGCTTCAGCCAAGGAAGGAAGCCAGACATGGGCGGGGAGATGTTAACAAGACAGACTAGGGCATTTTGGTCTGGGAGCAGCGGGTAGTGGACGTCGAGGGAAGTGGGGCGGCCGCGGACCACTGGTTCCATGAGGGCGACTGGCGCGGGGGAGAGAAGGGTTAGGGTTTCGGAGGAGGTAGTGGAGTTTGGATGGCTTGGAAGAACGGGGGGCGTTGCCGCCTCGTTATAAGGGGCGCGCGAAGGCGATGAGCTGCTCCTGGGAACGCATTGGGATACGATGTGGCCCACCTTGCGGCATGACCAACATACAACGGGGTCTCTGCAATCCTTACGCCGGTGGCTATAGGAGAGGCACCTATAGCACCTACGATGCAAATATCTAGGCTTTGCAGACCGCTTTACTGCATTGGAGGCGACGCGGCGAGCTGAGCTTACATGATTCCCAGGCGCCGGACGTGACAACAGGGCATGCAAGTAGGAATTATGGCGCAGGACAGGCGTGTCATTAAATTGGTTTTCGCGACAGCTGTCGGGGTCTTCCCGGATAGCCGGAAGGATCCCATCAGCGCGCCTGCAGGCCAGGGGATTCGGTTGGGCGGGGGGGCATGGCGGCCAGCAGAGGAAGGTGATTTAAGGCAGGGGCATGATGACTATTGCATGGGACATGCATCCGCGAGGGCCCGTCCTCCGACGGGCGTGGGAAACCCGGGTTAAGGCGATCTTGCACACTGGACGAGAGATTGGGGGGACGTTGTACCGAGCCAGGATATGGGCCAAGCAGCGAGGGGGAAGAGGAGGGCATAGCGCACGTCCCAGCGTTGCGCCGCAAGCCCGACCTGTCACGCTCCCCGCGACGCAAGGAAAAGGCTACGTGCATCGGGCCCCAAGCCCATACCTTCTTACGAATGATCTCCCATGCAACGCCAGCATGAGCCACTTCAAATTCAAAATGGCCAACGGTCAACGGCCGAACGTGGAAACCAGCCGGGTGGCCCCCAAACCAGTGGCAAAGCAGCTTAGCAAGAAAGGCCGGCGAGCAGAACACGCCTTCTACCAGGACGGCGCCGTGCATGGCGGCGGGGCGTCTGGCTCCGGCGACGACGGAGACAGTGCCGCATCCGTATCTCTCTAACATACGACTCTCGAAGCAGACCCCCTCGTCGTCCGGTGGCCGCATGGCGTCTCCAGGGTCCTCGTCAGACGGAAAAGCTCACAGGACCAGTAGCAATGGCCCGGCGGCCGAGCGAGCAAGCAGATCTACCCAAGGGCGTCAGAGGGCTGGCATAGAAGCATGCGAAGAAGCAGGAAGAGCGGTGACCTAAGAACTGCTCAGCTCTACATGAGCAAACGTGGAAAGCAGCGAGAGAAAGGAGCGCGGGTGTTGGGATGAGCGGTGGCCGCTGGCGCCGCAGCGATCACCGGCGGGTGTTGCTTTGGTGGCCGTCGATGCCGGAGTGAACACCGACGGGCGGCTGTACCGATTGCTAGCAACGCAGGGCTTGGTGACAACAGACGCAGCAAACTAGGGCAAAGAGCAAACCTGGTAGCCTCTCTCGCGTTTGCCTACCTGGTGATGACAAACCGCAAGACGGGTCGTGGGTGCCGATGGACAGCAGCGACGCCGTCGAGACTGGCCGTGGCTAGGCGGCGGGGCGGTCACAGAAACGATTGGGCCCCCGCGACGCGCGAAGCGCTGGAGTCAGGGTACGTAGGTGACCGCCGGCGCGGAGGCTCTCCCCGGCTGGTGGTTAGTTGGTGGCCGCCGGCGCCGGAGTGAACGCCGGCGGTAGGCTTTATCGTGGCCGCCGGCGTCGGAGTGATCGTCGGCGGGGTCGCTCGGGAGAGAGCCAGGCTCAGCTCAGCTCAGGAGAGTGCGCTTCCTCAAGCCAATTCGTTTCCCAGCACGTAACTGTGTTCAGCATGAGCTAATACTAGTACTTGTCCTTGATCATATCATGTTATTCAGTCGATACTCAGATTTGTTTTTGTTTTTTTGCGGGTGATACTTAGATTTGTTTGGCACCACAACAATCATAGTTACTAAGAGAATGGCTAATAGTGTAGCCTGGCTATATGAAACAAACATGTCATCTATACTTGACATCTATAGTTACTCACAATTATAATTTATATTTTTTCTCTATCTTTTCTTTTTTTCCGTCTTCATATCTATTGTATTTGCCTTGAAGGTAATGTATATGCAAGGCTTTTCTTTAAGAGCCAACTCCGTTTATTGTTTCATCTCTTTCTCCTTCACATAGACAAGGAAAACATGTAAGCGGACTATAAATCTGCCATTATACTTGCTATAATGCACCATCTTAGCGCATGTCAATATATACTACCAATACAAATATTAGGCTTTGTGCATCACTTGATACAGAGACCGGGAGTTATCCTTATTTTCAAAAAAAGGTACTAATGGGTTAGGATCGTCATGTGGCATGCTTGTTCCTGGCTCCTGACAATTAACATAGGTGGTGATCGAGCGGTACACTACTAATCCTCGACCCCATATGCTACTTCTAGTGAACTATTATTTAACTTTGTCTTAGAATAATGAACTATTCCCTCCGTTCCTGAATATTTGTCTTTTTAGACATTTCAAATGGCTACCACATATGAATGTATATAGACATATTTTAGAGTGTAAATTTATTCATTTTGCTTCGTATATAGTCATTTATTGAAATATCTAGAAAGACAAATATCTAGAAACGGAGGGAGTATTATTTAACTAGGTCTGGATACGTACGTCTTGACGGTGAAGTGTCCAAGGCCCCGTCTATCAGTTGGCATATCAGCAGCGATATGGTCTATCTGATATTGCAGAAATGAAATTTGCTTTGAACGCAAGAGGATTCTAGATCCTTCTGTGATTCTGCATAGATCATGTGTTTTGCTTAACTCTTTGTCTATATTGCAGAAAAATCAGAAAAGACAAAGGGAACTGACATGAGGGGTAAAGCTGCTCGAACAAGTTCCAAGTGAAGTTTTCAACGCAGCTAGAGGTTGGTGCCCCGGAGTTCTTAAGATTACAGGTGGCTGAAGAACAGGAAGATTCTGTAGGGATCCTATCTTGATGCCATCCGAGCTGCTGCCAAAAAATGAGGATCTGCATCTTGTTGTTTTTTTAGAGCGATTTTATCTTTGGTCTAGTCGTGTTTCTCATTTTCTTTTGGTGTGGCTGGAGAGGGGTTGCGTCCTCACTCTCCAAAGGCTTTCCGTAGTTTTTGCTAGAGGCAAGAGCACTACAGACCCACAAACTTGCAATTGATATGATGGTTTAGTCCACAAACTTGCAAAAGGTGATCACCTCATCCCTAAACTTGTAATATATGTGAACATTTAGTTCAAAGCCAATCACAAGTTGACAAATGGTGCCATGCTGGCAGCGTTGTGGCACACCCGCTTAGCCCGGCATTTTTATGAAAACCCCCTCCACCTTTATAGAAATTATGAACGTTGTTGCGCTTGCGCCTACGTGCCAGAGGACGGTGCTAGCAATCTGGTTAGGATTGGCGACTGCCATACCTCAAATTCCACCAAAAAATATATTGGTATATATACGAGTACTAGTATGTGTGCATATTGATTACTTAACTTGGCGACAACAATAGAATATAACCACAACTTAGAGACATATAGTAGAAACGATCGATATATAGGCCATCTAGAAGACGACGGTGATGATCTACTGCGACTCAGCGGACGGCGTGGTGTTGGCGGCTGAGCCGTGGTCGTATATATTGGTATGTATTGGTATTGTACGTGTTGAGCAAGCTGAGTTGATTGCTGACTTGCTGATGGTCCTAATGGATCAGCAAGTGGTCTTGCGAGTTCAACTCCACGCACAAATCAACACATGTTCGCCGGTTTCAAATTCTGGAAATCCTTTCGCTGCATGGCCGAATGTGTGCAGCAGCAAACAGCAAGCAGGGAGCAGCAGTGGCCGGCATTGAATCGGGCCATACGAGGACGCAAGCGCGACTGAGCACAAAATGGCATAGAATAAGAAGATCAAGTAATGAATGAAAGCGTTCTAAAAATGTAAAGAATGAAAGTTAATTTAGGATTGAAATTGAACTTTGAATTTTGAAGCAAATTTTGTTGCCGTCTGCCAAAATAAGCTTAAATATTTTAGGTATCCCCTATTGACAAAACTAATCGATTGGTTTTGAATTTTGATTGTTCTTGCTAAACACAAAGTATTTATATAACTAATATTTAGTGAGCTCTTGCATAATTACATTATATGTACATGGTTTTCTCCTTGATAGTTATCGCCACACCTAAGAATTATTCCTGCCTCCGCCACTGGCAGTAATTAACACGGTTTCAGCACTGGTTTCAACAACGACATAGTCCAACACTTTTTTCTTTGTTGGTGTCCAATCCACATGATGATGTACTTCTGAGATTGAGTATCCAAAGAGCGCCTCAAATGGGTCTTACTGGCATTTGGTGACAGATCCTACTAAACAAGCACAAGATAATGACCATTTTCACATAAACGGTGGCAACCCACTTAACATTTACAGATGCGACCAATTAGTCGATGCTTATTTTTCTCGGGCAACGCATATTTGCATTACATCACGCTAGGATGTCGAGCGGGTGATGGACAGTGGTGGTGGTTCATTCGGGTGAAATGTTTCTAATGGTCATATTTAGTTTGTTCCTAGGAAAGGTTATACTTAGTTGTGTGTGTGTGTGTGTGTGTGTGTGTGTGTGTGAGACCAAACTTGTTGCATCTACACAAAAAACTTGATTTTTTTTGTTGAGCGGAACACAAAAAACTTGCTGGACAGGCGAGACGTCTATCTAGAAGGTTGGGCTCGCACAACACTGGCGTATGCTGGACCAGGCTTGGCGAAGGCGCGACTGTCTTGCTTGTAGCGAGACACGGTCTAGCCTCGCGTCAAGCAGCGCCCGAAATGGGCCAGCAAATTAGGGACCGCAAGCATTGAGCATTTTTTGCTTTTTTTCACAGTTTTGCTTTAATTTTACCTTTTCTTGTAATTCTAAATATATCTATTATAAAAATCAATTTACATACATAATTGAAAATGTTAGTCGTGCATTTAAAAATGTTAACATGTATAGAAAAATATTTCTAATGTATACAAAAAAGGTACAATGTTTGTGGAAAAAAGTAGACATTAAAACATATATATGAGAAAAAAATTAATCATGTATTTAAAAAAAGGTCTGCATAAAAATATATTTCAGATGAATGCAAAGGGTACAATGTGTATACAAAAAAGTAGACATCAAAAGATATATATGAACGTGTTGCATGTAATAAGTTTTTGTGGCAGCTACTTTAGGTTATGGCCAAGAGTAGTGAATCATCCTTGACGTGGACTTTTGCATTGGCTTTTCTAATAAAAATTTCAGGAGGGGGACCCTTAGATTAAAAAATATGGATATGAAAAAAATATACCGCACGTGTGATTTCCGTAAAGGTGGAGGGGTTTCTCGTAAAAACGCCGGGCTGAGCGGGTGTGCCACGACATGGCCAGCGTGGCGCCATTTGTCGGCTCATGATTGGCTTTGGACTAAATGTTCACATACATTGCAAGTTTAAGGATGAGGTGATCATCTTTTGCAAGTTTGTGGACTAAACCATCACATCCATTCCAAGTTTGTGGGTTTATAGTGCTCTTGCCTCTTTTTGCTAGGATGATTTATGTGATAAGTAGGTTTACTTTGGCTGTATCAAAGAGTAGGGCATTCCGGAGGATGAGCTTCATGGAGCTCGTCATCTGAAAAAATATATTATATTAAACATTCTACACGTTCATACGGATGTATTTTTACAACTGTTACAGTCCGACGATGAAATACATTATGTTGAGAGGTAGCACACAAAAAAGATAAATCCGTGCATTTTATAATAGTACAATGACAGATATCTTGCTTGATGATTTCCATGAAGCAACCGGGAATTAATTCCTCTGAATCAAAGACATCACTGTCTTGACATCTGAAAGTTTTACCGGCACCGTTTTTTTCCACGGCGGTGGTAGGCCTGCCGTCCGCGGCAAAGAAATGATCCAAAGCGAACCCACATCTTCCTTCTTTAATTTTCCCTTCCCGCACAAGCAAAGCCTTTACATACCGACCTAATTTGAACAGCTTGTCTTGCAATACAAACACGAAACGAAACCGCACGAAAAACGCCGTTCACATCTCCGAAAGTCGAGCAATTCATTTGCTTAGTCGAGAGTGTACAAATCGATCTCTCAGTCTCACCGGTCCCCCGGCCCCACCGGCCGGTCGGACCACCGACCAAATTACCACCACACAGTACTCATCCGTCAACATCCCGGCCGTCCATTTCAGGGGACACCAAAATGGACAAACAAACAAATAAACAAATAACAAATCAGCATACGCAACACCGTATACATATACCTAGATACGGTGTGCGTATGATTCTCCTCTACGTTGCACGTACGCGTATCTACAGCGTAGGCTCTCGCACGGCCACACGGTTTACACGTGCGTGCTCTACATTGCACGCGCCGAGGCCTTGTTCAGCTCCGCTCCGGCGCCCGGTACGGCGTCCACGCGCCCAGCGGCGACGGCGTGCCCTTCCACACGTGCGCCGGCGTCCGCGTCGTCATCGCGCCCGGCGCGTCGGACACGCGCCACACCTTCACCGACCCGTCCAGGCTGCCGCTGTACACCACCCACCGCCGGTGCCCGTCCGCGTCGACGGACTCCTCCTCGTCCATGGCCACGCACTTGACCGGCCCCGTGTGCCCGCTCAGAACGGCGAGGCGGGAGTGGTCGGCGCCCTCGCCGCGCCGCCACACGTAGATGGTCCGGTCGGCCGAGCCGCTCACGACGACGCGCCCGGCCACCGCGAGGGACAGCACGGCCATCTTATGCCCGCGGAGCACCCCGCCGTTCCTCGGCGCGCTCTCCCGGTCGGCTCCGCGCCGCCACTGCCAGTGCGTCACGGCCCCGTCCGACGAGGCCACGTACACCACGCGCGCCTCCGCCGCAACGGCGATGGCGGTCACCGCGCTCTCGCCCTTGCGCAGCACCCGCTCCATGACGTGCCTCGTGGCGCCGCCCTTCCCGTCCTCCCGCCGCCACACCTTGACCGTGCCGTCCGCGGAACCGGTGAACGCCAGCGCGTCGAACCCAGCAGCGGCCACCGTGTTGACGGCGTCGTCGTGGGCGCGCACCGACTCGAGGCACCGCGAGTCGGACACGCGCCACACCTTGAAGGTCCTGTCCCACGACCCGGAGTAGAGCAGCCCGGCGTCGGCGTCCAGGCTGAGGCACGAGACAGCGTCGAAGTGCCGCAGCCACACAGAACTATGCCGGCGCCGCGTCTCGATGTAGTGCGACGGCCTGACGGAGCTCCTGAGAAAGTCCCCGAGCTTCGGGAGCGAGCCGACGCGCTTGTGCACGGCGGGGTCGTCGGCGGACGCGCGCCACACGCGGATCTTGCCGTCCTGGTGGCCGGTGTATATCCTCCCGTCCCCGGCGATGACGATGGCCTTGACGAGCCCGCTCCCGCACTGGAACCCCGCGAACTCTCGCCGGTCCCTCCACACCCGCACGTTCTTGGAGTCCGTGCCGGTGTACAGAAGGTCCCCGGCCGCGGCGAGCGAGTACACGTGCCCGTCCTCCTTGACGAACGACCCGATGAGCCCGGTATCGTCCGCCGCATCGGCCGTCAGCGCGGCCCCGGCGCCGAGCCCCGGGAGGTTCACCCACGGCGACGCGACGTACGGCGAAGGGGACGCCGTGGCCGACGTGCTCGCGCTCCCGCTTGTCGTGGGCGACGGCAGCGGGGAGCACCCGTCGTCGTTGGCCGCCGCCACCGCCGGGTCCGGCCGCAGGAGCTGCAGCAACTTCTTGTGATTCCTCATGGCACAACGAAGGAACGTTCAACAAAGTATCGAGTCTTTGCGACCTTGGAGCGATCGAACCGGCTGCCAAAATTACTCGGTGAGAAACCGATGAGGGAAGGGAGAAGGAACCGAGGGATGTCGAGAGTGACGCTTTGGCGGTTCGGCGAAGAAGAAAGGTTTTCAGCTCGGATGGCGCCGGTGCGCGGGGTATATATAGCGGCGGGCCGGCGGGGGCGGTCGCGCCAGGTGGACGGCCGAGGTTTTGAGACGAGAGGTTGCTTGGGCCTTTGCGGGGAGCACGTGGTCCGATGGGCCGGGCGGGACACGCGGCGGGCTGCGGAGGGGGTGCGGTAGCGGTACAATGATTTGCATAGCGGCGCAGGTTGGGTGAGTGGTGCAGTGTTGGTGCTGATGGTGGTGTGGTGTCCCCGCGAATCGCACTGAGCCACACGATCGATCGTACGGTGGGAAATGTCAACTTGGCGTCAGGATTTGAATGCAGTTCTCATGTAAGAGTTGGGAGGCCACGCCATTGCCTCATAATTAAGCTTGGGCTACTGATGCATAGTGTGTGGATACGTTGAGTAATCAAGCAAAAGTCAAACCCAAATCGATACTGGTAGGATCTACTACTGTAGTACGTGTAGATGGAAAAAGATCGATTTGGCAGCGAAATCTGCAGGTTGCAAGGAAATCGTATCGGTAGCAACCCAGCTGCCGCCGAGCTAGGTGACAAGTACGCCGCGCGCATTTGACTTGACCTGCAACCACAACCACACGACAGGCCGGGTCTAATATACTAATCCCAGACGCTAATTATAGACGCAGCGCTTTGCCCTTTGACAAAGTCTCGGATCACGTGAAAGCAATACTACGTTAAATGAACTTGGAGCGCATTAGTCTATGTTGATTCGGCTGCTTGGGACGTGTTAACTCGATCCTTCCTTCCCACCGTGTGGTGTGGAATCGACCTGACGTGTCGACCTGGACGACAGAGACGCTAAGTTAGCAGCTGGTACGTGTGTTGATGAGTTATTACCGGGTTGAAAAACAGAAAACATGTGACGGTCTATCCGTGGGAAAAAATGGCGCCGAAGGATCGCGACAATCTTATGAAAGTCAAGCGTGACCGAGTGATCATCACACTGGTTGATTCTGGATTAGGGTACGTGCGTACTTGTGATGTCATATACGAGGCTAACTTCAAAGTGAGATTCCGATGAGATCAATCAAGCAGTATTGTTGTAGATGGAGTACATACGAATCGGCTGCCATAGTTTGTTTGGCTTCTAGAAGCTCCTTTCATTTCGCACGAAAGTTTAGAACGTTAGCAGAGGAGCCAAGAGAAAGCACCCCACCAATTATCATGCACATGCGCCCGTAGCAACAAGGGTCCACCTGAATGCATGCAATACATAGAAGGTAAAAGCACCCTGCGACCTCAACTTGCGTGAAATGTGATGATTTAGTCCTAAACTCAGAAATGCAACTCCATCATAGATGCAGCCCTTGCCCTTTGACAAAGTCTCGGATCACGTGAAAGCTATACTACGTTAAATGAACTTGGAGCGCATTAGTCCATGTTGATTCGGCTGCTTGGGACGTGTTAACTCGATCCTTCCTTCCCACCGTGTGGTGTGGAATCGACCGACGTGTCGACCTGGACGACGAGACGCTAAGTTAGCAGCTGGTACGTGCGCTGATGAGTTATTACCGGGTTGAAAAACAGAAAACATGTGACGGTCTATCCGTGGGAAAAATGGCGCCCAAGGATCGCGACAATCTTATGAAAGTCAAGCGTGACCGAGTGATCATCACACTGGTTGATTCTGGATTAGAATGCGTGCATTTGTGATGTCATATACGAGGCTAACTTCAAAGTGAGATTCCGATGAGATCAATCAAGCAGTATTGTTGTAGATGGAGTACATACGAATCGGCTGCCATAGTTTGTTTGGCTTCTAGAAGCTCCTTTCATTTCGCACGAAAGTTTAGAACGTTAGCAGAGGAGCCAAGAGAAAGCACCCCACCAATTATCATGCACATGCGCCCGTACTTGCAACAAGGGTCCACCTGAATGCATGCAATACATAGAAGGTAAAAGCACCCCAGGTACCTCAACTTGCATGAAATGTGATGATTTAGTCCTAAACTTGTAAAATGCAACTCCATCATAGATGCAGCCCTTTGCCCTTTGACAAAGTCTCGGATCACGTGAAAGCTATACTACGTTAAATGAACTTGGAGCGCATTAGTCCATGTTGATTCGGCTGCTTGGGACGTGTTAACTCGATCCTTCCTTCCCACCGTGTGGTGTGGAATCGACCTGACGTGTCGACCTGGACGACAGAGACGCTAAGTTAGCAGCTGGTACGTGCGTTGATGAGTTATTACCGGGTTGAAAAACAGAAAACATGTGACGGTCTATCCGTGGGAAAAAATGGCGCCGAAGGATCGCGACAATCTTATGAAAGTCAAGCGTGACCGAGTGATCATCACACTGGTTGATTCTGAATTAGGTGCGTGCGTATTTGTGATGTCATATCGAGGCTAACTTCAAAGTGAGATTCGATGAGATCAATCAAGCAGTATTGTTGTAGATGGAGTACATACGAATCGGCTGCCATAGTTTGTTTGGCTTCTAGAAGCTCCTTTCATTTCGCACGAAAGTTTAGAAGGTTAGCAGAGGAGCCAAGAAAAAGCACCCCACCAATTATCATGCACATGCGCCCGTACTTGCAACAAGGGTCCACCTGAATGCATGCAATACATAGAAGGTAAAAGCACCCCAGGTACCTCAACTTGCATGAAATGTGATGATTTAGTCCTAAATTTGTAAAATGCAACTCCATCATAGATGCAGCCCTTTGCCCTTTGACAAAGTCTCGGATCACGTGAAAGCTATACTACGTTAAATGAACTTGGAGCGCATTAGTACATGTTGATTCGGCTGCTTGGGACGTGTTAACTCGATCCTTCCTTCCCATCGTGTGGTGTGGAATCGACCTAACGTGTCGACCTGGACGACAGAGACGCTAAGTTAGCAGCTGGTACGTGCGTTGATGAGTTATTACCGGGTTGAAAAACAGAAAACATGTGATGGTCTATCCGTGGGAAAAAATGGCGCCGAAGGATCGCGACAATCTTATGAAAGTCAAGCGTGACCGAGTGATCATCACACTGGTTGATTCTGGATTAGGTACGTGCGCATTTGTGATGTCATATACGAGGCTAACTTCAAAGTGAGATTCGATGAGATCAATCAAGCAGTATTGTTGTAGATGGAGTACATACTGAATCGGCTGCCATAGTTTGTTTGGCTTCTAGAAGCTCCTTTCATTTCGCACGAAAGTTTAGAACGTTAGCAGAGGAGCCAAGAGAAAGCACCCACCAATTATCATGCACATGCGCCGTACTTGCAACAAGGGTCCACCTGAATGCATGCAATACATAGAAGGTAAAAGCACCCTGCGACGCTCAACTTGCGTGAAATGTGATGATTTAGTCCTAAACTTCAGAAATGCAACTCCATCATAGATGCAGCCCTTTGCCCTTTGACAAAGTCTCGGATCACGTGAAAGCTATACTACGTTAAATGAACTTGGAGCGCATTAGTCCATGTTGATTCGGCTGCTTGGGACGTGTTATAACTCGATCCTTCCTTGCCGTGTGGTGTGGAATCGACCTGGACGATAGAGACGCTAAGTTAGCAGCTGGTACGTGCGTTGATGAGTTACTACCGAGTTGAAAAACGGAAAACATGTGACAGTCTGTCCGTGGGGAGAAAAATGGCTCCCAAGGATCGCGACAATGTGGTGAAAGTCCCGCCTGACTGAGTTATCATCACTGATTTTGGATTAGGGTACGTACGTATGCACGTACTCATGATGTCACCTAGTACGAGAGTACAAAGCGCGATTCCGATTGAGATCGATGAAGCAGAGTTTGTACGCTAAAAACTAATGCAAGCATGTCACCCGAGTTAGTTTCTAGAAGTTTCTTTTCTTTATTTCCTTTGAGAAGCTTTATCATGCACATGCGCATGCGCCCGTACGTGCATCAAGGGTCCACGTGAATGCATGCACAGCCAATACTAGTACACGGCTAGTGCCGTGGTGCCGCACTGCCGCCACAAAGCAGCACGCACGGTGGGTGGTCATACCTACGACTACGTAGTGTTGGGTGATGCAACCCGACCAGGCGGCTGCTCCGTCCCGGCACTTTTCTGCTCCAAATATCTACCTTTCCCAGCTTTGTGATCTACGACTACGAGCAGGAGGAGAGTGAACCGCTGGCCCGGCGCCACGTGCCCCGGCAGCAGCACACCAAACCTCCATTGCCATGTGCCACGCCCAGCAAAAGTAGATTCGCTCGCTCACAATGGCCATCAGTCCATCATCATATCAGATCAGACGGGCCGCGCACACTATTGCTGCACGCAAAGCTAATGTAGGTCGCCTAGGCCCGCCACTGGGCGCGCACTGGATGGATGGATGGATACGCGGCTCCGCCGATGCGAAACGACGACGGGTCGATCGATCGACCCACCACACAACCAACAGATCCCAACCAACAGCAGATCGCGCGCCACGCTCGGAGAGCCGATACGTCGCCGGGGGCCGGCCGGAGCGCCGCGACGACAGCGACCGCGCCTGATGTGACGAGCCGGCGAACCACGCGCGCGTCGTTGTTTTTTCAGTTTTCGGCTTCAGGGTCTCGGGCGCACGGGGCTTTTCCTTCCGGCGCGTCGACCGATCCGATCCGGCAACCCCGCTGCAGTGCCGTGCGGCCGCGGTCAGTCGGCCGATGAGCTGGACGGATGTACATACAGACTTTCACCGGCGGCATGCGCGCCATGTCGAGCCAAGGCTACTTGTTTCGCCTTGGAGGCGAGGCTATCTACCCGGATCGCATGTTTCGAGCGGACGACAACGGTCGATCTCGTGGATGACGACCGGGACAATGTCGATCGCACACCTTTCCTTCCCCTGGCGTGGCCTGGCTAGCTTTGCTGCTACCATCGGAGTACAACACGACGTATCGAAATATGCGAGGATCAACTACGTGCATGTTTGTGTTCAAAAAACTACGTCCATGTATTCGCTTTGCCTTGTCAACAATTAACTCCCACCGTGCGAATACGTACAGCGGACGCATATATGGATCAGCTGCTAGTCTAAGTGAGATGGTATGGTACATATGACTAATCTAAGGGCTCGTGCCTCTTGCCGGCGCCAGTGCAGGTCTGCCTCATCTTCGGTGACCTTAGGGACATGGAGGCGCGGTAGATCCTGGCAAGGGCGGGAGGGAAGGCTCCGTTTTTACTCGTTTTTTTAATCTTGATAGAGTTTGTGTCTTGCTCAGGAAGGCGAGACAGTGATGGCTCCCAGAAGATGGAATAAAAGTCTCCCCGCCTAGCCCTCGTGTCGGCGGTGTGTCTAGCATTGTTGGTGGGCTTGTGGAGGTGTGTCTTCAGCAGATCTATCTTTGATGGATTTGCTCGGATCTCGTCGTTGTTCGTCTACGTTTGTGTGTCTTCGGTTTGGATCCTTCCGATCTACGTTATTTTACATGGGCGGCAGTTGCTATTCTGGGGTGTTGGTCCTATGGGGCCTTAGCACGACGACTTCCCGACTGTCTACTACAACAAGTTGTGCACGACTCCGGTGATAGAGGGGCGATGACGGCGACGCGCCTTTGGCTCACTTCAGCGCTTGTAGTCGTCGTTAGGTGGTCTATAGATCTGGATGTAATTTTTATTTCTAGTGTTCGTTGTACTGCCATGTTGAAGTTTTGGGGAACGTAGTAATTTCAAAAAAATTCCTACGCACACGCAAGATCATGGTGATGCATAGCAACGAGAGGGGAGAGTGTTGTCCACGTACCCTCGTAGAACGAAAACGGAAGCGTTAGCACAACGCGGTTGATGTAGTCGTACGTCTTCACGATCCGACTGATCAAGTACCGAACGCACGGCACCTCTGAATTCAGCACACGTTCAGCCCGATGACGTTCCTCAAACTCCGATCCAGCCGAGTGTTGAGGGAGAGTTTCGTCAGCACGACGGCATTGTGACGATGATGATGTTCTACCGACGCAGGGCTTCGCCTAAGCACCGCTACAGTATTATCGAGGTGGACTATGGTGGAGGGGGGCACCGCACAGGGCTAAAAGATCAATAGATCAATTCTTGTGTCTCTAGGATGCCCCCTGCTGTCGGTGTAAAAACCGGCGGATCTCGGGTAGGGGGTCCAGATCTGTGCGTCTAGGCTGATGGTAACAGGAAGCAAGGGACGCAATGTTTACCCAGGTTCGGGCCCTCTCGATGGAGGTAAAACCCTACTTCCTGATTGATTAATATTGAAGATATGAGTAGTAGAAGAGTAGATCTACCACGAGATCGTAGAGGCTAAACCCTAAGAGCTAGCCTATGATGGTATGATTGTAATTGTGATCGGCCTTCTAAGGACCAACCTCTCCGGCTTATATAGACACCGGAGAGGGCTAGGGTTTACATGGAGTCGGTTACAAGGAAGGAAACACAATATCCGGATCGCCAAGCTTGCCTTCCACGCAAAGGAGAGTCCCATCCGGACACGGGCTGAAGTCTTGAATCTTGCATCTTCACGCTTCGATAGTCTAGACGATGTATACAGTCCGGCTGTCCGGATACCCCTTAATCCAGGACTCCCTCAGTAGCCCCTGAACCAGGCTTTCAATGACGACGAGTCGGCGCGCAGTCTTGTCTTCGGCATTGTAAGGCGGGTTCCTTCTCCGAATACTCCAAACTAATTATCGAACACTTGAATCGTGTACGGATCCACAAAATAATCTTCACATACCGCTGTAGAGAGAATGATATTTTCACAAATGCAATCTCCTGTCAACTTTTTAGACAACGTGACGTGTCATTACGGTCGGGTCATTATTCGAACCGTTTTCCTACAACCAGCCACAACGCGTATTGCGAGGCGGTTTATTTGACACGTCTTGTCAAAGCATAGATCGTGTCCCCTTATTGTGGGATTCTCATCAATACGGGCATGGGTAATATAACCGCACCGCTAATCGCGGCGAGTGGGGAACGAGCGGGTTCCACCAGGCAAGTGGGGAGGTGCAAAAAAGCTTTCACCGTCTCTATAAAGAGATAAGGTCTCTGCCTTTTTACCCACGCCTCCTCCTTTCGCTAGTCCATTCCCCATTGTTCGAGCTCTAGCGCCCAAGCCTTCCTCCTTTCCATCGAAGAGAGGGTTTTTCGAAGATGTCCGGATCCGGAGTAGGAGGCAAATGGATGGCCTCTAACGTCCAAGAGAAGGACATCAAAAGGCTCCGAGAGGCCGGGTACCTGGCCAAGAAGACCGGCCATCGCCTTCCACCGGCGGGACAGATCGTCCCTACTCCGGAGCCCCACGAGAGAGTCGTGTTTCTTCCTCATTTTGTCCGTGGGCTCGGGTTTCCCCTTCATCCATTTGTTCGCGGAGTCATCTATTACTATGGGATTGATTTTCATGATCTTTCCCCCAACTCTTTCCTCAATATCTCGACGTTCATCGTCGTGTGCGAGGCTTTTCTCCGGACTTCGCCTCACTTCGGCCTGTGGCTGAAGATCTTCAATGTGAAGCCCAAGGTGGTGAATGGCGAGCACGCCGAGTGCAGTGGCGCCATGGTGAGCAAGATGCCCAAGGTCGTTTGGTCGACGGGTGCCTTCAACGACTTCGTCAAAAAGTGGCAGCAACAGTGGTTCTATATCACCGAACCACGCGGCAAAAAGTGGGTCGCAGCTCCTGAGTTCAGATCCGGAGCCCCACAGCGGCTCGCGTCCTGGCCCATGAAGGGCTCGAACTGGTGCTCGTCCGATGAGCTGTCACTACTCCAGACGCGCGTTCAGAGTATGGTCGACAGGGACGTTAAGCTCGTCGACGTTGTCCAGGTGATGTTAGTGAAGGAAATATGCCCTAGAGGCAATAATAAAGTTATTATTTATTTCCTCATATCATGATAAATGTTTATTATTCATGCTAGAATTGTATTAACCGGAAACATAATACATGTGTGAATACATAGACAAACATATAGTCACTAGTATGCCTCTACTTGACTAGCTCATTAATCAAAGATGGTTGTGTTTCCCAAACCATAACATGTGTTGTTATTTGATTAATGGGGTCACATCATTAGGAGAATGATGTGATTGACATGACCCATTCCGTTAGCTTAGCACTTGATCGCTTAGTATATTGCTATTGCTTTCTTCATGACCTATACATGTTCCTGTAACTATGAGATTATGCAACTCCGTTTACGGAGGAACACTTTGGTGCTACCAAACGTCACAACGAATCGGGTGATTATAAAGGAGTACTACAGGTGTCTCCAAAGGTACATGTTGGGTTGGCGTATTCTCGAGATTAGGTTTTGTCACTCCGATTGTCGGAGAGGTATCTCTAGGCCTTCTCGGTAATACACATCACATAAGCCTTGCAAGCATTGCAACTAATAAGTTAGTTGTGAGATGATGTATTACGGAACGAGTAAAGAGACTTACCGGTAACGAGATTGAACTAGGTATTGGATACCGACGATCGAATCTCGGGTAAGTAACATACCGATGACAAAGGGAACAACGTATGTCGTTATGCGGTTTGACCGATAAAGATCTTCGAAGAATATGTAGGAACCAATATGGGCATCCAGGTTCCGCTATTGGTTATTGACCAAGAATAGTTCTAGGTCATGTCTACATAGTTCTCGAACCCGTAGGGTCCGCACGCTTAACGTTACGATGACAGTTTATTATGAATTTATAAGTATTGATGTACTGAAGTTTGTTCGGAGTCCCGGATGTGATCACGGACATGACGAGGAGTCTCGAAATGGTTGAGACATAAAGATTGATATATTGGAAGCCTATGTTTGGACTTGGAATAGTTCGGGTGAAATCGGATTTTACCGAACACCGGGTTACGGAACCCTCCCGGGGTCAATGGGCCTTAGTGGGCCATAAGGGAGAAGAGGAGGGCGGCCAGCCAGGCAGGCGCGCCTCCCCCCCTAGTCCGAATAGGACATGAGAGGGGCGGCGCCTTCCTCTTCCCCTCCCCAAGTCCTAATCCAACTAGGAAGGGGGAGTCCTACTCCGGTGGGAGTAGGACTCCTCGGCGCCTCCTCCTAGGGTCGGCCGCACCCCCTTGCTCCTTTATATACGGGGCAGGGGGCACCCTGAACACACAAGTTGATCTACGGATCGTTCCTCGGCCGCAGCGGTGCCCCTCCACCATATTCCACTTCGGTCATATTGTCGCGCAGCTTAGGCGAAGCCCTGCGCCGGTGGAGCATCATCATCGCCACCACGCCGTCAGGTCTTGTGGAACTCATCCCCGACGCTTTGCTGGATCGGAGCCCGGGATCGTCATCGAGCTGAACGTGTGCTGAACTCGGAGGTGCCGTCGTTCGGTACTTGGATCGGTCGGATCGTGAAGACGTCGACTACATCAACCGCGTTGTTATAACGCTTCCGCTTACGGTCTCGAGGGTGCGTGGACATACACTCTCCCTCTCGTTGCTATGCCATCACCATGATCTTGCGTGTGCGAGGAAATTTTTGAAATTACTACGTTCCCCAACAAGTGGTATCGAGCCTGGTTTTATGCTTTGATGTCATATGCACGAGTAGAACACAAGTGAGTTGTGGGCGATATAAGTCATCTTGCTTACCAAAGCATGTCATACTTTGGTTGGCGGTATTGTGAGATGAAGCGGCCCGGACCGACATTACGCCAGACGCTTACGCGAGACTGGTTTCACCGCTTGAGCACTCGTTGCTTAAAGGTGACGGCGGTGTCTGTTTCTCTCACTTTAGTTGAACCGAGTGTGGCTCGCCCGGTCCTTGCGAAGGTTAAAACAGCACCAACTTGACAAACTATCGTTGTGGTTTTGATGCGAGGTAAGAACAGTTCTTGCTCAGCCCGTAGCAGCCACGTAAAACTTGCAACAACAAAGTAGAGGACGTCTAACTTGTTTTTGCAGGGCATGTTGTGATGTGATATGGTCAAGACGTGATGCTATATTTTATTGTATGAGATGATCATGTTTTGTAACGAGTTATCGGCAATCGGCAGGAGCCATATGGTTGTCGCTTATTGTATGAAATGCAAGCGCCATGTAATTGCTTTACTTTATCACTAAGCGGTAGCGATAGTCGAGAAGCAATAGTTGGCGAGACGACAACGATGCTACGATGGAGATCAAGGTGTCGCTACCGGTGGCGATGGTGATCATGACGGTGCTTCGGAGATGGAGATCACAAGCACAAGATGATGATGGCCATATCATATCACTTATATTGATTTCATGTGATGTTTATCCTTTATGCATCTTATCTTGCTTTGATTGACGGTAGCATTTTAAGATGATCTCTCACTAAAAATTATCAAGACGTGTTCTCCCTGAGTATGCACCGTTGCCAAAGTTCGTCGTGCCCTGACACCACGTGATGATCGGGTGTGATAAGCTCTACGTCCATCTACAACGGGTGCAAGCCAGTTTTGCACACGCAGAATACTCAGGTTAAACTTGACGAGCCTAGCATATGCAGATATGGCCTCGGAACATGGAGACCGAAAGGTCGAGCGTGAATCATATAGTAGATATGATCAACATAGTGATGTTCACCATTGAAAACTACTCCATCTCACGTGATGATCGGTTATGGTTTAGTTGATTTGGATCACGTAATCACTTAGATGACTAGAGAGATGTCCGTCTAAGTGGGAGTTTTTAATATGATTAATTGAACTTAAATTTATCATGAACATAGTACCTGATAATATTTTGCTTGTCTATGTTTCTTGTAGATAGATGGCTCGTCTTTGTTGTTCCGTTGAATTTTAATGCGTTCCTTGAGAAAGCAAAGTTGAAAGATGATGGTAGCAATTACGGACTGGGTCCGTAATTTGAGGATTATCCTCATTGCTGCATGGAAGAATTACGTCTGGAAGCACCGCTGGGTGCCAGCCTGCTGCAGAGCAACGCCGAAGTTATGAGCGTCTGGCGAGCAAAGCGATGACTACTCTATAGTTCGATTGTGCCATGCTTTACGGCTTAGAACCGGGTCTTCAACGACGTTTTGAGCGTCATGGAGCATATGAGATGTTCCAAGAGTTGAAGTTAATATTTCAAGCAAATGCCCGGTTGAGAGATATGAAGTCTCCAATAAGTTCTATAGCTGCAAGATGGAGGAGAATAGTTACATCGGTGAACATATACTCAAAATGTCTGGGTATAATAATCACTTGATTCAACTGGGAGTTAATCTTCCGGATGATAGTGTCATTGACAGAATTCACCAATCACTGCCACCAAGCTACAAGAGCTTCGTAATGAACCATAATATGCAAGGGATGACCAAGACAATTCCCGAGCTCTTCGCAATGCTGAAAGCTGCGGAGGTAGAAATCAAGAAAGAGCATCAAGTGTTGATGGTCAACAAGACCACTAGTTTCAAGAAAAAGGGCAAAGGGAAGAAGAAGGGGAACTTCAAAAAGAACAGCAAGAAAGTTGCTGCTCAAGAGAAGAAACCCAAGTCTGGACCTAAGCCTGAAATCGAGTGTTTCTACCGCAAGCAAACTGGTCTTTGGAAGCGGAACTGCCCCAAGTATTTGGCGGATAAGAAGGATGGCAAGGTGAACAAAGGTATATGTGATATACATGTTATTCATGTGTACCTTACTAGAGCTCGTAGTAGCTTTGGGTATTTGATCTCGGCTCTGTTGCTAATATTTGCAACTCAAAACAGGACTACGGAATAAGCGAGCAATCGCAAAGGACGAGGTGACGATGCGCGTGGGAAGCGGTTCCAAAGTCGATGTGATCGCGGTCGGCACGCTACCTCTACATCTACCTTGGGATTAGTTTTAGACCTTAATAATTGTTATTTGGTGCCAGCGTTGAGCATGAACATTATATCTGGATCTTGTTTGATGCGAGACGGTTATTCATTTAAATCGAGAGAATAATGGTTGTTCTATTTATATGAGTAATATCTTTTATGGTCATGCACCCTTGAAGAGTGGTCTATTTTTATTAAATCTCGATAGTAGTAATACACATATTCATAATGTCGAAGCCAAAAGATGCAAAGTTAATAATGATAGTGCAACTTATTTGTGGCACCGCCGTTTAGGTCATATCGGTGTAAAACGCATGAAGAAACTCCATACTGATGGACTTTTGGAATCACTTGATTATGAATCACTTGGTACTTGCGAACCGTGCCTCATAGGCAAGATGACTAAAACACCGTTCTCGGTTCTATGGAGAGAGCAACAGATTTTTGGAAATCATACATACGAGATGTATGTGGTCCGATGAATGTTGAAGCTCGTGGCGGATATCGTTATTTTCTCACCTTCACAGATGATTTAAGCAGATATGGGTATATCTTCTTAATGAAACATAAATCTGAAACATTTGAAAAGTTCAAAGAATTTCAAAGTGAAGTTGAAAATCATCGTAACAAGAAAATAAAATTTCTACGATCTAATCGTGGAGGAGAATATTTGAGTTACGAGTTTGGTCTACATTTGAAAAATTGCGAATAGTTTCGCAACTAACGCCACCGGAACACCACAACGTAATGGTGTGTCCGAACGTCGAATCGTACTTTACTAGATATGGTGCGATCTATGATGTCTCTTACCGATTTACCGCTATCATTTTGGGGTTATGCTTTAGAGACGGCCGCATTCACGTTAAATAGGGCACCATCAAAATCCGTTAAGACGACTCCTTATGAACTATGGTTTGGCAAGAAACCAAAGTTGTCGTTTATGAAAGTTTGGGGCTGCAACGCTTATGTGAAAAAACTTCAACCTGATAAGCTTGAACCCAAATCGGAAAAATGTGTCTTCATAGGATACCCAAAGGAAACAGTTGGGTACACCTTCTATCACAGATCCGAAGGCAAGACATTCGTTGCTAAGAATGGATCCTTTCTAGAGAAGGAGTTTCTCTCGAAAGAAGTGAGTGGGAGAAAAGTAGAACTTGATGAGGTAACAGTACCAGCTCCCTTATTGGAAAATGGTTCATCACGAAATCGGTTCTGTGACACCTACACCAATTAGTGAGGAAGTTGATGATGAAGATCATGAAACTTCAGATCAAGTTTCTCTTGAACTCAGAGGTCAACCAGAGTAAGATCCGCACTGAGTGGTACGGTAATCCTATTCGGAAGTCATGTTACTTGACCATGGCGAACCTACAAACTATGAAGAAGCGATGGTGAGCCCAGATTCCATAAAATGGTGGAAGCCATGAAATCTGAGATGGAATCCATGTATGAGAACAAAGTATGGACTTTGGTTGACTTGCCCGATGATCGGCAAGCCATTGAGAATAAATGGATCTTTAAGAAGAAGACTGACGCTGATGGTAATGTAACTGTCTATAAAGCTCGACTTGTTGCGAAAGGTTTTCGACAAGTTCAAGGGGTTGACTACGATGAGAATTTCTCACCAGTAGCGATGCTTAAGTCTGTCGAATCATGTTAGCAATTGCTGCATTTTATGATTATGAAATTTGGCAAATGGATGTAAAACTGCATTCTTGAATGGATTTCTAGAAGAAGAGTTGTATATGATGCAACGAGAAGGTTTTGTTGATCCAAAAGGTGCTAACAAAGTGTGCAAGCTCCAGCGATCAATTTATGGTGCAGTGCAAGCCTCTCGGAGTTGGAATAAGCGCTTTGATAGTGTGATCAAAGCATATGGTTTTATCTGAGACTTTTGGAGAAGCCTGTATATACAAGAAAGTGAGTGGGAGCTCTGTAGCATTTCGATATTATATGTGGACGACATATTATTAATTGGAAATGATATAGAATTTCTGGATAGCATAAAAGGATACTTGAATAAAAGTTTTTCAATGAAAGACCTCGGTGAAGCTGCTTACATATTGGGCATCAAGATCTATAGAGATAGATCAAGGCGCTTAATTGGACTTTCACAAAGCACATACCTTGATAAAGTTTTGAAAAGGTTCAAAATGGATCGAGCAAAGAAAGGATTTTACCTGTATTACAAGGTGTGAAATTGAGTCGACTCAATGCCCGACCACAGCAGAAGATAGAGAAAATGAAAGATGTTCCTATGCTTCAGCCATAGGCTCTATCATGTATGCAATCTGTGTACCGGACGACGTATGCTTAGCAATAAGTTTGGCAGGAAGGTACCAAAGTAATCCAGAGTGGATCATGGACAGCAGTCAAGAACATCTGAAATACCGAAAAGGACTAAGGATATGTTTCTCGTATATGGAGGTGACAAAGAGCTAGTCGTAAATGGTTACGTCGATGCAAGATTTGACACCGATCCGGACGATTCTAAATCGCAAACCGGATCGTGGTTTTATTAAACGGTGGAGCTGTCGGTTGGTGCAGTTCTAAACAAAGCGTCGTGGCGGGATCTACATGTGAAGCGGAGTACATAGCTGCCGGAAGCAACAAATGAAGGAGTCGGATGAAAGAGTTCATTTCCGATCTAGGTGTCATACCTAGTGCATCGGGACCAATGAAGTTCTTCGTGACAATCTTGGTGCAATTGCCTTGGCAAAGGAATTCAGATTTCACAAGAGGACCAAGCATATCAAGAGACGCTTCAATTCCATTGGGACCAAGTCCAAGTGGGAGACATAGAGATTTGCAAGATACATACGGATCTGAATGTTGCAGATCCGTTGACTAAGCCTCTCTCACGAGCAAAACATGATCAGCACCAAAACTCCATGGGTGTGAGGATCATTCTTGTGTAATCTAGATTATTGACTCTAGTGCAAGTGGGAGGCTGAAGGAAATATGCCCTAGAGGCAATAATAAAGTTATTATTTATTTCCTCATATCATGATAAATGTTTATTATTCATGCTAGAATTGTATTAACCGGAAACATAATACATGTGTGAATACATAGACAAACATATAGTCACTAGTATGCCTCTACTTGACTAGCTCATTAATCAAAGATGGTTGTGTTTCCAAACCATAGACATGTGTTGTTATTTGATTAATGGGGTCACATCATTAGGAGAATGATGTGATTGACATGACCCATTCCGTTAGCTTAGCACTTGATCGTTTAGTATATTGCTATTGCTTTCTTCATGACCTATACATGTTCCTGTAACTATGAGATTATGCAACTCCCGTTTACGGAGGAACACTTTGGTGCTACCAAACGTCACAACGAATCGGGTGATTATAAAGGAGTACTACATGTGTCTCCAAAGGTACATGTTGGGTTGGCGATTTCGAGATTAGGTTTTGTCACTCCGATTGTCGGAGAGGTATCTCTAGGCCTTCTCGGTAATACACATCACATAAGCCTTGCAAGCATTGCAACTAATAAGTTAGTTGTGAGATGATGTATTACGGAACGAGTAAAGAGACTTACTGTAACGAGATTGAACTAGGTATTGGATACCGACGATCAAATCTCGGGTAAGTAACATACCGATGACAAAGGAACAAGCATATGTCGTTATGCGGTTTGACCGATAAAGATCTTGAAGAATATGTAGGAACCAATATGGGCATCCAGGTTCCGCTATTGGTTATTGACCAAGAATAGTTCTAGGTCATGTCTACATAGTTCTCGAACCCGTAGGGTCCGCACGCTTAACGTACGATGACAGGTTTATTATGAGTTTATAAGTATTGATGTACGAAGTTTGTTCGAGTCCGGATGTGATCACGGACATGACGAGGAGTCTCGAAATGGTCGAGACATAAAGATTGATATATTGGAAGCCTATGTTTGGACTTGGAATAGTTCGGGTGAAATCGATTTTACTGGAACAGGAGGGTTACTGGAACCTCCCGGGGTCAATGGGCCTTAGTGGGCCATAAGGGAGAAGAGGAGGGCGGCCAGGGCAGGCCGCGCCCCCCCTAGTCCGAATAGGACAGGAGAGGGGGCGCCGCCCTTCCTCTTCCCTCCCCCAAGTCCTAATCCAACTAGGAAAGGGGGAGTCCTACTCCCGGTGGAGTAGGACTCCTCCGGCGCGCCTCCTCCTAGGGCCGGCCGCTCCCCCCTTGCTCCTTTATATCTGAGGCAGGGGGCACCCAGTAACACACAAGTTGATCTACGGATCGTTCCTTAGCCGTGTGCGGTGCCCCCCTCCACCATATTCCACTTCGGTCATATTGTCGCGCAGCTTAGGCGAAGCCCTGCGCCGGTGGAGCATCATCATCGTCACCACGCCGTCGTGCTGACGGAACTCATCCCCGACGCTTTGCTAGATCGGAGCCCGGGGATCGTCATCGAGCTGAACGTGTGCTGAACTCGGAGGTGCCGTGACGTTCGGTACTTGGATCGGGCGGATCATGAAGGCGTGGGACTACATCAACCGCGTTGTTATAACGCTTCGCCACGGTCTCACAGGGTGCGTGGACATACACTCCCCCTTCGTTGCTATGCCATCACCATGATCTTGCGTGTGCGTAGGAATTTTTTTGAAATTACTACGTTCCCCAACAGTTAGTTCGCCTGGTTCTCCCTTGCCAGCGCCGAGCCTGCCATTTGTGGGAGTACGACCCAACCGAGCACCAAACCCTCCAGGAGCTCTACGATTCCTCCCACGAGGATATCTGGAAGGTGCTCTTTAAGTCCGGCAAATCATGGCCGGGCTCCGCCAAGGGCCGGGGGTACCAATTATCCCATTCTGCAAGCCCGGTAAGTTATAGCCACGCTCTGTCCATCCAGGCTTTAGTTGGCATGTCCTGAGGGAGACATTTTTATCGTGCTCTATTATGACCCCAGGGATGGATAAAAAAGCTGGAGCGGATACATTGTCCGGCCCCGCTGCCGGAGGAACCAGCCGGACCTCTTCTGATGAAGATGTTGGTCCCAGCGTCTTACGAGGCGCCAAAGAAAGAGGCCTCCAAGAGGGTCAAAAAGACCCGGAGTGGCCTCCGTCGTCGCGAGGCTTCGGATGCAAAATCCGAAGACTCCAACGACGCTCCTTCTTCCGAAGACGACGAGGAGGAAGCAGAGGAGGACGAGCCTTACTCTGGAGGTGGGAAGAAAAGGACGGCCTCCTCATCCCTGGAGGCCGAATCGTCCAAGAGGGGGAAAGGTTCCCTCCCAGAGGCATCCACCACGGCTGCCGATAGCAGCCCGGAGTGGGATCCCAGGGCCCAGCCCCTGGAGAAGTCGTAAGTATACGAAACCTGAACACGCATATGCGTCCGGTATTGTTTTTGGGCAAAGTAGTTTTAACTGTTGCCATATTTTGCACAGTCCGGCAAGGTCTCTGTAACGCCCGGATGGTTATGGAACAGTAATCACCTCGGTTAAGATAATTAACCTCTCGTTAATTCGGAACCGTCCTAAAACAAAATCAAAAATGAAACAAACGATAAAAGGGTTTCGAAAACTAATTCTAAAATGTACCGAGGTTTTCTAAAATACCTAACCTAATATTGGAGGGGTGCACTAATATTTACAAAATGCCAAAGCATTTTATATAAAATAAAAACAGAAAAGGAAAAATAACAAAAGGAGAAAAGAAAAAGAATAAAACAGAGAGGGGGATAACCCCCGGCCCAGCCAGCCGGCCCCCTCCCCACTCTCCCTTGGCCCATCCCTCTTCCCCTGGGCGCCCACCGCCCAGCCGCCCCCACTACCTCTCCCCCCGGTGGCTAACCCTAGCCACCGCCCCCCTCCCTCCTCCCTCGCCTCGCTCCCGACCGATCTAGATCGGGCAGAGCACCCCGACCGACCCCCGTCCTCCCCTCCGCCGGCCGATCCCCATGGCCCCGCCGCCACGCCTCGGCCTCCTCCTCCTCCGCCGGGAGATCCCTCCTCCCTCAGCCCCCCCTTGGGCGATCGGCCGCCACCGTCCGGTCCGGCTCGGCCTCATCCTCCTGTCGCGGAACGCCTCACCTGCCTCCTCCCCCCGGCCTGCCCCGACCTTCACCGAGCCCACTGTCGAGGCCCCGCCTCCCCTGTGAGCCCCCCTCTCCAACCTCTCCCCGTCGGCGACCGGCTCCGGCCGTCCCGCCAAGACTGGCGCCTCCTCCGGTCCCCTCCGGCTCCCATGGCCACCCGTCCCCCTCCCGATCCTTCCTTCCTTCCCCCTGCGGATCCGGCCGACGTGGCCCGACCGCCCGGCCACCGTGTGCCCCTCTCCTTCCTTCCCCGTCGTGGCGACCACTCCCGGCGCCCTAGCGCCCCCAGAGCCTCGCTCCCTTTGCCCTCGTTCGGCGCCTCGTCCTCCCCTTCCCTCATGGCCGCTGCTTCGGCCGAACCCGCCATCCCCGCCTGTCGCCTCTCCGCGCCGGCGTCGCTCACTGGCCGTGGCGCTGTAGCCGGCCTCGGCCGTCCAGCCCCGATCCGATCCGCCTGCCCCCGACCGGCCGGGTCAGGTGCCGAATCGAGCGGCAACGCCAGACGCGCGCCGTTTGCCTTGGCCTCACATCATCGTGGGGCCCCACCTCAAAAAAGCTAAAAAGAACGTTTTAATAAAACGGAAACTAAAAGAAAGGAAATAAAAGGAATTAAACTAATTAGCTAAATAATTAATTAATTAATTAATTGAGTAATTAATTAATCTAATTAATTCTGGATTAGTTAAACCTAATCATTAGCTAAATTAATTGGGTAATTAATTAAACTAATTAATCCTGGATTAATTAACCCTAATCATTAATTAATTAATTGGGTAATTAATTAAACTAATTAATTCTGAATTAATTAGCACTAATCATTAATTAACTAAGGTTAATTAATCTGATTAGGTTAATTAAGCCATTAGTGAATGACATGTGGGACCCACCTGGCAGGGTTGACCTAGTCAACCCTGTTGACTGATGACGTCAGCATGACATCATGCTGATGTCATAAATGCAATTTCGAAATTAATTAAATAATTAATTAAAATTCCAGAAATTAATAAAACCTTTTATAAATCATAACTTTTAATCCGTAATCCGGATTAAAATAATTTCAACATGAAAGTTGCTCAGAACGACGAGACGATTCCGGATACGCAGTCCGTTCGTCCACCACACGTCTCTAACCTATCGAACCTGCAAACTTTCCTCTCCGGTTCATCTGACTGACAGACGTCCGGAACCGGGATAACCTCCCGGATGCTTTCCCCCCTAAACCAGTACCCCTCTTACCACGTTAGGGCACGCCTAACATCGCTTCTTGGCATGTCATGCATCGTTATGCATCTGTTACCGTGTATTCATTGTTTCTTCCCCTCTTCTCTTGACTACTACGAGACCGACGCTTCTGGTGGCAGTTCGACTACTGATCCGACGACCCTCTCTCTTGCGAGCAACCAGGCAAGCCCCCTTTGATCACCAGATATCGCTTACTCTATTCTACTTGCTTGCATTAGAGTAGCATAGCATGTTCTTGTTTTGGATACTCCTATCTTCTTTGCATAGCTTTGTCCTTGTAACTTCACAGTTGTTACCTTACCGCAATCCTATATGCTTAGTATAGGTTGCTAGTTCTTTCATCTCGTGGCCCTTCATACTTGTGCATGCGCCATGCTATACTATCGGGCCGTGATCACTCGGGAGTTGATCACGGGTATATACCATATACTTATACATGATACATGTGGAGACTAAAGTCGGGTCGGTGATGGAGCACCCATGAGTGGATCATTGTGGCGGGGCGGCAGGCAGAGTTGAGACCGCCTAGAGAGAGGTGGGCTGGCCTGATTCGCATTCAGCGGTTACTTAACACGCTTAACGAGGTCTTGGTATTTGATCTGGGTTGGCTACGAGCTTATACGCACTAACCATCTACGGGAGTAGTTATGGGTATCCGGCGTCGTGGTATCACCAAGCACTTCAGACGTCGGGCGACGAGAGGCGCTACCGGATTGGATTCGAACGCTGTTAGGCTAGGTGCGCTTCGGCCGCCCAACATAGCGTCTTGGTGTGCTCGAGGCGATGGGCCCGGACCCTGCGCGCTTAGGTTTAGACCGGCGTCTTGGCCTCTCTGTTGTGCCTAGGTGGGGCTGCGGCGTGTTGATCTTTACGCGGCGGGCATGACCCGGAAAGTGTGTCGGCCAAATGGGATCAAGCGTCTTTGGGTAAGATGGTGCACCCCGCAGGAAGTTAATCTATTCGGATAGCCGTGATCTTGATAACAGGGCGACTTGGAGTTGTACCTTGAGCTTATGACAACTAGAACCGGATACTTGATAAAACACACCTTCCAAGTGCCGGATACAACGGTGGTCGCTCTCGCTCGGGGTTATGAGCGGGGATTGCGGGTAGGATTATTGCTATATAATGTTACTTGGAGGACTTCGTTGTCCTCTTACATGCATTTGCTGCCGTGCAGTGTCGAGCGTAGTCTTCGTTAAGACTAGCTTTCCCCTTTTATTACGGCATTCTGCAGTTCAGTCCACCGATATGGCCTTTACACATATATCCATGCATATGTAGTGTAGCTCCTTGCTTGCAGTACTTGGATGAGTACTCACGGTTGCCTTGTTCCCCTTTTCCCTATCTCTACTCGATTGCTGCAATCAGACGATGGAGCCTGTGGAGTCGACGCCACCGCCTCGGCGACTACTACTCTCGAGGCGCCTACTACTACGTGCAGCCCGCCGACGGCGACCGGGAGTGACCTAGGAGGATCCCAGGCGGGAGGCCTGTCCTCTTCGATCTGTATCCCGCTTTGTGCTAGCCATCTTATGGCACCTTGTTTAACTTATATACGTACTCAGATATTGTTGCTTCGTGACTTCGTCTATGATCGAGCACTTGTATTCGAGCCCTCGAGGCCCCGGCTTGTATTATGATGCTTGTATGACTTATTTTATTTGTAGAGTTGTGTTGTGATATCTTCCGTGAGTCCTTGATCTTGATCGTACACATTTGCGTGCATGATTAGTGTACGATTGAATCGAGGTGTCACGATCTCGCACGGACAGTCCTCATCGGAGGATTCGGCTGAGCTCGGACGCCTTGGCGGCGAGGCGCCTCGAAGGCCCCTTCCCAAAGTCAGCGCGACACCGAGGTGTCGTCTCAACGGGACCCGGACCAGGGTGGCATATCACTGTAGCCGGACACACGGGAGCGATGGCCCCTGAGTGTGCCGTCAGCGGGGGCAATCTTGGGTTCGGCCCACAGCCGGACGAGGTCCAGGAGACCTCTAAGGCTCCCGGATCGGGCGAGCAGCCACCTTTGTCGGTGGGAGGCTGGCCTACTCTGCCGGCAACCTCTGTCCAAGCAGAGTTGCCAGGCGGTCTGTCGACAGCGTTAAAGAACGCGTCTATCGTCGATGAACATCGAACCCTCATGGGTGCGGTGGTTGAAAAGATTCAGTCCGTCGAGAGCGGGCTGAACGAGTCCTGCCTTGGCCTTATAAAGGCCTTTGAGGTATGTTTCCTAAGAAACCTTTGAGGAATCGTCATAATATGAGTAGTAGCCCCTGATACACTGTCCGGCGAAAGAGAGAGAGAGACGGGCGGGGGATCAAATCCTTTGTTAATGACGTGTACCTCTTTGTTTGAAAACAGGCGTGTCCGGAGAAGACGTCCGCTCATAATGCCGAAGTGTCCGGACTGAAGCAGAGCCTGGAACGGGCCGAGGAAGAACTTGGCCGTGTGAAGAAGCAATTGGAGGATAAGCAAGGTATGTTGAAACATTGTCTTGCATTAGGCACGAATGAGTAATTGTGCCTATTGAAAAGTTTTTTGTTGTTGTATGCCCTAGGAGCGAGTGCCGAATATGAGGCACTAAAGAAGGCTATGGCTGATGCCAATGAGAAGGCTGCCGCCGAGCAGGCCCTTCGCGAAAAACACGAGGCCAGGGTCATCACAGTTGAGCGGGAGCTCCAGGAGGCTGTGAAGAAAAGCGAGGGGTTGAAGCAGAATCTAGTAGGGAAAGCATCCGAACTTGCCCAAGCTCTCCAAGCCGCGGAAGATGCTCGGGAAGAAGCCCGAGGTGCTGTACGGGACATTCAGGAGGCCCGGAAAGTTGCGGCTGGTAAGGCATGTTGTATTCATGGCCATTTTTACATCATAGTGGGGAGAACTCTTAAGCGACAAGCTGAATTCTTTGTTTTGCAGGGGTGTTTGCGGATCTACCTCGCAGCATATCAGATGCCGCCCAATTTTACCGGACCGAGGAGAAGAAGTCTGCGGAGAGGAACTTCTGGTCGCAATATTTGGCGCCGAACTATCCGGTGCCTTTTATCGATCGGTGAAGCGGTGGTCAAACCGCACCAAAGCGGCCGAACTAGCCATGAAGGACTTGGTTGTCCATTTGTGGCTGCGGCGCCAATTCAAGCGATTATTTCGGACTCGTCAGCGGATTGTGGGCGTCATCCTCGGCTTGATGCTATCAGCGATCGATCTGTATAGAAGGGTGCGCATGGCGTTCGCCGCGATGCAAAAGTGCATTGGGGAAGCTTGGCGGAGAAGGTGATGACCGAGGGTCGCCGGAGGGTAAGGAGCACCGCAAGCCCGAGCTGTACTATGAAGGTTTCTTGAAGGGTTTACCTTGCGGCGGATAAGTGTACCAAAGACATTATATTTCTCTGAGGGCATTCGTGCCGCTTTTTGTAATATGGGATGATGGCATTTTTATTATATGTTGCCTGTTTTATTTGAACATATGTTCTTCCTGTGCGGCTATTTATTGTATGTAAATTCTGAGAGTTGGCCAGTCGTCGGCTTCTGCCCTCACGTAAAAAGAATACGGGGGTGTTCGGGGTATATCTGAACGCTCTTTATCCCATAGTTGGGTCCTTTTAAGGAGGTGTTTCTCACCACGAACTAGGCAATTGGACTATAAGGCTTTATTACTCTCACTTAGCCGTAGGAATTCGAGTATGGTCGGCGCAGCCCCTAGTGTTCGGAAGGCCGAACTAGGGGCTCTATTGGCGCCTGATCAGAAGACCGATCCGTCGCACTCTGCATTTATAATGGCGCAGCGGAATAAATCTTTAAGGATTTTACAACCTCTCGAACAGTGACCAGCTCTCGCTGCATCATGATGATCGGTTTCGGCTTTCTCTCTTGAGGTGCTCATCCGCGAACCGGGACACAATCGCATAGTTCTCCCAGCGCTACCTTAGCCGATAGAAGCGGGCGTAAGGTACCAAAATATGGGAGCCGGGCAAACCCAACCAATGACCCAAGACATGATTCGGAGCTGATGCATATAGTGCTATAAGTTCGGGGTGCCGAGCGACCGAAAAGGTGGTCGGACTTTATTGCCGTACTGTGAAGCCCCTGTCATAACCGGGCGTAACACGAAGCGTGGTTGCCATTTTTTGGCAAAGAGGCGTCGGCGATAAACAACGGCCGGTAAGTGTTATTTAAGTCTACGCATTGTAGTAGGATGATATGTCTATGCATATGAGTACTATGTATGAAAAGATGTGTTTTTGGCGGAACCTGTGATGGCCGGACTGGAGGGGGTTGTGAGTGGATCAAGAGTGAATCCGAATTGCCTTCTACCTGCACGTTCCTGCCATTGTGTGTCCGGGCTGATTCCACGCCGCCAATCCTGTTCTGCGTCAAAGTTAGTTTGTAAAGGCAAATGCTTGGAGGCAACTGAACGTCCTCTTGTGGTTGGTCCAAGGGTTCCTGATCGGACCCCGGTGGACCCAGCCGATATACCGTGAAGTAGCGTGGACTCCTCAGTGGGTGTCCGGATAGTTGGCTGTCGTATCAAAATTTTGATAGGCATGCACGACTCGCTGTTCCGGCAGCTGTATGATTTCCGCTCTAAGGGCGGGGTTCGGCCTTGCCTATAAGTGTGATTATATCACACGGTGTTGGCCTAATGGTTTGCCACGTGGAATCTAGTCAACATGGTTCATCCCATTAGCATACGGTAAATTACCGCATGAGGGGAAGATGCCGAAGAGTTATTCTTTGGCGTGGCATTTTTTGGTGATCCGAAAACAACCGTTAGAGTGGTGGGCCAATAAACTTGGCCTTTGCACCTGGCATCTTTTGAGAAGATGTTATTTGTGGTTTCATACCCGTAGGGGCTTTATGTGTTATGGAGCCCCGGGACTACTAGGTCTAGGGATATGGCAATTGAATTGCTGTGGTTGGTGTGATCGTGGGCGATCGGCCGTACTTGTATGCTCTGGGGGGGTCTCTTGACTAGACGCCTCCCCTCATTGTTTCCGGCACACGGCCAACCGCTTTGTTTTGAGGATCCGGCATTCTCTATTGGTATGCTTTGCCGTCCTTCTAGGAGTACCATGAATTTCACATGGTTGATCGAGTATGTGGCTCGGGCCGAATAGGCATGAGCTGCTCTTTGTCCGTTGACCGGACAGGGAGTTGCTGCAGTTGGCACCAGCTTCCTTGACTTGACGTTTATGACCATTGCGCCGAGGCTTGAGGGTGCCTCTTCGTGTATCCTTCTTACTGTCTTGGACCCTAATGATGTGTGGATGTCGGGCTGTGTGCCTTGGGTTCTCCTGCTTAGGTTGAGGTAGCCAGTTGTGCCGTGTATGCCCTTTCTTGGGGCTGTCGAGTCCGTACTTTTCGGTGGCCAGTACCTTGGTCCACCTATCCACCAGCAAGTCTTGGTCAGCTTTAAGCTGCTCTTGCTTCCTTTGCAGGCTCCTTGCCGTGGCCATGAGCCGTCGCTTGAAGCGAACTTGTTCCACTGGATCTTCAGGCACGCCGAATTCGTCATTGCCGAGGCTTACCTCGTCGTCGGAGGGGGGTGTATAGTTGTCCCTCTCCAAGTATCCCATTGTGACCGGTCCGGCCTGCTTGAAGGTAGGCTGATCAGGGCTGTATTCCTATTCGGCACCATCCGGATTGCTTTCATCTCCGGGGCCGTTGTTGATGTGGCGGGGCTTGGAGCGGCGCCGAAGATGCCCATGCTTTGCCGTTCCTCCTGAGGGGTTGTCCTCCGTTGCCTCGTCGTCATTGATTTCCTTCAGAGTGTCCACCATGTATATATTGTATGAGGAGGTGGGCGTCCACCGCCCTGTGAGCGGTGGCTCCTGTAATTCTCCTCCATCGTCGTCCATGACGTCGATGTCTTCGGAGTCGAAGTCTAGCACGTCGGTTAAATCATCGATCGTGGCAATGAAGTGGGTGGTGGGTGGGCAGCGAATTCCTTCGTCGCCTGCTTCCCACTCAAGCCGGACATAGTTCGACCCAGAGCCTCCTGACAAAGAGAGAGACTTTAATGAGTTCAGCATGTCGCCAAAGGACGAGTGCTGGAAGATGTCCGTAGCGGTAAACTCCATTACCGGAGCCCAGCCTGGCTCGGCTGGCTCGAGGGTGTGCGGACCGGAGCCGACAACCGGATACGAGTCCGGGGGGCCGGGGTTACTGGCTTCCGCAGAGGTGAGACCTGTGTTCGGCTCCAACGCTGATGAGTGTGCGGCCTGCAAGGCGGGGTCCACCCATCCGTCCTTAGGCAACGCAACTTGCTCCGGATTTAGATCCGAGGCTACTGCAGGGGTGATATCCCGAGCTTTGTCCGACAGCAGGTCTAAGACGTGCTCGTCGTGACTATTCGGTGCCCCTGGGGCAGGCCCAAATCCTTCGAAGATTAAGTCTCCGTGAATATCCGCTATGTAGTTCAAGTTTCCGAACCTGATCTGGTGGCCGGGGGCGTAGCTATCGATCTGCTCCAGATGGCCAAGCGAATTGGCCAGTGATCTTGGAGCCGCCAACACGAAGATCTGTCAGGAGAAAAGTCTGCATACTGGACCGTGTTGCTGACGATTGAAGGCGCCATCAAGCCCTGCAGCGAAGACACAGAGGAACTCTCAATGAAAGCACCAACGTCGGTGTCAAAACCGGCGGATCTCGGGTAGGGGGTCCCGATCTGTGCGTCTAGGCTGATGGTAACAGGAAGCAAGGGACACAATGTTTACCCAGGTTCGGACCCTCTCGATGGAGGTAAAACCCTAATTCCTGCTTGATTAATATTGAAGATATGAGTAGTACAAGAGTAGATCTACCACGAGATCGTAGAGGCTAAACCCTAAGAGCTAGCCTATGATGGTATGATTGTAATTGTGATCGGCCTTCTAAGGACCAACCTCTCCGGTTTATATAGACACCGGAGAGGGCTAGGGTTTACATGGAGTCGGTTACAAGGAAGGCAACACAATATCCGGATCGCCAAGCTTGCCTTACACATAAAGGAGAGTCCCATCCGGACACGGGCCGAAGTCTTGAGTCTTGCATCTTCACGCTTCGATAGTCCGAACGATGTATACAGTCCGGCTGTCCGGATACCCCCTAATCCAGGACTCCCTCACCTGCCCCCGTATATAAAGGAGCATGGGGGAGGTGCGGCCGGCCAGGAGGGGGCGCGCCAGGAGGAGTCCTACTCCCACCGTGAGTAGTACTCGCTCCCTTTCCTTGTTGGATTAGGAGAAGAGGGGGAAAGAGGTGGAGGAGAAGAAGGAAGGGGGCGCCGCCCCCCTCTCCTTGTCCTATTCGGACTAGGGGGGAGGGGCGCGCGGCCCTTGTCCTGGCCGCCTCTCCTCTTCTCCACTAAGGCCCACTATGGCCCATTAACCCCCGGGGGGTTCCGGTAACCCCTCAGGTACTCCGGTAAAATCCCGATTTCACCCGGAACACTTCCGATATCCAAATATAGGCTTCCAATATATCAATATTCATGTCTCGACCATTTCGAGACTCCTCGTCATGTCCGTGATCACATCCGGGACTCCGAACAACCTTCGTACATCAAAACATATAGACTCATAATATAAGCATCATCGAAGCGTTAAGCGTGCGGACCCTACGGGTTCGAGAACTATGTAGACATGACCGAGACACGTCTCCGGTGAATAACCAATAGCGGAACCTAGATGCTCATATTGGCTCCCACATATTCTCGATGATCTTTATCGGTCGGACCGCACAACAACATCGTTGTTCCTTTGTCATCGGTATGTTACTTGCGAGATCCGATCCTCGGTATCTCAATACCTAGTTCAATCTCGTTACCGCAAGTCTCTTTACTCGTTCCGTAATACATCATCCATAACTAACTCATTAGTTGCAATGCTTGCAAGGCTTAAGTGATGTGCATTACCGAGTGGGCCCAGAGATACCTCTCCGACAATCGGATGACAAATCCTAATCTCGAAATACGCCAACCCAACAAGTACCTTTGGACACACCTGTAGAGCACCTTTATAATCACCCAGTTACGTTGTGACGTTTGGTAGCACACAAAGTGTTCCTCCGGTAAACGGGAGTTGCATAATCTCATAGTCATAGGAACATGTATAAGTCATGAAGAAAGCAAAAGCAACATACTATACGGTCGAGTGCTAAGCTAACGGAATGGGTCAAGTCAATCATATCATTCTCCTAATGATGTGATCCCTTTAATCAAATGACAACTCTTTTGTCCATGGCTAGGAAACATAACCATCTTTGATTAATGAGCTAGTCTTAGTAGAGGCATACTAGTCACACTCTGTTTGTCTATGTATTCACACATGTATTATGTTTCCGGTTAATACAATTCTAGTATAAATAATAAACATTTATCATGATATAAGGAAATAAATAATAACTTTATTATTGCCTCTAGGGCATATTTCCTTCAGTCTCCCACTTGCACTAGAGTTAATAATCTAGATTACACAGTAATGATTCTAACACCCATGGAGCCTTGGTGCTGATCATGTTTTGCTCGTGGAAGAGGCTTAGTCAACGGGTCTGCAACATTACAGTCGTATGTATCATACAAATTTCTATGTCTCCCACCTGGACTAAATCCCGGATGGAATTGAAGCGTCTCTTGATGTGCTTGGTTCTCTTGTGAAATCTGGATTCCTTCGCCAAGGCAATTGCACCAGTATTGTCACAAAAGATTTTCATTGGACCCGATGCACTAGGTATGACACCTAGGTCGGATATGAACTCCTTCATCCAGACTCCTTCATTTGCTGCTTACGAAGAAGCTATGTACTCCGCTTCACACGTAGATCCCGCCACAACGCTTTGTTTAGAACTGCACCAACTGACAGCTCCACCGTTCAATGTAAACACGTATCCGGTTCGCGATTTTGAATTGTCCAGATCAGTGTCAAAGCTTGCATCAACGTAACCATTTACGATGAGCTCTTTGTCACCTCCATAAACGAGAAACATATCCTTAGTCCTTTTCAGGTATTTCAGGATGTTCTTGACCGATGTCCAGTGATCCACTCCTGGATTACTTTGGTACCTCCTGCTAGACTTATAGCAAGGCACACATCAGGTCTGGTACACAGCATTGCATACATGATAGAGCCTATGGCTGAAGCATAGGAACATCTTTCATTTTCTCTCTATCTTCTGCAGTGGTCGGGCATTGAGTCTTACTCAACTTCACACCTTGTAACACAGGCAAGAGCCCTTTCTTTGCTTGATCCATTTTGAACTTCTTCAAAACTTTGTCAAGGTATGTGCTTTGTGAAAGTCCAATTAAGTGTCTTGATCTATCTCTATAGATATTGATGCCCAATATATAAGCAGCTTCACCGAGGTCTTTCATTGAAAAACTCTTATTCAAGTATCCCTTTATGGTATCCAGAAATTCTATATCATTTCCAATCAGCAATATGTCATCCACATATAATATCTGAATTCTACAGAGCTCCCACTCACTTTCTTGTAAATACAGGCTTCTCCAAAAGTCTGTACAAAACCAAATGCTTTGATCACACTATCAAAGCGTTTATTACAACTCCGAGAGGCTTGCACCAGTTCATAAATGGTTCGCTGGAGCTTGCACACTTTGTTAGATCCCTTTGGATCGACAAAACCTTCTGGTTGCATCATATACAACTCTTCTTCCAGAAATCCATTCAGGAATGCAGTTTTGACATCCATTTGCCAAATTTCATAATCATAAAATGCGGCAATTGCTAACATGATTCGGACAGATTTAAGCATCGCTATGGGTGAGAAGGTCTCATCATAGTCAATCCCTTGAACTTGTCGAAAACCTTTCACAACAAGTCGAGCTTTATAGACAGTAACATTACCGTCAGTGTTAGTCTTCTTCTTGAAGATCCATTTATTTTCAATGGCTTGCCGATCATCGGGCAAGTCAACCAAAGTCCACACTTTGTTCTCATACATGGATCCCATCTCAGATTTCATGGCCTCAAGCTATTTTGCGGAATCTGGGCTCACCATCGCTTCTTCATACTTCGTAGGTTCGTCATGGTCTAGTAACATAACCTCCAGAATAGGATTACCGTACCACTCTGGTGCGAATCTTACTCTAGTTGACCTACGAGGTTCAGTAACAACTTGATCTAAAGTCCCATAATCATCATCATTAACTCCCTCACTAATTGGTGTAGGCGTCACAGGAACCAGTTTCTGTGATGAACTACTTTCCAATAAGGGAGCAGCTACAGTTACCTCATCAAGTTCTACTTTCCTCCCACTCACTTTTTTTGAGAGAAACTCCTTCTCTAGAAAGCATCCATTCTTAGCAACGAATGTCTTGTCTTCGGATCTGTGATAGAAGATGTACCCAACAGTCTCCTTTGGGTATCCTATGAAGACACATTTCTCTGATTTGGGTTCGAGCTTATCAGGTTGAAGCTTTTTCACATAAGCATCGCAGCCCCAAACTTTAAGAAACAACAACTTTGGTTTCTTGCCAAACCACAGTTCATAAGGCGTCGTCTCAACGGATTTTGATGGTGCCCTATTTAACGTGAATGCAGCCGTCTCTAAAGCATAACCCCAAAATGATAGCGGTAAATCAGTAAGAGACATCATAGATCGCACCATATCTAGTAAAGTACGATTACAACTTTCGGACACACCATTTCGCTGTGGTGTTCCGGGTGGCGTGAGTTGTGAAACTATTCCGCATTGTTTCAAATGTAGACCAAACTCGTAACTCAAATATTCTCCTCCACGATCAGATCGTAGAAACCTTATTTTCTTGTTACGATGATTTTCAACTTCACTCTGAAATGCTTTGAACTTTTCAAATGTTTCAGACTTATGTTTCATTAAGTAGATATACCCATATCTGCTCAAATCATCTGTGAAGGTGAGAAAATAACGATATCCGCCACGAGCCTCAACATTCATCGGGCCACATACATTTGCATGTATGATTTCCAACAAATCTGTTGCTCTCTCCATAGTACCGGAGAACGGCGTTTTAGTCATCTTGCCCATGAGGCACGGTTCGTAAGTACCAAGTGATTCACAATCAAGTGGTTCCAAAAGTCCATCAGTATGGAGGTTCTTCATGCACTTTACACCGATATGACCTAAACGGCAGTGCCACAAATAAGTTGCACTATCATTATCAACTCTGCATCTTTTGGCTTCAACATTGTGAATATGTGTATCACTAATATCGAGATTCATCAAAAATAGACCACTCTTCAAGGGTGCATGACCATAAAAGATATTACTCATATAAATAGAACAACCATTATTCTCTGATTTAAATGAATAACCGTCTCGCATCAAACAAGATCCAGATATAATGTTCATGCTCAACGCTGGCACCAAATAACAATTATTTAGGTCTAATACTAATCCCGAAGGTAGATGGAGAGGTAGCGTGCCGACGGCGATCACATCGACTTTGGAACCGTTTACCACGCGCATCGTCACCTTGTCCTTGGCGGTGTTAAGCAATCCGTAGTCCCTTTGTTCACCTTGCCATCCTTCTTATCCGCCAAATACTTGGGGCAGTTCCGCTTCGATGACGGTGTGCTTGCGGAGAAGCACTCGGCCTCGAGCTTAGGTCTAGACTTGGGTTTCTTCTCTTGAGCAGCAACTTGCTTTCTGTTCTTCTTGAAGTTACCCTTCTTCTTCCCTTTGCCCTTTTTCTTGAAACTGGTGGTCTTATTGACCATCAACACTTGATGCTCCTTCTTGATTTCTACCTCTGCAGCCTTTAGCATTGCGAAGAGCTCGGGAATCGTCTTATCCATCCCTTGCATGTTATAGTTCATCACGAAGCTCTTATAGCTTGGTGGCAGTGATTGAAGAATTCTGTCAATGACGCTATCATCCGGAAGATTAACTCTCAGTTGAATCAAGTGATTGTGAAAGTGCAACTATCCCCTAGGTGGTTTTGGTAATTCATAACAACATATAGCTCATTGAGCTAATGCTATTCCAAGACAAATATTTCAGGAAAGCTCAATGAATGTCATGGCATGGATGATGAAAGTGGATCCCTCAAAATATTAAGGACAAAGGATTGGCTCAAGCTCAAAAGCTCAAGACTCTACATTTTACATTTTAGTGATCCAAGATCACATTGAGTCTATAGGAAAAGCCAATACTATCAAGGAGGGATGAGGTGTTTCTTAATGAGCCTCTTGCTTCAAGTTCTTAGTGATATGCTCCAAAAACCCTCAACTACTTCCTCACATCCACATATGACCTAAACCCAAAGACAAAATCGGTCCTACCGATTCTTTCTATCCGGCGCCACCGAGTTCAAATGTCATAGCCACTGCCACAAACCCTAGGCAAATCGGTCTCACCGATAGGGATCTCGGTCTCACCGAGATGGGATTATAATCTCTCTTTTCCTTCGAACGCTCGGTCTAACCGAATTGAGCGATCGGTCCCACCGAGATTGCAATGTAAACTCTCTGTTCCCTTCGTAACATTTCGGTCTCACCGAAAAAGAGCTAACCGTCCCACCGAGTTTACGACCAACTCTCTGGTTAGCTAATTACCAAAATCGGTCTCACCGAGTTTGTATGTCAGTCTCACCGAGATTACGTTATGCCCTAACCCTAACCATATCGGTCCTACCGAGTTGCATGTCGGTCCCACGAAATCACTAACGGTCACTAGGTTTACTAAATCGGTCCGACCGAGTTTGTTGATTCGGTCCCACCGAGTTTGGTAAATTGTGTGTAACGGTTAGATTTTGTGTGGAGGCTATATATACCCCTCCACCTCCTCTTCATTCATGGAGAGAGCCATCAGAACAAACCTACACTTCCAACTTACGGTTCGAGAGAGAACTACCTACTCATGTGTTGAGGCCAAGATATTCCATTCCTACCATATGAATCTTGATCTCTAGCCTTCCCCAAGTTGCTTTCCACTCAAATCTTCTTTCCACCAGATCCAAATCCTATGAGAGAGAGAGTTGAGTGTTGGGGAGACTATCATTTGAAGCACAAGAGCAAGGAGTTCATCATCGACACACCATTTGTTACTTCTTGGAGAGTGGTGTCTCCTACATTGGCTAGGTGTCACTTGGGAGCCTCCGACAAGATTGTGGAGTTGAACCAAGGAGTTTGTAAGGGCAAGGAGATCGCCTACTTCGTGAAGATCTACCGCTAGTGAGGCAAGTCCTTCGTGGGCGACGGTCATGGTGGGATAGACAAGGTTGCTTCTTCGTGGACCCTTCGTGGGTGGAGCCCTCCGTGGACTCGCGCAACGGTTACCCTTCGTGGGTTGAAGTCTCCATCAACGTGGATGTACGATAGCACCACCTATCGGAACCACGACAAAAACATCTGTGTCTCCAATTGTGTTTGAATCCTCCAAACCCTTCCCTTTACATTCTTGCAAGTTGCATGCTTTAAATTCCGCTGCTCATATACTCTTTGCATGCTTGCTTTAATTGTGTGAAGATTGCTTGACTTGTGCAAAGATAGCTAAAATCTGTCAAAGTCTAAAATTGGGAAAAGGTTAAGTTTTTAATTGGTCAAGTAGTCTAATCACCCCCCCCCCCTCTAGACATACTTCAAGGTCCTACAGATTGTTATACCCAGACATTCTGAGTATATGCTCACTGACAGAACTATTCTCCTCCATCTTGTAGTTGTAGAACTTATTGGAGACTTCATATCTCTCAATCCGGGCATTTGCTTGAAATATTAACTTCAACTCCTGGAACATCTCATATGCTCCATGACGTTCAAAACATCGTTGAAGTCTCGGTTCTAAGCCGTAAAGCATGGCACACTGAACTATCGAGTAGTCATCAACACGTGACTGCCAGGCATTCACAATGTCTGCAGTTGCTGGCGCAGGTGGTACACCTAGCGATGCTTCCAGGACGTAACTCTTCTGTGCAGCAATGAGGATAATCCTCAAGTTACACACCCAGTCCGTGTAATTGCTACCATCATCTTTCAACTTTGCTTTCTCAAGGAACGCATTAAAATTCAACGGAACAGCAGCACGGGCCATCTATCTACAATCAACATAGATAAGCAAGATACTATCAGGTACTAAGTTCATGATAAATTTAAGTTCAATTAATCATATTACTTAAGAACTCCCACTTAGATAGACATCCCTCTAATCCTCTAAGTGATCACGTGATCCAAAGCAACTAAACCATAACCGATCATCACGTGAAATGGAGTACTTTTCAATGGTGAACATCACTATGTTGATCATATCTACTGTATGATCCAAGCTCGACCTTTCGGTCTCAGTGTTCCGAGGCCATATCTGCATATGCTAGGCTCGTCAAGTTTAACCTGAGTATTTCGTGTGTGCAAAACTGGCTTGCACCCGTTGTAGATGGACATAGAGCTTATCACACCCGATCATCATGTGGTGTCTGGGCACGACGAACTTTGGCAACGGTGCATACTCAGAGAGAACACTTTTATCTTGAAATTTAGTGAGAGATCATCTTATAATGTTACCGTCAATCAAAGCAAGATAAGATGCATAAAAGATAAACATCACATGCAATCAATATAAGTGATATGATATGGCCATCATCATCTTGTGCTTGTGATCTCCATCTCCGAAGCACCGTCATGATCACCATCGTCACCGGCGCGACACCTTGATCTCCATCGTAGCATCATTGTCGTCTCGCCAATCTTATGCTTCTACGACTATCGCTACCGCTTAGTGATAAAGTAAAGCATTACAGGGCGATTGCATTGCATACAATAAAGCGACAACCATATGGCTCCTGCCAGTTGCCGATAACTTGGTTACAAAACATGATCATCTCATATAATAAAATTTAGCATCATGTCTTGACCATATCACATCACAACATGCCCTGCAAAAACAAGTTAGAGGCCCTCTACTTTGTTGTTGCATGTTTTACGTGGCTGCTACTGGGCTTAGCAAGAACCGTTCTTACCTACGCATCAAAACCACAACGATAGTTTGTCAAGTTGGTGTTCTTTTAACCTTCGCAAGGACCGGGCGTAGCCACACTCAGTTCAACTAAATTGGAGAACGTCGGTAGAACCAGTCTCGCGTAAGCGTACGCGTAATGTCGGTCCGGGCCGCTTCATCCAACAATACCGCCGAACCAAAGTATGACATGTTGGTAAGCAGTATGACTTATATCGCCCACAACTCACTTGTGTTCTACTCGTGCATATGACATCTACGCATAAAACCTGGCTCTGATACCACTGTTGGGGAACGTAGTAATTTCAAAAAAATTCCTACGCACACGCAAGATCATGGTGATGCATAGCAACGAGAGGGGGGAGTGTTGTCCACGTACCCTCGTAGACCGAAAACAGAAGCGTTAGCACAACGCAGTTGATGTAGTCGTACGTCTTCACAATCCGACCGATCAAGTACCGAACGCACGGCACCTCCGAGCTCAGCACACGTTCAGCCCGATGACGTCCCTCGAACTCCGATCCAGCCGAGTGTTGAGGGAGAGTTTCGTCAGCACGACGGCGTGGTGAAGATGATGATGTTCTACCGACGCAGGGCTTCGCCTAAGCACCGCTACATTATTATCGAGGTGGACTATGGTGGAGGGGGGCACCGCACACGGCTAAAAGACCAACAGATCAATTGTTGTGTCTCTAGGGTGCCCTCCTGCCCCCGTATATAAAGGAGCAAGGGGGAAGGTGCGGCAGGCCAGGAGGAGTCCTACTCCCACTGGGAGTAGGACTCGCTCCCTTTTCCTTGTTGGATTAGGAGAAGAGGGGGAAAGACGTGGAGGAGAAGAAGGAAAGGGGGGCGCCGCCCCCCTCTCCTTGTCCTATTCGGACTAGGGGGGAGGGGCGCGCGGCCCTTGTCCTGGCCGCCTCTCCTCTTCTCCACTAAGGCCCACTATGGCCCATTAACCGCCGGGGGCTTCCAATATATCAATCTTCATGTCTCGACCATTTCGAGACTCCTCGTCATGTCCATGATCACATCCGGGACTCCGAACAACCTTCGGTACATCCAAACATATAAACTCATAATATTACTGTCATCGAAACGTTAAGCGTGCGGACCCTACGGGTTCGAGAACTATGTAGACATGACCGAGACACGTCTCCGGTCAATAACCAATAGCGGAACCTAGATGCTCATATTTGCTGCCACATATTCTACGAAGATCTTTATCGGTCAGACCGCATAACAACATACGTTGTTCCCTTTGTCATTGGTATGTTACTTGCCTGAGATTCGATCGTCGATATCTCAATACCTAGTTCAATCTCGTTACCGGCAAGTCTCTTTACTCGTTCCGTAATACATCATCCCGCAACTAACTCATTAGTTGCAATGCTTGCAAGGCTTAAGTGATGTGCATTACCGAGTGGCCCAGAGATACCTCTCCGACAATCGGAGTGACAAATCCTAATCTCGAAATACGCCAACCCAACAAGTACCTTTGGACACACCTGTAGAGCACCTTTATAATCACCCAGTTACGTTGTGACGTTTGGTAGCACACAAAGTGTTCCTCCGGTAAACGGGAGTTGCATAATCTCATAGTCATAGGAACATGTATAAGTCATGAAGAAAGCAATAGCAACATACTATACGATCGAGTGCTAAGCTAACGGAATGGGTCAAGTCAATCACATCATTCTCCTAATGATGTGATCCCTTTAATCAAATGACAACTCTTTTGTCCATGGCTAGGAAACATAACCATCTTTGATTAACGAGCTAGTCTTAGTAGAGGCATACTAGTGACACTCTGTTTGTCTATGTATTCACATATGTATTATGTTTCCGGTTAATACAATTCTAGCAAAACATTTATCATGATATAAGGAAATAAATAATAACTTTATTATTGCCTCTAGGGCATATTTCCTTCATGAAGATGAATAGATTGAAAGTTTTTTCGCAAAAAAATCTAGATCATAATACAAACGAGATCTTGGCACCCCGCTCTCTCTTTGCACTGGTAATTCTTCTAACGCCATCGCCTCAATTTTTAAGATGTGGCTAAATCAAGTCTTTGTCAAATGACACAACATATAAAAAGAAACGGTGGCTCACCTCCTCTTTCAATGTTGGTTCACAGTGAGAGTGTAGACGAAGATTAAGAATTGGCTTGACCTTCACGACATCGACCCGATGAATTGGAGACTTGTGCCCTCGGCAGAAATTTGGTGGGACGAGGTTCTCACAAAAGGGGCAACTCATGCATGGCTCATCACACCTTGATGATGCTTATTGCGTGGGAAATTTGAAACGAGCGCAACACAAGGATCTTCCGCAACATAGCCGCCACTGCCGCCGTCATCATTGCCAAGATTAAGGATGAAGCCTCTTTTTGGGCTCGTGTGGGTGCAAAGTATTTGAGTAATGTAAATGCCGCGAGAGTGATTGTACTCTTCCGCTTGGCGGAACTATGTCTATCTTCTTCTTAATTAGTGAAATGAAAATGGTAAATCTTTTGCCTTATTTTAAAAAACATATAAAAAGAAGGAACATAAAATCTTTTTAAAAAATACACAAATATTCACATAAGACCTCACGAATATAGCATCGGTCGAGACTTCGCTAAGTCTTAATCGATTGAGATTTAGCAATCCCTCAATTTTTGTGCTTGTCTCGTAGGGAATTTGAAACGAGCACAACTCGACGCGTCTCCAAAGGTGTGCATTATCATTTAGTCCGACATCAAGAAAGAAACACCGCTTTGGATAAAACCTGGGGCACGTCACCCTGGTGTAATAATCCGGGGAGTATTGTTTTCCATTGTTTTGACTATGGCCTTGTCATGTAAATAAACTCTCTTATGCGTAATGAAATATGACAAAGCTTTCGCCATTCGTTTGAGAAAGATAAGATCTAACGATCCACGCTACCCTGCTACTTTTGGACACGTCACCAGCGACACGTATGTATACGGGACCTAATTCAATAACAGTTCACTAGACATCTACAAGTAGAATCTGATCAAGGATTAGTAGCGTACCGCTTGATCAACATCTATGTTAATTTTGGGGAGACAGGAAGAAGCATGCCACATGACGACCCTAAGCTATTATTTGTATATTTTAGCGGGCACTAAGCTGGCGCATTGTAGCTACGCCACGTCGTGCCAAATAAATCTATGCTTTGACTTACTAATATGATACTATGATCAAGTACAGATAACTTCCGCAGGCGAGTCGCAACACTGCTAGGTGGCATATTTGTTTGTCAACTGCAGATATCGGTCGAGTTTTGTTGAAAGATTTTGATCGGTGCTCCTTTATAATACCTTGGTTTTCCTAATGAGACACTTGCTTTATGAAAGCAGGGCTCGGAACCCTTTTTCTTAATAGAAAATGTCGTTTATATCGTGCAATTAATCTTCTATTTCTCTTTAGTATCTTTTTTGTATCTTCTTGCGCCGGAGAGAGAGGGAACGTCTGGCATGTACGTATACATGTGTTATTTATCTCCTAGGTCATAACTGAACCAAGAGTAGAGATGATTTCTACTACTCGGGCGCGAGTGAGCTCCTTTTCTTTCTGTTAAACAAAATTTGTATCTCAAAGTTTCAAAACAAACATGAAAAAAGTTCGACATTAGCTCATGTATCTATATTGCATTGTGTAAATTTTCATGATGAAATACATTAACAAGCAAGCTACACAAACAGAGAAAATCTTAATTTTGAAAACAGCAAACATTGTATGTACTGTTCAATATAAAAAAGCAACACATTAGTTTTTTCTGTAGCTCTTGAGTTAATGTACACGAAATTTTAAATACATGTACAATACATTCATCATATGAACATCTAGATTTTTTTTTCAGCTTTTTTGAAACTTTGAAATATGATTTTTTTTCAAAGAAAAAGGCTCCATGGAGCTCAATCACACAAAGTCACCAACACCACACTCAAGTAAAAGTCTTATACAAATACACTTTTATTGGGGAAACATTATTTTTGCTCAGCATGAGCTCTGCTTATTTTACGAACCAAACCGAGAAAAACCTAAATCTACTAAGAACATAAGAGTATTGACCACTGAGTACTCAGAGTCACATTTTGTTGGCACAATTACAGAACACAATAATGGGACAACTTTTATAAACTGTGCATGCGATAGGGATTGTAAGGTCAAACCGGAAGGGCTTCGAGAGCGAAAAGATCGGCCGGTGGGAAATCATAAGGTCACAGCCAAGGAAATCTAATCGATTTGACTTGACCTGCAAACCGCAGCCATAGCCAACAGCCAAACATGAGGCAAAACCGCAGCCATAGCCAACAGCCAAACATATAGTTTACATATGATCCGAATTGGCCGAATGCAAATGCAGGTTCTCCCATGAAATAAATGGGGTTGAAATACGGAAAGCGTGTGAGGGTACTATATGCGTGAGAAAAATGGCGCCAAAGGATCGTGACGGTTTTATATGTGTTCATTAATTTTGATTTGGGTATATATGCGTACTGCAGTGGTGATGTCGGGAGGTTGACTTCTTTGCTGAGATTAATTTACTGATGTACACATATCGATCGCCAATTATGGTTACTCATCGTGCCATGGGCTATACTGCAAGCCAACAACACCTAGCTTTATTACTAGTGGTTGGGGCGCGCCATGGCGCGCCGCCTGAGAGGAACATGGGGCGGTGCCAGGTTGGGCACGCCCCTTTCATGCTGCTGGGTGTACTTCACTATTATTGCATGGTCTTGACTGAAAAAAATAAAAGAGAACACTGGAAATGCAACACTCATACCATGCATCAGCTTAGGACTCATAGATATTAACATGTGCATTATATAGATTACATGACCGAAGACATAAACGGAAGTGGTTCAGAAGCAACGCATACGACATCCAAAATTGGAGGCACAATCAATCAACTTCATGGAGCATTTTCGTCTCTTCTTATGAAAAAGGAAGTTCTTGCCAAATGATTTTCTATTAGTGAGTAAAATGGCTCATCTCTCCATCTTCCTCCAACTCGGTGGAAATAGCAGGACGAGCCGGTTCAAGAGAAAATGAAGAAGTGGCGCCATGCTCGTCCGAGCGTGTACCAGCCAAAATGTGGCGCTGGCACGGCGTTGAGCTGATCTTTGTCGTCCTGCAGCTACTCCCTCATCTCCTGTAGGAGCGCCTCTCTCTGCAGGGGCACCAGCCCGCCGACCCATGCATAGCACCCGCTTGCAGCAGCCATGCCGGCAAGCTTGCCGCGACAAAGCATGCTGCAACGCAGCATCACATGAGAGTCCGGCGAGCGCGCTGGCAACCATGCCACGACAGAGCATGCTGCAAGGTAGCACCCCATGAGACTCTGGCAAGCAGCCGCGCCGGCAAGCTTGCTACGATAGAGCATGCTGCAAGGCAGCATCCCATGAGACTCTGGCTAGCAGCCACGCAGGCAAGCTTGTCGCGACAGAGCATGCTGCAAGGTAGCACCCCATGAGACTCCGACAAGCAGCCGCGCCAGAAAAGCTTGCCGTGACAGAGCATCCGGCCAGCAGCCGTGCCTGGACAGCTCGTAGTAAAACGTCGGCAAGCTCGCCACGCCCGACAGCAGGTTTAGTCCCATGGCGGCCACTCCGTGGGCAATGCGTCGCTTCTTTCCATCCCGCTACACATACTCGACAATGCAATGCCATGCGAAATTATGAAACTGAAACCACCAACGAGCTCATGCACCTGAGTCTGTCGATGCGGCCTCGATCGTCATGGTGGTGACCTCCATCCGTCAGCTGCCGCCTTTCTTGCCGAGCCTGTCATAGAATGAGGTGTCAATGATTTTTAGGACAACGTGGTAAGTGAGATATGTGGATACGTGGATTCATGAATGTCAGCACAGCTGAGGAACATATACCAGGTCATCTGGCTGCTCACACGAAGTACATTATAGGAACTCAGATGCAAATAACAACAAGAAGATCTAATTAGTATAAACAATAGGTTGTAGGAGTACCAATCTTTCGACAGATTAACAACAATCACAAGTTTTTGACTAATTGGTTCATGATTTTTTTTGTCTAAACAAAGCGATTGCACAGATCCCAGCAGGTCATGCAGTAGACCTTTTCACGAAACTTTTATGAAGCACAATCTACATGATTTCATTTTTCAAGAAACAACTCTTAGAGAGATAAAATAGAATAAAACCTTATAAGGTCAAGCAAGCAATGAGATATTACTGACTATCCGGTAGCGGAAATAGCAGCAAGGCCAGATCTTGAGTTCGCACCCATCGATGGTCAGCGAAACTCCTAGGGTTCTATTTGTTTAGAGAAGTGGCTGAGGTGAAGGGCCACCCATGGATGATAATGGAGAATATATCCTGATTTGTCAAATATCCCTGAGAGAAGTCAATTGTTATATCTTAATAGTGATAAAACCTGATGCCTGGAATGCACTATATGTCAATTTGAGGTAAGAACATTATCTACATGGCAAAGGTAAACTGCAACTCTAACAGTGATAAATGATAACCTATGCAATAATAGTACTTGTTTCAGCAAAATAGCGACAAACAAGCACACACACTAATATTGCATCAGCTACATGCCAACAAATTAATGACAGGATGATAGAACGGTACATAAGTTTCACCTTCTGATGATCCCACAAAATAGATAGTGGCAGCTGACGATGTTTCAATATTGTCGCTATCCCATCACAATGTTATATAATTTGTTTAATAAAAGGCAATGCAATGAGTATAATATGTATATCTAGCCCAGCTTAATTCTATTATATATTTTTTCTACACAGTCTAGAACTCATATCCCCAGCAATGAACCAAACCTGGAGCTTCACTTGGACAAAATAATGACCGTTGCTCATAATTTTGCACAATTTCCATGAATACGATCATAAATCAAAATATCATAGTTTAGATTCATGTCCCGATTCCCGTCCTATGAATTGCAATAAAGAGATATAAGTTATAAATAAACATGCAAGACAAAAATGTCATAAACTTACAAGTTATCACACAAATAAGAATTTGCACCTGTACTAAACTTTTGGTTAAAATCATGGCAGTTTGAAAAGAACTACAACCACAACTCATGGGCTTGAAATGCTTCGTGTGAGATAATCAGAGTGATCTGTTGTAGTTACTATAAATACAAGTCATCCTAGTTTGTAGGCATCATAGGAAGTCCAAGGACATGCAAGTGATCCTATGAGACCCAGCACAACATCATTTGGTGAGACTGATGCATCAATTGCTCTGTAGTGTATCAACCATAGATAATAGTTGTGTAACATTGTATTTTCTTTTTTATTAGTGGCTTAAAGTCTTGTACACCAAGGCCTGCCATAATGTAGTGATTCAGTTGATTCAGCTTGCCGTTCCAAGCAATGAATATAAAAATATGCTGACTGCAGGTTAATTTACATGTAGGTGCTTGTGGGGGTCAAGGAGGGGCTCGTTTCTGAAGTGCAGCACCTAAAATCAGTGTGTACCGTTTCCTTCAAACCCCATATTTACCTTCTGGTTCTGTGTGTATCCTAAACATTTTCAAGCTAACACTGTGGTATTTGCTTCAAGGACATAAAGGAAATCAGGTCTGTTATTTAGGAAGAGAAGGCAAACTCAATAAACCCAGGCCGGGCAGGCACAAGAGCAAGTACTAAGACTGATGATGTATGAATGGAGAAATAAACTACAGTGCAAGCATGAAATCTGTGATAGTTCATTCATTGCTTTCACATCATTACTCAAATAACTTATACAGTAAATAGACCCATCAAATGAGCTGGGCATTACCCTCTGAAACAAAAGTCGAAGATAATGCACAAAATTAGATTAGAATGCCAAGGCTACAAGTTGCATTAAGATACTTATACGAGTATAAAGATCACACATGTACATGCTCTTTCATCGAACACCTTGTAGGCACATAAATAGAGAGAGGGGGGGGGGCTCGAAATAGGAAGACCGGACAGATCCAAACTCACCTTCTCCTCCCGCTTGACGTCGGCGCCACGTGAGCCAGAGTGGAGGTCAACATAGATGACGAGCTTGCGCATGGCATAGCCCGTGGATTTCAACCTAAAGAGGCCATTCATCTTGGGGGATAGTTTGTCGCCGTGGCAACAAGGGCAAGGTCGCAGCAGCAGGCTTCATCTGTGGCGCCGACAAAAAGGCGAACCAGTCGCGGAACAACCTCATGACCAGCGAGCTAGCCGTGCCCGTGCACCGCCCCTCCTAGGGTGGCTGTCTCCTCTGGAGATGGAATAAATCCGAGGGGACCCTCCTGCCAATGGCCATGAATGGGGAGGACCAGATCACGGGAAGAAGAGGCTCCCCATCGACCATCTCCGCCGCCGACACCTCCTGCTACGGGGCCGAGACGTGCGCCGTCCGCACCGGATCGCCTCCACCCGTTGTCCTTGTGGCGCACCGGAGCTCGGCTAGGAGACAGGAATGGGGAGGAGAAGAGGCAGAGGCGGAGGCCACGAGAGAGAGAGAGATGCGGACGCGAGGTGTGCGGGAGAGAGACGGAAGAGGAGGGATATTATATGTACAAGTAGGGTCTATTATTTTGCAAGAATAATTATTCATGTTGGGTGACGTTCGTTTGTACTTCCTCCGTAAAAGATATAAAAGCATTTAGATCACTATTTTAGTGGTTTAAACGCTTTTATAGTTCTTTACAGAGAGAGTGACAAATTTCTCCTATCTACTTAACTAAGGGCATCTCCAATGAAAGATGATTAAGTAGACGCTTATAGAGAGAGAAAAAATGCTATTAAATTCGAAAATACATAAGCGCTTGACCTCCCAACGCCAGGCGCTAACAGCCTATGCTAATCGATCACTAATTAAACAGCGAATCCATCTTTTACGAGGGAGAAAAGGAACAAGCGGCCGGTGCCGCTCTTTACGCCTAGGTAGCGTCCGATGCTAGGATTCTAGCGCCCAACTGCCAATTCGGGAAAATCGCTAGGAAATTGATCATGGCGCCTCTCGTAGCGTCTTTCGTTGTACATGCCCTAATAGATGAGGCAAATCTTTTGTCTCCATTTAAAAAAAAAAATACCCAGCATCGCTGGAGTTTGGCAGCTACTCCTTCCCGTCCCATAATATAAGAGCGTTTTTTACACTAGTAATATAAAAAACGCTCTTATATTATGAGACGGAGGGAGTAGCTTATAGTAGAAGACATACTCCTACTACATATATGGATGCAACAATAGCATACAAACAACACGGTAGGTGCGAATCAACATGTGGTTGAGTTGGTTAGGTGGACAGTGGTATCCCCAACCCATCGCGTCAAACTCACGATCTTCGCATTATTCTGGATTTATTTCGAATTCCGTGATCTTGCTTTCGATTGGGAGGACGCCCCGTCGATGAGGTAGGATATGCGTGTGTGCGTTCATAGGGATGAATGTATGTGTGTGTATATGAACGCTTATGTCTGTACTGATGCTAAAAAAAAACACGGTAGGTGACCGTAAGTAGGCATACATGACTGATGCGACCCAGCACCCAACAACGCCTGCCTTGCACTTTTGTGCCTCGAATATTACTCCTTTCGAAGTCAGGCATCTAGCTAGGGGCAGGAGATCGAGAAATAAACCTTTGGTCCGGCGCCACGTGCCCCCAAGAGCCGACCGCACACTGTCGCTGCACGCAAATGCGACGACAGGTCGATACGCAGCGGACGCATCGGCGATTCCGCGTATGCAATCGCCTCTGCGTGCCGTCTGTCGACCCCAGCAACGCACCAACGACGACAGAAGCACGACCTACCGCAGCCACGGGACGGGTGACGGGACGGCAGAAATCCAAACGCTAGGCTCGCAGGCGCGCGCACCAGAAATATCTTCTGTTCCCAGACCGTTCGTTAATTTCTTCTCAGGTCGCGCGCGCTGCCGGGGCTTTTTTTAAGAATGATTTGGTGCATCGATGATTGATTGATCGTGTATATATATATATATATATAGGTACAAGTGGTGTGACCGGTATCTTGTCTCCCAAGATACACGTACATACAAAGGGAGCAGATACTACTGGTCTGCGATATAGGACCTGCACCTACGTACATGTACACATGTTCAACGCCTCTCATGATCGAGCGTCACGGAGACGCAAAGACTGGACCGAAAGCCCTCGAAAGTCGAGGTAGGTAGTCCCTTCATCATCACATCGGCGAACTGCTGATCGGTGGATACATGTAGAACACGAACACGACCAAGTGCGACCTGTTCCCGGACGAAGTGGATGTCGAGCTCGATGTGCTTCGTCCGTCGATGATGAACAGGGTTGGCAGCAAGGTACACCGCGGAGACGTTGTCACAGAAGACGAGCGTCGCCTTGGTGACCTCACGAGCAACTCTGAAGTAGCTGTCGTAGCCATGAACACTCCGCGACGGCGTTGGCCTGACCCGATACTCGGCCTCGGCGCTCGATCGTGATACCGTGGGTTGTCGTTTAGGCGACCACGAGATCGAAGAGGGCCCGAGGTAGACACAAGAGCCGCAAGTGGAGCGTCGAGTGTCGGGACACCCAGCCCGGTCGGCGTCGGAGTAGGCGACAAAGGCTGGTGTCCGCGAGGGCCGTCGGTGAGACCCATGGCTGTGGTGCCACGTATGTACCAAGTATACGTTTCACGAGCCCAATGAGTGTCACACGGAGCGTGCATGTGAAGGCACACCGCTGGACAGCATCTTGAATGTCCGGATCGTCGGTGTGAGGAGATGAAGTGCACCGACGATGGAGCGGTAGAAGGGCGTCGGACGCCGGAGAGCCCTCGACGGCGGACACCTTAGCCTTCAGTGTCGACAGGCGTGGAAGCGGGCTTGCGATTAAGCATGCCTGCCGCTCCGAAGCTCATAGGCGTGCCTGGCTGGTGCGAGAAAGAAGCCGTGAGCTGGCGCACGACCTCGATGCCGAGGAAGTAATGGAGAGCCCCAAGTCCTTGAGGGCGAACTTCGGTCCGAGGCGAGCTGTGATCTGTGAAGAAGCGCTGGCGAGGACGCAGTCGGGATGATGTCATCGACGTCTGATGGGAGGTACACGTGGCGGGGCCTGGTGATAGACAAACAGGAGGCATCGGACCGTGTGGACCGTAACCCCGCTGCTGGAGGAAGGCCGCGATCCGCGGTACCAGGCCGAGGTGCTCGCTTCAACCCGTATAGGGAACGGGAGAGCAAGCACACGTGGTCCGGATAAGCGGCGTCGACGAAACCGGTCGACTCTTGACAGAACACACGCTTTCGTCGAGATGGCCATGCAAGAAAGCATTAGACACATCGAGCTGGTGGATGTGCCAAGCGCGAAACAGCAAGCTGGAGAACAGCGCGAATCGTGCCGGTTTGACAACCGGGGCGAAGGTGTCGGTGAAGTCCATGCCGGCGCGCTGGCGAAAGCCGCGCACCACCCAACGCGCCTTGTAGCGCTCGAGAGAACCGTCGGGGCGAGTCTTGTGGCGGAAAACCCACTTGCCAGTGATGACATTGGCACGTGATGGCCGCGGGACAAGCTGCCACGTACGGTTGCGCTGCAAGGCGTCAAACTCCTCACGCATCACAGCTAGCCAGTTCAGATCCCGAAGGGCTGCGCGAGCGGAGGTGGGAAGCGGGGATGGTGTCGAGGTAGAAGTCGCGCACGCATACTCGTCCGACGGGTAGCGCGTGTTGGGACACAGCATCCCAGTCCGAGTCCGAGTGACCACACCGGTGAGGGGTGCAGCCGCGGTGGCGGGGGCCACGACGGGGGCCGTGGCGACGGGGGCCACGGCGGGGGCCGAGGCGGGAGCAGCTGTCGGCGGCCGCGGGAGCCGTGGTGGGGCGGGCGAGGGGGCAGCGGCGGCAGGGGCTGGCGCGGGGCGGTCGAGGAGGCCGCTGGTCGGGTGTGGCTGTAGCCAGCAGCGCCGGGCCGCCGCTGGGAGCGCGAGCAGGGCGGACCAGGCGCGGCTGGGCGGTCCGCCAAAGGTGGTGGCAGGGACGAACCGCGCCGCAGATGACTCCGAAGATGACGGTACCTGCTGAAACGGGAACACGAGCTCATCAAAGTACACATGCCGCGAAGTGAAAACATGGTGGGAGACTGGATCATAGCACCGGTAACCTTTGGTGTTGGGAGGATAGCCAAGAAAGATGCAAGAGAGGGACCGGGGTGCGAGTTTATGAGGAGCAGTGGACGCGGTGCTAGGGTAACAGAGACACCCGAAAATGCGAAGACCATCATAAGATGGAACCGCACCGAAGAGGAGCTGGTGAGGGGTGTAGTTCCAAAGGAACGACGGGGCGAATGTTATTGAGTAGGCTAGCGGTCGCGAAAAGTCGCCCGCCGAACCGAGGAGGCACGAGGAGTGGAAGAGCAATGTCGCGGACACGATCATTCAGCGTCGGCGGCGACGCGGCCGGCGCGACCATTCTGCTGAGACGTGTAGGGGCAGGTGAGGCGAAAGATGGTGCTGTGAGACGCAAGTAAATTGCGGACGGCGACGTTGTCAAACTCCTTGCCATTGTCAGTTTGCAAGGCGAGAATGGGACGACCGAACTGTGTGGTGACATATGAATAAAAGGCGGTGAGTGTGGCAAGAGCGTCGGACTGCCGACGGAGAGGGAAGGTCCACACAAAATGAGTAAAGTCATCCAATATCACCAGATAGTATAAATAGCCCGTGTTGCTAGCAACCGGGGACGTCCAAACGTCACTATGCAATAACTGAAACGGAAAGGTGGAAATGTTTGTAGACTCGCTAAAGGGAAGACGAACGTGCTTGCCAAGACGGCAAGCCTCACAAGTGTGGTCGTCGACCTTATTACATGAGAAGGAAAAACTCTAAAGAATCTGACGCATAACGGTGGAGTTGGGATGACCAAGACGGGCATATGCCAAAGATCGACGCTGGCGGCGAAGGCGACGGGGCGACAGGTGGTGGTGGCGCCGGAGGGGTGTATGTTGGGGAACGTAGTAATTTCAAAAAATTTCCTACGATCACGCAAGACCATGGTGATGGCATAGCAACGAGAGGAGAGAGTGTCCGTCCACGTACCCTCGTAGACCGAAAGCGGAAGCGTTATAACAACGCGGTTGATGTAGTCGTACGTCTCCACGATCCGACCGATCCAAGCACCGAACGTACGGCACCTCCGAGTTACGCACGTTCAGCTCGATGGCGATCCCGGACTCCGATCCAGCAAAGTGTCGGGATGAGTTCCGTCAAGACGACGGCGTGGTGGCGATGTTGATGCTCCACCGACGCGGGGCTTCGCCTAAGCTCCGCGACGATATGACTTCTCCGCGCATGGCTTCTCCTAAGCTCCGCGACGATATGACCGAAGTGTAATATGGTGGAAGGGGCACGCACACGGCTAAGGCAAGATCCGTAGATCAACTTGTGTGTCTGGGGTGCCCCGGCCCCGTATATAAAGGAGCAAGGAGGAGGTGGCCGGCCAAGGAGGAGGCGCACCAGGGGGAGTCCTACTCCCACCGGAGTAGGACTCCTCCTTTCCTAGTAGGAGTAGGAGAGAAGGAAGGGAAGAGAAGAAGGGTGCGGCCCCTCCCTAGTCCAATTAGGACTAGGCCTTGGGCGCGGCCTGCCCTAGGCAGCCCTCTCTCTTTCCCGCAGGCCCAATAAGGCCCAATACTTCTCCCGGCGAATTCCCGTAACTCTCCGGTACTCGAAAAATACCGGATCATTCGAACCTTTCCGAACTCGAATATAGTCGTCCAATATATCGATCTTTACGTCTCGACCATTTGAGACTCCTCGTCATGTCCCCGATCTCATCCGGGACTCCGAACTCCTTGGTACATCAAAACTCATAAACTCATAATATAAGCATCATCGAAACCTTAAGCGTGCGGACCCTACGGGTTCGAGAACTATGTAGACATGACCTAGAACTATTCTCGGTCAATAACCAATAGCGGAACCTGGATGCCCATATTGGCTCCTACATATTCTCTGAAGATCTTTATCGGTCAAACCGCATAACAACATCGTTGTTCCCTTTGTCATCGGTATGTTACTTGCCCGAGATTCGATCGTCGGTATCCAATACCTAGTTCCATCTCGTTACCGGCAAGTCTCTTTACTCGTTCCGTAATACATCATCTCATAACTAACTCATTAGTTACAATGCTTGCAAGGCTTAGGTGATGAGTATTACCGAGAAGGCCGAGATACCTCTCCGACAATCGGAGTGACAAAACCTAATCTCGAAATCGCCAACCCAACAAGTACCTTTGGAGACACCTGTAGTACTCCTTTATAATCACCCGATTACGTTGTGACGTTTGGTAGTACCAAAGTGTTCCTCCGTAAACGGAGTTGCATAATCTCATAGTTACAGGAACATGTATAGGTCATGAAGAAAGCATTAGCAACATACTAAGCGATCAAGTGCTAAGCTAACGGAATGGGTCATGTCAATCACATCATTCTCCTAATGATGTGATCCCATTAATCAATTGACAACACATGTCTATGGTTAGGAAACATAACCATCTTGATTAATGAGCTAGTCTTGTAGAGGCATACTAGTGACTATCTGTTTGTCTATGTATTCACACATGTATTATGTTTCGGTTAATACAATTCTAGCATGAATAATAAACATTTATCATGATATAAGGAAATAAATAATAACTTTATTATTGCCTCTAGGGCATATTTCCTTGATCTCCCACTTGCACTAGAGTCAATAATCTAGTTCACATCGCCATGTGATTTAACATCAATAGTTCACATCTATATGTGGTTAACACCCATAGTTCACATCGACATGTGACCAACACCCAAAGGGTTTACTAGAGTCAGTAATCTAGTTCACATCGCTATGTGATTAACACCCAAAGAGTACTAAGGTGTGATCATGTTTTGCTTGTGAGATAATTTTAGTCAACGGTCTGTCACATTGAGCCGTAAGTATTTTGCAAATTTCTATGTCTACAATGCTCGCACGGAGCTACTCTAGCTAATTGCACCCACTTTCTATATGTATCCAGATTGAGACTCAGAGTCATCTAGATTAGTGTTAAAACTTGCATCGACGTAACCTTTTACGACGAACCTTTTTCACTTCCATAATCGAGAAATATATCCTTATTCTACTAAGGATAATTTTGACCGTTGTCCACTGATCTACTCCTAGATCTCTATTGCACTCCTTGCCAATCTTAGTGGTAGGGTATGCAATAGATCAGTACACAACATGACATACTTTATAGAACCTATGGCTGATGCATAGGAATGACTTTCATTCTCTTTCTATCTTCTGCCGTGGTCGGGTTTTGAGTCTTACTCAATCTCACACCTTGTAACACAGGCAAGAACTCTTTCTTTGACTGTTCCATTTTGAACTACTTCAAAATCTTGTCAAGGTATGTATTCATTGAAAAACTTATCAAGCGTCTTGATCTATCTCTATAGATCTTTGATGCTCAATATGTAAGCAGCTTCACCGACGTCTTTCTTTAAAACTCCTTTCAAACACTCCTTTATGCTTTGCAGAATAATTTTACATTATTTCCGATCAACAATATGTCATTCACATATACTTATCGGAAAGGCTGTAGTGCTCCCACTCACTTTCTTGTAAATACTGAGCTTCACCGTAAGTCAGTATAACACTATATGCTTTGATCAACTTATCAAAGCGTGTATTCCAACTCGAGATGCTTGCACCAGTCCATAGATGGATCATTGGAGCTTGCACATTTTGTTAGCTCCTTTAGGATTGACAAAAACTTCTGGTTGCATCATATACAACTCTTCTTTAATAAATCCATTAAAGAATGTAGTTTTGATATCCATTTGCCAGATTTCATAAAATGTGGCAATTGCTAACATGATTCGGACAGACTTTAAGAATCGCTACTGTTGAGAAAATCTCATTGTAGTCAACACCTTGAACTTGTCGAAAACCTTTTTGCGACAAGTCGAGCTTTGTAGATAGTAACACTACTATCAGCATCTGTCTTCCTCTTGAAGATCCATTTATATAACATGGCTTGCCGATCATCGAGCAACTCCATCAAAGTCCATACTTTGTTCTCATACATGGATCCCATCTCAGATTTCATGGCCTCAAGCCATTTCGCGGAATCTGGGCTCATCATCGCTTCCTCATAGTTTGTAGGTTCATCATGGTCTAGTAACATGATTTCCGAACACGATTACCGTACCACTCAGTGCGGATCTTATCTGGAAGACCTACGAGGTTTGGTAGCAACTTGATCTGAAGTTTCATGATCATCATCATTAACTTCCTCACTAATTGGTGTAGGAATCTTTGGAACTGATTTACGTGATGAACTACTTTCCAATAAGGGAGAAGGTACAATTACCTCATCAAGTTCTACTTTCCTCCCACTCACTTCTTTCGAGAGAAACTTCTTCTCTAGAAAGGATCCATCTTAGCAACGAAAAACTTGCCTTCGGATCTGTGATAGAAGGTGTACCCAATAGTTGCCTTTGGGTATTCTATGAAGACACACTTCTCGATTTGGGTTCGAGCTTATCGGGTGAAACCTTTTCACATAAGCATCACAACTCCAAACTTTAAGAAACGACGACTTAGGTTTCTTGTTTAAACCGTAGTTCATACGGTGTCGCCTCGACGGATTTAGATGGTGCCCTATTAAACGTGAATGCAGCTGTCTCTAATGCATAACCCCAAAACGATATTGGTAAATCGGTAAGAGACATCATTGATCGCACCATATCAGAATAAAGTACGGTTATGACGTTCGGACACACCATTACGTTATGATGTTCCATGTGGCGTGAGCTGTGAAACTATTCCACATTGTTTTATATGAAGGCCAAACTCGTAACTCAAATATTCTCCTCCACGATCAGATCGTAGAAACTTTATTTTCTTATTACGATGATTCTCCACTTCACTCTGAAATTATTTAAACTTTTCAAATGTTTCAGACTTGTGCTTCATTAAGTAGATATACTCATATCTGCTCAAATCATCTTGTGAAGGTCAGAAAATAACGATACTTGCCGTGAGCTTTAACACTCATCGGACCGCATACATCGGTATGTATTATTTCCAATAAGTCATTTTCTCGCTCCATTGTTCGGAGAACGAGTCTTTAGTCATCTTGCCCATAAGGCATGGTTCGCAAGCATCAAGTGATTCATAATCAAGTGATTCCGAAAGTCCATCGACATGGAGTTTCTTCATGCGTTTACACCAATATGACCTAAGCGGCAGTGCCACAAATAAGTTGCACTATCATTATTAACTTTGCATCTTTTGGCATCAATATTATGAATATGTGTATCACTACGATCGAGATCCAACAAACTATTTTCATTGGGTGCATAACCATGAAGGTTTTATTCATTTAAGCAGAACAACAATTATTCTTTGACTTTAAATGAATAACCGTTTTGCAATAAATATGATCAAATCATATTCATGCTCAACATAAACACCAAATAACATTTATTTAGGTTTAACACTAATCCCGAAAGTATAGGGAGTGTGCGATGATGATCATATCAATCTTGGAACTACTTCCAACACTCATCGTTACTTCCCTTCAACTAGTTTGTTCATTCGCAACTCCTGTTTGAGTTACTAATCTTAGCAACCGAACAGTATCAAATACTCAGGGGCTACTATAAACACTAGTAAAGCACACATCAATAACCTGTATATCAAATATAATTTTGTTCACTTTGCCATCCTTATTATCCACCAAATATTCAGGGCATTTCCGCTTCGGTGACCATTTCCTTTGCAGTGTAAGCACTTAGTTTCGTGCTTTGGTCCAGCTTTGGGCTTCTTTGCGGGAGTGACAACTTACTTGTCTTTCTACTTGAAGTTCCTTTCTTTCCTTTGACCTTCTCTTGAAACTAGTGGTCTTGTCAATCATCAACACTTGATGCTCTTTTTCTTGATTTCTACCTTCGTCGATTTCAGCATCACGAAGAGCTTGGGAATTACTTTTGTCATCCCTTGCATATTATAGTTCATCACGAAGTTCTACTAACTTGGTGATGGTGACTAAAGAATTCTCAATCACTATCTTATCTGGAAGATTAACTCCCACTTGATTCAAGCGATTGAAGTACCTGGACAATCTGAGCACATGCTCACTAGTTGAGCGATTCTCCTCCATCTTTGAGCTATAGAACTTGTTGGAGACTTCATATCTCTCAACTCGGGTATTTGCTTGAAATATTAACTTCAATTCTGGAACATCCCATATGGTCCATGACGTTCAAAACGTCTTTGAAGTCCCGATTCTAAGCCGTTAAGCATGGTGCACTAAACTATCAAGTAGTCATCATATTGAGCTAGCCAAGCGTTCTTAACGTCGTATCGCTCATATTGAGCTAGCCAAACGTTCATAACGTGCGCATCTGCTCCTGCAATAGGTCTGTCACCTAGCGGTGCATTAAGGACATAATTCTTCTGCTGCAGCAATGAGGATAAACCTCAGATCACGGATCCAATCCGCATCATTGCTACTAACATCTTTCAACATAATTTTCTCTAGGAACAAACATATAAAAGCATAGGGAAGCAACAACGCGAGCTATTGATCTACAACATAATTTGCAAAATACTACGGGACTAAGTTCATGATAAATTTAAGTTCAATTAATCATATTATTTAAGAACTCCCACTTAGGCAGACATCTCTCTAGTCATCTAAGTGATCACGTGATCCAAATCAACTAAACCATGTCCGATCATCACGTGAGATGGAGTAGTTTCAATGGTGAACATCACTATGTTGATCATATCTACTATATGATTCACGTTCGACCTTCGGTCTCCGTGTTCGAGGCCATATCTGTTATATGCTAGGCTCGTCAAGTTTAACTGAGTATTCGCGTGCGCAACTGTTTTGCACCCGTTGTATTTGAGCGTAGAGCCTATCACACCCGATCATCACGTGGTGTCTCGGCCACGAAGAACTTTCATAGCGGTGCATACTCGGGAGAACACTTCTTGATAATTTTAGTGAGAGATCATCTTATAATGCTACCGTCAATCAAAGCAAGATAAGATGCATAAAGGATAAACATCACATGCAATCAATATAAGTGATATGATATGGTCATCATCATCTTGTGCTTGTGATCTCCATCGCCAAGCACCGTCATGATCACCATAAATCACGGCGCGAAACCTTGATCTCCATCGTAGCATCGTTGTCGTCTCGCCAACTATTGCTTCTCGACTATCGCTACCGCTTAGTGATAAAGTAAAGCAATTACATGGCGTTGCATTTCATACAATAAGCGACAACCATATGGCTCCTGCCGATTGCCGATAACTCGGTTACAAAACATGATCATCTCATACAATAAAATATAGCATCACGTTTGACCACATCACATCACATCATGCCCTGCAAAAACAAGTTAGGCGTCCTCTACTTTGTTGTTGCAAGTTTTACGTGGCTGCTACGGGTTGAGCAAGAACCGTTCTTACCTACGCATCAAAACCACAGCGATACTTCGTCAAATAGACTCCGTTTTAACCTTCTCAAGGACCGGGCGTAGTCACACTCGATTCAACTAAAGTGAGAGAGAGACACCGCCGGTCACCTTTAAGCAACGAGTGCTCGGGCGGTGAAACCAGTCTCGCGTAAGCGTCTGGCGTAATGTCGGTCCGGGCCGCTTCATCTCACAATACCGCTGAACCAAAGTATGACATGCTGGTAGGCAGTATGACTTGTATCGCCCACAACTCACTTGTGTTCTACTCGTGCATATGACATCAACGCATAAAACCTGGCTCGATACCTTTGTTGGGGAGCGTAGTAATTTCAAAAATTTCCTACGATCACGCAAGACCATGGTGATGGCATAGCAACGAGAGGAGAGAGTGTCCGCCCACGCACCGTGAGACCGAAAGCGGAAGCGTTATAACAACGCGGTTGATGTAGTCGTGCGTCTCCACGATCCGACCGATCCAAGCACCGAGCGTCGGCACCTCCGAGTTCGCACACGTTCAGCTCGATGGCGATCCCGGACTCGATCCAGCAAAGTGTCGGGATGAGTTCCGTCAAGACGACGGCGTGGTGGCGATGTTGATGCTCCACCGACGAGGGCTTCGCCTAAGCTCGCGACGATATGACTTCTCCGCGCAGGCTTCTCCTAAGCTCATGACGATATGACCGAAGTGTAATATGGTGGAAGGGGCACCGCACACGGCTAAGGCAAGATCCGTAGATCAACTTGTGTGTCTGGGGTGCCCCCTGCCCCGTATATAAAGGAGCAAGGAGGAGGTGGCCGGCCAAGGAGGAGGCGCGCAAGGGGAGTCCTACTCCCACCGGAGTAGGACTCCTCCTTTCCTAGTAGGAGTAGGAGAGAAGGAAGGGAAGAGAAGAAGGTGCGGCCCCTCCCTAGTCCAATTAGGACTAGGCCTTGGAAGCGCGGCCTGCCCTAGGCAGCCCTCTCTCTTTCCCGCAGGGCCCAATAAGGCCCAATACTTCTCCCGGCGAATTCCCGTAACTCTCCGGTACTCGAAAAATACCGGATCATTCGAACCTTTCCGAACTCCGAATATAGTCGTCAATATATCGATCTTTACGTCTCGACCATTTCGAGACTCCTCGTCATGTCCCCGATCTCATCCGGGACTCGAACTCCTTCGGTACATCAAAACTCATAAACTCATAATATAAGCATCATCGAAACCTTAAGCGTGCGGACCCTACGGGTTCGAGAACTATGTAGACATGACCTAGAACTATTCTCGGTCAATAACCAATAGCGGAACCTGGATGCCCATATTGGCTCCTACATATTCTCGAAGATCTTTATCGGTCAAACCGCATAACAACATACATTGTTCCCTTTGTCATCGGTATGTTACTTGCCCGAGATTCGATCGTCGGTATCCAATACCTAGTTCCATCTCGTTACGGCAAGTCTCTTTACTCGTTCCGTAATACATCATCTCATAACTAACTCATTAGTTACAATGCTTGCAAGGCTTAGGTGATGAGTATTACCGAGAAGGCCAGAGATACCTCTCCGACAATCGGAGTGACAAAACCTAATCTCAAATCGCCAACCCAACAAGTACCTTTGGAGACACCTGTAGTACTCCTTTATAATCACCCGATTACGTTGTGACGTTTGGTAGTACCAAAGTGTTCCTCCGGTAAGCGGAGTTGCATAATCTCATAGTTACAGGAACATGTATAGGTCATGAAGAAAGCATTAGCAACATACTAAACGATCAAGTGCTAAGCTAACGGAATGGGTCATGTCAATCACATCATTCTCCTAATGATGTGATCCCATTAATCAATTGACAACACATGTCTATGGTTAGGAAACATAACCATCTTCGATTAATGAGCTAGTCTTGTAGAGGCATACTAGTGACTATCTGTTTGTCTATGTATTCACACATGTATTATGTTTCCGGTTAATACAATTCTAGCATGAATAATAAACATTTATCATGATATAAGGAAATAAATAATAACTTTATTATTGCCTCTAGGGCATATTTCCTTCAGTGTACTGGGTAAAGCTCGTCCGGGCTATCACATCGATGGAGCACCATCCGTGTACGGGCGTCCTTCACAGAAAAACCGATATCGTCAAATTCAACAGTTATAGGATTCTCACGAGCAAGGCGACGAACGGAAACGAGATTAGTGACTAAGTCAAGAGACACAAGAACATTAGACATATGCACAGGAGTGGAAGTAGAAGGAAAAGACATATGACCAACGTGAGTAATGGGTAGAGAGGAACCTTTACCAACGGTGATACGGGTGGGAGTATGAACGGGAGTGGCAGACGTGAGGTTACCGGGATGAGCAGTCATGTGAGCAGTGGCGCCCGAGTCCATGTACCAGTCACCACCGCCACCATAGGAGCTCGGTGGGAGCAGAGTCTTGATCTGGCGAGCAGGGCGGGTCCCTGGCGGTGGCACCGAGGCGAGTAGGATCCTCCGTGAGGCAGCATGGAGCAGCCCGAAGGCGGAGCGGCGGCGGCGCCGTGGGTGGGCGCGGCCCCATAAGCCCGGCGTGCGGCGGCGCCATAAGCCGGCACGGACCCGTCTGCGGGCGCTGGCGGGAGGGCGGCACCATAGCCGCTGTAAGGAGCGGCGTTCTGCGCGGCGAAGAGGGCCTGGTGACCCGCCGGTCGGGGCCCAAGGATGCCCGGAGCCGGAGCCCGAGGGACCGGCATGGAGTGCGCGTGGACGACACCTGTCCACGGGTTGGTGCCGTACGTCCATGGAGGAGTCACCTGCTGCAAAAAAACGCGGTGCTGAAGCTTGTTGTCGGTGAAGAGGCCGTTCAGCTTGACCCACAGGGCGTGGGCGTCGTCGCGGGCGCTCACGACCGTGTGGAACAAGTCCTTGGAGATGGTGGTGAAGAACCACCGGATGATCGTGGCGTCGATCGTGGTCCACTCGGCGTCATCCACCATGGCGCGGGAGTCCAGGGTGCCATCCACGTGGTCCACGAGATTGTTCTCGTGGAAGAGCAGCGTGAAGTACGTCTTCCACGCGAAGTACGTGGAGTTGGAGGCGTCGAGGATAACAGGACGCGTGCGTGGACGTTGATGTCGCGGATTTCGGTGGGGTCGACGACGAAGGGATTGGAGTAGGTGGGGGCGTTGGACGACATGGCGGCGGGGTGGTGGAAAGCGGCGGGCGGCGGTGGCAGGCGGGCGGCGGATCTGGCGGCGCCCGTGAGGCGGCGCGGCGTGGGGAGAGGGGCGGAGGAGGGAGGCGGCGGGAGGAGAGGCGGAGGCGGCGGCTTGGGGCGGCGGCGGCGGCCCGAGGCGGCGGCTAGGGTTAGCGGAAGCGGGGAGATCGACTTGTCATAGATACCATATAGAGAATGATTTGGTGCATTGATGATTGATTGATCGTGCACTAGTCACATATATATAGGTACAAAGGATGCGACCGGTATCTTGTCTCCTAAGATACACGTACGTACAGAGAAAGACAGATACTACAGGTACTGCATTCAGGACCCAGACCTACGTACGTGTACATATGTTCAACACTTTTCCGTCCGCTAGCTCTTGCGTGGAAATTCAGCATCGACTCGCGGTCGATGCCGTGGATAGTCGATCGACGATCGATGCCCTGAGCGGATAATTTTCAGCGGCCTCTGTAGCTGTTGTGTGCCTGGCCGCACGCCGTGTCGAGCCAAGGGCACGCGCCTTCACCTTGGAGGCGAGGCAATCTCCTAACATCGCACATTTCAGAGCTTTCCCGGACAAGAAATGAGTGGATAACGACTGACTGACCAATGTGCTCTCACTTTCGTCCTTCATCCAGTTGGCTGGCTAGCTAAGAAATAGTACTCCGACTATTCCCAGGTATATCCAGCTAGCAACTCTGTTTCCTACCAGATTAATTTCTTTTTTTTTTCTAAAAAGAGGAATACCCCGATCTTTGCATCAAGCGATGCACAGCAGATTAATTTGTGATGTTCATCTAGTTTTTTCATGGTAATACGTGCCTTCTCCCTACAATAAGATCAAGTTACAAGCCCGTCCAGTCTCTCATCTTTGACCGCGACGCTATGTTGGCACGTATTGACGAGGTGGTCTTCGCGAAAAAGCTTGGCCGCTTGCTCACCGGCTTGGATGTAGCTTGTCCTGGGTCTGCCAAGGCGATTGCTTGCCTCCTAGCGGAGGAGGTTTCTACGGGCAAAATGAAGAAGGTGAAGAAGGCTATCAGGAGCATAGGCAAGAAGACCGGCGTCATTAGGAAGGCGTCATGCTGCTTAATGGAGGATGCTCAGTGTTTTGTCATCCATCTTGATTGACTCGCCTCTGTGGATTTGGTGGCGTTCGTGGTTTTATTTGAGAGTTTCGTTGCGATGTCATTTTGCGAGGGTTTATGATTGTTGCATGTTACGTATGTTTGTTGGGTTGACCGTGGTGTCATGGAGTTTCTTTCTTAGCGAGTAGTCCACATGTGGTCTATATGAATCGGTTTTCGCCCGGTTTTCCGTTAATTAACTGGGCAATTCTCTTCTTCTTAATTAATCGATGAGGCAAATCTTTTGCCTCCGTTTCCAAAAAGTTACAAGCGGGGGAGGTAGGGGTCTTGTATATAGTTCCTTTGGGTGCCAATGATCATGTTCCTTGTAGCCAATTCTGTGGCCTACGTTCTCCCTCCTCAATGAAAACGACATGCAACATTGTGTTGCTTGTTCTTGAAAAGTAAAAGTTGGATCAACACGCACACTGTCGCCCTAGCATAAATACAACCACGAAGACCAGTTCATTGACGGAATCGAAGCGAGATCACTGGACGCGCACGTCACCTGCTATTTTCAGGACGCATCGCCCGCAAGACCTGTACACGAGCCTAGCCAGATGGCCCAACAAACAATATACTACTACTAGTTTGGTTAATTAGAAGATGATCGATCTGGTGTTAGTATCCCACCGCTTTGTTAACTATCAGGAGACAAGACGAACATGATGCTAAGCTGGCCATTAGTTAACTCGCAACTACGTCCACGTCTTGCTAAGCAAATCTATGCGTTGACCTAATAACATGACAGGATTACCAACAGATAAACGTCTGCTCATAAGTCGCAACACGTGTCGTCCTTGTTATGTTTTGTATATATAATAAGAGCAATCTTGCTAATTATACGCAAGATTGCGTGCTCTCGCCAATTTGCTTTCTGCTGATGCACAATTATGTAGCAAGAAATGGCATCCAATAAAAGAAGTTTTAGTTTATACGGTCACAGGATGCGCCATGGAGAGGAAGCAGGTCATGACGTATGTTTGCATCAGTTTAAGTTTTGGATTTTTTTTGCTTGCGCACGATCGATCTCAATGTAATCATGCAGCTACCTGTGAAAAACCACAGAAAGACACTGCCGTTCTTGCTGACAATTAACCACAAAATTGACACCACGGGTTCCTTGTGGATCATTTTCTAGAGAGAAACCCCTTGTCTACAGATGTCTTGTCAATCTCAGTCTCTTAGTCTTCAAGCCTGATCTGAAAGTATATCTGCATATGCAGGTGTGTGCAAGGTCTTTCAGTTTCGTCACTGCAAGATAGCTACCGATACCTAGCTCTATCTACCCCTCCACGTCCGTCAGTCATCAGTTAATGAGATGGGTTTGATTTGATTTTATGGAACCCATCAGTGGCTGGTGGAAAGATATGAGAGGAACCAATACTAGTGTTATTGTTTGCCGAAGAAAGGATCGAGGCCTCGAGGGGGCTTGCCTGCACTTTGATCTCGCGAGTTACAAAAGTTGTACCCCTACTAAAATTGTACTAAAACAGAGTCAATTAATATGGATCAAAGGGAGTAACTCTCATTTTCTTTAGAAGAATAGCTAATCCTCAAGAACCCATATATTTGAAGCGAAATTAGCCTAGTCTGTTCAAGTGGGATGGTGTGATGACGATGACATCCCTATGGTGGACTTATATCCTTGGGCTCCGTCATCGCGACAATGTTTGCTCCAGCGCCGGCGTGGAGCTCGGGAGGTAGTCTAGAGAGGATGCAGATAGTGGTCTGCGTTGGAGGTAATTGCAAGACGATGGATCATGTGATGAGTTTGTGGTTGTCGGCTGGAAGGTATGGTTTCCTCCTCCGATATCATCATCGAGCGAGGGTGTCAGATATGAAGTTCGATGTTATGTCCGAGGTGCTACCCTGGCCAGATTCTTTCACGACAATGGCTTCGCCTTTTGTAAGCTACTTTGGAGGTTCAAAAAGTTGCATGTAAGTGATGGAGCCGCGTCAAGCTCGGGTGAAGAGGTGCCCATCATATTTTTCTTTGATGGATGTTGTGGTGATGCCGGAGGTGGGTGGCAGGCATTTACGTCAAGCTTAGGGTTTTCATCAGTCTTGATTGCAATTTTCCTTCTTGGTTGGTGGTTCTTTGTGCAAATGCTAGAGTTTGATTGTTTTCTAGTTTTTGTTAGGTCGGTATCTACGTAACTTGCATTTCATCCTTATTATATGAGTGATAAACGTATTACCATGAAAAAAAATCAGCGTTACGGCTGTGTTGTCCCAGCCACTCCACCTAACTAGCTTTGCTTGCAATACAACAACGTGCATCACAAATAACTCAACGCAACCGTAATAGTTACTGTAGCGAACATCTTTAAGAAAAGTGTACACTTTTTCTGTAAGTGTATATTTTGAAGAAGTGCGAACAGTTTTGAACTTGTGAACATATTTTCGTACACCTGCAAAAAAAGAACATATTTTCATAGACAGGAACATTTTTTCGCATATGCGAACAAATTTAATTTGAAACTGCAGGAAATGTTTTTGAAAAACGTGAACCATTCTTTGAAGTTGTGAACAAATTACGAAATTCTGAAAAAAATTATAAACCGTGATTTTTTGAACTAATATTTCTCCACAACTTACAGAAAAAACGAAGGGATCTTTGAAACACAAATAAATTGCTAATTTGCGAATAAAAATTAAAACTTTTTTTAAAATCGGGAACATTTTTTGAAATTTCAAGACAAAATTTGAAAACACAAACATAATTTGGAAAATGTGGAAACAAGAATGTTTTTGAAATTGGTGAACAAAAATTTGAAACTGAACAATTTTGAAACTCCTGAAAAAGTGAAAACGTGCACATTTTTTAAATTTGCGAACAATTTTTTAAAATGGGAAAATGTTTTGAACTGCCCGAACATTTTTTGAAAATTGTGAACAAAAAATTGAAACTGAACAATTTCGAAACTCCTGAAAAAGAATGAAAACATGCCTATTTTTTTAATTTGCGAACATTTTATTAAAACGGGAACATGTTTTGTACCGCCCGAACATTTTTTGAAATTTGTGAAAAATTTTGAAACTCAAAAACGAAAATGTGCACATTTTTTTTAAATTTGTGAACAATTTATTTAAAATGGGAACATGTTTTGAACCACCCGAACATTTTTTGAAATTTGTGGATAAAAATTTGAAACTGAACAATTTCAATACTTCTGAAAAAATGAAAACGTGCACATTTTTTGGAATTTACGAACAATTTTTTAAATGGGATCATTTTTTGAAACTAAAACAATGTTTTAGAAATGGAACATTTTCTGAATTTATGACCAAAGTTTGAACTCACAAACAAATTTTAAAATTTGAACATTTTTATGTTTTTGGAACATTTATGTGAAAAAGTTGAAGTAAGAAAAAATAAAATCAAAAAAGGAAAGAGAAACGAAAAACAAACAGAAAAAAAGGACATAGAAACAAGAAAAGAAACAAAAAATGACAAAAAGAAAAAGGGAAAACGAAAAAAACACAAATTAAAGGGAAACCGGTCAAAGAAAATAAACTGGTTCAGGGAACTTTCTGAAAAGTTCCCAAAACCGGATGATATAGTACATGAAGTGCGTTTGTAATAATGGGCTAGCCCATCGCGTCGGTCGGTCGCTTCGCCTGTGCGAAGTGCCGACAGCTTGACGCAGCGCGCGTCAAATAGGGAATTCCCTCCTATACCGTGGACCATGTCAAATTGCCATCTTTTCACATAGGGGAGCTCGTGTCTGGACCGGCCCATTGCTTCGCACTGTAACACTCAGAAAGAAGTCTATTTTTCACCCTCAAATATAGCCTGAGGGACAAATACCCCCCTGAACTCGAGTAAATTGCAAAAAACCACCACAATTGGGGACCCTAATTCACAAAACCGCCACCATTCGATTTTTTTCCAAAAAACCACCAACATTGCGGTGACAGTTTTCAAAAAACACTAATTGAGTAGTTAGAGCTCTTTGAGTGAAAATCTGACCGCTAGGTCCCATTGTCAGGTGTCACGTGGCCTGGGTACAGACGGTGCTCCTCACACGTCGTTAGAAAGTGTGGCTCCCGTTAAGCTAGACGTAGGACCCACCCATCAGTGTGTTTGCTCCTCTGTCTTTCTCAAGCATTCTTACAAACACCTCTTGTGCACCGCCATCGCCATCTCCGTCACGGAGCTGAGCTGCTCATCCAGGGGGCCGTCCAGGGTCGCCGTCGGCTGATGGTGTCGGACCCGGCGTGAGGTCGCGGCGCAGCCATGGCCGGAGCCGGCGAGGTAGCTGGTCGTGGGCGAGCCGGCATGTGTGGCTCCATCCATCTGGACCGGCGGCGCGCGGCGTTAAGCGAGATCGGAGGGATAGGAAGCGCCGCGGGAGGATCTGGAGGTGGTGGCCGCGCCGAGCAAGCTGGCTAGTCGTGGCCGAGCAGGCGGCGCGATCTTGATAGGGCGGCGGCGTGCGTGGCTGCAGGCGCCGCAGGCTGCGTTCATCACCGTACCCCGGAGGTGCCAGCCACCGTCTCCTGTCATGCACATAGGAATGGCGCCGGGCTGGGCCTCCTCATGCCCAGGAGCTGCCCGACGACGCCGACGAGGTCGCGAAGTGGAGGAGCTGGATCAGGCGGGTGGCGAAGTGGAGGCGGGCTAGCCTGGGGGTCGGCGTCGCCCTCGGATCCGTCGTCGGGGCTGCTGGGGGGGGCGCCGCTTGGATCCATCGCCGGGCGGCAAACCGGATGCGCGGCGCGGTGGGCATCGCCGTCGAGTCTGGCGCCACGACGCGCTCCGTGTGCGGGATGGGGATCCGGCCCTCGAACCTGTCCTCGACTGATTCCGCGCTGACGACGGCGACGAAGTAGTAGCCGGAGTGCAGCTGTGGGGAGGCGGCGGTGAGGTGCAGGAGCCAGAGCTATGTGGCGGCAGCGTTGGCATGGTCAACGGAGACCCCGGCTGTGTGTGTCTGTGAGGCTTACGGGTGGCCCCCTTCTTCTATCCTTTTTGTATCATATAGGTCAGGTCAAACGGTGTCAAGTTGCATTGCCACATCAGCACTTACAGCAGGCCCCATCTGTCAGATATGGTGTTAACATGCATTTAGTAACCAATCAGTGTTTTTTGAAAACTGTCACCGCAATGTTGGTGGTTTTTTAAAAAAGAAACGAATGGTGGCGGTTTTATGAATTAGGATCCTTAGTTGTGGTGGTTTTTTTGCAATTTACTCCCTGAACTCAAATTTGGTATGATCTTAACCCCCAATCCCTTAAAACCGGGTAAATCTCCCCCTTAGGTGGTTTTGCATCAATTTTAGGCGGTTTTGGGGCCAGAAAGTGTGACGTGGCATGATCAGAACTCTATCTGCTCGCCTCCCGATGCACGTCGTCTGCCATGGCGCCGCCTCCTGTTTGCGCCGTTGTTGTTGCTGTTCCTCTCACTCTACGCGCTCCTCGAGGGCACCGGCGACGGCGACACGATCTCCATGGCCTACGAACAGATCGCAGCGCGGTGGGACGGGCTGCCGGCGCCCCGATGCTTTGCGACTCGTCGTTCCTCTCCCGCCGGCTGCCGCTCCAGTTTTTAGCTGCGGCGGGGTGGGTCGTCCTCGTCGCGCAGTGCATGTAGCCGCTCCAGTAGGTGTTGTACCGTCCGCTCATGTTTGACCTGGCCACCACGCCCGTTCCATGCTGGCTGGCCGGCTCACTACTCTCGCTCGCTCTGCGCAGGTGGTGGACGGCGGGCGTGGGTGCTTGTTCGCCGCGGGCGCCAGCTAAAACTAGCTGTCGCGTGCTCCAGGAAGATATGGGACCCCGACACGCCGTCCGCGCCGTGGGAGCCGCTCCCTCCGCTGCGGGACTGGGCGGTGAACTGGCACGCCGGAGACGCCGCCTGCTCAGGCTGGGAGATCTGTATGGTCAACCTACGCGGCAGCGGCGCCAAGGAGGCTGTGGCGTTCGACCCCGTGGCCTGCAGGTGGGAGGACATGCTCGGTAGGTGGAAGGGCCCTGCCGCAGCGTTCCAGGGCGACGGTGACATGATCTTCGCCGTGGACGAGGAGCACGGCGCGCCCAACGCTTACGGGGGATCTGGACGAAAAGCCAAACCGTAGACTAAGAAGAAAACTGGGTTGAGGATTTGGACGGCAACAACTTCTACAGCAGCATCCTCGTTGCCATGGTCTACAACGACGTCCATTGCGAATGAAGAGAAAAGAATGGAGCAAGGATGAACTGGTTTGATGCAAAGAAAACTGGTCTGGTGCCATGTCAAGAGTCAAACACCTAATCATCTTCCAAAACCACCTAAAATCTGACAAGTCGACAGCAAAACCACTGAAGGGAGTTATATATCTGGTTTTGAAGATTTTGGGGTGGAAATTGCACCTCGAGTTCAGGGAGGTATTTGTCCCTCAGGACGCATTTGAGGGTGAAAAATGAACTTCTTTCTAACACTCATGATACAGTAGCGAGCAGGAGGGGAAACAATAACGTGACGACAATTATAGTGCCTGTTTTATTGTAGTTTTTGGAAAATTAAACATAGAAGAAGATATGTACAAAGTGTGAATATTTTAAAAAACAAACTGTGATAGTTCTTCTAAAATAGTGAGCATATCAAAATTTTGAAACGTTGCAAAAGTGAACATTTTTAAAACACGACATTTTTGTCAACGTGTTATTTTTCAAATTTGGAAACTTTTTGAACACATGGAACATTTTTTTACAATTTCTGAATTTTTTAATTTTTAATATTTTATGAAAAGCTTTTTTTTTCAAATTTCTCAACAATTTTCGAAACACAATAATTTTGTCAAATGTCCAAACATGCCCCAGCGGCGAATAGGATTTCCGCACAGGGGCAGCACTACGCACGCACACACGTCCATGTCTAGCCCAGGACCCAAACCAAATAGGCCCAGAACTGTTGACACGTCACCAGCCTCCCTCCACCCCCACCACGCCCTCTCTCGTCTCGCTCACGCTGTCTCGCAATCGTTCCTCTCCACCCACTGCCGTCTCAAGAAAAAAAAATCGTTCCTCTCCACCTTCCTGACGCGAGCTACGCTGCACCGGCGGCCGACGCGGCATCGGCGGCGGAGGTATGCTCCCCTCCCACCCGAAACTTTCCCCTATCCCACACCTATTATCTTCCGTTTCTATCAGCTGAACCCTCTAAGACCTAGTTCCGTGAGATGGAATTTAGCAGCCCCTTTGGGCACTGACGACAGCCCTACTTCAGAGGCACCTCAAATAGATGCTCATGAATTTGGTTGGGCATTTCACCGGCAGTAACTCGATCTAGTTTTCCTTCGTAATCGATTGTAGCACGATTCTTGTTCCTAGTAGTATTTGGCAACAGCTCAGTAGGTAACTTACTTTGGTGATAGTTCTAGTCCCATTCAAATTTCAATTAAACTGAATTTGCGTGCAATGGGTTAGCTCTAGTTACCAGTGCAAGCAAGATGTCACTAGGGTAATTAATTTGATTTTGCAAACTGTATCTGCTCATATGGAAATGCAGGGCCTCCCGAGCGTTTTAGGCAGTCATCTCTTAGATGCCTTTTTGTATCCCGCGTCTGGCATGTCTTTCATCAGGAATTATCATCCACATTGAAATATTCTTTTATACAGAAGGTGCTGTTAGATCGACTGTCTAAGAAAATATAGAGGGGTCTTTCTGTCCTCTGCTCGTACCTGAAGCAAGCGTGGAGGGGCTGCTCTAATAGGTCTATGCACCCTGTGTCAATCTCCTTTCAACCATTCACTGCAACTCCAGCGGGCAATTTTCCCTCAAGGTAAGTTTTTGCCTGCTGGACCTGTATTCAGTTTCTTGGCCAACTCTTGTGTTTCCTTTAATTTTAACCCTGTTTCTTGTTTTTTTGGCATTAGGACCACTAATGTGAGGTCTCGCCGTGATTTTGTCAAGTTGCCGACAGTTGAAAGAAGTAGTGGATACCGTGCCATGAATTCCGGACCAAATTCTGCTTCCAGGTCTGAAACGACTGGGGAACAGGATTATGCTGTGGGAGAGAATGATGGTGTGATCATAGTCGACCATGGGTCACGGCGACAGGAATCTAATCTCATGCTAAGTAATGGACCGATTATTTTCTGTGAATTTTATGGTGTTCCCCATGGTGCTTATCTTGAGTAGTAATTTCTTGAAAATTGCAGACGATTTTGTTACTATGTTCAGGGCAAGGACTGGCTACAGGATTGTTGAGCCTGCTCACATGGTATGCTTGTTGTTCTTGCAATTTTTGTGCAATTGCTTTTCTGATTAGGGAGGGAGGTGCAGATTCTAAATTTGTTAAACTCTGCTTTAAGCCTGCAGCCCTTTGCCAATTTTATGACAGTAAACTGGCAATCAGTAAATCAACTTGTAATTTTGATTTCAGGTTACATAAAGCATTTCTGGATTTAATTTTCCCTTGCTTGCCACTGAACATGGCTGCAGATTTCTAATGGAGTGCAGGCTATTCTTTGAAACTACCTTGTACTGGCCAACTCACAAGACCGCTCTCTGCAGAAAAATAAAAAATAACTAACATGGTCACTCATTTAGAATTCTCTATCTGACATGATTTTATTCAGTAGCTTCTTTCTATTTACCAATGAGAATCTGTATATATACCGCTGTACTTTCTTATTTTCTTCTGTTAGCAATGGGAGAATTTCCATGATCACTCATTTGGATTCTCTGACATTCCTCTCATTCGAGTCCATACATATTTTGTTGGCAACATCCACAAAGGAACACTTTGAGTTTAGGTTAACATCATTTGTCAATCTAGTTGAGGATACTAACTATGTTTAATGGTCTAAATCGTCAGCTTATGCGTCTAAGATAAGCATCTGCCACTGTTAATGTTACTCATGTTGCGGTTTCTGATGCTTTGTAGTAACAATGTGACATAAGTAATTTAAAATTCGTTTCCAAAGTACTGATTTAGAAATATTTGTGAAGACATTGTCTTCATAAGTAGTTTTTCAAAATTATTCCTAAAAGATATCTGTGGCATAATTGGGAGTTTACTTGTTGATTGAAACATTACTCGGAGCTATTTTAACAAATATTTAAGTTGGTATGATAATACAATTCTAGCAACACGTTGGCTTTTTATGTTGGTATCTATTTGTCCATTCTTTGCTATTTAGTTGTACTACTAAACTATATATGGTCTGGAGACTCTGGGGCAAATAAATCATATTTATCTAGTTCTTTTTTCTATGCATTTGACAAAATGAAGGAGCTCGCTGAGCCTACCATTAAAGAAGCATTTGGAAAATGTGTCCAGCAAGGAGCATCCCGCATTATTGTCAGCCCATATTTCCTTTCACCTGGACGGCACTGGAAACAAGTAATATTTTCAGTTATTTAACATCGGTATTCAGTTTATTAAAATGTTCAATGCAGAAGTAGGCAGCGATTTCTGTGTAATATCTTAATGCTTACATAGCTATAGTAAGAAAATATTTCTCATTCAATTCTTCACTGTTTTTCCTCAGGATATACCTTCTTTAGCAGCAGAAGCCTCTAAAGAGCACTCTAACGTGGCCTACATTGTCACTGCTCCTCTTGGATTGCATGAGCTTATGGTGGTATGTGCTCATTAATTCCCCCATAGTCTGTCACACTATGCATTGTGCAGTCTCATTTTCTTATGAGAACTAGTTGTTAATCGAAAAGTAAACTAGATGCCCGCTGAAAGTTGGAAACTGCATTTTTTAGACAACTTATTCTTCCAGCCCTCCAGAAAAATCATGAAAAGGAATGTGGATTTTCCTTGATAAGTAGATCTACTAAAATCTCCACCCTTTTGAATTTCCTACATTTTTCTTGAAGGGAATGTTGAACTTCTCTACTAAAAAGGCATAATAGTTTTTTTTTCTGAACCATGACTAAAAGAGTTATTGAACACGATGGATTAATTTTTCATTACCTTAGCATGCCATTATGTCACTGTGTTATATTCTTGTAAATTTTACTTGTAGATCACTGTGGTATTTGATTCTATACTGTATCAGTATGTCACTTTGTTGCTATATTAGTAAGCGGTATGCCAGTAGTCTGAAATTATCGTGATAATCTGCTTTAATTCGGTAATATGGTATTTATAGATAGCAGACCAAATCGAATATACCACCTACTCCACTGTTCATATTATCCCAGGCAATCTCCTCTTTTTTTTTGACAATCAAGAAGAGCAATCTCCTCTTCAGTCTAATCTCAAAGTTGATTGGCTACAAATTCCACGGCAAACATGTTTCTGCAGGATATTATGAATGACCGCATCAAGTACTGCCTGAGGCACGTTGCAGGCGATGCCGATGAGTGTGCAGTATGTGCTGGGACTGGAAAGTGCCACCTCTACTCCTGATGATGATGACATGAGAGTTGCTCGAAAGTCTAATCAGGACGCCCTGTTTTTGGCTCATTGGCAACGCAGATTGATGGCCGAGGCCAATAATTCCATCTTGTTAACCCATGCTCCTTGTTATGTGCCATGTGATCAGAAAACATTTGTGACAATGATCTCGGCGGAATTGTTCAGCTTGTAGATCTAGAGTGTTTTCAGCAGTCTGAACAAGAAAGCATGACAAGAAAGTGTAAATTTGTCATGTAAATCAAACACTGCCTGGTATGCACCACGAACACTGCCTGGTATGCGCCATCGCCATCCTCCGCCTCTGGGTTATTCTTTCTCCCTGCTGCCTTTTTCGCCGTCGCTATGTATACGCGGTCCTTCCCGTTTATTGTTGCTTGTTGCGGCCGGACTGCCGCCTCTGTTAAAAATACAAGACACGTTTGATTTTCTGTAGCCTTTCACACATGATTAGAAACACAATTTCCACCAATAACATGCTTACAAACTTAGTACTAAAAGATACGCAACATTTTTTCATTGCAAAACATAAGAAAACGATGTTACTCTTGCATGCTAACTCCATATACTTCCGCATGTATTAGCGTCAATGTTTTGTTGGCGACAAGAAAACTTATGCGTCTTAACTTACATTTTGGAATGGCGGGAGTAGTACAAACCATCTCCATGTCTGCTTCTGGTTTCGGAGGATCTTCGTTGGATCCAGGTCATCCCTGTTGACGTTGTCTTCGGCCACCTAGTTCCTCTTTATGCATGCCACCTCTACTCACATCAGCATTCAACCCTCAACTGCATGCAGGGTGTCATTCTTTTTGAGCATCTTTTTTATCGTTCTCCTGATTATTCGGCACTTCATTTGCCTGGTTGTATTTGCTATGTTCTTCTTGCCTTCATGAACGCACCAAACTGGCTGCTTAGTCTGTCAAGTGCGTCTTCTTAGGACACAGTGAGATTTGAACACTAGAAGAGAATTAGACTTGAAACTATGGTAAGCACTTTTAGTAGTGCAGACTCCTGCAGCTGTGTGCTTCCATACGAGTCTATCCATAAAATCACAAGCATATACAGGATACGAGAAATTAACACCGTATTATTAGCGCCAGATAAGTTTTTAATAAGAGGAACATTCAAGTTTTGGATTGAGGAAATCAAAGATGAGAGACCGTCTAAGGGTAAATAAATCCTTGATTTTGAATTCAACGATGACTATGATATTTCCCCAAAAAGGGTACCTAGGTTCATCCCAGATAATAGTATGCCTTTACAAATTTGCAAGGTGCACAATCTAAAGAATTATGATTTATCTTTAAAACTGAGCTCTTGAAGACAGATTTAGGCACATGCTTAGGGCAACTCTAGCTGACCCCATAGAAATGGTTAACTCCTCAAAATATTAAACGTACCTAGCCGAACCCCTATCCGGTTAGCTCCTCAAAGGAGTTAACTTCCAGAACCCACCAAATTCACGCTACTACTTTATCTCGTGCTTGTATACTTGCCTATGAGTATATTATACCTACCAGACATCTATTCTTTATTATATCTAGCTCTAAACACCTAAACTCACAAAGGCCTATCATGAATGTCTTGAAAAAAAAAACTATAATAGACAGACATTTTGTCGAAGTTTATATTTGAATTTCAACAAGAAAATATTAGGCCTGATCTCTGACTTTAGCAAAATTTCCACATAGGTATGCCACGTCAGCCTTACAAGTGGGCCCAACCGGTCAGTTTGGCTATTTTCGCGAGCTTATCCAACTATTAGTGCTCTGTGTTATTCGTTAGCCACAAAAATGGTTGTTTCTTGTGCCCTGTCTCAGATGTGGTACCAAGTTGTTCCCCTAGCCTCAAGTGTGGTGGTTTTGGGTAAATAACTCTTAGCATTCTCAGCTAGCTGGAGGATCAAGGATCGGGTTTTAGTTGTCATGGATCTCCCTCTTTAGATGATTGTGATATGCTGGAGTTTTAATGTGCTTGCCATGAGCCAGGAGTCCGGGACATCTATTGCCCCGAGAAATTGGCAAATTGCACACGTCGGGAAATAATTAAAAAATACACAATAATACACACACATACATCATTTATCAGTTAAAAGTTCATCATTTAATTGCTGCATGTCGCTAAGTCAGCTCGTGTATTAATTAACGTGCACTAAGTTAATGTTTTTTGGTCTTGTATTATTACTATAAATATGTTTTTTTGCGGGTAAATATGTTAACCTTCTCATGAGATATCACACGCTAGGAGACTTCAAAAAGAGAAATGGAAGTTTAGGAAATACTTGACACTTTCTTGGTTCATATTAATCATGTATGTTGCTAGAATGTTAAAATACTTAACACTTTTCTTGTTTGTTAGTCATGTACTCCCTTCGTTAAGATGTTTCGGATATAATATGGACTACATATAGATTGAAATGAGTGAATATACACACTAAAACGCGTTTATATACATCGGAATCAGAAGGAAAAAAAAACTACTCCTCCAATCCACATCTTATATTTGTGAACGGAGGGAGTATGTTGCTAAAATTAATCCCACCCTCTAGATTAGAAATAGTGGATAATCATTTTGATGTTATGCAGCGGCCAAGGGCTAATGAACTACTAGCTGTTAATTATGTCGGAGTAAATAGGGATCAAGGCAAGGCATTGGCGTTGTATAGTTTGTCAATGTAACTGCATTTCTTGTCTTGATCCAAACGTGTGTCAGTCACAACACGTGGCGCCCAGTTAGTTTAATCGATCGATGATTCTCGGCATAATCTGCCCCTTGATCCCGCCCTTTTTCATCACCACTCGGCACTTCTTTTGCACATACTACATGATTAATTGCACAAACTGGAGCTATTGCAATACAAGATGATGCTGAAGATGGTATAACAAATAACCCACACAAACCCATGATCCTTTCCTGTAAAATTGGTAAATGTGCTCCGGTTACTTCATTTCAAAAAATTTAACTGTAATTAGCCCACACCGATCTGACAACCTAGCAGCCTACCTGCCAATAGCAACTACCTGTCCATAGTAATCTTTAACTTAAAGTTCTTTACAGTTTGTGAGATCACTTCAACAAACGTATGGTGATTCCATCAGCAAAATTACATGCACCAAGAACTGGTAAGCGGCAGGAACTTAAATTCTTTGCATGAAAATTCCCAGACAAATAAGGGAAAAAAAAGTACGGGTGGAACTAAAAAGTTGCATCTCAAGTTGTCAATAAGATTGACAATGAAGCACCACCGTATGTTTAAGATTTGGTAAGGAACATTTTTCACTCTCAACATGAGGAACACACCAGGCTACATAGAGCATCTTTGCCAAAACTTGACATAAGCAGTATCATTGCTGAAGAATTTGTTCATATATCGTTCCTCTAAACTTGTTTGGAGTTGATGATGAAACAACTTCGGTTTTCAATCCTTTGAACAGCCTCTGGTTTTTAAGCACTTTTCATCTGCAAAAAAGAAAAAGAAAACAACTATTTAGAGCTATAAAATTATTAGTCACATCTATTGCATAAAAAGTAGCTGGCACGAACATGCATTTGATAGACCTTAGATCGGAGTGGGCTAGGAGATCCGGTAACCTACCTTCTCCTGATGCGGACGAACTCGATCCAGCACCGGCCATGATGGTGTGGTGACGGCGGCGATGTGGACTGAGATGGCGGCGGTGGTGTGCTTCCCGTGAGCACCGCGCTTACCCTAGATCGGTAGGGATTGTAGGTGGGGATTGTGGCAGCGATTAACCTCATAAGTCATGCCCCGGCCCCCACCTCTGTTTATATAGCGCGGGTCACAGGGGCCCACCAACCATTGTTTGGTTGGGCGCCCCCGATCAGGGCGCGAGTCATGGGGCCTGTTTGACCCGTTGGGTTCGAACAGGAGAGAGATCAATCTAACATTCTCCCCCTTGATCTCAACTTTACTTTTAACCTTATACTTTCTAGTTTATTTGTTTCATCACATATTGGTACACAGAGCATGTTTCATCGTCACAGCTCAATTGCCGATAGAATCATTCAGCTACAACATACGTTTTGTTCAGAAACAAATTCTGTTCCTTTTGGGCCTATCCAGGAATCATAAGGCTTTCCCTTAAACCCATGTCGGCTAAGTGTTCCTTAAACACATTGGGTGGTAAGCCTTTCGTTAGCGGATCCGCAAGCATATCTTTTGTCTTTATATGCTCGATACTTATAGTTTGATCCTGGATTTTATCTTTCACAACATAATACTTTGTCTCTATTGTTTTGGCAGCATTACTCGACTTGTTGTTGTGAGCGTAAAATACCATGGGCTGATTGTCATAATACATCTTTAGTGGTTTGTGAATACAATCTACCACTTTCAAGTCGGGTACAAATTTCTTTAGCCATATCGCCTGCCCATGGCTTGAAGCATGCTATGAATTCTGCATACATCGTGGATGATGCAACTGTCGACTGTTTGGAGCTTTTCCACGAAATAGCTCCCCGGCGAGGGTGAATCGTATCTGACGTGGATTTTCTATCATCTTTGTCCCCATAAAATCTGCGTCTGAATACCCTTTTATCTCTAGGGAATCAGATCTCCTGTATGTTAGCATGTAGTCCTTCGTGCCTTGCGCATAACGCAATGCTTTCTTTACCATCTTCCAGTGCTCTATGCCTGGATTCTCTTGATATCTACCGAGTACCCCGGTGATAAAGGCTAAGTCAGGGCGAGTGCACACTTGTGCATACTGCAAGCTGCCAACTGCCGAAGCATATGGTACTCCTTTCATTTGATCGATCTCGTACTAGTTTTTGGGACATTGGAATTTCCCAAAACTATCGCCCTTAACTATAGGAGCAGGTGTGGCTTTACTCGCATGCATATTATACCTTTTAAGAACCTTTTCTAAATATGCTTTCTGCGATAGTCCTAAGACTCCATTGTTTCTATCTCGGTGAATTTCTATGCCCAAAACATATGCTGCTTCACCAAGATCTGTTATGTCAAAATTCGAGGATAAGAACTTCTTTGTTTCTTGTAGTAGACTAACATCACTGCTAGCAAGCAGAATGTCATCCACATACAAGATTAGGAAAATATATTTCCCATTTTTAAACTTTGCATAAATGCAGTTATCCTCAATATTTTCTTTAAATCCAAAGCTTTTAATCGTTTGATTAAACTTTAAATACCACTGCCTAGAGGCTTGCTTTAATCCATAAATGGATTTCTTGAGGCGGCATCCCATATTTTCCTTGCCTTCCATGATAAAACCCTTGGGCTGTTTCATGTAGACATTTTCTTTTAAATCCCCATTGAGAAATGCCGTCTTTACATCCATTTGATGTAACTCTAAATCAAAATGAGCAACTAATGCCATTATGATTCTGAAGGAATCCTTACATGAGACCGGAGAAAATGTCTCTTTGTAATCTATCCCTTCTCTTTGTGTAAATCCTTTTGCTACGAGTCGTGCTTTATTTTTTTTATATTCCCTTTAGAGTCATACTTAATTTTATAGACCCATTTGCAGCCTACTGATTTGGATCCTTTAGGAATTTCCTCTAAATCCCAAACATCTTTGGAACTCATTGATTTCATCTCGTCTTCCATTGCCTTCATCCACATCGATGAATGAGGGCTTCTCATGGCTTCTTCGTATGAGGTGGGATCTTTATCCATATGAACCATTTCTGTGTTATAAACTTTAAAGTCAGTAGAAATAGCTGACTTTCTTGGTCTTGTAGACCTTCTAAGGGCCTCAGTTTCTGGCACATTCTGTGCCTCAACTTCTGGCACTTCTTCTAAAATTTGCTGATGCACCTCCCTTTCATGCTCAACAACGGGTTCAGTCGGCTCCTGACGGACAGGTTCCGGGTCTGCCCCCATAGTTGTCATGGGTGGAGTTGCAACTAGTAGTGAGAAAAATGGCTCCTGGATCATCGGATTAGGTGCGTGCACCCTCTTCTCCTCAAGATCAATTTTCCGAGCTACCAAGCTCCCCATCATCATTTCGTCCTCTAAGAAGACTGCATGTCTCGTTTCTACAAACTTTGTATATCTGTCTGGGCAGTAGAAACGAAAACCCTTTGATCTGTCTGGATAGCCAATGAAGTGGAAACTCACTGTTTTGGGATCTAACTTTCCAATGTTTAGATTAAACATTTTGGCCTCAGCAGGGCACCCCCACACCCTGAAGTGTTGTAGGGATGGCACCCTTCCTGTCCATAGCTCGTATGGTGTTTTGGGCACCGACTTGCTTGGTACTCTATTGAGAATGTGAATGGCGGTTTTAAGCGCCTCCATCCATAAACCCAATGGCAAGTTGGAATAACTCATCATGCTGCGCACCATATCCATAAGTGTACGGTTGCGCCTTTCAGCTACTCCATTTTGCTGAGGTTCGCCCGGCATTGAATACTGGGCAACTATGCCAGTCTCCTGTAAGAACTTTGCAAAAGGTCCAGGGACTTGGCCATATGGAGTGTGCCGACCGTAGTACTCTCCCCCACGGTCGGACCTAACTATCTTTATTCTTTTATCATGCTGATTTTCAACTTCAGCTTTGAATATTTTAAATTTATCCAACGCTTCAGATCTTTCTTTGATTGGATAAATATATCCATAGCGAGAGTAATCATCTGTGAATGTTATGAACGAGTCATATCCATCCACACTTTTCACCGGAAATGGTCCACAAATATCAGTATGGATGATTTCTAGTGTGCCTGTGCTATGGATTGCGCCTTTTTTGATTTGTTTTACGTACTTTCCTTTAACGCAATCTATGCATTGTTCTAAGTCTGAAAATTCTAACGGAGGAAGAATTTCACTTTTGACTAATCTTTCTATTCTCCCCTTCGAAATATGGCCCAAGCGACAGTGCCATAATTTCGATGAGTCGAATGTTCTTTTTCTTTTCTTTTGCTTTTTATTCGACGCGGAAACATTTTCTTTCATGTTGCAAACGGAATAAACTTTTTCACGAAGTGATAACAAATAAAGCTCATCATGTAGTAAAGCATCACCCACATAAGCATTATTATACCAAATGGCACACTTGCCATGTCCAAAATGACATTCATAACTATCTTTGTCCAAACAAGAAACACTAATTAAGTTTCTATGACATGATGGAACAAATAAAACATCTCTAAGTAGAAGATTGAATCCGCCAGCTAACTCCAAGGAGATGTCACCGACAGCTTCAACTTCTGCTTCAACTCCGTTTGCCACTTCAATGCGTCTTTCGCTTCTTAGCGTAGTTCGCGTCGAATGGAATCCCTGTAAAGAATTTGCAACATGAACAGTTGCTCCCGAATCAATCCACCAAGTGGATTTTGAAAACTGTGTATACAAGGATTCATTTACAAATGAAACTATATTGTTACCTCTTTTTGCCATGACTGACTTCAGCCAAGCAGCGCAGTCTTTCTTATAATGCCCTTTTTGCTTGCAGTGGAGACAAGTGTCTTTGTCCACTGGGAAAAGTTGTTGCTGATGCTGATGCTGATAGGGGGCTTTTACATTCTTTGAAGGAGAACTTTTGTTGTTTTGATTTTAGTTCTTTTCTTGTAATCCTTCACATAGTTGAGTGAACCACCATGTGCGGCTTTGAGTCTGTCCTCTTCTTGGACACGCATTGCTATTGTCTTTTCAATGTCCCATGTTCCAGGTGACATATTATAGCTTACAACAAAAGTTTCAAACTCCTTTGGCAGTGAAGCCATGACCAGGTGGACCAGGAGCTTTGGTTTGATCTCCAGATCCTCATCCATGGGCTTTAGCTTTGCTGCCATATTGCTCACCCTTAGGATGTGCTCTCTTATTCCATGACTACCACCCGTGTAGCGTTGTCTCACTAGTTGCTCTAACACTTGGGTGGCATATATCTTTGAAGAGCCAGTGAACTGGCTCTTTATCTTTGTAAGCAACTCCCCTGCGGAAGTGCACCCTGCAATGGAGCCCACAATGGTGCTCTCGATTGTATTCTTTATAAATGCCATGCACTTTTTGTTTGCATTGACCCACTTTTGGTTATCTATGAGGTAGGATTGCTCCAAAGGAGCATAGTCCCCCTTCTTTTTAGCCCATGCAGCATCATCATCAGTGGCCTCTCTTACTGGCTCTGTGGGTCTGATTGGCTGTGGTTTCTCCACAACCCAGTCAAGATCAGCACAAACAAATGCCAGTTCAACTTTCTTCCTCCACTCAGTGTGGTTGTCACCTCTGAGTGTCGGAACTTCTTTTAGGCAACTCATCAAGTGAAAGCCTCCTGAAATCACAATTTAAGTGACATCAATAAAACAATCATATGCGATAATCTAACGTTGGTCAAATTAAACATACAATTGTCTATGCAATTAAATCTATATTACCGTTGGGTAAAATATTAGAAATAATGCACCTTTAAATTTCAATAATAAAACATGATCATGTTATTAACAACGTTGGTCATAAAAATAACATAATCATATTCATTTTAATAATCACTTTAACATGCTCTTAAAAACATAATTCTTTTTAAACTTTTATTTTCTTTTAAAGAGCACTAATAATTATTTACGCAGCGGAAAAACGTGAATACAAAATTCACGAACTTTTTTAGTTCTACAGAAACTTTTACTTTGACCGAATAAAAAACATGAACTTTTTAATTTTCTGTATAAAATTCATGAGCATTTCTTTTCTGAAAATTTTCTGTTTGCATTTTCAGAAACTTTTTCTGTCACTTTTCTATTTTCTAAACAAAAAATTTTTGTTGGAAATTTTTTTATAGAAAATCTATTAGGAAACTGCCAGAAAAAAAAAACTGGACAGAAACTATTAAAACGAAAAGAAAACAGCAGCTCCAGCCGGCCTCGGCCTGGCGCGGGAGGCCCGCAGCGGCCCACGGCCTGCTCCCCCGCGCGCTCACGCAAAAACCGAGCCTGGCCTCGGCCTGGGCCGCTGGCCTTGGCCCAGCACGGCCTCCTCTTTTGGCCCAAAAAGCCTGCTCAGCTCGCTAGGGTTCCGATCTGGGCCGTTCGTGGAGATCCGACGGTCGACCACGCGCATCACTGGATCAAAACCAGCCAGCGCCATCGTGTGGGGGGAACCCTAGCTCATTTCCTCCCCCCGCACGCCGCTCGCGTCGTTCCCGTACCGAGCCATGGCGCTCGACGCCGCCAAGACGGTCATCACTGCGAGCGCCGGCCGCGGCGGCGGCGTCGGCCGCCGCACGCTTGCTGCAGACTCTCCTTCCTTTTCCCTTCTTCTCCGTTTAGCGCGCGCGCTCTCCCTGTTCATCATTGTCTCGTGGCGGCGGAGCTAAGCGCGACCGCCGGCCGCGGCGACGGCGGCAAAACCACCCACCACCGCGAGCCCGTCACTTTTCCTTTCTTCTTTCCTCCGTCCAGCTCTCCCTCCGATTCCAACAACAGAGAGAGAAACGGACGAGCGGTCAAAAACCTCCTCTGCTCCCCTTCGCGCCCGAGGGCAGTGGAGCGGACGGCTGCGGCGCCGTGGCCTTCCCCCTCACCGGCTGTGCGTCCACCTTGCGGTGAGCGCGCCGCCGTCGAGCGGTTTGGTCGCGGTGCCCTTTGCCCCGTGGGGTGGTTCTTCTTCCCGAATCCTCGGCTTGCCGATGCGATTCGGGATCGAGAGGAACGGCGCGGCCATGTGCAGCGGCGCAACTTTCCTTTGAGGTTTCTTTGCCCTGTCTAGGGTTCATGGGAAAAGGGGATTTCTTTCTGTTTCTTTGATGTATGCTTTTACCGAAAATCTTCTAGCCCGATCTGGCTACCTGATACCATTGATAGACCTTAGATCGGAGTGGGCTAGGAGATCCGGTAACCTACCTTCTCCTGATGCGGACGAACTCGATCCAGCACCGGCCATGATGGTGTGGTGACGGCGGCGATGTGGACTGAGATGGCGGCGGTGGTGTGCTTCCCGTGAGCACCGCGCTTACCCTAGATCGGTAGGGATTGTAGGTGGGGACTGTGGCAGCGATTAACCTCGTAAGTCGTGCCCCGGCCCCCACCTCTGTTTATATAGCGCGGGTCACAGGGGCCCACCAACCATGGTTTGGTTGGGCGCCCCCGATCAGGGCGCGAGTCATGGGGCCCGTTTGACCCATTGGGTTCGAACGGGAGAGAGATCAATCTAACAGCATTAAGTGGAAAAAAATGCGCAGACATGCAAAGTTACAATCTAACAGTCACAGCTATTGCCAAGAAATTCAGTGGTTCCTGCAAATGCATGGTTCATGTAAATACAATAGGCTAATACTCACCAGGTGACGAAATTCAGAAAAATGGCTTATGTTACTTTGAACTTAACCCTTTTTAAGCAAAGTGCATACAGATACAATGCTGGATAAATCATTTCCCAAGCTTATTCCTAATCTCGCACTTCTTCATACTTACCAATAAACCCAAGTTCGTAACAAACCATTGCCCATGCCAGCATCAAGCTGGTTAGAGACTTAATTGGTTCCTAATCACATCACTTGATTGGTGCCTAATCACATCACTTAAGAAAAATGGGCTGACAAACTTCTCTCTTTGATCTCTGATGTAAGGACTCGTGACAGTAGGTGGCGGCACGACCGAACACACTTGTTGTATTTACATTAGGCACTGAATTATCTAGTACCCCAGTGCTTGTTTTGGGAGTACATACAGTAAAAGGGCTCAACGACAGAGGATGGAAATAATGATTTAAGGAGTTGAGTGGTTCTAGTAAAACAGCTAAATGACGGAGGATACAACATTTGGATTTTCTGACATTCCACTTGTTTGAGTCCATACATATTTTGACTCCTTTTGAGCTCAATGATGTAGGCAGGGACAGTATCAGATACCTTGTCACCATTATCTAATCACCAGAGCCTCACGTCCAAATTTACCCCCACCCCCAAATCAACTAATCAACCAAACGGATTTGAAGTAATCAGCATACCATAAATCTCCAAAAGAGAAAACGAGCAACCAACAAATTACGAGAAAAATGTATTTACCACCATCGTCTAAAACAAAGAGGTCCGGAACTCGATGACCATCGACACTGAGACACACACAACAGCAGAGCACCAAGACGCACATCGATCACCCACAATACCAAACAGGCAGGTCCGGAAATCGATCACTATCCACTCAGAGACGCACACAGTGCCAGAACACCATGGACACTAGATGCGCATCGATCAGCAGAGGCTCGAAACACCATGGTGCTTATCTTGAGTAATTTCTAGAAAGTTGCAGACAATTTTGTTACTATGTTCAGGGCAAAAGGACTGGCTACAGGATTGTGAGCCTGCTCACATGGTATGCTTATTGTTCTTGCAATTTTTGTGGAATTGCTTTTATGATTAGGGAGGGAGGTGCAGATTCTAAATTTATTAAACTCTGCTTGAAGCCTGCAGTGCAGCCCTTTACCAATTTTATGACAGTAAACTGGCAATCAGTAAATCAATCATAAAACATTTCTGGATTTAATTTTCCCTTTGCTTGCCACTGAACCTGGCTACAGATTTCTAATGGAGTGCAGACTATTCTTTGAAACTACCTTGTACTGGCCAACTCACAAGACCGCTCTCCTGCAGAAAAATAAAAATAACTTACATGGTCACTCATTTAGAATTCTCTATCTGACATGATTTTATTCAGTAGCTTCTTTCTATCTACCAATGAAAATCCCTATACACACCGCTGTACTTTCTTATTTTCTTCTGTTAGCAATGGGAGAATTTCCATGATCACTCATTTGGATTTTCTGACATTCTGCTCGTTTGAGTCCATACATATTTTGGTGGCAACATCCACATACGAACACTTTGAGTTTAGGTTAACATCACATGGTATTCTAGTTGAGGATACTAAATATATTCAATGGTCTAAGTGGTCAGCTTATGTGTCTAAGATAAGCATCTGCCACTGTTAATGTTTCTCATGTTGCTGTTTCTGATGCTTTGTAGTGACATAAGTAAAAAAAAAATCCAACGTAGTGATTTAGAAATATTTCTGAAGACATTGTTTTCACAAGTAGTATTTCAAAATACTGATGTAAGGGGTTGAGTGTTCCTAGTAAAAGAGCTCAACGACGGAGGATGGAAATACTGATGCAAGGGGTTGAGTGGTTCTAGATCTCACCTCCAGGCGCACCCCATCCTCAGACAACCTTGATGCTGAATGAAACATACTGATATGGGTCAATTTGACCACCCAGTCCCATAAGAGCAAACGCATCTTCTGAATCTGCAGAATTCCAGTAACTGCAACAAAGCATATCATTTAGCCTATATATGTTCTTCTCAAATTGTTTATATTTCATGGAACAATAACAAAGTTGGGTAAAAACTGAATGTTTGAAGTACCTCTTTCCACCACCAGTCAATTCCTCCAAGGCGTTCCTAATTTTCCCCTCATTGTCCATAGATGGAACAAGAACTGCTGACTAATGGAAAAGAAGAGAAGAATATTTATACAAAAGCCATTTAGTGCATGGTTGAATTTAGAAGACACCAAAAACAGATGAAAATTACCAGGAATCCAGCATGAGGGCCATACAGGAGACGACTCTCAGAAAAGACAAGCATAGTAACGACATGCATCCAGCGGGAAAAAACCTATAGTACAGACAGTACAGTGAAACCAGATACCTAGATGACAATATCAAACATGCTGGGTTTTATAAGATGTCCTGGTGAGGACCATAAAAAATATGTTATGAGAGATATGTACCTCGCTGTAGCTTCCATATAGCCACTGCAAAAGAGAGGCCTTTGTAACTTCCTGGTCATGAACTAACTCCTGGATCCCTTGCTTTCTTCTTTCGTATGCCTCGGGGCTAAACATGAAGTCACTAACCTGGAATTCATTTGAAAGAGAATTTAGTCAAAGACAAAATACTAGAAGAGGTAATATGAGCAGACCAGCCAGATTAAACTTGCCTGACAATGTTTCTCCCATGCACAATCCTTGAAATTTGGAACAGCCTTAGCAAATAGTGTAACTGTGTATAGAGCAGATTCCTGGTCCTCATAAATCTTTTTAGTTGATTGTGGTACCTGCATAGCAATAATTAGCTCAACAAAGAACAGCCAAAATAGAATGGGCCACTCTCCCCCCCTCCCTCCCTCTCCCTCTATTTATGGATGTAGTTACTCCTCTGATCCTTACCAAAGAACTAAGACGCCATCTCACTCGTCAGGAAGAATCAGCAAAAGCATGAAGAGCAAGGCATGAAGGCAAGAACTTGATAGTGTTCAAACTTACCACCAAAGGATCAAGGAACTCATAGGTTGATAACCATTCCTTCTGGGATGTTATTGGTACAATCACCAAAAGTGTTACAAGATGTTCAGAGAACACCATATCTTCTGGTTGCAGGAGGCCGTAGAAGTCAATCTCTCGAAGGCTGTCATACAAGAAAACAAATTAATTTCTTTTGTAGGTAGGCCTTTTTTCAGTCGACTATTGATTTTAGAAAAAAGACTTAAGTAAGAATAGTAGTACAGTAGTAAAACTATGGAACAACTTCCAGAAGAACACAATTAGGCCTTGTTTGGAACACACGAATTTGGTCCTGTGCTCCAAACAATCTCTAACTGTAGATGGTAAAAAACGCAACATCATTCGTCAATATTATAAGGTTAATAAAGCATAAATCCCAATGATGTGGTTAAATTTAGCTTCTTGTTCCAGTTTGACGCAACACCCTTTTTCGTAAAAGTAGCTTATATATTAGGTATGGACTATGGTGTCATAGGTATGTATATAAGAAAGAGTACAACCATGCCTGCTGGGAAATGGACATTAACTGAAAACCTGAGTAAACAACCTTTCAAAAAGCTACATCCCCATTAGTGGCAGTGCTAATTTATTGAAACTTCATAGGCAATGATTGCAATTTGCAATACTATTTTGCAAGACAGCCATCTTAACAAAATCTTCAAACACCAAAAATGCATTACTAAGAATCTCAAAAGTTTGTGATTACCTTACAACACCTTGTTTTCTGTTAACCGCACGAAGCTTCCTTTGAACATCATCATATTTTGCCCTCTTTACCTGAAAAAGAATGCAGATTCATCATTGACATTACTGTCTTCCATTTTTATTACAACTAAATAACCATCCTACTCCAGAGTAACTTATACATTTTCAGTCAACATACTTCATTGATTTTACATGCATGCTTAATGTGTTACCTTCATATCACTTTTCACATTGGAAATCTCAGAATTGATGATCGAAACTAAATCCTTGATAGGCGACTCCAGACAATAGTTCTGCTCATCCCATAGAAACCTACACAACATCCAAAGCAAAGGTACACATGAAACACACAATAACATCCAAAGTAAACTTTTAAATCGCAGGAGGTACAGGAGCCCTCCGATTCTATGTATCATTTACTTGTTTGCTGATTCAACACAGGCCTTGGGATTGCATTGCAGATTTGTAGGTTGGGGTTGCAGGCTTATAGCTTAGGTTTTCAACATACATAGCTCGCTGCCATGGCCGTGGTTGTAGGTTAGGTTCAGGTTCAGGCTGTAGCTTATGTTCAGGTTGTAGCTTAGGGTTTCAACATATAGTATACAGATCTGGCACTCCATTTTTTCTTTAGATGATGGCTTGTGATGCCCTGATCTGCTGCTTTAATTTGCTTGTATGAAGTGAATAAGTGACAGCTCAAGAACCTTTGTGATATATTTATATTGAATATGTAAGAGAATCTCATCAAAAAGATTAAGAGAGAACCTCCTGATGTTATGGTTGCATGGCTTAATTATTACTCCCTCCGTCCCATAATGTAAGACGTTTTTTGACACTAGTGTAGTGTCAAAAAACGTCTTACATTATGGGACGGAGGGAGTAGGTCTTCCAACAATTATCTCTTAATGTATAGTTGTAGAATGCTCTCAGTAACTCATTTTACATTGATTTAATTTGTATATATGTCTATCTGATTTTTGTAGGCTTGGCTGGGTCAAGCACTTCACCGATAATCCCAGCACCTCATGTGCCTCCAGTGAACTCTGATGATCCAGCATGGAAGCATTGCACGATTCCAGACATGACCAAGAAGGCTTCTGTGGAATGCAACTTCTGCCATGGTGTTTACATTGGTGTATTACTCGAATGAAGTACCACCTTGCAAACGTCAAGTATCAAAATGTCATTTTGTGCCAACAAGTTCCTGCTGATGTAAAGCAAGAGATGAGGGAGTTGATCTCAAAGAAAGATGAAGCAAAGGAAAGAAGGCCAGGGAAGCAGCAATACACAGAAGTGATGTCAGTTTGGATGGAAATGATGTTAGGGCTGCTGATGAAGATGACATCTTGGGTGGTGGTAGTGGCGGTGGTTTGCTTCTATTATCAGGGAAACGACAGAGTAAGGGCACCACATATGGTTCTATGGATAAGTTTTGCATCAAGACACCGGAAGAGGTTATGGCTGCAAAGAAGGGGGAAGGCTTTTCTGCAAAGTTGCAAACCAAGTTGTCCACTCAAAGAAGGGAAGAGAGGAGGATTCGTGCTTGTGAGTACGTTTGTCAGTTCTTCTATGAAGCAGGCATTGCCCACAACGCAGTCCTACTTCCATGCTTTGAACTTATGCTAGAAGCGGTTGGAGCATTTGGAACAGACATGAAAGGCCCCACTCCTTATGAAATGAGTGGCCCTTTCTTGCAGAAGAGCAAGAAGAAAGACGAGGAAGGATTCGCTGGACATAAAGAAGCATGGAAGCTCACTGGATGTACTATCATGACAGATGCATGGACAGACAAAAGAGGAAGGGGAGTGATGAATTTGGTAGTTCACAGCGCCTATGGTGTTGACTTTGTTGATTCCGTTGACTGTTCAGATGTGAGAAAAGATGGCAAAATGATATTTGAGCTTGTTGATAGATGCATAGAAGAAATTGATGAGAAGAATGTAGTTCAAATTGTAACAGATAATGCCTCTGTCAATATATCAGCAGCATCAATGATGAAAGTGAAGCGCCCATCCCTATTTTGGAATGGTTGTGCAGCCCACACAATTGATTTGATGTTGGAGGACATAGGCAAGCTGCCTATAATGGATCAAACCATTGCCAAAGGAAGGGCTCTGACTGTGTTCATCTATGCACATACAAGAGTTTTGGCATTGCTGAGGAAGTATCTTGGAAAAGACTTGGTCTGTTCTGGTATTACTAGGTTTGCCACAGCATATATGAAATTGAAGAGCATGCAGGACAACAAAAAGGAGTTGCAGAAGTTGTTCAGGTCCGACGAACTCAATGAGATGGACCACCAAAAGAAGGCAATGGGGAAGATTGCAGCTAAAACTGTTCGCTCTGAAACTTTTTGAAAGGCAGTAGATACCGCTGTTAATTTCTTTGAGCCAATGGTAAATCTGAGGAGGATGGATACTGATGTGCCGGCAACGGGGTCTCTTGATGGCTGTATGTTGGATGCAAAGAAAGAGATCTCCGTGAGGTTTCACAATGACAAGTCTCGATTTCTAGAAGTGTGGGGCATCATTGACAAGAGATGGGACAACAAGTTGAAGACTCCATTACATATGGCTGGATACTACTTGAACCCATACTACTATTATCCAAACAAGCTTGATATTGAGATTGATGGTAGTTTCAAACAAGGACTAATAACTTGTATTTCAAAGATGATTGAAGAACCTATCATGCAAGAAGAAATAATCAATGAGATTGACCATTAGCAAGAGGGGATAGGGTCATTTGGAAGGGAAATTGCTGTACGACAAAGGAAAAACAAAAGGTTTGATCCAGGTAAATGGTTGCCTAATATTGTTTCTTATGATGTTATCCTGCCCAAAGGTACGCATGAAACACACACTAACATTCAACTATTGTGTAAGAAAGAGAAAGGGCATACATTGATATATAATCATCCACGGAGAGACCACTGATTGTGACTGCAGTACTCTTTTGTTTTGATGCGGAGACACTCCCAATCTCCATGATATACTGATGGATGGTATTGCAAAGCTGTTCTACTTCTGCATTTAACTGAAACCAACCGATTACTATTAGATCATAGGAAATCGCAATTAAACAAATAAAATGACAGCAAAAGGCATTACATTGGTAAGGCTGTCTGCGACGCCATCCAGAACATCAAAGTGTAGTTCCTCGGAAATTTGGAACGTTGAGCTAAACATGAACAAATGGTGTGCCTTGTTAGTACATAAATGTCTAGACTCTAGAATATACTAGAATCAAAGGTGTTTCTAGAATCAAAGGTGTCCTTACCCTGTACAGTGTACGTGCAAGCCTGACAGGGATCTGTGCAGTTCATCCCAAAAAGAGTCTGCATACTTTGAGGCACCAGCATCCTCATCGTCCGTGAGGCATTGTATAGGTAGGGACAGTATCAGATACCTTGTCGCCATTACCTAATCACCAGAGCCCCACGCCCAAATTTACCCCCACCCCGAAATCAACTAATCAACCATACGGATTTGAAGTAATCAGCATACCACAAATCTCCAGAAACAAAAAACGAGCAACTCAGAAATTCCGTAATCATTGAGGAAAAAGTATTTACCACCATCGTCTAAAACAGAGAAGTCCTGAACTCGATGACCATCTACACCGAGACGCACACAACGGCAGAGCACCAAGACGCACATCGACCACCCACAGAACCAAACAGACAGGTCCGGAAATCGATCACCGTCCTCTCGGAGGCGCACACAACGGCAGAGCACCCAGACGCACATCGACCACCCGCAGAACCAAACAGACAGGTCCGGAAATCGATCACCGTCCTCTCGGAGGCGCACACAACGGCAGAGCACCCAGACGCACATCGACCACCCACAAAACCCAGACAGGTCCGGAAATCGATCACCATCCTCTCGGAGACGCACACGACGCCAGAGCACCATGGACACGAGATGCATATCGAACACCATCCACACCGGAGACGCACACCGACCACCGACGAAACCACACAGATGGTCCGGAACTTGTTCGCCATCGATACCGAGACGCACGCAACGCCGGAAAACCTGCGAGCGGCGAACTCACCTGCGGACCTGAAGGGCTTCCCCTTCAACTCTCTCTCCCTCTCTCCCCTCCGCTGCCTGCGCCTCCCGAACTCACCTCTCCTCCGCCGCCTGCGCCTCCCGAACTCACCTCTCCTCCGCCGCCTGCGCCTCCCTCTCTTTCCACCGCCGCCTGCGCCTCCCTCCCTCCCTCTCTCTCTCTCTCTCTCTCTTCGTGGGTAAAAAGAAATGAGGAGGCCCCACGGGGTGATAGGTAATCGGGGAGGTAATCGCTCCGTTGTCTCTCCTCGCGCTCCGTCCGCTGTATCCGGGAGGTAATCGGGCCGTTCGTTTAAACTATGGACCGCCAAGATTCTTCATCCCTATGTAGCATTATTTTTCCAGCACCGAAAATTCTATCCGATGCAGCGCCGTGCAGGAGGCGTGTGGGTTTTGGCGGGATTTGGGAAAAATAAGTGGGCCGGTTTCTCTTAACTAGTCTCTAGGCCTGCTATACTACTCGTGCGCCTTACGGGGTTGTCGCGACATTTTTCTGCCGTGGGTCGTGTTTATTTTGGAAGTGCCAAGTGCGTCAAATTGCCCCTATAACATTCACATGGCCGACCGAATATCTCCCGCGTATGGAAAAGATAAATATAACGTTCATGAAAAGAATTATTGGCTGCTACAGATACAAAAAAAGGTCAGCTGGCTAATTAAAAATTATCATTTAAAACATGTGCGAAATTTAGAATGATTATATTTCAAAAAAATGTTTATATACTAAGAAAAATTCAGTCATGTATTAGAAAAACCGTTCATGCATTTGGGAAAGTGTACTTGTGGATTTAAAAAAAGGTTCATGCATTGGGAGAAAAAGCTTATGGATTTAAAATATGTGTCTGAAAAAATGTTCATGCATTTGAAAAGAATTCATGCATTTAAAAAAAATATGAATTTCATTTTTTGATGATTTAGAAAGTGTTTATGCATTGAATAGAATTCATAAATTGTGAAAATACGAATTTCAAAACATGTTTAAGGATTTTAAAATTCTCATGCATTTTCAAAAATCATTGTTTTTATAAAAAATATTTGTTAATTCAAACAATTGCATACAAAAAAATGTTCATGTATTAGGAAACGGTATAAAATAAGAAAATGGAAAAAAAATTAAAATAGGTAATGAAAGAAAAGAAAAGAAAAAGTAGTAAACATTTAGTAGAGGAAAAAACCATAAAAAAAACTAGGTTTTTCAGTTGAAAGAAAAAGGTACTCCCTCTGCCCCATAATATAAGAGTGTTTTTGGCACTACACTAGTGTCGAAAATGCTCATATATTATGGACGGGGGAAGCAGTAGAGTAGACCTACGTGCTCGTGCACTGAAACTGGGTCAGCCCGTGAAAACTACCAATATGCGTTGGTGGACGGCACGGTGGCGGCTCCGGGTGGACCAGGTCAAAGTGCCCGAACATGAAAAACCAGAAGTGCATGCGGAAAAAAGAATGGTCAAATAAACCAGTACATGTGGCAAGCCTAGCCAGCTTCAAAAGTGAGCTAAACACTAAATGAGATAAAATGTGGCACAAGTTTGCTTAAATGAAGTAGTATAAATTAAGAACGGTTTTGCTAAAGCATATATAGATGTGCCCTAAGTATTGCACATATAAATACTATATATTATTAATATCATGTGGGTATTTTCTTTTTTCTTTTCTTTTTTTCTTTTTATGTTTGATTGAGTCACTTAGATATCCAATAACTAGAGCACATCTAGATGTGCTCTAGACAGGCCAAGAACATATGCGGTGCAAGGCATGTTAGATAAAAAGAGACCAAACGATCACATTTTAATGAGAAACGAGACCAGGTCCGGCGTGTGCGTTGACGTACGTACGTTATCCGACGATCGGTCCATGGCGGCTGCGGCATGCTGGGATGAGCTGCTGGATGACACATCCTCCGATACATCCAAGGGCGCCTACCTTGCCCTCCGGTGCATCCAAGCTCTCAGGGTGATCTTTCTAATTATTGGCTTCTATCCTGGATCTGGACGCGTTAGATGATGAGTAAGCGGTCATGTTACAGGGGGTGTATGGGCTTGAGCTGGACAGAAATAATGCGAGGGACAGAAAGAACATAGAGGAGGCTGCGGACATTGCATGCACTGTACTGAAAGTGATGGAAGAATGGCAGCCTACACACGGGCGAAAAAGCGAGGAAGTAAAGGCGTGTTTGGTTGCCCGCATTAGGCCCGGCCTAGCCTGCGCGGGAAGAAAATGGCCCGTTTGGTTGCCTGCTTTCACTGTGCGGCCCGCAACGCACGAAACTTAAAGCACGTCCAGGCCAGGCCCAGGGAAAACGCCCGAATCGGCAGTAGCTCGCGAGCCTGGCTCGTGCGAGGCATGGGAGGGCGACGCGCTTCTCCCCTCGTGCGAGTAGGGGAGATGGCGCGAGCTCGCCTGCGTCGCCGAAAAATCGGCGGGAGGATTTCGGCTCATCTCCCGCCGAGTCCACCCCTATTTAGCCCTCCCTCACCGTCCCAACTCCCGCCACCATTCTCCCTCCGTTCGAGCTTTCCCGCCGATGCGCATCGGCACCGACGAGCAGGTAAGCGGCGCATCTTCATCGGCCGGCGGTCCACGGCGTCGGCGCTCCTTCACCGGCCGGCGTTGATCTTCCACGACCGTCCCCCCTCGTCCTCAAGCTGCAGCCATGGTCTCTGTGAGTTCACTCCCCTTTCTATCTGTTCCTTCTAGCTAGATCTGAGCTGCAACTAGGGTTTGATCTAGATGCATGGTTGATTAGTGGTCTGATCTGTGAGCTGCTATGGTTGATTGCTATGATGCGGTTGCAATTTGTGGTAGGGCTAGATGTTGAAGCATGTGGTAGGCTAGATTAGTAGTAGAGTTTGAAGTTGAACCTTGTGCTTGTGTTGAATCATGCTTAGATCTGTGATTTGTAGCTATTGGTTGTCCATTTGTAGCAGGTTGTTTGTTGTAGTTGTATGTTCCTGCTTGGTATGATAGCGATGAAGCATGTGCTTACTATGATAGTGATGAACAATGTACTTGTATGCTTCTGCTTTCATGGATTGTCCGGTATGTTGTCTGCTATGCTTACTGTCGATGCGTGCTACGATTGTAGGAAATCTTGCCGATTCTACCTAGACATGGCTCAAAATGAAGCGAGCGAGTCAGTCCCATTTCGATGACGAACGACACGATGTGTGCCTCCATAGAGCTTCCCATTTGACATTTCTCCATCGCGAGAGATTCTCTCCAGCCACAGGTTCCCCAGTGGTACGTCCGCGGTCGGTTCAATCAGTGCGCTATCAGTCCAGCACCATTATCTCTCCAAGGGTCGCAACCCTAGTTTAAGTACTAGCGTCCCACCCCAACGTTCTTGTACTTCAAAATACTCTCCCCCGCTTGCTGCTCGTGACCACGCAGACGCAAAATCTTAGTCATGCCCTTGTCGTGTCCGACAGCCAGTTTGCTCCATCGTTTGTCGAGGACTCGCGGCCTATGTCCCAGATGGCACCTAATTCAGAGGTGTTCGCCTTTGACTCCCTCTATGTGCCAGTAGTGCTCGTTGAGCCAACTACTGCTGCTGTCGCTGCACTCAAGCTAGCAGCAGCGAAGGCAAAGAAGGATGGTAGGTCGAACAACATGAAGTGGCAACCGTTCATGTCCACGTTCGTGTTGAACAAGATGTGTGAGCTCATCTCTAGTGGAGTTAGGACTGACAAGGGCTTCAAGGAGATGCACTTGAACACCGTTGCCAAGCAGGTGTTCGAGTTCTGTGGGCAAGAGGTGTCTGCCACCCAGGTGTACAACCACCTGAGGAAGTGGAGAAGTCGATGGATCCAAGTGTCCAGGCTGAGAGACCTTAGCGGTGCCTCATGGGATGAGAACACTTTCTCCATAGTTCTGGAGGCAGAGCACTACGCCGGCCATGTCGCGGTTAGCTCACAACCCTCTTCCTTTTCATACTGTCCACCATTGCCTACTCCTAATCGCAACTAACAACAGTTGTGTTTCATTCTTAGGACCACCCAAGGGACGTTGAGTTCCTCAACACACCCATACAGAACTACAATCAGATGCAGCACATCTTCTCCTTCGGGCTGGCAACTAGGAAGCATGCCATGGGCTCAGGGGAGCCTCTTGGTTCTCCCATGCCAGACTTCCTTGGGACCCCGGACGTCGAGGTCCTCGATGGCCGTGACAAGCCCGCTGCGAAGCCCTTCGACAAGCCATTTGACCCCGTCCATGATAGGAAGAGGAAGAGAGGAGGCCTGATGGAGGAGGAGATCAATGTCTTCTGCAGCATGACTGAGGCGGTGAAGGAGGTGGCAACAGCCATCAGGGAGTGCAAGCCCCTCGTCCTCCACCCTGACTTGTATGGCGCTGTCATGAACCAGGGTGGCTTCAGCGACGAGGCTCTCATGGCAGCTCTCAGCCACCTGCTTGACAAGAAGGCCCAGGGTGTTGGGTTTGTTGCCATGGCCGACGCTCACAGGGTGCTGTGGATCAGGAGCTGGCTGGGCAAGCACTACTACTAGAGTAGTGCTGCCAGTGAGCGTGCATGATCCCCGACGCTATGGCGGTGGCGACGACGACGACGATGATGATGACGACGTACATTTTGTGTAGCTAGGGCTAAAAAACTATTTGATGGTCAGTATATTTTGGTGAGGTGGTATATACTAACCCCTCACACTGATGGTGAACTTGCGGTGGTAGGACGACACCCTCTTTTGGATGTGGTGGTAGGTTAACATCAAGGTAGTGCTAGGAAGAATTTGCTATGCCGCATGATCATGCATGCTTTACTTCTCTTCTGCTCCATTGTTGTTTGTGTGCTACTTTACTTGCTACTTGTGTGCTCCATTGATTTGCTGCTTCAACTCTTGCTCTTGTGCATTGCTAGGGCAAGTGGTATGCCGTGTTCATCGGTAAGGTCCCAGGGGTTTATAGTTCATGGAAGAAGCCAGTGCACAAGTGACATTGTATAGCAACAACACCCATAGAGAGTTCAAGACTAGTGTAAGGGCATATTTATTCCCTAGTGGTTTTGGTGATTGATGACAATGCTTTTGCGGACTAATCGTGTGCGTTAAGTTCTTTCAGAGGATCATCCATTGGCACGAGACGATTTCCTCCCCTCGGTGTTTTTATTCAAGACGGTGTAGCTCCTGCGTTTCGTTGTTGGTGGACTAGTTTCGTAGGAGTCACCGTACTATTAAGAGGGGATCCGCTTTGGTAAGACTTGGGTGGAATCAACACGTACACATCCTTTTCACACCCGTCGTCTTCCTGTCGCTTCTTTGGAGCTGCACTTCTCTTCCGTACTGCTTCGCCTGTGCGGTGGTAGTACCGCTGAAGCCCCAATGTAGTACCGCTCCGAGCGGTAGTAGTACCGCTCCGTAGAGCGGTAGTACCGCTCGCGGGCTTCGGCTATAGTACCTCAGTAGTACCGCGCCTACTACCGCCTCGATTCGAGACGATGTTTTCTCGTGTCGGGTTTTGCGGCACTAGTAGCGGCAGTAGAAGCGGTAGTACCGCTCTGAGCGGTAGTACCGCTCTACTCCCGCGGTAGTACCGCTCTACTCCCGCGGTAGTACCGCTCTGGGGCCAGTGGCCTGCCTTTCTCTTCAGCGCGGTAGTACCGCTGGATAGGGAGCGGTAGTACCGCCCTCAGCGGTAGTACCGCCCTTCCCTAGCGGTAGTACCGCTCTGTGCGGGGCTGCTAAGTGGGGTAACGGTTGGATGTGTTTCCCCACTATATAAAGGGGTCTTCTTCCTCCTAGTTGACCTACCTCTTTCCCCCAAAGCTCCATTGTTGCTCAAAGCTCCATTTTCGCCCGATCTCTCTCCCTAGCCAATCAAACTTGTTGATTTGCTCGGGATTGGTTGAGAAGGCCCAGACCTACACTTCCACCAAGAGAAATTTTGATTCCCCCCACTTATCCCTTGCGGATCTTGTTACTCTTGGGTGTTGAGCACCCTAGATTTGTTGAGGTCACCTCAAGCCATACTCCATTGTGGTGAAGCTTCGTGGTGTTGTTGTTGTTGTTGGGAGCCTCCGGTTGTTGTGGAGTTCGCCCCAACCTTGCTTGTAAAGGTTCGGTCGCCGCCTTCAAGGGCACCAATAGTGGAATCACGGCATCTCGCATTGTGTGAGGGCGTGAGAAGAATACGGTGGCCCTAGTGGCTTCTTGGGGAGCATTGTGCCTCCACACCGCTCTAACGGAGACGTACTTCCCCTCAAAAGGAAGGAACTTCGGTAACACATCCTCGTCTCCACCGGCTCCACTCTTGGTTATCGTATCCCTTTACTTGTGCAAGCTTATTTGTGTTCCTATCCTTGCTTGCTCGTGTGCTTGTGTTGTTGCATCATATAGGTTGTCCACCTAGTTGCACATCTAGACAACCTTTATTATTGCAAACTTTAAATTAGTAAAGAAAAGCTTAAAATTGTTAGTTGCCTATTCACCCCCCTCTAGTCAACCATATCGATCCTTTCAATTGGTATCGAGCCTCGTCTCTTTTTAAGGACTTTACCGTCCGTGAGAGTATGGTTGACGTCGTAGATTATGTGGGGACCACTCCGTCTTGAATCGACATCATCTACGGAGATGGGAGTACCTCGATCTCGTGAGGAATTCAATGTGGCGTTGGACACATTGAAAAACTCCATGACGAAGCGAGGTCAAGGACATGTTTAAGGAATTCCTAGAAGGGCTTAAACTTTCCACCGCACCCGTGAAAGTGGGTGATCCCGCCAACACGGGAGCGGATGCTAACTCCGATAAGGGGGAAGCTACTAGTGAGAAAGCCCCCTCGTCTAGTGGTAAGAATGGCACCGGCATCTTCGCCCATGTGCAACCGCCCGTTTATGGTGGACCGATTCCTTCCACTCATTTGAATCATGTCGGTCCACCACCTAAGATTGATAAAAAGGAGGATTTTGATTCTTGGGTTTATCGTTTTAAGCGTCATTTAAATCATGTGAACACTAACCTTTGGAGAATCATTGAAGAAGGTTTCTATCCGCATGATCCGAGCAACTTTTCTCCTAGAGAGGTCGTGGACCATCAATTCAATGAGAATGCTCTCTTCATCATCCAAGAAGCAATCCTTCCCGAAGACCTCCCTCATCTCCGGCCTTACACCCGTGCCAAAGATGCTTGGCTCAAGGTGGTTTCCATGTATCGAGGAAGCGCAAGCATTCAACGTTTCAATTATGAAGTGGTCCAAGATGAAGCCGATGAGTTTGCAATGAAGGAAGAAGAAGAACCTCGTGAGCTCTATCGGAGAGTAATCAAGCTTGCCGTCTCCTCCGGGATCATGGAAGTAAGGACACCGATGACAACTGGATCAAGCGCCAAATTTCTCAAGGCAATGATGCCATACCACAAATCCATGTCCTCCGTCATCCGTCAACGACCGGACTTCCACACCTTGTCCTCAAGTGATGTGTTGGATGAGTTTGTGGCTATGAGCATATTGGACAAGACCGCCGACAATGCGGTGCTTCGCTCCCAAAGAGCAAAGAAGCCCAACCTCGCTTTGAAGGCCAAGATTTGTGTCGAAGAAGATAGAGAGGAGGAAGAAGAAGAGAGCAACCTCGAAGATACTAAGTATGATTATCATGAACACATGGCCCTTGCTTCAAGACAATTTTGGAGCAAGAAGAACTCAAGGCCCAACTTCAACAAGAGCAATTCAAGTGGCTCTAAGGGCAAGCAACGAGTGAGGACGTGTTTCAATTGTGGAAATGTGAGTCACTTTGTTGCGGAGTGTCCATATGAGAAGAGGGAAGACAATGGTGGCAAGCTCATCCGTAAGGACAAGGCCAAGTCTTTCCCCAACAAGAGCAACTTTCAAAGAAGACTCCTCACAAAGCCTTGGTGGTTCAAGAAGAGTACAATGAGGATGATGATGATGATGAGGATGGTGAACCGGTTGCCATGGCCTCCGTGGCCATTGCAATGACTCCTCGGTGTCTCTCTTTGGTTCACCCAATGAAAGCATCACCGCCAAGTGCCTCATGGCTAAAGCCACCAACAAGGTAACCCCAACATCAAAACTACCATCATCAATCATTCTTCTTTGACGGATTGCATTGATGAACATGAGGGACTAATGTAGAGGAAAATGAATTTGAGAGCTTTATGAGTAAACTCAAGGGCAAATCCAAGAAGCACCGTTGCTCTCTTGGAACAACTTAGTGAAGCCAATGTCATGATCGAGACTCATGAAGAAACCATCTCTAAGATGGAAGGGCATAGTCGTGACTATGCTTGATGAGATTCGGATCTTTCCAATGCTCTTGAGGAAGAGCGTGGCCTTCGTTTGGCTCTTGAGGAGTCACACAACGATGATCACGCTAAATTAAAGAAAGACCTTGATCATGCTCTTGTTGTGTCTCGTGTGCTTAGTTCCGAGAAGGCAAAGCTTGGAGTTGATCTTGCTAGACTCAACAAGGACTTTGACACTCTCGACAAGGCTCACAAAGTCTTGAAGGGTGCTCATGCTAGTCTCAAAGAGTCTCATGATCAACTCCAAGTGAAGCTAACCAAGGAGAAAGCCACCTTTCCTCATATGATATTGATTGATAATGCAAATGCTACTAACCCTTGTTGTGAGCATGTGCATCTTGTTGAGGAGAATGCTAAGTTGAAGGAGCAACTTGAAAAGGGCCTTGTCACATGCATTCAAGGTGAGAAGAACCTTAACGACCTTTTGAGTAATCAAAAGGAAGTTGTGGCCAAGGAGGGGATTGAGTTCGCGCCCAAGCCCAAGAGCAAGAAGAAGAATGACAATACCAAGCAACCTCCCCCTCTCAAGCAAACTTTTGTGAGGGAGGGAGAGGGTGCTTCCAAGAAGAAGAAGAACCGTGCAAAGGGTGGCAATGTCAAGAAGGACAATGTCATCCCCATGAACATAGCCATGACTTTAACCCCTCTTATGTGTTGTGTCGTGCTAGTGATGGGCATGTTTATGCTAAATTTGTTGGTTCTTCTTATGAGTACATTGAATGGTCTATTTGGGTTCCTAAGACCCTCGTTACTAACATCAAAGGACCCCATTACCAAATGGGTACCTAAAACCAAGCATTGATCTCTTGTAGGGGTTTGCTTCCGGTGGGGGATCATGGTTGCTTGATAGTGGAGCAACAAATCATATGACCGGGAGCAAGGACATGGTGGTGGACGTGCAAGAGATTCCATCTATGCCCACCAATGTCGAGTGGGGTGATGCATCACATTCTAAGGTATTGGGTCTCGGCAAGGTTGTCATTTCTCATGATCTTACGATCGAGAAAGTCATGCTTGTTGAGTCCCTTGCATACAATTTGCTTTCCGTTCGTCAACTTGCAGTCATGGGTTTTGCTACTTTCTTTGACATTGATACCGTGGCCCTCTTGTGGAGCAAGACTCTTAAAGTAGCCTTTGTTGGGCATGTCGAAAACGGTCTCTATGTGATTAACTTTTCGGAGCGACCCACTAAGACCGCGACATGCCTAATGTCTGAAGTTGACGTGGGATGGCTTTGGCATCGCCGTTTAGCCCATGTCAATATGAGATCTTTGCAAAGTCTTCTCAAGGGGGACCATGTTCGTGGACTAACAAATGTTAGTTTTGCCAAAGACCGTGCTTGCAGTGCTTGTATTGAAGGAAAGCTTCATGAGAAGGCTCACCCTCCCACAACTATCATATACTCAAAGAGACCCTTGGAGCTCCTTCACATGGATCTCTTTGGGCCACCATCATTTGATAGTCTTGGAGGAAGAAAGTATTGCTTGGTGATCGTGGATGACTATTCGAGATACACTTGGGTATATTTCTTCAAGAGGAAGAGTGAGACCCAACAAACCGTCATCGACTTTGCAAATGAAGCTCAACGTCAACATAATGCAAAGATCTTGACTATAAGAAGTGACAACGGCACCGAGTTCAAGAACTACACCTTGGATGAGTTTCTTAGTGATGAGGGAATCAAGCATCAATACTCTGCACCATATACCCCTCAACAAAATGGTGTGGCGGAGAGAAAGAATCGGACGTTGATGGATGCGGCAAGGACCATGATGGCGGAGTTCAAGTCTCCATACAACTTTTGGGCCGAAGCCATCAACACTGCGTGTCATGCATCCAATCGGCTCTATCTCCGCAAAGGCTTGAACAAGACTCCTTATGAGATACTCACCGGCAACAAGCCCAACCTCAAGTACTTTCGGGTGTTCGGGTGTAAGTGTTTCATTCTCAAGAAAGGTGTTCGTTTGTCTAAATTTGAAGCTAGAGCTCACGAGGGCATATTTGTTGGTTATGCTACAAACTCTCATGCTTAACGTGTCCTCAATAAATCCACGGGACTTATTGAGGAGACGTGTAACGTGGAGTTTGATGAGAATAACGGCTCCCAAGTGGAGCAAAGTGGCACTTGTGATGTAGGTGATGAAATTCCTCCCCAAGCCATAAGAAGAATGGGAGTTGGCTTTATCCTACCCATTGGGGAACCCCTTGTGGCCGAAGGAGAAGGACAATGCTCCACTCAAGTGGAGCCATTACCAACCCAAGGCCCACACGCTCAAGAACAAAGTGAAGGCCCTCAACCTCAAGAACAAGACCAAGGGCAAGATCGTGCTCAAGACGATGATATCACCTTAAATGATGCCCAAGGTCAAGTTCTCTCCCCCGAGCATGCTCAAGATGAAGGTCATGCTCAAGACGGCGCTCAAGATGATCAAGTGACCCCTCCTCTGTTGGGGAACGTAGCAGAAATTCAAAATTTTCCTACGTGTCACCAAGATCTATCTATGGAGAATCTAGCAACGAGGGAAGGAGATTGCATCTACATACCCTTGTAGATCGCTAAGCGGAAGCGTTCATGAGAACGGGGTTGAAGGAGTCGTACTCGTCGTGATCCAAATCACCGGAGATCCTAGTGCCGAGCAGACGACACCTCCGCGCTCAACACACGTACAGCCGGTGGCGTCTCCCACGCCTTGATCCAGCAAGGAGAGAGTGAGAGGTTGAGGAAGACTCCATCCAGCAGCAACACAACGGCGTGGTGGTGGTGGAGGAGCATGGCAATCCCAGAGGCTTCGCCAAGCACCAAGGGAGAGGAGGAGGAGGAGAGGCGGGGCTGCACCAAGAGGAGAGAACTCATGTGTGTTGGGCAGCCCAAAACCTCAAGTATATATAGGGGAAAGGGGCTGCGCCCCTTTAGGGTTTCCCACCCCAAGGGTGCGGCCAGCCCTAGATGGGACTTGGGGCGGCCAAGAGGGGAGGAGTGCCTCCCAAGTCAAGTGGAGGCCCTCCCTTAGGGTTTCCCCCTCCCATGCGCATGGGCCTTGGGGGCTGGTGCCCCTGGCCCATTAAGGCTAGGGCGCCCCCTACAGCCCATGCTACTGTATTGGACGTGGTGGAACAATTTCCGGACCTCCGGACCCCTCCGAATCCTCCGGAACCTTCCGAAGCTTCCGGTACAATACCGAAAAAATCCGAACTTTTTCTCGAACCCGAACAACAACTTTCCATATATAAATCTTTACCTCCGGACCATTCCGAACTCCTCGTGACGTCCGGGATCTCATCCGGACTCCAACAACATTCGTAACCACATACAAACTTCCTTTATAACCCTAGCGTCATCGAACCTTAAGTGTGTAGACCCTACGGGTTCGGGAGACATGTAGACATGACCGAGACATTCTCGGTCAATAACCAACAGCGGATCTGGATACCCATGTTGGCTCCCACATTTTCCACGATGATCTCATCGGATGAACCACGATGTCAAGGACTCAATCAATCCGTATTCAATTCCCTTTGTCTAGCGGTATTGTACTTGCCCGAGATTCGATCGTCGGTATCCCGATGCCCTATTCAATCTTGTTACCGGCAAGTCTCTTTACTCGTTCCGTAACACATCATCCCGTGATCAACCCCTTGGTCACATTGTGCACATTATGATGATGTCCTACCGAGTGGGCCCAGAGATACCTCTCCGTTTACGGAGTGACAAATCCAGTCTCGATTCGTGCCAACCCAACAGATACTTTCGGAGATACCTGTAATGCACCTTTATAGCCACCCGATTCGTTGTGACGTTTGGTACACCCAAAGCATTCCTACGGTATCCGGAGTTGCACAATCTCATGGTCTAAGGAAATGATACTTGACATTAGAAAAGCTTTAGCATACTGAACCACGATCTTTGTGCTAGGCTTAGGATTGGGTCTTGTCCATCACATCATTCTCCTAATGATGTGATCCCGTTATCAACGACATCCAATGTCCATGGTCAGGAAACCATAACCATCTATTGATCAACGAGCTAGTCAACTAGAGGCTTACTAGGGACATGGTGTTGTCTATGTATCCACACATGTATTGCGGTTTCCGGTCAATACAATTATAGCATGAATAATAAACGATTATCATGAACAAGGAAATATAATAATAACTAATTTATTATTGCCTCTAGGGCATATTTCCAACAGTCTCCCACTTGCACTAGAGTCAATAATCTAGTTCACATCGTCATGTGATTAACACTGATAGGTCACATCGCCATGTGACCAACACCCAAAGAGTTCGCTAGTGTCTGTAAACTAGTTCACATCATCATGTGATTTAGACTCAATGAGTTCTGAGGTTTGATCATGTTTTGCTTGTGAGAGAGGTTTTAGTCAACGGGTTTTAGTCAACGGGTCTGAACCTTTCAGATCCGTGTGTGCTTCGCAATTCTCTATGTCATATTGTAAATGCTGCTTCCATGCTCCACTTGGAGCTATTCCAAATGGTTGCTCCACTATACGTATCCGGTTTGCTACTAAGAGTCATTCGGATAGGTGTTAAAGCTTGCATCGACGTAACCCTTTACGCCGAACTCTTTATCACCTCCATAATCGAGAAACATGTCCTTATTTACTCCAAGGACAATTTTGACCGTTGTCCAATGATCCATTCTGGATCACTCTTGTACCCTTGCGGACTCATGGCAAGGCACACTTCAAAGTGTGGTACACAGCATAGCATAATCTGAGCCTATGTACGAAGCATAGGGGCGACCTTCGTCCTTTCTCTCTCTTCTGCCGTGGTCGAGCTTTAACTCTTAACTTCATACCTTACAACTCAGGCAAGAACTCCTTCTTTGATGATCCATCTTGAACACCTTCAAGATCATGTCAAGGTATGTGCTCATTTGAAAGTACCATTTAGCGTTTTATCTATCCTCATAGATCTTGATGCTCAATGTTCAAGCAGCTTAATTCAGGTTTTCTATTGAAAACACTTTTCAAATAACCCTATATGCTTTCGAGAAATTCTACATCATTTCGATCAACAATATGTCATTCACATATACTTATCGAAATTCTATAGTGCTCCCACTCACTTCTTTGGAAATACAAGTTTCTCACAAACTTTGTATAAACCCAAAATCTTTGATCATCTCATCAAAGCGTACATTCCAACTCCGAGATGCTTACTCCAGTCCTTAGAAGGATTGCTGGAGCTTTGCATACTTGTTAGCATCTTTCAGATTGACAAAACCTTCGGTTGTATCACATACAACCTTTCCTCAAGTATAACGTCGAGGAAATAATGTTTTGACATCCTATCGCAAGATTTCATCAATCATGCAGTAATTGCTAATCCAATTCCAACAGACTCTTAGCATCGCATCTGGTGAGAAAGCCTCACCGTAGTCAACTCCTTGAACTTGTCGAAAAACATCTTTAACGACAAGTCGAGCTTTCTTAATGGTGATACTTACCATCATTGTTTGTCTTCCTTTTAAAATCCATGTTTGCCCAACGTCCTTACGACCATCAAGTATTTCTTCCAAAGTCATGGATCCTCTCTCGGATGTTATGGTCTTGAGCCATTCGTCGGAATCCGGGCGCACCATCGCTTCTTCATAGCTCGTAGGTTCATTGTTGTCTAGCAACATGACCTTCAAGACAGGATTACTGTACCACTCAGAAGTAGTACGCATCCTTGTCACCCTACGAGGTACGGTAGTTACTTGATCCAAAACTTCATGATCACTATCATAAGCTTCTACTTCAATTGGTGTAGGCGCCACAGAACAACTTCACGTGCCTGCTACACACTTGTTGAAGTGACGGTTCAATAACCTCATCAAGTCTCCACCATCCTCCCACTCAATTCTTTCGAGAGAAACTTTTCTCGGGAAAGGACCTAATTCTAGAAACAATCCTTTTTGCTTCCGGAACAGAGACTGGAGGTATACCCAACTGTTTTGGGTGTCCTATGAAGAAGCATTTTATCCGCTTTGGGTTCGAGCTTATCAACCTGAAACTTTTTCACATAAGCGTCGCAGCCCCAAACTTTTAAGAAACGACAATTTAGGTTTCTCCAAACCATAGTTCAAACGGTGTCGTCTCAACGAATTACGTGGTGCCCTATTAAAGTGAGTGCGGTTGTCTCTAATGCCTAACCCATGAACGATAGTGGTAATTCGATAAGAGATATCATGGTACGCACCATATCCAATAGAGTGCAACTATGATGTTCGGACACACCATCACGTTATGGTGTTCCAGGCGGTATTAATTGTGAAACAATTTGCACAATGTCTTAATTGTGTGCCAAAACTCGTAACTCAGATATTCATCTCTATGATCATATCATAGACATTCTATCCTCTTGTCACGATGATCTTCAACTTCACTCTGAAATTACTTGAACCATTCGATAATTCAGACTTGTGTTTCATCAAGTAAATACACTCAGTATCTACTCAAATCATCCGTGAAGTAAGAACATAACGATATTCATTTGCATGCCTCAAAGACTCATTGGACTGCACACATCAAAATGTGTTACTTCCAAGAAGTTGCTATCTTGTTCCATCTTACTGAAACCGAGGCTTTTCATTCATCTTGTCCATGTGGTATGATTTGCATATCTCAAGTGATTCAAAATCAAGTGAGTCTAAACGATCCATCTGCATGGAGTTTCTTCATGCGTATGCACCAATAGACATGGTTCGCATGTCTCAAACTTTTCAAAAACGAGTGAGTCCAAAGATCCATCAACATGGAGCTTCTTCATGCGTTTTATACCAATATGACTTACACGGCAGTGCCACAAGTACGTGGTACTATCATTACTATCTTAAATCCTTTGGCATGAAAATGTGTATCACTACGATCGAGATTCAATAAACCATTCATTTAGGTGCAAGACCATCGAAGGTATTATTCAAATAAAATAGAGTAACCATTATTCTCCTTAAATGAATAACCGTATTGCGATAGACATAATCCAATCATGTCTATGCTCAACGCAAACACCAAATGATAATTATTCTGGTTTAATACTAATCTTGATGGTAGAGGGAGCGTGCGATGTTTGATCATATCAAACTTGGAAACACTTCCAACATATATCGTCGGCTCACCTTTAGCTAGTCTCCGTTTATTCCGTAGCTTTTATTTCGAGTTACTAACACTTAGCAACCGAACCGTATCTAATAATTCGGTGCTACTAGGAGTACTAGTAAAGTACACATTAACATAATGTATATCAAATATACTTCTATCGACCTTGCCAGCCTTCTCATCTACCAAGTATCTAGGGTGGTTCCGCTCCAGTGGCTATTCCCCTTATTACAGAAGCACTTAGTCTCGGGTTTGGGTTCAACCTTGGGTTTCTTCACTGGAGCAGCAACTGATTTGCCGTTTCATGAAGTGTCCCTTCTTGCCCTTGCCCTTCTTGAAACTAGTGGTTTCACCAACCATCAACAATTGATGCCCCTTCTTGATTTCTACTTTCGCGGTGTCAAACATCGCGAATCTCTCAAGGATCATCATATCTATCCCTGATATGTTATAGTTCATCACGAAGCTCTAGCAGCTTGGTGGTAATGACTTTGGAGAAACATCACTATCTCATCTGGAAGATCAACTCCCACTCGATTCAAGTGATTGTTGCACTCAGACAATCTGAGCACAAGCTCAATGATTGAGCTTTTTCTCCTGAGTTTGCAGGCTAAGAAAATCGTCGGAGGTCTTATACCTCTTGACGTGGGCACGAGCCTGAAATCCCAATTTCAGCCCTCAAAACATCTCATATGTTCCGCGACGTTCAAAAACGCCTTCGTGCCTCAACTCTAAACCGCTTAATCGAACTATCACGTAGTTATCAAAAGCGTGTATGTCCGATGTTCGTAACATCCACAAACGACGTTTGGGGTTCAGCACATCGAGCGGTGCATTAAGGACATAAGCTTTCTCGTCCGCATAATCGCTACTTTCAACTTTCAACTATATTTTCTCTAGGAACATATCTAAACAGTGGAACTAAAGCGCGAGCCATTTACATTATTTGCAAAAGGTCTTTTGACTATGTTCAGGATAATTAAGTTCATCTTATGAACTCCCACTAAGATAGACATCCTCCGGTCATCTAAGTGATTACATGATCCGAGTCAACTAGGCCGTGTCCGATCATCACGTGAGACGGACTAGTCATCATCGGTGAACATCTTCATGTTGATCGTATCTACTATACGACTCATGCTCGACCTTTCGGTCTCCGTGTTCCGAGGCCATGTCCGCACATGCTAGGCTCGTCAAGTTGACCCCAAGTGTTTTTGCTGTGTAAATCTGTCTTACACCGTTGTATGTGAACGTAAGAATCCATCACACCCGATCATCACGTGGTGCTTAGAAGCGCGAACTGTAGCAACGGTGCACAGTCAGGGGAGAACACTTCTTGAAATTTGTGTAAGGGATCATCTTATTTACTACCGTCGTTCTAAGTAAACAAGATGCATAAACATAATAAACATCACATGCAATTATATAGTGACATGATATGGCCAATATCATTTTGCTCCTTTGATCTCCATCTTCGGGCTCCATGATCATCATCGTCACCGCATGACACCATGATCTCCATCATCATGATCTCCATCATCGTGTCCTCATGAAGTTGTCTCGCCAACTATTACTTCTACTACTATGGCTACCGTTAGCAATAAAGTAAAGTAATTACATGGCGTTGTTCAATGACACGCAGGTCATACAATAAATAAAGACAACTCCTATGGCTCCTGCCGGTTGTCATACTCATCGACATGCAAGTCGTGAATCCTATTACAAGAACATGATCAATCTCATACATCACATATCATTCATCACATTCTTCTTGGCCATATCACATCACATAGCATACCCTGCAAAAACAAGTTAGACGTCCTCTAATTGTTGTTTGCATGTTTTACGTGGCTGCTTTGGGTTTCTAGCAAGAACGTTTCTTACCTACGCAAAACCACAACGTGATATGCCAATTGCTATTTACCCTTCATAAGGACCCTTTTCATCGAATCCGTTCCGACTAAAGTGGAGAGGCGGCACCCGCTAGCCACCTTATGCACCAAGTGCATGTCACCGGTGGAACCTGCCTCACGAAGAATACGTAAGGTCGGTCCGGCCGCTTCATCCCACAATGCCGCGAATCAAGATTGGACTAGTAACGGTAAGCATATTGAACAAAATCAACGCCCACAACTACTTTGTGTTCTACTCGTGCAAAGAATCTACGCAATAGACCTAGCTCATGATGCCATTGTTGGGGAACGAGCAGAAATTCAAAATTTTCCCACGTGTCACCAAGATCTATCTATGGAGAATCTAGCAACGAGGGAAGGAGAGTGCATCTACATACCCTTGTAGATCGCTAAGCGGAAGCATTCATGAGAACGGGGTTGAAGGAGTCGATTGTCGTGATCCAAATCACCGGAGATCCTAGTGCGGACGGACGGCACCTCCGCGCTCAACACACGTACAGCCCGGTGACGCCTCCCACGCCTTGATCCAGCAAGGAGAGAGGGAGAGGTTGAGGAAGACTCCATCCAGCAGCAACACAACGGCGTGGTGGTGGTGGAGGAGCGTGGCATCCCGCAGGCTTCGCCAAGCACCAAGGGAGGAGGAGGAGGAGAGGCAGGGCTGCACCAAGAGGGAGAGAACTCATGTGTGTTGGGCAGCCCAAAACCTCAAGTATATATAGGGGGAAAGGGGGGCTGCGCCCCCTTTAGGGTTTCCCACCCCAAGGGGTGCGGCCAGCCCTAGATGGGACTTGGGGCGGTTAAGAGGGGAGGAGTGCCTCCCAAGTCAAGTGGAGGCACTCCCCCTTAGGGTTTCCCCCCTCCCATGCGCATGGGCCTTGGGGGGCTGGTGCCCCTGGCCCATTAAGGCTAGGGCGCCCCCCTACAGCCCATGCTACTGTATTGGACGTGGTGGAACATTTCCGGACCTCCGGACCCCTCCGAATCCTCCGAACCTTCCGAAGCTTCCGGTACAATACCGAAAAAACCCGAACTTTTCGGAACCCGAACAACAACTTTCCATATATAAATCTTTACCTCCGACCATTTCGAACTCCTCGTGACGTCCGGGATCTCATCCGGACTCAACAACATTCGTAACCACATACAAACTTCCTTTATAACCCTAGCGCCATCGAACCTTATGTGTAGACCCTACGGGTTCGGGAGACATGTAGACATGACCGAGACGTTCTCCGGTCAATAACCAACAGCGGGATCTGGATACCCATGTTGGCTCCTACATGTTCCACGATGATCTCATCGGATGAACCACGATGTCAGGACTCAATCAATCCCGTATTCAATTCCCTTTGTCTAGCGGTATTGTACTTGCCCGAGATTCGATCGTCGGTATCCCGATACCTTGTTCAATCTCGTTATCGCAAGTCTCTTTACTCGTTCCGTAACACATCATCCCGTGATCAACCCCTTGGTCACATTGTGCACATTATGATGATGTCCTACCGAGTGGGCCCAGAGATACCTCTCCGCTTACACGGAGTGACAAATCCCGCCTCGATTCGTGCCAACCCAATGACACTTTCGGAGATACCGTAATGCACCTTTATAGCCACCCGATTCGTTGTGACGTTTGGTACACCCAAAGCATTCCTACGGTATCCGGAGTTGCACAATCTCATGGTCTAAGGAAATGATACTTGACATTAGAAAAGCTTTAGCATACTAACTACGATCTTTGTGCTAGGCTTAGGATTGTCTTGTCCATCACATCATTCTCCTAATGATGTGATCCCGTTATCAACGACATCCAATGTCCATGGTCAGGAAACCATAACCATCTATTGATCAACGAGCTAGTCAACTAGAGGCTTACTAGGGACATGGTGTTGTCTATGTATCCACACATGTATTGCGGTTTCCGGTCAATACAATTATAGCATGAATAATAAACGATTATCATGAACAAGGAAATATAATAATAACTAATTTATTATTGCCTCTAGGGCATATTTCCAACATCCTCATCTCACCTTCGAGGAGGAATTAGAGCGTCGTGCCGCCAAGATTGCTTCCAAACTCACTACCAAAGGCCATCTCATGGAGAATGTGGTTGGAAGCCTAAGAAAAGGGGTAAGCACTCGTAGACAATTGGCAAACTATTGTGAACATCACGCGTTTGTCTCTTGTGTTGAACCTCAAAAGGTCTATGAGGCGCTTGAAGACTCGGATTGGCTCAATGCCATGCATGAAGAACTCAACAACTTTGAGTACAACAAGGTGTGGAGATTGGTGCCAAGGCCATCGGAGAACCACAACGTCATTGGAACCAAGTGGATTTTCAAGAACAAGCAAGATGCTCATGGGAACATCATTCGCAACAAGGCAAGATTGGTAGCACAAGGCTACTCCCAAGTCGAGGGTATCGACTACGGTGAAACCTTTGCTCCGTTGTTCGCCTTGAATCCATTCGCTTGTTGATTGCTTATGCTTCCCATCACAACTTTAAGTTGCAACAAATGGATGTGAAAAGTGCTTTTCTTAATGGTCCCATTAATGAGTTGGTCTATGTCAAGCAACCCCCCGGGTTCGAGGACCCCTACTTTCCGGATCATGTGTATCAACTCGATAAGGCACTCTATGGCCTTAAACAAGCCCCACGTACGTGGTATGACCACCTTACCGAGTTGCTACAAGATCGTGGCTTTGAAGTGGGGCAAATCGATCCCACTCTTTTTACTAAGAAGGTCAATGGGGAGTTGTTTGTATGCCAACTATATGTTGATGATATTATCTTTGGTTCTCCTAACAAAGCTTTCAATGAGGAATTTGCCTCTCTCATGACCTCCAAGTTCAAGATGTCTTCGATGGGAGAGTTGAAGTTCTTCCTTGGTTTCGATATCAAACAAAGAAGAGAAGGAACCTTCATCAACCAAGCCAAATACACCCAAGACATGCTCAAAAGATTCAAGCTAAGTGATGTCAAGCCGGCTACTACACCAATGTCCACCAAGTGCCAACTTGACATTGATCCCAATGGTAAAGCGGTGGATCAAAAGGTATATCGCTCCATGATTGGATCTTTGCTTTACCTTTGTGCATCTAGACCGGATATCATGTTGAGTGTGGGTATGTGTGCACGGTTTCAAGCCGCACCGAAGGAAAGTCACTATGTGGCGGTCAAGTTTAATCTTTTGATATTTGGCTCATACCCCAAACTTTGGCTTATGGTACCCAAGAGGAGCAAACTTCAAGCTTGAAGGCTTCACGAATTCCGATTGGGCGGGAGACAAAGTGGATAGGAAGTCCACTTCCGGAGGATGCCAATTTCTTGGTTGCTCTTTGGTAAGTTGGTCTTCCAAAAGCAAAGTTGTGTGTCTCTCGCCCACCAAGCGGAGTATGTGGCGGCGGTAGTTGCTGTGCTCAACTCCTATGGATGAGGCAAACTTTAAAGGAGTACGGTGTCAATTGTGACAAAGTGCCTCTTTGGTGTGATAATGAAAGTGCCATCAAGATTTCACTCAACCCGGTGCAACACTTCAAGACGAAGCACATTGAGATTCGGTATCACTTCATCCGGGATCACATTAGGTGAGGGGAGATCGAGCTCAAGTATGTCAACACTCATGATAACCTTGCAGATATTTTCACGAAGCCCTTGGATGAAGCAAGATTTCATGAGTTAAGGCATGAGCTAAATATCATTGATTTGAGCAATGTGACTTGAACCTGTGTAACCCCACCACACTCGATGTGATGTCTAGTTTAGGTGTAGGCATGGACATAGGGGAGTGTTGTTCTCTCAATGAACTCTCCTCCCCTTTATGCATAAAACGATCAACTCTTTCACTTTAGCCATTGTTGATGGTGCTTGTGCTTCAAAGAGGAGTTTTGGTCATGGACCCAAGGATAATTCTTCATGTGCCATACCAATTGACTCAAACATAGGTGGCTCCGCCACCGCCTCTCTTGAGAGAGGCCTGAGCTCGCTCTTTTGTTGTTGTTTGCTTTGAAGGAGTGGATTCGGTTCGTGTTTCGTGTGTGTTGTTTTGCTGGTCTCTCTCTTGTCGTTGCCTTCCCATTCTTTTCGTGTGTTTTTCCTTTTGTTTGCCTAAGAAGTCATTTACAGTTGTCGGCGGTACTACCGCTTGTTGGCGAAGCGGTACTACCGCTCAAGCGGTACTACCGCTCACAGTGGGTACTACCGCTTAGAGCGGTACTACCGCCTCACCATGTACTACTACTGTGAGGCGCTGGTGGGGGTTATATTGGGGTGGGGAGTTTCTTCTTCCCCATACCCATTCGCACGCCCCTCGCTGCTCCTCTCTCTCTCCAAAGAATCGGCGCCATGGAGGGCTCGTGGATCTCCTCTCCGGCCGTCCCTCTCCATTCCCTTCGGTGAGTCGATCCCACCTCGTCCTCTTGCCATGGATGCCAGTATTGCCCCTGTTCTCTTGTTCTTTTGTCTAGGTTTCCAATCTAGCTTCTTAGGGCGAGCGGTTGCATCTTTAGATTTTTGGCCAAATCTAGGCTTGAGTAGGTTGGAGATTGCTTCTAGGCAGTTTGGATTAGTGTTTGGTTGGAGTATTTTTGAATTTGGTAGGACGGAAGTACCGGATCTGACCACGGTAGTAGGAAACTGTTGTTTCCCCGCCCCGAGCGGTACTACCGCTCTCCCCGAGCGGTACTACCGCTGTGAGCGGTACTACCGCTCTCTAGAGCGGTACTACCGCTCAAGGGTCACGGTACTACCGCCCTCTACCGGATTCCATCCTACTCCTACCTCTCTCGTGATCCTCTTTGTTCGTTTTTGTGGCTTATGCTCGTTCTTTCTGGTTGTTTGCGTGTTTCGTGTGTGTGGTTCCAGGTGATGAGGTTCCTGAGCATCAAGCTCGTCGTGTCAACCCCGGTCGTGCTTCGTCCAAGCGCTACCGCACCACCGAGCCTGCCGGAGGATCTTCTAGTGCTCCACCTCCTCCCCAAATGCGTAAGAAGGCGGGGTCAAGTCAAAGCCGGGCAAAACTGTGCCAGAAATGCAGCCCAAGGAGTTCTGGGCAAGGCGCCAACGCAACCCGTATGAGGTCGACCAAGATCCCACTTTGGTCAACCGTCCATTCTGGAACAGGTTCCAGTTTGCCACCTAATTTGATGTTCTCAAGGCCAAGAAGAATCTCTATGTCAACGTGCACTCCATCGACATCGGGCATATGGAGAGTGATCCTGACTACTTTGGTGAAGCTCTTCAGATGTGCACTCAGCTGAACATTCTCGGGATCATGCAATTCAACAAGGACTATGATGCTGATATTGTGGCTCAGTTCTATGCCACGGTTCACCTTGGGACCGATGAGGACAGGACTTTGACCTGGATGACAAATGGCAAGTTGCTGTCAGTCAAGTGGAAAGCTTTCATGCAATTGATTGGGGTGGAAGATCTTGGACTTGAGTCTCTTTGTCGGCTTCGCCCCCACCGCCGAGCCATCGCCACTCACAAGCAAGCTCGTGGCCCTACTGCACTCAAGATCAACTCGAGACAAAGAAGGATACCTATGAGCTGCACGCCTATCTGGATATACTTCACCGTATCTTCAGAGAAACTCTTTTCCTCGCATCGAATCTGCATGCAGTTCACTCTTATCTCGTGGACATGCTTCTCTTACATCGTGGGAGAAGGGGCAGAGCACCGAGAGTCCTTGGATATCTCTCATGTTATGTGGTCTGAGCTGGTTTTCGCAATCTCCGAGCGCAAGTGCCCAATTTATGGTCCGCTCATTATGCTGCTCATTGAGAAGGCACAGGATCATGTCTATCCCAAGGAGGCGCTGGAGCTTGGAGACTTGGTTTCTCACGATGTCAAGCGCCCGAGGAAGAAGGATAAGCTGGGGCACTCGGGCCCCTAGGACTGGTGTTCCGCCATCTGCCATCTGCTATGGAGACCAAGAGGAGTTTGGTGCCGAGGGTGAGGATGAGGATGATGACTACGTGCCCTCCGGGACAGAGCCATCTTGGGCCAAGAAGCTCAAGGCCAAGGTAAAGAAGCTCTTACGCATGGAGTCTCACGGTCAAGACATGGCTCACGTGGCTGAGAAGAAGGCCCGAGGTCGCCACAAGGAGCTCTGCGCGTCGCTTGGGTGCTACTGACCCAGTGGATCGAGGACCAGCCATCGAGGAGGAGGAGTGGATTCAGCAGCACTGCCCATTGACCGATTCTGAGGCCGAGCACTTCCAGACTGACGACGGTGGTGCCGACGATTCCGCTGGGCTCTGATGCGTGTGTCCCTCATTTGCTCTCACCTGGGGCCGTAGCAGCGCTCCCTCTCCTTTTTGGTGTCTCGATGCCAAAGGGGGAGAGAGCTTAGGGATTTGCGAGTTGTGTCTCTTTCGTGTGTCTTTGTCTTGTTCGTGTTTTTTTTCCTCCTTTCTGCTTTGGTTGGTTTGTCTGTGAGACCTAAGTTCGAGTAAGACTTAAGTTCGAGTCATATGGTGTGAGACATATGCTACCTTACCCTTTCAGTATCATTATCTATGTCTATCTAGCTCATGAGTTGCGTACTTTTCTTATTATATCATCTATGCTGCTCTCATACACCATGCTTAGATTATTGGTCTCTAAAATGTAGGGGGTGCTTTGATCCGAGTATGTGTGCTGTGCAGTCCAAAGCACTTATCTAAATAGCACACATCGAGGGGGAGCCCATCTACATGTTAGGACCGTCGGGTTTGTATGCTTACTATATCGTGTTTATGCAAATCCCGTATTGTCATCAATCCACCAAAAAGGGGGAGATTGTAAGGGCATATTTATTCCCTAGTGGTTTTGGTGATTGATGACAATGCTTTTGCGGACTAATCGTGTGCGTTAAGTTCTTTCAGAGGATCATCCATTGGCACGAGACGATTTCCTCCCCTCGGTGTTTTTATTCAAGACGGTGTAGCTCCTGCGTTTCGTTGTTGGTGGACTAGTTTCATAGGAGTCACCGTACTATTAAGAGGGATCCGCTTTGGTAAGACTTGGGTGGAATCAACACGCACACATCCTTTTCACACCCGCCGCCTTCCTGCCGCTTCTTTGAGCTGCACTTCTTCCGTACTGCTTCGCCTGTGCCGTGTAGTACCGCCGAAGCCCCCCAGCGGTAGTACCGCTCCACAGAGCGGTAGTACCGCTCGCGGGCTTCGGCTATAGTACCTCAGTAGTACCGCGCCTACTACCGCCTCGATCGAGACGATGTTTTCTCGTGTCGGGTTTTGCGGCACTAGTAGCGGCAGTAGAAGCGGTAGTACCGCTCTGAGCGGTAGTACCGCTCTACTCCCGCGGTAGTACCGCTCTGGGGCCAGTGGCCTGCCTTTCTCTTCAGCGCGGTAGTACCGCTGGATAGGGAGCGGTAGTACCGCCCTTCCCTAGCGGTAGTACCGCTCTGTGCGGGGCTGCTCAGTGGGGTAACGGTTGGATGTGTTCCCCCACTATATAAAGGGGTCTTCTTCCTCCTAGTTGACCTACCTCTTTCCCCCAAAGCTCCATTGTTGCTCAAAGCTCCATTTTCGCCCGATCTCTCTCCCTAGCCAATCAAACTTCTTGATTTGCTCGGGATTGGTTGAGAAGGCCCAGATCTACACTTCCACCAAGAGAAAATTTGATTCCCCCCACTTATCCCTTGCGGATCTTGTTACTCTTGGGTGTTGAGCACCCTAGACGGTTGAGGTCACCTCGAAGCCATACTCCATTGTGGTGAAGCTTCGTGGTGTTGTTGTTGTTGTTGGGAGCCTCCGGTTGTTGTGGAGTTTGCCCCAACCTTGCTTGTAAAGGTTGGTCGCCGCCTTCAAGGGCACCAATAGTGGAATCACGGCATCTCGCATTGTGTGAGGGCGTGAGGAGAATCTGATGGCCCTAGTGGCTTCTTTGGGAGCATTGTGCCTCCACACCGCTCTAACGGAGACGTATTTCCCTCAAAAGGAAGGAACTTGGTAACACATCCTCGTCTCCACCGGCTCCACTCTTGGTTATCTTATCCCTTTACTTGTGCAAGCTTATTTGTGTTCCTATCCTTGCTTGCTCGTGTGCTTGTGTTGTTGCATCATATAGGTTGTCCACCTAGTTGCACATCTAGACAACCTTTATTATTGCAAACTTTAAATTGGTAAAGAAAAGCTTAAAAATTGTTAGTTGCCTATTCACCCCCCCTCTAGTCAACCATATCGATCCTTTCAACTAGGCAGGCAGCAGAACAAGCTTACTCCGAGTGGGTGCGAAAGCACGGCAACACTACTGACAGTCTCAAGGTTGGAGGTGTCAAGGTGGATCGTCAGTTTGGGCTGAAGCTGAAGAACTTCATCATCTTCGCCCAGTTCATCGCCATTGCTGTGCTGTGGCGTTGGTGTGCTAGGTGTGGGTAAGCTCACCAACTAGGGTACAAGGTAAGCACAACATGTACGCCGTATGCAACCAAACGTCGTGTTCATGTGCCGCTCGGGCCAATGCAGGCAACCAAACAAAGGGCACTTGGGTATTACCTAATGCAGGGACACTAGATGCAGGCAACCAAACAACGGGCAGATGGCGTATTAGAGCCTGTTTTTGCTCAACCAGGCTGGTTTGAGAAGTGTATGCGATGCAGGCCCTGTAGCAAACGGCAACCGCCCTAAAAATTGCACCGGTGCAAAAATGGGAGCCCCCGGGCTTGGGATGGGTCAAGGAAAACGTGGATGGTGCAACGTCCAAGGTAGAAGCAAAAGGAGGAGCCGGTGTTGTTTTCAGAAACCATGAAGGTGCTTTTCTGAGAGGGTCTTGCCACTTCTTTCCTGAGTGTGCGGATCCAGCAGCTATCGAACTTCATGGGTGTTGAAGGGCTAGAAACTTGCATATTAAGATGGACTACAAAGAGATAGTCAGCAAGCTCCAGATCAGGGATAGAGATTTATCGGTGTTGGGCCATTTGATAGATGAGGTGAAGATGATGCTGGAGACGCGCAAGGTCAGCTGGTTTCTTCGCTCGGCAAACGGTGCAGCACATGAGGTAGATAAGGGAGGGGTGTCAAGTGATTTATGTAAGGTTTGATTGCACGAACCACCTGATTTGTATTTTAGACATTGTTTCGATAGAGATTCCTGCGTTTTATGAATAAATAGAAGATGGTTGAACTTAAAAAATAAAAGACAGCATCAAGTTTGCTGGGAGAGCACGTACTCGGTCGTCACATACGGCTCTCTCCTTCCAGTAACAGTACTACTCCCTCCGTAATCTAATATTTTAGTGATCCAAACGCTTTTATATTAGTTTATAGAGGAAGCACGTCGTAACAACGCACGCGTGCCGATCAACACGAGTCAATGTATACAAGTCTTGAGTGTGTCGCTAGGTCCGTATTCGTAACGACCTCGGAGAAAATATATTCGTAAGAGTGTAACACGCTCGACTGACCTGTGTACGAACTTAGTTCGAAGCCGAGCCCAACTTCAAGTCGTACTACATGCTGTATATATGCGACCAGGGCAAGACCTGTTGTGAGACCAGGTCCCGCGTGTGTTTTGACGTACGTTATTCGTCCATGGCGGCCGCGGCGTGCTGGGATGAGCTACCGGATGATATCCTCCGATGCATCCAAGGCCGCCTACCTTGCCCCATCGACACCGTCTACATGGGCGCCTGCTGCAAGTCGTGGCACAAAGCGGTGCCCAAGCCCGCGGCGCGTCTCATGGTGCTCCCCTGGCTCCTCATGCCGCTCGCCGGAGGGCCGTCGTTCGGCTGCATCCTGAGCGGCGGCGCCTGCCACAACCTGGACCTGCTGCCGGAGGACGCGCGCGGCGCCCGTTTCTTCGGCTCCTACGACGGCAAGTGGCTGTTCGTCGCGCTCCGCGGCGGCGGCAGGGAGGGGCACACGCTGCTCAACCTCTGCACCCGCCAGCGCATCCCGCTTCCCGATTTCGAGTACGGGCTGGTGTTTCGGGCCGTCCGCGGCCTCCCGTCTCCGACCTTGGTCCGTGGCCCTCCTCGCCCCGTGGTGATGCTCGCCGCGACCCTTTCGGCCCCGCCGACCGTCGACGGGGCGTGCATCGCCGCCGCCATCCTCAACATGCCGAGAACAAACCGCTGGCCTTTCGTATGTTTCTGGCGCCTTGGCTCGCCGCTCGCCGTCGAGGGAGAAGACATCAACACCGCGCGCGGGACGGCGGCGCAGGACATTGCCTACCTGGACGCCGCTTCTTGGTGCTAACCAAGGGTGAGCACCTCCGAGCGTACACGGTGCTCGACGAGCCGGACCCGCTCAGAGGCGGGGATCTTCGAGTCGTCTGCGATTTCTACATCACCGGCCGCGACAGGCAGATACAATCCGGGGAGCCCCGTGCGGGCTACCTCGTCCCGTCGCGTGGCGAGCTCCTCATGGTGGTCAAGGAGTGGCGGAGGACGGACGGAGCTGCGTCCGCAGTCCAGCTCTTCGTGCTTACTCCCGTCGCGCACGACAACCCAGAGAAGACTCGCGCTTGGACCAGAGTCGAAAGCCTCGACGGCCGGCTGCTCGTGGTCGGCCCCGGATGCTCCAGGGCGTACGAATGCACGGACTGCGACGAGGGGGTCTACTTCCTGGACGACCGCACCTACTACCACCGAAACAGCTTCGCCCCCTACTTCACTCTGCGGAGTGAACCCGGAGAGTTTGTCTTCGCCGACAATGGCAGGTGCGGCCTGCTGCCTGCTCATCCGGAGCACTGCTTCCCCGTGAAGCCAGAAGAGGAAGGCTGCTCCTCAAGTTACTCGCCGCCGGTCTGGCTTCTACCTTGATTTCCCTTTGATGGATACACCATACACGGCAAAAGGAGCACTTCGCTAGATGCATGGCGCAATCACAATTAATTTCTTTTCCGAGTTTATTTCACTTTTTAAGGTTTGTGACAAATATTACCCTACACATTGAAAACCGTATATGCAGGACATAAAGTTGGGCTCGGCACCGAACTAAACTCGTACATAGGTCAATCGAACGTGTGTTACATCGCAAAGTCATATTTACCGGTGCCGGGAGCTAGCGGTGGTCTGTCCACCAATGAGCAACTGACACCACGTCTAATACATTTATACTGTTGTTGTATTTGATTCCTTTCAGCCATTTGCATATTTGGTATTTCTCTTCTTCTGGACCCACCACGTGGGACGGCATCTTTCTCTCATTCACTCACGTACAGTTACATGCATGGCTTTACACTCTCTCCTGTGTCTATTAAAACCCATTTCTTTATATTTTCTGGTTATAATTCAAATCATTCATATCTTTTGAACCAGAACTCTATTTTTGAAACTTTTTATATATTTGAACTTCTGACATGAAGACCATGAGAACAAGACCAATCTTGGATACATTTTCAACACATTTAAATTTTAGCATTTCAATCAACTTATTTTACTCAATCTATTTCACTGTGTTTTTTAAATGAGTTTCTTTTGTGAAGTTGCTTTGTTCACTCATCTTAGTTCCAGTTATATTTCACATATATCAGCTTCTTGAAACAAGATTTTCTTTCTTTCTAAATGAGTGAAATCAGCCCTTGAAAATAATTGAATGCGTCTTTTCAAATGAAACGAGTGAAATTAGTCTTTTGAAATGAGTGAAATTAATCTTATGAAATGAGTGAAATTAGCTCCTAAAATAGTTGAAACATGTCTTTCAAATGAAACAAGTGAAATTAGTCATTTCAAATGAGTGAAATAAGTTTTATTTGAATTATTATTTTTAATAAGTGAAATTAGTTTTAAAATTGAAATATAATTTTTGTGAAACACCTTTTTTTCAGTTTGTTTATTGTGAAGTTGCTTCGTTCACTAATTTCAGTTTCAGTTATATTTCAATTGAGTGAGCGTAATGTATTTCTCAAACGAAAATGAGCGTAAAGTGTTTTCTGAAACTAGTGAAATGAGTGAAATCAATATATTTTGTAATGATTGAAATCAGTTTTTTGAAACAAGTGAAATGTAATTTTTCAATTGAGTGAGTGTAATGTGTTTCCTGGAATGAGTGAAATAAGTTATTTTAAAAAAGTGAAATATAGCCATTTTTTGTATGAAACTGCTTTTTTTAGTGGTTGAAATTGACATTTTTTGATGAGTGAAATACATTTCAATATATTCGTAAATTCGCAGTGACATTTGTTTTGCAAATGAGTCTAATGTGTTTTCTGAAACGAGTGAAATCTATTTTTGAATCAAGTGAAATTGTTTTATTTAACTGATATTTTTCTGAAATGAGTGAAATCAGTTTCCTGAAGTAAATGAAATATTTTTCGAATTGAGTGAAACCAATATGTGAAATGAGTGAAATTTGTTTTCCATACACATGACACATATTTCGGTGTGAAATACGTTAAATATAGTGAAATGTGATTTCTAAAATGAGTGAAGTCTATCTTTTGTAAATGGGTGTAATGTGTTTTCCGGATCTAGTGAAATCTGAAACTGACTGAAAGGTTTTCTGAAACTAGTGAAATATGAAATATACTGAAATGTGTTTTCTGAAATGAGTGAAACTATTAAATTCAAACCAGCCAAAGTGCATCCAAGATTGATCTTGTTTTAAAGGTCTTGTAGCCCTGAATTCAAAAATATAAAAAGTTTCAAAAATAAATATTTAGTTTAAAAGTTATCAACTTTTTAAATGTCACGTGGAAAACAAAGTGCATGCATTTAGTGTGTGCATGTAGCCGTGGTGCACCTGTTTGCTCTCGCCCTGACACCTAACAAAAGGTGCTGTTATGGCCCCCATCTAGTGGAGTATATCTGTTTGTATAAGGTTTGTATTGCTATAAAAGACAAAAATAAAAGTATGGTGGGGTCTTCAGGCAGATCAATCTCAAAACAACGTTTAACGGTGGATGCTCCACCGATACCTCCCGCCACCGGTAAAAATACTTTTTCATGTGTTATGAATATCTTTTCTTCGAGCTCGTTACGAATACGGACCTAGGTAGTAGCTACACACTCAAGAATTTTTTTGCATGATAATACGTGTCTCGTTTATATCATAAAGAATAAAGTACAAGTCACGTAAAAACTGACATAAGAAAACTGAAAATATAGCAGAACATCTCTGAGCTCGACACCAACGCCCGTCACCTGCTTCCGGCACCACCACAGCAGCCACTAAAGAAAAGAATGACAGATCACCTCCTCACCCGAGCTCGACGTGTCTCCATAGCTGATATGCAGCTTTGCGGACCTCCAAGGTGGCTCATCAAAAGTCAAGCCATTGCTGTTGAACGAATCAGACCGGGACAACACCCCGGACACGCCATCGAACTCCAGATCTGGCACCCTACCACGACTAAGACGCCGAAGGAGGAAACCATACCTGCCATCCACGAACCACGAACCCAGCACACATTTCGTCTTCCATATGTCGTCGATGCAGACCACAATCTGCATCCGCTCCTGGACTACCTCCTAAGCTCCACGCTGATGCTGGAGCAAACGCCGTTGCAACGGCGGAGCCCGAGGACACATGTCCACCACGAGGATGCCGTTGCCGCCACGCCATCCTTGCTTGAACAGACTGGTTTCCAAATCCATCCCCAACCGTAGGACCGATGGCCTCGTGAGGGAAGGATCCGAAGAATCTTTATTCAGCACCGTCATCGTTGCCACCGAAGCGAAGACGATCGATGAACAGCCTAAAAACCTAGACTACACGGAAGTAAAAACGATCCACACGCATGGATCCGGCGACCCCCCTCACCATTCAATATGACAAAACCTAGACTACACGGAAGTAAAAATCGAATCTGGGACTACGAAGCCGTGTTAGACAAACTAGGGTTTGGAGGGTTTGGAACAATGCTTGATACCCTGGACGAGTATGGCTGTCATCATATATTTATAAGAGAGAACATACAGGGTTATGTTACAACACGTATACATACTATATACTTAGTCTAACATCCTTCCTCAATCTTAACTATGTCCTGAAACACTCAGAAGGTTAAGATTGCGTCGACATCCTTCAAAGGAAGGTAAGGGCAAGGGTTCAGTAAAAATGTCAGCAAGCTGATCCTTAGAAGAAACAAACTTGATCTAAAGTAGCTTATGTGCAACGCGTTCCCTCACAAAGTGATAGTCAATTTCGATGTGTTTCGTATGGGCATGAAATACCGGATTGGATGAAAGGTATGTAGCACCAATGTTATCACACCAAAGGACAGGCGGCTGAGCTTGAGAGGCCTTCAACTCTCGAAGCAATGACTGCACTCATATGATCTCAGTCGTGGCATTATAAACTGCTTTGTACTCAGCTTCAGTACTACTCCGAGACAGTGTAGCTTGCTTGCGAGCTTGCCAGGCGATCAGGTTAAGACCCAAGAACACAACATGTCCCCCCGTGGATCGCTGATCACCGGGACTACTAGCCCAATCAGCATTAGAGAAGGCTGAGATCAAACCAGAAGGCGCAGGTTGCAGATGTAGACCATACGAACCAGTGTGTCGAACATAGCACAAAATGCGCTTAACAGCCGACCAATGAGGATCACGCGGTGCATGAAGGTACTGACACACACGGTTAACTGCAAATGATATGTCTGGTCGAGTAACGAGCAAGTACTGCAGTCCACCAACGGTGCTGTGGTACTCAGTGGCATCCTCAGAGGAGAGTAAGTCTCCATCCGGAGCTGACAATTTGTATATAGAAAACATGGGAGTCGTAGCAGTTTTACACTGCATCATACCCGCGCAACGTAACAGATCCTGAGAGTGTTGGGGAACGCAATAATTCAAAAAAATTCCTTCGATCACGCAAGATCTATCTAGGAGATGCATAGCAACGAAACGGGAGAGTGTGTCCACGTATCCTCGTAGACCGAAAGTGGAAGCGTTTAGTAACGTGGTTGATGTAGTCGAACGTCTTCGCGATCCAACCAATCCAAGTACCGAACGTACGGCACCTCTGCGCTCAGCACACGTTCAACTCGATGATGTCCCTCGAGCTCTTTATCCAGTTGAGGACGAGGGAGAGTTCCGTCAGCATGACAGTGTGGCGACGGTGATGATGAAGTTACCGGCGCAGGGCTTCGCCTAAGCACTACGACGATATGACTGAGGTGTATAACTGTGGGGGGGGGGGGCACCGCACACGGCTAAGAGATTGTATGTTGTGCCTTTGGGGTGCCCCCTGCCCACGTATATAAAGGAGGGAGGGAGAGAGGCCGGCCCCCTAGGGGCGCGCCAAGAGTATGAATTCCTTCTAGGACTTCCAAGTCCTAGTAGGAATCCTTTTTCCTTTTTGGAGTAGGAGAGAAGGAAAGAGGGAAAGAGAGAGGGAGTAGGAAAGGGCAAGGGGGGCGCCGCCCCCTTCCCCTAGTCCAATTAGGACCCATGGGAGGGGGCGCGCGCCACCTCCCCTTGGCCTGCCTCCTCTTTTCCCATATGACCCAATAAGGCCCATTACTTCTCCCGGTGAATTCCCGTAACCCCCGATACTCCGAAAAATACCAGAATCACTCGGAATCTTTCCGATGTCTGAATATAGCCTTCCAATATATGAATCTTTACCTCTCAACCATTTCGAGACTCCTCGTCATGTCCATGATCTCATCCGGGACTCCTAACAAACTTTGGTCATCAAATCAGATAACTCATAATACAAATCGTCATCGAACGTTAAGCGTGCGGACCCTACGGGTTCGAGAACTATGTAGACATGACCGAGACACATCTCCGGTCAATAACCAATAGTGGAACCTGGATGCTCATATTGGTTCCTACATATTCTACGAAGATCTTTATCGGTCAAACCGCAAAACAACATACGTTGTTCCCTTTGTCATTGGTATGTTACTTACCCGAGATTCGATCGTCTATCTCATCATACCTAGTTCAATCTAGTTACCGGCAAGTCTCTTTACTCATTCCTTAATGCATCATCCCGCAACTAACTCATTAGTCACATTGCTTGCAAGGCTTATAGTGATGTGCATTACTGAGAGGGCCCAAAGATACCTCTCCGATACATGGAGTGACAAATCCTAATCTTGATCTATGCCAACTCAACAAACACCTTCGGAGACACCTGTAGAGCATCTTTATAATCACCCAGTTATGTTGTGACGTTTGATAGCACACAAGGTGTTCCTCTGTTATTCGGGAGTTGCATAATCTCATAGTCAGAGGAACATGCATAAGTCGTGAAGAAAGCAATATCAATAAAACTAAATGATCATTATGCTAAGCTAATGGATGGGTATTGTCCATCACATCATTCTCCTAATGATGTGATCATGTTCATCAAATGACAACACATGTCTATGGTCAGGAAACATAACCATATTTGACAAACAAGCTAGTCAAGTAGAGGCATACTAGGGACACTCTGTTTTTGTCTATGTATTCACACATGTAAGTTTCCGGTTAATACAATTATAGCATGAATAATAAACATTTATCATGATATAAGGAAATAAATAATAAATTTATTATTGCCTCTAGGGCTTATTTCCTTCAGTCTCCCACTTGCACTAGAGTCAATAATCAAGTTCACATCGCCATGTGATTCAACACCAATAGTTCACACCTTCATGTGATTTAACACTCTATAGTTCACATCGCCATGTGACCAATACCCAAAGGGTTTACTAGAGTCAATAATCTAGTTCACATCGCCATGTGATTAACACCCAAAGAGTACTAAGGTGTGATCATGTTTTGCTTGCGAGAGAAGTTTAGCCAACGGGTCTGCCACATTCAGATCCATATGTATTTTGTAAATTTCTATGTCTACAATGCTCTGCATGGAGCTACTCTAGCTAATTGCTACCACTTTCAATATGTATCCAGATTGATACTTAGAGTCATCCTGATTAGTGTGAAAGCTTGCATCGATGTAACCCTTACGACAAACTTTTTGTCACCTCCATAACCGAGAAACATATTCTTATTCCACTAAGGATAATTTTGACCGTTATCCAGTGATCCACTCCTGGATCACTATTGTACCCTCTTGCCAAACTCATCGTGAGGTACACAATAGGTCTGGTGATGAAGCCATGTACCTAGGGTAGGGTCATGGACCTGTCCAAGGTACCCTCCCCAAGGACATCTCTTAAAGAAACCACCTTTCAGTCGACTTGGAAGGATTCCACTCGACGGACCTGAAGACACTCGACCGTGAAGCCAACCACTAGACCGCCAGGAGATCTACAGTCAGTCTGCACGCAAACGGTCAGTCATTAAGTGGCTTTATGGTCATCATAGCACTTTATGTAGGACGTTACCAGTAACTTCCTATCTTAATGTACCTTAATCCCTGATAATCGAAATTTGGAGGGTCCGCAAACTCTATATAAGCCACCCCCTCCTCGGTGTAAGGGGTTCGCACCCTGTAACTCATACGCACATAATCTGATCGACCGCCTCCGGGCTCCGAGACGAGGGCTGTTACTTCCTCCGAGAAGGGCCTGAACTCGTAAACATCTTGCGTATACAACTACTCCATAGCTAGGATCTTGCCTCTCCGTTCCTACCCCCCATTCTACTGTCAGACTTAGAACCACGACAGTTGGCGCCCATCGTGGGGCAGGTGTCTTAGCGACTTGTTGGAGAAGTTGCAGTTTTTTCCAATCTCCTTCATCATGGTTTCAGGTGGAGTTTTGGTTGAGGGCTGCGAGATCCGTCTCGGCGCTCTCACGCTCATCGCCGACGACTCCGCTTGGCTGCAGGAGGCTCCACTCGACGTCGACACACTCCCCGTCCGCGGGGCAACGTACTTTCGCGCGTGCATCCGCGGCGTCCTCCTGCGACAACCGTCGACCCAATATCGGTCGGCTCCCGTGCCGTCCTCCCTCCCAGTCTCTCGCCGGCCCAAGCGCTCCGGTCGGTCGAGGCTTCAGCGGTGGGTGAGGCATGCGGTGGCCCGCCAGTCGGCCACTCCCCAAGTTGCGGCAATCGAGCCCGACGAATCTCTCTACGGCCTGTTTGATCTGTCGACTGGCTCCTCAGAGACTGCATCCGAGTGCGACAGTAGTGATCCTGCGGCGGAGGTTCTGATGGTCGACGGACCACGCAGTCCCCCTGGTTTCCCCCGCGCCGACGGAGGCGTTGGCGGAGGCAATCCGGCACAGGTTCACGAAGAGTATCAACCCGAGCCCCTCACTTCGCTGCAGAGGGAGGAGCTTCGCCGCCGGAACATGGATGCGCTTCACACTCCTATCGTTGGAGAAACCCCTGAGGCCCGTGCCTTAGAAGACGCGCGTTTTATTAATCTTGGCTGAGCGCACTCGACTGAAAATCTCCAGCGAGTGCTCGACGAACGAGCGCAACAATGGGCCCCGTCGTCCAGTCGACGTCAACTCTTTCCACAACCGACTCAGGTATACCGAACTCCAATTCAGAATCTAGCAGCTGCAACCCGTATAGCAGAGTCCATTCAGCCTTCCCAGTCAGAGGCTGGCAGAGGCTTGCTACAGATCATAGATTTACTCCGGGCAACAGGAGATCCAAATTGAGCTGTATCGCAGTCGCGGAATAGGATTCACAATAGATCCGTCGCTGCGAATACAGTCTAGTCGGCTCATAGCCCAAGATCGCCCCCGAGGCGTGAGGGACGTGGAGGCCGGCGTGATCAGTATGAGGATCGATTCGATCGTGATGATCGACGTCGAGTGCCCACTCCTCCCCCAAGGGGTGGGTCATCTGGCGCCTCGGCAAGCAGGATGACAGACGCCATCACAGTGTTGGGCGAAGGATTCCAGTCGACCCCAGGGAACCAGGCTTTGATGCGAGATCCATTATCGTTCAAGGTTTGGTCGACAGGAACAGAGCTCACCGAGAAGGCCATGACAGAGATGTGCCCACCAGCAGCAGAGTACACGTCTCAGGACCAGAGTGTTTTAGCAGAGCCATCAGGGCCGCGGTGATTCCTCCCAACTTCAGGTTGGCGACTGGAGTCAGTAAGTTCACTGGTGAGTCCAAGCCGGATACTTGGCTTGAGGACTACCGAGTGGCTGTTCAGATTGGCGGCGGCAACGATGAAGTGGCCATGAAACACCTGCCTCTTATGTTGGAGGGCTCAGCCAGAGCATGGTTGAATCAGTTAGCACCCAACAACATTTACACTTGAGAAGATCTTGCCCGAGTGTTTGTCAGGACATTTGAAGGAACTTGCAAGCGGCCAGCAGGGTTGACAGAGTTGCAGTCGTGTGTGCAGAAGTCGAATGAAACTCTGAGGGATTACATCCAGAGATGGATCACATTGCATCACACGGTAGAGAATGTATCTGATCATCAGGCAGTCTGTGCCTTCAAGGAAGGCGTTAAGAATAGAGAGTTAAGTTTTAAATTCGCTCGGACCGGAGACATGACCCTGAGTCGAATGATGGAGATTTCCACCAAGTACGCCAATGGTAAAGAAGAGGATCGACTCCGGAGTGGCAAGTACAAGTCGGCCGCTAATGAAACCGGGGGAGGGAACTCCAGTCGGAAGCAGAAGCGGAAAGCCGAGCCAGCTGCTCCTAGAGAAGCCTTGGCCGTGACTCCAGGAAAGTTCAAGGGGAAATCCAAGGGGCCTTGGAACCCCAAGAAGGTGAAAGACCAAGATGGAAATGATGTATTGGACTTGCCATGTCACATTCACACGAAGAAAGATGAAGAGGGTAAACTCATTTACCCAAAGCATACCACTCGACAGTGTCGGCTCTTGATTCAGCAGTTCCAGGGGAAGCAGCCCAAGGATAAGGAGAAGGAGTCAGACAAAGTGGAGGACAAGGAAGATAGTGACGGTGGATACCCCCAGGTCAATTCCACCCTAATGATTTTTGCTGACGTTGAAAGCAAAAGTCGATTGAAAGTTATCAACCGAGAAGTGAATATGGTCGCTCCGGCGACACCCAGTTATCTGAAATGGTCACAGACCACCATCACATTCGACCAGTCTGATCACCCGACACACATAGCCACCCCTGGGAGGCAAGCGTTGGTGGTCGACCTAGTCGTCGAAGGCACTCGACTAACTAAAGTTTTGATTGATGGTGGCAGTGGCCTGAACATATTGTATGCAGAGACGTTGAAAGGGATGGGCATTCCGATGTCCAGACTCAGCGCCAGCAACATGAGCTTCCATGGAGTCATTCCTGGAAAGAAGGTTGAGTCACTCGCCAAATTGCTCTCGATGTGGTTTTGGTGATTCCAAGAATTTTCAGAAGAAAAGTTGACCTTTGAGGTCGTGGATTTCGAGCACTTATCACGCTATTCGGGAGGCCGGCGATGCACGTTTCATGGTTCGACCATGTTATGTATACCTCAAACGAAGATGCCAGCCCCAAAGGTGTGATCACATCCACCGCAATCGGAAGAAAGCGAAGAGTGTTTTCAGAAAGGCTCTAAGATCGCCGACGCCGATGGCGTGGTAGAGCTGCAAGAATACCGAAAACTGCAGACCCGAGTGATTTGTTGCGAGCCAAGAAGCCCGCCACGGAGTCAGCATTTCAGTCGTCCGGTGAGACGAAACCTATTCACATTCACCCGACCGATCCCAATGCTGCTTCGACTCATATCTCAACAACACTTTGACTCCAAATAGGAAGAAGCGCTCATCCAGTTCCTCCGTGAGAACTGGGACATCTTCGCATGGAAGCCTGCTGACATGCCGGGTGTTCCCAGGGGGCTGGCTGAGCATCGTCTACGAGTCGACTCAAAAGTTAAACCTGTCAAAGAGCATCTTCGATGGTCCGCCGTCCAGAAGAGAAAGGCCATTGGTGAGGAGGTGGCTCGACTCTTAGCAGCAGAGTTTATCCGAGAGATTTACCACTCCGAGTGGCTCGCCAATGTTGTCATGGTCCCTAAGAGGGACAAATCACTTCGCATGTGCATCGACTTCAAACATATCAATTGGGCCTGCCCGAAAGATCATTTTCCTCTCCCCCGCATCGACCAAATAGTCGACTCGACTGCGGGATGTGAGCGGTTGTCTTTCTTATACGCCTATTCCGGTTACCATCAGATCCGTCTGTATGGACCCGACGAGATCAAAACAGCTTTCATCACTCCATTCGGGTGCTTCTATTATGTCACCATGCCATTCGGCCTCAAGAATGCCGGAGCCACGTTCATGAGGATGATTCAGAAGTGTTTGCTCACTCAAATCAGTCGGAATGTGGAAGCATACATGGATGATATTGTGGTCAAGTCACGGAAGGGTTCCGACTTGTTGACTGACCTTGCTGAAACATTTGCCAATCTCAGGAGGTATAATATCAAGCTTAATCCATCAAAGTGCACATTCGGAGTTCCTGGCGGAAATTACTTGGTTTTCGTTTCGAACGAGGAATCGACGCCAACCCGAAAAAGTTGGCACTATACTCAATGAAACGCATACGTGCGTGTGCACGGCGTCAGAAGCTTCTATCGGATGCTTGGCGCATTAAGTCGATTCATCTCTCGCCTCGGTGAAAAGGCATTGCCTCTTTACCGATCGATGAAGAAGTCGACAAGTTCGAGTGGACTCGAAGCTGATGCAGCGCTTGCGAGCTAAAAGCTCGCTCTCCACCCACCGGTGCTTGCTGCCCCAATCAGCAAAGAGCCTTTGCTGCTTTACATTGCATCCACAGGACAAGTCGTCAAGACAAGATTTACGGTCGTAAGGGAAGAAGAAGGAAAAGCCTTCAAAGTTCAGCGCCCAAGATATTATCTTTTCAAGTATTGACCCCATCAAAGCAAAGATACCGTCATTATCGAAGCTTGTTTATGGGATTTATATGACCACGAAGAAGGTTGCTCATTACTTCTCGACCATTCCATTACGATCGTCGCCGACACCCCATTGTCGAGATTCGCACAATGAGATGCAATCGATCGAGTGGCTAAATGGGCGATTGAACTCCTTCCCTTGATATCAAGTTTGAGGCAAAGAAAGCCATCAAGTCCCAAGCAAGAGCAGATTTCATCGCCGAGTGGATTGAAGCAGCAGCGCCGACTCAAGTTCACTCGAAGCTTTGGACCATGTTCTTTGATGGTTCCAAGATGCTGAATGGTTCCGTCTTTGGGGTAGTGTTGGTTTCCCGAGGAGATAAGCTCGGATATGTGCTCCAGATTCACTTTGATTCTTCCAACAATGAAGCGAATCTGAAGCCTTTGTTGTATGGGTTGCGTATGGCCATTTCACTCGGCGTCCGTCGCCTCATGGTCTATGGCGACTCAGATCTAGTGGTTAATCAGGTGATGAAGGAGTGGGATGTCAGAAGTCCAGCCATGACTGGTTATTGCAATGCAGTGAGGAAGCTAGAGAAGAAGTTCGAGGGGTTAGAGCTTCATCATGTACCCCGATTGAAAAATCAAGCTGCTGATGATTTGGCGAAAATAGGGTCCAAGAGGGAAGCCATTCCCAGTGATGTGTTTTTGGAGCACATCCACACACCGTCAATTCAAGAGGATCCTTTCACCGAAGAAGCCCCACAGCCAAAAAGTGCCACTGATCCGACTGAAGTTGAGGTCCCAGCTGTGGTCGACCTGATCATGGAAGTCGTGGTCATCACTCCCGACTGGACAGTGCCGTACATCGCGTATATCCTAAGGAAAGAGCTCCCGGAGAACGAAGAAGAGGCTCGACGGATCGTACGCCGATCCAAGGCCTTTTTGTGATCAAGGGACAGTTATACAGAGAAAGCGCGATCGAGTCGCCGAAATGCATAACACCAGAAGAAGGTCAGATAATTCTTGATGATATCCACTCGAGGACCTGTGGTCATCATGCGTCCTCTCGGACCATTGTGGCTAAAGCATACCGAGCGGGATTTTACTGGCCAAAAGCAAATGAAATGGCGAAGGAAATAGTCGACAAGTGTGAAGGATGTCAGTTCTATTCCAATATGTCACACAAACCCGCCTCAACCTTGAAGACCATTCCACTCGTCTGGCCCTTCGCTGTTTGGGGATTGGATATGATTGGACCACTGAGAACTGGCAGAAGCGGCTTCACTCACTTGCTAGTGGCGGTCGACAAGTTTACTAAGTGGATCAAGCTAAGCCTATCAAGAATCTCGCGCGTAATCGCTATCGTTTCATCGGAGAGTTGATATTCAGATATGGAGTTCGCATAGCATCATCACCGACAATGGGTCAAACTTGATTCCGACAAATTCAAAGCCTTTTGCGCCTCTCAAGGCACGCGAGTCGACTATGCTTCAGTTGCTCACCCCCAGTCGAATGGACAAGCAGAACGAGCAAACGGTCTAATTCTCAAAGGACCGAAACCCCGGCTGATGCGCGATCTCAAGCATGCAGCAGGAGCATGGGTCAACGAACTTCCATCAGTTCTTTGGGGATTGAGGACCACTCCTAATCGGTCGACTAGGAGAACTCCATTCTTTCTGGTCTATGGAGCTGAAGCAGTTTTGCCGAGTGACTTGCTTCACAATGCCCCTCGAGTCGAACTCTACTCTGAAGTTGAAGCGGAGCAAGCCCGGCAAGATGCAGTCGACCTCCTAGAAGAGGAGAGAGAGATGGCCTTGATCCGCTCGACCATCTATCAGCAGGACTTGCGTCGATTCCATGCTAGAAATGTGAAGAGCCGAACCTTCCAAGAAGGAGACTTGGTCCTCCGAGTGGATCAACAGAAACCACACAAGCTCGCTCCCACTTGGGCGGTCCCTTCATCGTCACCAGAGTTCTCCACAATGAAGCATACCATCTTTACAACGTCGATTGCCAGATTGATGAGCCTCGAGCTTGGAATGCGGAGCTGCTCCGCCCCTTTTATACTTAAGTACTCATTCGGATGAGATGTAAAAGTACCTCTGTAGTTTGTTTATCGAAGACAAGAATGTTATAATTTTCCCAGTGATTGTTATTAATTTTTTGTTTACATAAGAAATTTCCCCCCGGTGGGTGGCTTAGCTGCGAACCCGATTCGCCTAAGTTTGTAAAAAAAAAATCCCTGCCGAGTGGAGAGCCAGCCTCCCACTCGAGGGCTTAGCTGCGAATCCGTTTCGCCTAAGTACTTGAAAATCCTACCGAGTGGTGAGCGAGCCTCCCACTCGGGGGCTTAGCTGCAGTCCAAGTACTTGCCTAAGTGTTTGAAATCCTACCGAGTGGTGAGCCAGCCTCCCACTCGGGGGCTTAGCTGCAGTCCAAGTACTCGCCTAAGTGTTTAAAATCCTACCGAGTGGTGAGCCAGCCTCCCACTCGGGGGCTTAGCTGCAGTCCAAGTACTCGCCTAAGTGTTTGAAATCCCACCAGTGGTGAGCCAGCCTCCCACTCGGGGCTTAGCTGCAGTCCAAGTACTGGCCTAAGTGTTTAAAATCCTACCGAGTGGTGAGCCAGCCTCCCACTCGGGGGCTTAGCTGCAGTCCAAGTACTCGCCTAAGTATTTAATACAATGTGTGCTTTGCAAGGACGGCCAGTGCAGGTCGATTGTTGCCTTCCCCTTGAGCCACGACACAAAAAATCCTCCCACTCGGAGGCTTAGCATGAGTCCAAGACTGCCTAAGTTTGAAAAATCCTACCGAGTGGAGAGCAAACCTCCCACTCGGGGGCTTAGCTGCAGTCCAGTACTCGCCTAAGTATCTGAAAATCTTACCGAGTGGAGAGCAAACCTCCCACTCAGAGGCTTAGCAGCAGTCCAGTACTCGCCTAAGTTTGAAAAATCCTATCGAGTGAAGAGCAAACCTCCCACTCGTGGGCTTAGCAGCAGTCCAGTACTCGCCTAAGTTTGCAAAATCCTACCGAGTGAAGAGCGAACCTCCCACTCGGGGGCTTAGCTGCAGTCCAGTACTCGGCTAAGTATCTGAAAATCCTACCGAGTGGAGAGCGAACCTCCCACTCGGGGGCTTAGCTGCAGTCCAGTACTCGCCTAAGTATCTGAAAATCATATCGAGTGGAGAGCGAACCTCCCACTCGGGGGCTTAGCTGCAGTCCAGTACTCGCCTAAGTATCTGAAAGTCCTACCGAGTGGAGAGCAACCCTACCACTCGGAGGCTTAGCTGCAGTCCAGTACTCGCCTAAGTATGAAATCCATTCCGATCCGCAAGGACGACGAGGTGCAGGTCGACTGTTACCTTCTCCTTTGGAGCTGCACCACAAGTGCAACGTGCGCTCCATTCCGATACACAAGGACAATGAGGTGCAGGTCGACTGTTACCTTTTCCTTCGGAGCTGCGCCACAAGTACAATCCGTGCTCCATCCCTACCTGCAAGAACAATGAAGTGTAGGTCGACTGGATTTTTCACCTCAGAGCTGCATCTCAAGCACTGAAGTATATTCTGAGTGAAGAACAAAGTTCGCTCGAAGGCGAATGGAAGCATATTCGATGATAAGCCAAGTTCAGATAACATCCTACGGATTCAGAAGTACTCAGGCATCAAGCATGTTAAAGTTTATCGGTTACAAGACCACTCGGCATTTCGAGGCAAATTTAAGACGAAACATATAACTTTTTTACTCCTCAGGTGGAGGACTGGAAGGCGCGACAAACTGGTCCAGGTCGATCCCGTCAGCGATCCGGGTGGCAGCAGCAATGAAAGTCTCCATGAAAGATTGGAAGTCGTACTTCTTGGTATTGGCAACTTTGGTGGACGCCAGTTTTTCCTCTCGCGCCTCCTTGCAGTGAACGCGGACCAGGGACAGAGCAACATCAGCACCACACCTGGCAGAAGACTTTTTCCATTCTTGCACTCGACTTGGAACGTCTTTCAGTCGAGTCATTAAAGACTCGAGGTCATTTTGAAGCGTCTCGCCTGGCCAGAGTGTCGAGTCAATTCGCGACACCGCAACCTTCAGTCGAGCAAGGTAGTCCACCACAACAGCGACACGAGACTCCAGTCGGAGCACATTCATAGCGGCTTCATCCTTCACGGGAGAGTTAATGGGGTCCAGGCTGGTCTCCACTCGACTAGTCTCCTCCTCGATGTTCTGGTAGAATTTTGTAAACGGAACTGAGTTCAAGCTAATGGTTCTATGATGAGTCGATGATAACAAATCAGTCGGGTAGGAGGGATTACCTTCAAGCATGAGGAATAACTTCTTGGCGAGCCCTCCCGGATAAGCCTCGGATCGTTCCTCTTCCCTTGATTCGCCATCCTTGTCACTCAGAGCTATCTTGTCATTCTTCAGTCGGCTAACCTCCTTGTTCGCCGCGTCGAGAGCAGCTTTCAGATTGGCGTTCTCTTCTTCAAGTTTACCGACTGAAGCCAGTTTTTCTTCTGCGAGCTTTGTTTTGTCCAAAGCCGTTTTCTGCGCCTCGGCAAGGTCACGATCCTTCTTATTCAGAGCCTCCTCCATTTTGTCTGCAAAATGATAGTGAGATCAGAATTAGGAAGGGGAAGAAAGACAAAGACAGTCGTCAAGTTCTCACCAGCCATACCTTTTGCTTCGTCTCTGTATACGCAAGTTCTCTGAGCAAGCTTCAAGTCAAGGTTGAGCTGGATCTGTTTGTTTTCCAATTCAGTATAGCGAGCCACAAGCTCGCAGGATTTCTGCGAAGAGTCAATCGACAGACATCAAAGATAGGTTACTTCCGAGTGACTAAGAAAAATCGTTGCGTTTCTAAGACTATGGCGAATCAAAATATTGACAAGAGTCTCGGGGACTACACCAGTGGGTGCACTCAGCGTGCCCCACTGGTTTTACCGACTTCGGTTCGATCGATCGACCGAAAGAGACAAAAGGTTATGATCCTAAACCATAGCTAAGCGCCGCCATCAGCCTCGGTATCATAAAAAAAAGAGTTCTTCATACTACGGTCGACTGCCAGCAGTCCACCATAGTCTCGGGGACTACACCCAGTGGGTGCACTCAGAGTGCCCCCAACGGTTTCAAGATTCCATTCGACATGGTCCGACCAGACCGAGTGAAGAAATTAGCAAAGAAATTCAAAGTATAAAGACTACGGTCGATCGCCGGTGATCCACCATAGTCTCGGGGACTACACCGGTGGGTGCACTCAGCGTGCCCCACCAATCCAAAAATTCAATCGACACACCCGGTGGGTGTCTACAGATACAAAGATCTTCGTAAAGAAGAGTTTTTGGTAGCATATCCTAATGAGAATAAGTGGTGACCAACTAACTTTGGATGTTGCTCAAGAGCTGAGCTGGCATCATAGGCTGCTGGCTGGCCTCTGGACCACCTTCACTTGCTCCATCATGATCCCCTTGGGGAATATAGCTTCCTTAGCAGCACCCACTTGGTCCTCGGGGCGTGGTGTGTGGCGAAAAGGAGGGCGGATCAGCGATCGGCGATGAAGGCGGATGCTCATCGATGCTGGCGAAGACACAGAGTCCGAGTGATGTTGCCACCCTCATGAACCAGCGTCTCGAATCGATACAACTGAGCGATCTTGCCACCAGCGCCTTTTTATTCCTCCTCCGCCTCAGCGGCGCCTCATCGTCATCATCAGGGAGATCAATGACATGAGGAGGGACTGCATGAAAGATTCAAAGTTAAAAACGAAAATCCAATCGACCAAAAGCGAAACTACAGCGATCATACCAAGGTTAGAGGTAGCAACATCTTCCATTTCCTGGTCTTCGTTCCTGGCTGAGGTCTCAGAGGTAGCAGCGCTACAGATTTCAGAAATCAGTTGATCATTCAACAAGTCGACCAAAAGTATGTCCATGCTAAACAAGAAAACACAAGTTCATTGTACGGAAATGGTGGAGCAGCCATCTTCATCTTGGGCAAAGCCTTCGTCGGCTTTGATGGCGTCGCTCGGGTTGCTTGGCGCTTTTTCAATCGGTGCGGAGAGGTCGTCCGAGGCGTTTAAATCGATCGCCCGACAAAGTAGCGATAGCCTTGCCACTTCGACCACGGGGTCATGGGTGAGCTTGGATCGCCTTTCCATGCGAGGAGGGTCGACTTCTTCCTCCTCTTCCTCCTCGCCGGAGCTATCGTCGTCTTCGTCCTCCTCACCATCAGATTGCCATTCCTCCTGGCTTTCACCTCCGCTCCCTTCCTCCTCCTCGACTGGTTCTTGCGCCCCGTTGGGCATCGAGTACATCTCAGTGGTGGCCTGGAAGACGACAAACAAGACAAAAGTCAATCAACCGATTTTAAGCAAACAAGATGGAGAAAGCGAGATCACAGTCGAAGATGCAGGAATGGACCTTGTCTACTTCGTATGACTGGTCGAGTGGAGGGATCCTCCTGGCTCCTCGAGGGTTGTCCTTGTTTCCTGTGATGCCCGCAAGACACCTCTCCAGCATGGCATCCTCGATCTCCTCCGGGTGGATCCAAGTAGTGTCCTCAGTGCCAGAGTACAACCACATCGGATGGTCTCGGGCTTGAAGCGGCTGGATGCGTCGTCGAAGGAAGACCTCCAAGAGATCCATGCCAGTCACCCCGTCTCGGATGAGCTGGACAACTCGTTCGACCAACACCTTCACCTGCGCCTTCTCTTCCGGGATCACCTTCAAAGAAGATGGCTTGCTCACTCAGTCCATGGAAAAATGAGTGAGTCCAGTCGACTGCCCTAGCGTTGGCTGGTCCTTGCAGTAGAACCAAGTCGACTGCCATCCACGGACTGACTCAGGTAAGATCATGGCCGGAAAATAACTTTTTCCTCTCATTTGAACCCCAAGACCCCCACACATCTGAATCACTTGAGTTCTCTCGTCACTCGGATTGGCCTTTTTCACTGTTTGGGAGCGACAATGAAAATGTGCTTGAAAAGACCCCAATGAGGCCGGCAACCCAAGAAATTCTCGCACAAAGACACGAAAGCAGCGAGATACACGATGGAGTTGGGAGTGAAGTGGTGAAGTTGTGCCCCAAAGTAGTTCAGAAATCCCCGAAAGAAAGGGTGAGGCGGCAGAGAAAACCCGCGGTCGACATGGGTGGCCAAGAGAACACACTCACCCTCCAGAGGTTGTGGTTCCGACTCCTTCCCCGGGAGCCGCGCTGATCCATGGGGGATCCGTCCCTCATTGGCCATGTCGTCGAGATCCCTCTGACTGATCGTCGAGCGGATCCAGTCGCCCTAGATCCAGCCCTGCGGCAAGCCGGCCCTCGATGAAGATCCGCCCCGACTGGTTGCTCTTCCCTTCGCCTTCGCCGTCGCCTTCTTCGCCCGCTCCAAAGCCACCGTCTTCTCCTTCACCATTGTCGCCGGCGAAATGCGTACAGAGCAGCAGCGCTGAGGTGGAATCGCATGCGGCGGATGAATCCGGGGAAGGGAGGAGGAAAGGGGAACACACTGTTCAAAAAAACCCCATCCAGGGCCTTATATGAGGTTGCTTCGAGTGGTCGATTTGGTAGGCCAGGCGATCTGTCAAATCCATAGCAGATCACCGCGCGATACGTGGCGAAAAAGGTGGCGCGGAGATCGAGGCGTCCCTGCCTTATCCCGTCCGATTACTGTGGCCTCCTTCGCCCCACTCACTTCCCGAAATTCGAATCCCGCTAAATCCGTGCACCACAGAGCAAATCATCAGACAGAATATTTCCTCCGTCCTGTCATTCGGAGTTCTCCAAGCATGAAAAACACACTCAACGGATACAAAGAATGGATCAAGGCAACTGAAAAAGAAGTTGAAGCCGTCACCTAAGCTCATTGATCCAGAACAAGACGTGCTCACGAAAAGTGGGTCGGAAAAGGTCTCAACTCCTTCCCCACTCAAACCCCGATCCATTGGGGGCTCTTGATAAACCATGTACCTAGGGTAGGGTCATGGACCTGTCCAAGGTACCCTCCCCAAGGACATCTCTTGAAGAAACCACCTTTCAGTCGACCTGGAAGGATTCCACTCGACGGACCTGAAGACACTCGACCGTGAAGCCAACCACTCGACCGCCGGAGATCTACTGATCGATCTGCACGCATAAGCGGTCGGTCATTAAGTGGCTTTATGGTCATCATAACACTTTATGTAGGGCGTTACCGGTAACTCCCTATCTTAATGTACCTTAATCCTGCATAATCGAGGGCTGGAGGGTGCAGCGAACTCTAATAAGCCACCCCTCCTCGGTGTAAGGGGTTCGCACCCTGTAACTCATACGCACATAATACGATCGACCGCCTCCGGGCTTGAGGCGTGGGGCTGTTACTTCCTCCGAGAAGGGCCTGAACTCGTAAACATCTTGCGTATACAACTACTCCATAGCTAGGATCTTGCCTCTCCGTTCCTACCCCCCATTCTACTGTCAGACTTAGAACCACGGCATCTGGTACATAGCATATCATACTTTATAGAACCTATGACTGAGGCATAGGGAATGACTTTTCATTCTCTTTCTATTCTTTGTCGTGGTCGGGTTTTGAGTCTTTACTCAACTTCACACCTTGCAACACAGCCAAGAACTCCTTCTTTGACTATTACATTTTGAACTACTTCAAAATCCTGTCAAGGTATGTACTCATTGAAAAAACTTATCAAGCTTCTTGATCTATCTCTATATATCTTGATGCTCAATATGTAAGCAGCTTCACCGAGTCTTTCTTTGAAAAACTCCTTTCAAACACTCCTTTATGCTTTCCAGAAAATTCTACATCATTTTCAATCAACAATATGTCATTCACATATACTTATCATAAAGGTTGTAGTGCTCCCACTCACTTTCTTGTAAATACAGGCTTCACCGCAAGTCTGTATAAAATTATATGCTTTGCTCAATTCATCAAAACGTATATTCTAACTCCGAGATTCTTGCACCAGTCCATAGATGGATCGCTAGAGCTCGCGCATTTTGTTAGCACTTTTAGGATTGACAAAACCTTCTTATTGCATCATATACAACTCTTCTTTAAGAAATACATTAAGGAATGCAGTTTTGACATCCATTTGCCAGATTTCATAAAATGTGACAATTGCTAACATGATTCGGACAGACTTAAGCATCGCTACGAGTGAGAAAATCTCATCGTAGTCAACACCTGAACTTGTCAAAAACCCTTTTTCCGACAAGTCTAGCTTTGTAGATAGTAACACTAATATCAGCGTCCGTCTTCCTCTTGAAGATCCATTTATTCTCAATGGCTTGCCGATCATCGGGCAAGTCAACCAAAGTCCATACTTTGTTCTCATACATAGATCCTATCTCAGATTTCATGGCCTCAAACCATTTTGCGGAATCTGCGCTCATCATCGCTTCCTCATAGTTTGTAGGTTCATCATGGTCTAGTAACATGACTTCTAGAACAGGATTACCGTACCACACTGGTGTGTAACATACTCTAGTTGACCTACGAGGTTCGGTAGTAACTTGATCTGAAGTTTCATGATCATCGTCATTAACTTCCTCACTAATTGGTGTAGGCATCATTAGAACTGATTTCTGTGATGAACTACTTTCCAATTTGGGAGAAGGTACAATTACCTCATCAAGTTCTACTTTCCCTCCCACTCACTTCTTTCGAGAGAAAACTCCTGCTCTAGAAAGGATCCATTCTTAGCAACGAATATCTTTCCTTCAGATCTGTGATAGAAGGTGTACCCAACAGTTTCCTTTGGGTATCCTATGAAGACGCATTTCTCCGACTTGGGTTCGAGCTTATCAGACTGAAGCTTTTTTCACATAAGCATCGCAACCCCAAACTTTAAGAAACGACAGCTTAGGTTTCTTGCCAAACCACGGTTCATACGGTGTCGTCTCAACGGATTTAGATGGTGCCCTATTTGACATGAATGCAGCTGTCTCTAATGCATAACCCCGAAATGCTAGTGGTAAATCGGTAAGAGACATCATAGATTGCACCATATCTAATAAAGTACGGTTATGACGTTCAGACACACCATTACGCTGTGGTGTTCCAGGTGGCGTGAGTTGTGAAACTATTCCACATTGTTTTAAATGAAGGCCAAACTCGTAACTCAAATATTCGCCTCCGCGATCAGATCCTAGAAACTTTATTTTCTTGTTACGATGATTCTCCACTTCACTCTGAAATTCTTTAAACTTTTCAAATGTTTCAGACTTGTGTTTCATTAAGTAGATATACCCATATCTGCTCAAATCATCTGTATGTGTTATTTCCAATAAGTTAGTTGCTCGCCGCCGCGAGCCTCAGCACTTATCGGATTGCATACATCAGTATGTATTATTTCCAATAAGTTAGTTGCTCGCTCCTATTGTTACGGAGAACGGAGTCTTAGTCATCTTGCCCATGAGGCATGGTTCGCAAGCATCAAGTGATTCCAAAAGCCCATAAGCATGGAGTTTCTTCATGCGCTTTACACCAATATGACCTAAACGGCAGTGCCACATATATGTTGCACTTTCATTATCAACTTTGCATCTTTTGGCATCAATATTATGAATATGTGTATCACTACGATCGAGATTCAATAAACCATTCACATTGGGTGTATGACCATAGAAGGTTTTATTCATATAAACAAAACAACAATTATTCTCTTACTTAAATGAATAACCGTATTGCAATAAACATGATCTAATCATATTCATGCTCAACGCAAACACCAAATAACATTTATTTAGGTTCAACACTAATCCCAAAGGTACAGTGAGTGTGCGGTGGTGATCTTATCAACCTTGGAATTACTTCCAACACACATCATCACCTCGTCCTTAACTAGTATCTGTTTATTTTGAAACTCATGTTTCGAGTTACTACTCTTAGCAACTAAACCAATATCAAATACCGAGGGGTTGCTATAAACACTAGTGAGGGAGTCCTGGATTAGGGGTGTCCGGATGGCGGACTATGACCTTTGGCGGACTCTGGACTATGAAGATACAAGATTGAAGACTTAGGTCCGTGTAGGATGGGACTTTCCTTGGCGTGGAAGGCAAGCTTGGCGATACATATATGTAGATATCCTCCCATTGTAACCGACTCTGTAACCCTAGCCCTCTCGGTGTCTATATAAACCGGAGGTTTTAGTCCGTGGGGCGAACAACAATCATACCATAGGCTAGCTTCTAGGGTTTAGCCTCTACGATCTCGTGGTAGATCTACTCTTGTACTACCCATATCATCAATATTAATCAAGCAGGAGTAGGGTTTTACCTCCATCGAGAGGGCCCGAACCTGGGTAAAAACATCGTGTCCCTTGTCTCCTGTTACCATCCGCCTAGACTTGATTCGGGACCCCTACCGAGATCCGCGGTTTGACACCGACATTGGTGCTTTCATTAAGAGTTCCTGCGTGTCGTCACCTTTAGGCCCGATGGCTTCTCCGATCATCAACAATGATGCGGTCCAGGTGAGACTTTTCTCCCGGACAGATCTTCAGATTCGGCGGCTTTGCTGCGGGCCAATTAAGCAGCCATCTAGAGCAGATCGAAAGCTACGCCCTGGCCATCAGTCAGGTTTGGAAGTTTGAACTACGGCCGGCGTCGGTGGAGACTTGATCTTCGACGGGTTCGAGCCACAAGCCAAGCGCGCCGCCTTTATTACGATGGGCATGATCTAGCTCGCCGCGAACAAGTGCCCGGAGGTCGCACTAGTGTCCACTCCGACCCTTAGCTCGGAGCCGATCAGAACAAATCGAGGGCGGGTGGCTGGACACCGCCTCGGGGCTGCAATCTCTGGCGTCGAGGCGAACACCATACCTGTCCTTTGCGAAGCTCGTGGCTCCAAGGCGCCGAACTCCTCTCCGGACTCCGAACCTTCCGCGCCCCTGCTAATCGAAACCGATTGGGCGCCGATCATGGAGTTCACCGCCACGGACATCTTTCAGCACTCGCCCTTCGGCGACATTCTGAATTCGCTAAAGTCTCTCTCTTTATCAGAAGAGCCCTGGCTGGACTATGGTCAGCAAGGTTGGGATGCGGACGACGAAGAAATTCAAAGCCCACCCACCACCCACCACCCACTTTGTAGCCACTGTCGATGATTTAACCGACATGCTCGATTTCGACTCCGAAGACATCGACGGTATGGACGAAGATGTAGGAGACGAACAGGAACCACTGGACAACCACCCCATCTCACGATGTATACATGGTGGACACACCTAAAGGAAACGACGACGAGGAACAAAGGGACGCAACGAGGGATTGTTCCCTCAAAAAGCAATCAAAGCGGCGGCGTAAGCGCCGCTCCAAACCCCACCTCGACAGAGAAAGCAGCCATACAGACCCAGCCACAGAGCAGAGGCGAACCGGCGGATTTATTTAACATGCCATCGAGCAACCGTCTCGAACAGGCAACTTCGGATAAACAACCCGCCCCTGGCGAAGACAACAGTCCGGACGACCTCACGCCGGACAAGTTCTGGAGCAGAAGAACCTCCAAAAGGCTCGCCGCCATCGCTGCGTAGCTGAAAAAGCAGAAGCGGAAGCTCAAAACAGCGGAAGATGCACTCAGAATTAGATGGAGCAAAGTATTCAACACCGCAGACAAATACGGCGACAGTCGCCACACAAAGAGCTATCCGAAGCAAAAATTACTGCCGGAATTTGATGATGAGGCCTTAGAGCCTCCGCAATAAAATAATAAGGAAGCCACCCGGTCGGGCAAATGACCCCATGGCCAACACAGTGCGGCAAAGGACGCCGCACACAAGCCGGCACGCGATCCGCACAAGGATTCGCATCAAAAAGATGGCCCAGCCAGATCTATCTATGGGCCAAGAAAGCAAGCTCTAGTAAGCAATGCAACACATCAAATATCCGAACATCGCGGTACGCCCAGATATAGGGGCGCCGCACACCCCCTATGTTTCACTGATGAGGTGCTTGATCATGAATTTCCAGCGGGATACAAGCCCGTAAACATAGAGGCATACGACGGAACAACAGACCCTGGAGTCTGGATTGACGATTACATCCTCCACATACACATGGCTAGAGGAGATGATCTCCACGCCATAAAATACTTACCCCTCAAACTCAAAGGGCCAGCCCGGCATTGGCTTAAAAGCCTTCCCGGAAACACCATTGGAAGTTGGGAAGAGCTCGAGGATGCTTTTCGGGCAAATTTTCAAGGGACCTATGTCCGACCTCCGGATGCGGATGATTTAAGTCATATAACTCAACAACCCGGAGAGTCAGCCCGAAAACTCTGGAACAGATTTCTTACTAAAAAGAACCAGATAGTCGACTGTCCGGACGCCGAAGCCTTAGCAGCTTTCAAACACAGCGTTCGAGACGAATGGCTTGCCAGACACCTCGGCCAAGAAAAGCCAAGAAAAATGGCCGCATTAACAAGCCTCATGACCCGCTTTTGCGCAGGAGAGGATAGCTGGTTGGCAAGATGCAGTACCAGTGACCCAAGTACATCCGAAGTTAGGGATGGAAACGGGAAACCATGACGCAGCAAGGACCGGCGCCGGACAAAGGGAAACAGCCCGGAGAGCACGACAGTCAACGCCGGATTCAAAAGCTCTCGGCAGAATCAGAAAAAGCTGCCCCCATGGATAACAGGGACGAGCTAGCTAACTTAAACAAAATCTTGGACAAGATATGTCAAATCCACAGTACTCCCAGGAAGCCTGCAAACCATACCCACAGAGATTGTTGGGTCTTCAAGCAATCCGGCAAACTCAACGCCGAACACAAGGGGCTCGACACACCAAGCGAGGACGATGACGAACCCCACAAGCAGAGCACCAGAAAACAAAAGAACTTCCCACAAGAAGTCAAAACAGTAAATTCACTTCACGTGACAAAAGGGGAGAACAGAGTGGCGTCCATAGAGATACGCGCCATACGGCCTATCCCAGAGGAGTCCCGCCACTGGTTGTTAAAACCAATCACCTTCGACCATCAGGATTACTCTAGAAGTATCCGGAACGCAGGCTGGACCACCTTGGTATTAGATCCGATAATTGACGGACTCCACTTTACACAAGTCCTAATGGACGGCGGCAGTGATTTAAACCTGCTATATCAGGACACAATCCGCAAAATGGGGATAGACCCAACAACAATTCGCCATAGCAACACTTACTTTCAAGGGGTAACGCCAGGCCCAGATGCCCATTGTACGGGCTCTCTCCTGCTAGAAGTTATGTTCGGCTCACCCGACAACTTCCGCCAAGCTGACCTTCCACATCGCCCCATTTACAAGTAGCTATCGAGCACTACTGGGACGCGAAGCTTTCGTCCGCTTTAACGCAATACTGCATTATGCATCCCTTATACTTAAAATGCCCGGTCCACGAGGCATCATCTCATTAAAGGGAAATATCGAGTGTTCCTCGAGCGCGGAAGATTGTGCGGCTGTCTTAACAGCCACACACTAAACCGGCTTCACTAATCAAAGCACCTAAACAGGTCGTTCAGACCCCGGACATGGCTAGACAAGTCCGGCGTAAACATACAAGGGCTTACTAGCTGCATACCCCCGTTCAAGGGGCTCCGCGCATGTACAACAAGAGACAATAAAGCTCAATTTTATTCATTCAAAAAAACATACTTTGTTTATTTAATATAACGTACATTTTCGCATGATCTTTTTCAACTAAGTTCCTCTCTTTACGAGATGAACACCGTGCTACACCCGCCGAGGATACGGCACAATGAGAGACACAAAGCAGAGCGTGTAGTAGGGATCCGTTGCAAGGATTCTTTTCAGATTAAGACCCTGCGTAAACCTTTTTTACTGTCTCTTGTTGATACACATCCCCCGGTTTCTTGCTATAACCGAGGTGGAGGCTGGCGTCTTGGCATTGGCCACGTCAGGACTTTGTGCGCACACGGACACGAGGGCTTATTTCCAAAGGCGTTGTTCAGCCCGTTTTCATAAAGACCGAATACCTTAGGGAGTGTTCGCGTCATGAAGTTTGGCCTTATATGCATCAGCTTGAATCATGTCTTTGGTCAAATGTTGGGTTTGCCCGGCTCTGTGTTTTGCTGCCTTACGTTCCGCTCTATCGGCTAAGGCGGCACCGGAGAACTCTGCGATTGTGCCCGATTCGACCGGGCGAGCACCTCGAGAGAAAGCCGAAACTGACCGTCATGATGTAGCGTGAGACTGGTCAACCACTCGATGACCCATCGGAATCTTTAGGATTCCTCCGCATTAACGAAGGGCCGTTTCCCGGTCAGGCACACACGCGCCCCGAATTCGGGCGAGCGCGATGCCCCTAGGGGCTATATAGTAGCCCCACTGTCAAACTCCTATGGCTAAGTGAAAGTGATAAATCATTATAGTCCAGTTGCCTAGTTCGCTACGCTGTCACCTCCTTTATAGGACCAAGACGTTGGATCAAGTGTGAAAATGCGCCTTCTGTGAACATCCCCGCATTATATGCGTGAGGGCTGAAGCCGAAGACTGCCATCTTTCAGGTTATATACACATATACATTAAACGGCCGCATAGGAGGTATTTTAATTCTTGCAGGCACGAGTATAAAAAGCTTTCATATTCCATCGAAACATTGTTTTACAATTATACATGTTATTCGAATATGATGTCCTTTGAGCACTGTGTCTCTATTAAACGAGCGCCCTGCAGAACTTCCTGAAAATAGTGCTCGGCAGGTACTCGGCTCCCGTCCGAATCTTGGGATGCAACATCGGTGGCCTTCATCTCCGCCCAGTATGTCTTGACACGGGCAAGAGCCATCCGCGCACCCTCTATGCATGCTTACCTCTTCATCGCATTGATATGCTGCACCAAACCAAAGTAACTCTTCGGCTCGGGCCTTTCCGGCCACAGATGACTCACGACATCCTTCATGGCGAGTCCGGATAACCTATTCAGCTCCACCCATTCGGCCAAACGCTCGGATAATGGAAGGGGGCGCTCTGGATTATGGAACTGCGACCAAAAAAGCTTTTCCACTTCGTGATCCTGTTGATCTAGGAAGTGTTCGGCCGCGTCCGCGGCACTTGCCACCAAGTCCAGATAAGTATCCGCTGCACTCCAGAGTCGGTCCAACTGAGCATACTTAGGATCCCCGAACTTCATCCGCAGCATAAAGGGCTTTCCAGCCGCGATATCTCGGCTGGCGTAGCTCACGCTTCATGGCTCTCATTGCGAGCGAGTATCCTTGGCCTCGGTAGTGGCCTTCTCCAGGTCCTTTTGTTCCGCCCGATCTTCTTTTTCAAGAAGCTTGCAGCGGTCGGCAGCATCCTTCAACTTCACAACCATCTCGGCCATTTCCTTCCTGCTTCAGCAGAGAGCAGCCTGTTCGGCTTTCAGCTCTTCGGCCGCCTTTAAGGCAGCCGCATCACTTTTTCTGGCCTGCTCCTTGGCTCGGGCGAGTTCCGCCCGAAGGTTCTCCATGGCAGCGGCACCATCTGCATCAAGCATACATGTTGTAAGGCACGGGCATCTAGCCCCCTTACCAGGTGTCCGCGGAGAAATTGCATACCTTGTGACTCGTCAAGCCGCTTGTTGACAAGCGCGATGTCGGCATCCGCCATGTCAAGTTGCCGCTTTAGCTCGGCAAATTCATCATCCGCTAGCCACGGACGCTTCGCCACCTATATAGGAAGAGCGACATGTTATACTGGATTATGATCCTCGGCGCCGCTGTCATTTTTGACAACGCACCGAGTCTCGTGGGCTACTATCTATCTGTAGGCGCATCTTTTATATGCGAAGCTGTCAAAAGGTACATCATTTCGCGTACCTCAAAACCTGCCGATAAACTCCCCGGCCTCGTGCAACCCTCTTCTGCGGATGAAATCCTTTCAATCACCATGCCCATCGATGCACGGTGTTCTTCGAGATAGACGCCGCCCGAGCAGATCCTTCACTCCTCCGACCGTGCACAGGACGTCGTGGGACTCATCCGATGGCCTTTTTGAAGGCGGACACGGAGGGCTTTGGGAGCCATACGGCTGATTTCCGCCCTGCGGATTTGGAAAACCCTCCGTGGCGACACCTCGTGGTCGCCCGCCGCAAGGCTGATGCAGGGGAGGCGTTCGCTCTCCATCATCTCGGACGAAGATCCTCGAAGATGAGCTCACGAGAAGGGCTGAGATCCGAACTACAAGGTAAGAATTCAGTTGTCTTTCTTAGGAATAGAATAGGGATGTCTCTTATTTTAAAACTCCCCTCTCTACTTACGGCTCGCTGGAGGGCTGATCCCCTTGAGGGCACAGGGCGGCCGAGGCACCTCCCGGCGCAGGACCCTCTGACGAAGATCTCTTCCCCCGCTTTGAGACCATGGTCTCCGGGTCTTCAGAGGCGGTCCTCTTCTTTCCCTGGATGGAGGGATTCTCGATCCCTCCTTTCCGGATAGCCTCCTTCGAGGAGACGGTAGCTTCCTTGTTCCCCCCTTCGCCTTCTTCCAAAGGCGCAACCTCCAGCATCCTGGTTAACACGGGATCCGGTGTGGTCTCGGGGAGGGGGGCCGGACACCTGATCAGCTTTGCTTTCGCTATCCACTCCTGTTTAAAGGGACAACTCTTTTAAGGGAAATTTTATGATGAATATACAGATAGCATGTCCGGGTACAGGGCTACTTACTTGAGTATCCGAGCAATTGCAGCTTAGACCTGCGTCCTCGGTCAAGTCCGGACACATTGCTTGTGATCTGAAGAACAATTTATACATCTCCATGGGCGTCACGCCCGTAAAGTGTTGGAGAGCTCGTGGTCCCTCCGGATTAAACTCCCACCGGCGGAGGGGGCGGCGTTTGCAGGGCAAAGTGCGGCGAATCAACATGACCTGCGCCACTACAGCCAGGTTGATGTCTCTTTCCAGGAGATCTTGAATGCGGCCCTGCAACAAGGGCACGTCCTTGGACGGCCCCCAGTCAAGCCCTTTATTGACCCATGACGCCGGCCGTGGGGAGGACCCAGCGAAAGGCGGAGGCGCCACCCACTTGGTGCCCACAGGAGCTGTGATATAAAACCACTCTCGTTGCCATAAGCTAAACTCCTCTTGAAAAGAACCCTCGGGCCATGGAGCGTCAGCATTCTTGCTTATAATAGCCCCTCTGCACTCCGCTTGCTGCCCCTTGATCATCTTCGGCTCTACTTTGAAGGTCTTAAGCCACAATCCGAAGTGAGGGGTAATGCGGAGGAAGGCTTCGCACACGACAATGAACGATGAGATGTGGAGGATGGACTCCGGATCCAAGTCCTGAAATTCTAACCCATAATAAAACATAAGCCCCCTCACGAAGGGGTCCATCGGGAAGCCTAACCCCCGAAGGAAGTGAGACGCGAACACCACGCTCTCACTAGGCTTGGGAGTGGGAATAACCTGCCCTTGAGCAGGCAGCCTATGCGAAATTTCGCCGGTTAAATACCTGGCATCTCTCAGCTTTAGCACGTCTTCTTCCGTAATGGAGGAAGGCATCCACCGGCCTTGAAGGTCGGAGCCGGACATCATCGAAGGTCCGAAGCGCCTGAATCTGGAGCTTTGGGTGCTGGAACTCGAGGCGAGGGGCAGATTTGATTGAGATTGAAAGAAAGGAGTAGAGCCTTGGTCTCTTTATAAAGAGGTTGAATACCAAGAGCCCTCCCTGTGACCGTTTGGGACTCGCCTTCGATAGAGGAGACGTGCCAATGGGCACGATTGGGTTACCCACGCCCGTATTGACGAGAATCCCGGAATAAGGGGACACGATCTCTGCTTTGACAAGACGTGCCAAGGAAACTGCCTTGCTAAACGCGCTGAGGTGGGACAGTAAAAATGATTCGAATAAAGGCTTGGCCGTGGTGTGATGACACGCTGCAAAATACGTCAGCAGATTGGATTTGTGTAAATATTATTCTCTCTACGGTGGTATGTGGAAATTATTTTGCAGAGCCGGACACTATCCTTGTGTTCAAAATCTTCTATGAAGTATTCGGAGGAGGAACCCGCCCTGCAATGTCGAAGACAAATTGCGCGCCGGACTCGTCGTCATTGAAGCCTCGTTCAGGGCTCTTGAGGAGTCTGGATTAGGGGTGTCCGGATGGCGGACTATGACCTTTGGCGGACTCTGGACTATGAAGATACAAGATTGAAGACTTTGTCCGTGTCCGGATGGGACTTTCCTTGGCGTGGAAGGCAAGCTTGGCGATCTGGATATGTAGATCTCCTCCCATTGTAACCGACTACTGTAACCCTAGCCCTCTCCGGTGTCTATATAAACCGGAGGGTTTTAGTCCGTGGGACGAACAACAATCATACCATAGGCTAGCTTCTAGGGTTTAGCCTCTCGATCTCGTGGTAGATCTACTCTTGTACTACCCATATCATCAATATTAATCAAGCAGGAGTAGGGTTTTACCTCCATCGAGAGGGCCCAAACAGGTAAAAACATCGTGTCCCTTGTCTCCTGTTACCATCCGCCTAGACGCACAGTTCGGGACCCCCTACCCGAGATCCGCCTGTTTTAACACCGACAACTAGTGAAGTACACATCAATATCATGTATATCAAATATACCTTTGTTCACTTTTCCATCCTTCTTATCCGCCAAATACTTGGGGCAGTTCCGCTTCCAATGACCAGTTCCTTTGCAGTAGAAGCACTCAGTTTCAGGCTTAGGTCTAGCTTTGGGCTTCTTCATGTGAGTGGCAACTTGCTTTCCATTCTTCTTGAAGTTCCCTTTCTTTTCCTTGCCCTTTTACTTGAAATTAGTGGTGTTGTCAACCATCAACACTTGATGCTCTTTCTTGATTTCTACCTTCGTCGATTTCAGCATCACAAAGAGCTCGGGAATTGTAGTCGTCATCCCTTGCATATTGTAGTTCATCACGAAGTTCCAGTAACTTGGTGATAGTGACTAGAGAACTCTGTCAATCACTATCTTATCTGGAACATTAACTCCCACTTGATTCAAGCGATTGTAGTATTCAGACATTCTGAGCACATGCTCACTAATTGAGCTATTCTCCTCCATCTTGTAGGCAAAGTACTTGTCAGAGGTCTCATACCTCTCGACACGGGCATGAGACTGAAATACCAATTTCATCTCTTGGAACATCTCATATGCTATGTGGCTTTCAAAACGTTTTTGAAGTCCTGGTTCTAAGCTGTAAAGCATGGTGCACTAAACTATCATCATACCGAGCTTTGTCAAACGTTCATAGCGTCTACATCTGCTCCTGCAATAGGTCTATCACCTAGCGGTGCATCAAGGACATAACTCTTCTGTGCAGCAATGAGGATAATCCTCAGATCACGGACCCAGTCTGCATCATTGCTACTATCATCTTTCAACTTAGTTTTCTCTAGGAACATATCAAAAATAAACAGGGGAGCTATACGCGAGCTATTGATCTACAACATAGATATGCAAATACTATCAGGACTAAGTTCATGATAAATTAAAGTTCAATTAATCAAATTACTTAAGAACTCCGACTTAGATAGACATCCCTCGAGTCATCTAAATGATCACATGATCCATATCAACTAAACCATGTCTGATCATCACGTGAGATGGAGTAGTTTTAAATGGTGAACATCACTATGTTGATCATATCTACTATATGATTCATGTTTGATCTTTCGGTCTCAGTGTGTTGGAAATATGCCCTAGAGGCAATAATAAATTAGTTATTATTATTATATTTCCTTGTTCATGATAATCGTTTATTATCCATGCTATAATTGTATTGATAGGAAACTCAAATACATGTGTGGATACATAGACAACACCATGTCCCTAGCAAGCCTCTATTGGCTAGCTCGTTGATCAATAGATGGTTACGGTTTCCTAACCATGGACATTGGATGTCATTGATAACGGGATCACATCATTAGTAGAATGATGTGATGGACAAGACCCAATCCTAAGCTTAGCACAAAGATCGTAGTTAGTATGCTAAAGCTTTTCTAATGTCAAGTATCATTTCCTTAGACCATGAGATTGTGTAACTCCGGATACCGTAGGAATGCTTTGGGTGTACCAAACGTCACAATGTAAGCGGGTGACTATAAAGGTGCACTACGGTATCTCCGAAAGTGTCATTGGGTTGGTACGAATCGAGATCGATTTGTCACTCCGTAAACGGAGAGGTATCTCTGGGCCCACTCGGTAGGACATCATCATAATGTGCACAATGTGACCAAGGGGTTGATCACGGATGATGTGTTACGAACGAGTAAAGAGACTTGCGGAAACGAGATTGAACAAGGTATCGGATACCGACGATCGAATCTCGGGCAAGTACAATACCGCTAGACAAAGGGAATTGTATACGGGATCGATTGAGTCCTTGACATCGTGGTTCATCCGATGAGATCATCGTGGAACATGGGAGCCAACATGGGTATCCAGATCCGCTGTTGGTTATTGACCGGAGAACGCCTCGGTCATGTCTCAGATGGTTCCCGAACCCGTAGGGTCTACACACTTAAGGTTCGATGACGCTAGGGTTATAAAGGAAGTTTGTATGTGGTTACCGAATGTTGTTGAGTCCCGGATGAGATCCCGGACGTCACGAGGAGTTCGGAATGGTCCGGAGGTAAAGATTTATATATGGGAAGTCCTGTTTTGGTCACCGGAAAAGTTTGGGCGATATCGGTAATGTCTGGGACCACCGGAGGGTCCGGGGTCCACCAAGTGGGGCCACCTGCCCTGAAGGTTGCGTGGGCCAAGTGTGGGAGGGACCAGCCCCTAGGAGGGCTGGTGCGCCCACAAGGGGCCCAAGCGCAGGGGAGTGGGAGGGCAAACCCTAGTTCAGATGGGCCTTAAGGCCCACCTAGTGGGCGCCCCTCTCCCCTCTTGGCCGCCCCCCAAACCCATCTAGGGCTGGCCGCCACCCCTAAGGGGTGGAAACCCTAGAGGGGCGCAGCCCTCCCTTCCCTATATATATGAGGCCTATGGGGCTGCCCACAACACACGAGAGCCTCCCTCTCCAGCGCAGCCCCGCCTCCTCCTCCTCCTCTCCCTTGGTGCTTGGCGAAGCCTGCGGGATTGCCACGCCTCCATCACCACCATGCCGTTGTGCTGCTGCTGGATGGAGTCTTCTTCAACCTCTCCTCTCTCCTTGCTGGATCAAGGCGTGGGAGACGCCACCGGCTGTACGTGTGTTGAACGCGGAGGTGCCGTCCGCTCGGCACTAGGATCTCGGTGATTTGGATCACGACAGCACGACTCCTTCAACCCCGTTCTCATGAACGCTTCCGCTTAGCGATCTACAAGGGTATGTAGATGCACTCTCCTTCCCTCGTTGCTAGTTTCTCCATAGATAGATCTTGGTGACACGTGGAAAATTTTGAATTTCTGCCACGCTCCCCAACAAAGGGCATCATGAGCTAGGTCTATTGCGTAGATTCTTTGCACGAGTAGAACACAAAGTAGTTGTGGGCGTTGATGTTGTTCAATATGCTTACCGTTACTAGTCCAATCTTGTTTCGACGGTATTGTGGGATGAAGCGGCCCGGACCGACCTTACACGCATTTCACGTGAGACAGGTTCCACCGGTCGACATGCACTTGGTGCATAAGGTGGCTAGCGGGTGCCGCTCTCCCACTTTAGTCGGAACGGATTCGATGAAAAGGGTCCTTATGAAGGGTAAATAGCAATTGGCATATCACGTTGTGGTTTTATGTAGGTAAGAAACGTTCTTGCTAGAAACCCAAAGCAGCCACGTAAAACATGCAAACAACAATTAGAGGACGTCTAACTAGTTTTTGCAGGGTATGCTATGTGATGTGATATGGCCAAGAAGAATGTGATGAATGATATGTGATGTATGAGATTGATCATGTTCTTGTAATAGGAATCACGACTTGGATGTCGATGAGTATGAAAACCGGCAGGAGCCATAGGAGTTGTCTTAATTTATTGTATGACCTGCGTGTCATTGAACAACGCCATGTAATTACTTTACTTTATTGCTAATCGGTAGCCATAGTGGTAGAAGTAATAGTTGGCGAGACAACTTCATGAAGACACGATGATGGAGATCATGATGATGGAGATCATGGTGTCATGCGGTGACGATGATGATCATGGAGCCTCAAGATGGAGATCAAAGGAGCAAAATGATAATGGCCATATCATGTCACTATTTGATTGCATGTGATGTTTATCATGTTTATGCATCTTATTTTCTTAGAACGACGGTAGTAAATAAGATGATCCTTACAACAATTTCAAGAAGTGTTCTCCCTAAGCGTGCACCGTTGCCAAAAGTTCGTCGCTTCTAAGCACCACGTGATGATCGGGTGTGATGGATTCTTACGTTCACATACAACGGGTGTTGTGAGCCTAGCATGTATGGACATGGCCTCGAACACACGCAATACACTTAGGGTTAACTTGACGAGCCTAGCATGTACGGACATGGCCTCGGAACACGAGAGACCGAAAGGTCGAGCATGAGTCGTATGGTAGATACGATCAACATGAAGATGTTCACCGATGATGACTAGTCCGTCTCACGTGATGATCGGACACGACCTAGTTGACTCGGATCATGTAATCACTTAGATGACCAGAGGGATGTCTATCTGAGTGGGAGTTCATAAGATGAACTTAATTATCTTGAACATAGTCAAAAGACCTTTTGCAAATTATGTAAAAGCTCGCGCTTTAATTCCACTGTTTAGATATGTTCCTAGAGAAAATATAGTTGAAAGTTGTGATGAGCGATTATGCGGACGGTAGAAAGCTTATGTCCTTAATGCACCGCTCGGTGTCTGAACCCCAAACGTCGTTTGTGGATGTTGCGAACATCGGACATACACGTTTTGATAACTACGTGATAGTTCAGTTAAACGGTTTAGAGTTGAGGCACCAAAGACGTTTTCGAAACGTCGCGAAACATATGAGATGTTTCGAAGGCTGAAATTGGGATTTCAGGCTCGTGCCCACGTCAAGAGGTATGAGACCTCCGACGATTTTCTTAGCCTGCAAACTAAGGGAGAAAGCTCAATCGATGAGCTTGTGCTCAGATTGTCTGAGTGCAACAATCACTTGAATCGAGTGGGAGTTAATCTTCTAGGAGAGATAGTGATGTTTCTCCAAAGTCATTGCCACCAAGCTGCTAGAGCTTCGTGATGAACTATAACATATCGAGGATAGATATGCTGATCCTTGAAGTATTCGTGATGTTTGACACCGCGAAAGTAGAAATCAAGAAGGAGCATCAATTGTTGATGGTTGGTGAAACCACTAGTTTCAAGAAGGGCAAGGGCAAGAAGGGACACTTCATGAAACGGCAAATCAGTTGCTGCTCAAAGTGAAGAAACCCAAGGTTGAACCCAAACCCGAGACTAAGTGCTTCGAATAAGGGAACTGCCATCGAGCAGCATTACCCTAGATACTTGGTAGATGAGAAGGCTGGCAAGGTCGATAGAAGTATATTGGATATACATTATGTTAAAGTGTACTTTACTAGTACTCCTAGTAGCACCAGGGTATTAAGATACCGGTTCGGTTGCTAAGTATTAGTAACTCGAAACAAAAGCTACGGAATAAACGGAGACTAGCTAAAGGTGAGCTGACGATATGTGTTGGAAGTGTTTCCAATTTTGATGTGATCAAATATCGCACGCTCCCTCTACCATCAAGATTAGTATTAAACCTGAATAATTGTCATTTGGTGTTTGCGTTGAGCATAGACATGATTGGATTATGTCTATCGCAATACGGTTATTCATTTAAGGAGAATAATGGTTACTCTATTTATTTGAATAATACCTTGATGGTATTGCACCTAATAGGAATGGTTTATTGAATCTCGATCGTAGTGATACACATTTTCATGCCAAAAGATATAAGATAGTAATGATAGTACCACTTACTTGTGGCAATCGCCATGTAAGTCATATTGGTGTAAAACGCATGAAGAAGCTCCATGTTTATGGATCTTTGGACTCACTCGCTTTTGAAAAGTTTGAGACATGCGAACCATGTCTATTGGTGTATACGCATGAAGAAACTCCATGCAGATGGATCGTTTGGACTCACTTGATTTTGAATCACTTGAGATATGCAAAACATACCACATGGGCAAGATGGTGAAAAGCCTCGGTTTGATAAGATGGAACAAGATAGCAACTTGTTGAAGTGACACATTTTGATGTGTGCAGTCCAATGAGTGCTGAGGCATGCAGTGAATATCGTTATGTTCTTACTTCACGAATGATTTAAGTAGATACTGAGTGTATTTACTTGATGAAACACAAGTCTGAAATATTGAATGGTTCAAGTAATTTCAGAGTGAAGTTTAAGATCTTCGTGACAAGAGGATAGAATGTCTATGATATGATCATAGAGATGAATATCTGAGTTCGAGTTTTGGCACACAATTAAGACATTGTGCAAATTGTTTCACAATTAATACCGCTGGAACACCATAGTGTGATGGTGTGTCCGAACATCATAGTTGCACCCTATAAGATATGGTGCGTACCATGATGTCTCTCATCGAATTACCACTATCGTTTATGGGTTAGGCATTAGAGACAACCGCACTCACTTTAATAGGGCACCACGTAATTCCGTTGAGATGACACCGTATGAATTATGGTTTACAGAAACCTAAGCTGTCATTTCTTAAAGGTTTGGGGCTGCTTATGTGAAAAAGTTTCAGGTTGATAAGCTCGAACCCAAAGCGGATAAAATGCGTCTTCAGAGGACACCCAAAAAAAACAGTTGGGTATACCTCCTAATTCAGATCCGGAAGCAATAGGGATTGTTTCTTGAATCGGGTCCTTTCTCGAGGAAATGTTTGTCTCGAAAAGTTGAGTGGGAGGATGGTGGAGACTTGAACCGTCACTTCAACTAGTGTGTAGCGAGGGCAGGAAGTTGTTCCGTGGCACCTACACCAATTGAAGTAGAAGCTTATGATAGTAATCATGAAGTTTCGGATCAAGTCACTACCGAACCTCGTAGGACGACAAGGACGCGTACTGCTTCAGAGTGGTACGGTAATCCTGTCTTGAAGGTCATGTTGCTAGACAACAATGAACCTACGAGCTATGGAGAAGCGATGGTGGGCCCATATTCCGACAAATGGTTAGAAGCCATGAAATCCGAGATAGGATCCATGTATTAGAACAAAGCATGGACTTTGGTGGACTTGCCCGTTGATCGGCAAGCCATAGAGATAAATGGATCTTTAAGAAGAAGACGGACGTGGACGGTAATGTCACCGTCTATGAAGCTCGACTTGTGGCGAAGAGTTTTTCACAAGTTCAAGGAGTTGACTACGATGAGATTTTCTCATCCGTAGCGAGGCTTAAGTCCGTCGGAATCATGTTAGCATAAGCTGCATTTATGAAATCTGGCAGATGGATGTCAAAATGAGTTTCCTTACCAAGTTTTCGTAAGGAAAGGTTGTATGTGATACAATCAGAAAGTTTTGTCGATCCTAAGGATGCTAAAAGGTATGCGGCTCCAATGATCCTTCTAAGGATTTGGAGTAAGCATCTCGGAGTTGGAATGTGCGCTTTGATGAGATGATCAAAGATTTTGGGTTTATACAAAGTTTATGAGAAACTTGTATTTCCAAAGAAGTGAGTGGAGCACTATAGAATTTCGATGAGTATGTGTCGTTGACATATAGATGATCGAAATGATGTAGAATTTCTCGTAAAGCATATAGGGTTATTTGAAAAGTGTTTTCAAGTGAAAACCTGGATTAAGCTACTTGAACATTGAGCATCAAGATCTATGAGGATGGATCAAAAACGCTCAATAGTAGAATGATGAATCATTAGGAATGCTTTGGGTGTACCAAACGTCACAACGTAACTGGGTGACTATAAAGGTGCACTACAGGTATCTCCGAAAGTGTCTGTTGGGTTGGCACGAATCGAGACTGGGATTTGTCACTCCGTGTAAACGGAGAGGTATCTCTGGGCCCACTCGGTAGGACATCATCATAATGTGCACAATGTGACCAAGGGGTTGATCACGGGATGATGTGTTAAGGAACGAGTAAAGAGACTTGCCGGAAACGAGATTGAACAAGGTATCGGGATACCGACGATCGAATCTCGGGCAAGTACAATACCGCTAGACAAAGGGAATTGTATACGGGATCGATTGAGTCCTTGACATCGTGGTTCATCCGATGAGATCATCGTGGAACATGTGGGAGCCAACATGGGTATCCAGATCCCGCTGTTGGTTATTGATCGAGAACGTCTCGGTCATGTTCAAGATGGTTCCCGAACCCGTAGGGTCTACACACTTAAGGTTCGATGACGCTAGGGTTATAAAGGAAGTTTGTATGTGGTTACCAAATTGTGTTCGAGTCCCGGATGAGATCCTGGGACGTCACGAGGAGTTCGGAATGGTCCGGAGGTAAAGATTTATATATGGGAAGTCCTGTTTTGGTCAGGAAAAGTTTGAGCGATATCGGTAATGTCTGGGACCACAGGGAGGGTCCTGGGTCCACCAAGTGGGGCCACCTGCCCCGAGAAGGTTGCGTGGGCCAAGTGTGGGAGGGACCAGCCCCTAGGAGGCTGGTGCGCCCCACAAGGGGCCCAAGGCGCAGGGGGTGGGAGGGCAAACCCTAGTTGAGATGGGCCTTAAGGCCCACCTAGTGGGCGCCTCCCTCTCCCCTCTTGGCCGCCCCCAAAACCCATCTAGGGCTGGCCGCCACCCCTAAGGGGTGGAAACCCTAGAGGGGCGCAGCCCTCCCTTCCCCTATATATGAGGCCTATGGGGCTGCCCACAACACACGAGAGCCTCCTCTCCAGCGCAGCCCTGCCTCCTCCTCCTCCTCTCCCTTGGTGCTTGGCGAAGCCTGGGATTGCCACGCTCCTCCATCACCACCATGCCGTTGTGCTGCTGCTGGATGGAGTCTTCTTCAACCTCTCCCTCTCTCCTTGCTGGATCGAGGCGTGGGAGACGTCACCGGGCTGTACGTGTGTTGAATGCGGAGGTGCCGTCCGTTCGGCACTAGGATCTCCGGTGATTTGGATCACGACGAGTACGACTCCTTCAACCCCGTTCTCATGAACGCTTCCGCTTAGCGATCTACAAGGGTATGTAGATGCACTCTCCTTCCCTCGTTGCTAGTTTCTCCATAGATAGATCTTGGTGACACGTAGGAAAATTTTGAATTTCTGCTACGTTCCCCAACACAGTGTTCCGAGGCCATATCTGCATATGCTAGGCTCGTCAAGTTTAACCCGAGTATTCTGCGCGTGCAAAACTGGCTTGCACCCGTTGTATGTGAACGCAGAGCTTATTACACCCGATCACCACGTGGTGTCTCGGCACGACGAACTGTAGCAACGGTGCATACTCAGGGAGAACACTAATACCTTGAAATTTAGTGAGGGATTATCTTATAATGCTACCACCGTACTAAGCAAAATAAGATGCATAGAAGATAAACATCACATGCAATCAAAATATGTGACATGATATGGCCATCATCATCTTGTGCCTTTGATCTCCATCACCAAAGCACCGTCATGATCTCCATTGTCACCGGCTTGACACCTTGATCTCCACCGTAGCATCGTTGTCGTCTCGCCAACTATTGCTTCTTCGACTATCGCTACCGCTTAGTGATAAAGTAAAGCAATTACATGGCGATTGCATTTCATACAATAAAGCGACAACCATAAGGCTCCTGCCAGTTGCTGACAACGTTTACAAAACATGATCATATCATACAACAATTTATATCTCATCACGTCTTAACCAGATCACATCACAACATGCCCTGCAAAAACAAGTTAGACATCCTCTACTTTGTTGTTGCAAGTTTTATGTGGCTGCTACGGGCTTCTAGCAAGAACCGTTCTTACCTACGCATCAAAACCACAACGATTTTTTGTCAAGTGTGTTGTTTTAACCTTCAATAAGGACCGACCGTAGTCAAACTCGATTCAACTAAAGTTGGAGAAACTGACACCCGCTAACCACCTGTGTGTGAAGCACGTCGGTAGAACCAGTCTCATGAACGCGGTCATGTAATGTCGGTCCGAGCCGCTTCATCCAACAATATCGCCGAATCAAAGTAAGATGTTGGTGGTAAGGAGTATGACTATTATCGCCCGCAACTCGTTGTGTTCTACTCGTGCATATAACATCTACGCATAGACCTGGCTCTTATACCACTGTTGGGGAATGCAGTAATTCAAAAAAATTCCTACGATCACGCAAGATCTATCTAGGAGATGCATAGCAACAAGACGGGAGAGTGTGTCCACGTACCCTCGTAGACCGAAAGCGGAAGCGTTTAGTAATGCAGTTGATGTAGTCGAATGTTTTCGCGATCCAATCGATCCAAGTACCGAACGTACGGCACCTCCGCACTCAGCACACATTCAAATCGATGACATCCCTCGAGCTCTTGATCCAGTTGAGGACGAGGGAGAGTTCCGTCAGCACGGCGGTGTGGCGACGGTGATGATGAAGTTACCGGCGCAGGGCTTCGCCTAAGCACTACGACGATATGACCGAGGTGTATAACTAAGGGGGAGGGCACCGCACACGGCTAAGAGATTGTCTGTTGTGCCTTTGGGGTGCCCCCTGCCCATGTATATAAAGGAGGGAGGGAGAGAGGCCGGCCCCCTAGGGGCGCCCCAAGAGTATGGAGTCCTACTAGGACTTCCAAGTCCTAGTAGGAATCCTTTTTCCCTTATGGAGTAGGAGAGAAGGAAAGAGGGAAAGAGAGAGGGAGTAGGAAAGGGCAAGGCGGCGCCGCCCCTTCTCCTAGTCCAATTCGGACCCATGGGAGGGGGGGCGCGCCACCTCCCCTTGGCCTGCCTCCTCTTTCCCCGTATGGCCCAATAAGGCCCATTACTTCTCCCGATGGATTCCCGTAACTCCCCTGTACTCCGAAATATACCTGAATCACTTGGAACCTTTCCGATGTACGAATATAGCCTTACAATATATGAATCTTTACCTCTCGACCATTTCGAGACTCCTCGTCATGTCCATGATCTCATCTGGGGCTACGAACATACTCCGGTCATCAAATCACATAACTCATAATACAAATCGTCATCGAACATTAAGCGTGTGGACCCTACGGGTTCGAGAACTATGTAGACATGACCGGGACACATCTCCGGTCAATAACCAATAGCGGAACCTAGATGCTCATATTGGTTCCTACATATTCTATGAAGATCTTTATCGGTCAAACCGCATAACAACATACGTTGTTCCCTTTGTCATCGGTATGTTACTTACCCGAGATTCGATCGTCGGTATCATCATACCTAGTTCAATCTTGTTACCGGCAAGTCTCTTTACTCGTTCCGTAATGCATCATCCCGCAACTAACTCATTAGTCACATTGCTTGCAAGGCTTATAGTTATGTGCATTACTGAGAGGGCCCAGAGATACCTCTCCGATACACGGAGTGACAAATCCTAATCTTGATCTATGCCAACTCGACAAACACCTCCGGAGACACCTGTAGAGGATCTTTATAATCACCCAGTTACGTTGTGACGTTTTATAGCACACAAGGTGTTCCTCCGGTATTCAGAAGTTGCATAATCTCATAGTCGGAGGAACATGTATAAGTCATGAAGAAAGCAATATCAATGAAACTAAACGATCATTATGCTAAGCTAACGGATGGGTCTTGTCCATCACATCATTCTCCTAATGATGTGATCCTGTTCATCAAATGAGAACACATGTCTATGGTCAGGAAACATAACCATCTTTGACAAACAAGCTAGTCAAGTAGAGGCATACTAGGGACACTCTGTTTTTGTCTAGGTATTCACACATGTACTAAGTTTCTGGTTAATACAATTCTAGCATGAATAATAAACATTTATCATGATATAAAGAAATAAATAATAAATTTATTATTGCCTCTAGGGCATATTTCCTTCAGAGAGTACTTATGCTGAGTGAGAGTCAAGCCACTGTCAAACTGAAGAACCTCCATGTCGGTGGGAGACGACACCTATGGGATCACTAGAATCCCTACTACGGTTGTCGGGGCGCAGGGTTGCAAGAAGAGCAGGATTAGTAATTAGCACAAGGATCGTTTACCCAGGTTCGGGCCGCGAGGATGCGTAAAACCCTAGTCCTGCTTTGGTGGATGTATTGAGTGTTCTTGAGCCTCCCAACTAGCTACGGTGGCTGGGTCGTTCCAAAGAGCCGAATCCTTCTCTAGTACGCCATGCGCCTCCTTTTATAGTCGAAAGGGGCTGCCACAATGGCACACAGGAGGTGGAAAGGCGTACAGTGCTACGAGCTTATCGCTCGTATTACAGGACAAGATGCATTTAATGCATCGCTTAGGTGTCCCCTTGCTTTATTGGGGACGGGAACGAGGCCCGTCCCGTTCGTCGCCGCTCCTCCTTGCTTCAACACGCGCCCCGGTCAGCGATGCATGCGGCGCCATGTAGACAGGCAGGCAGCTGAGGTGGCGCGGTGGCAAAGTCTTCACGAAGATCTGCATGTCGCCACGCAGGTGCTCGCTGAGTTGGCCTAGGAGCTTTATGTTGCCACATAGGTGCCTGCCCAGCTGGTTGGGCTGGCAGCTGCATGCGAATGGCGGTAGAGACTTGGCTGCTGCGGGCCTGGAGGTGGCCCTGCTGGCGCCCTTGGCGAGGGCCTTGCCCGGTGACTCGGCAAGGGCCTCACCATGGCGTGCTGTTGTCCCCGGCAAGGATCTTGCCGGGGGTCTTGTGGCTCCCTCGGCAAGGATCTTGCCGAGGATCGTTGTCTTTTAATCCTCATCTGATCTTGAATATTCCTTGTCTTCACAAAGATCTACATGCCACCATGGAGGTGCCTCCCGAGCCCTGGCCCAACGTGGTTGATGGTGTTGGGGACCATGGGCTCAAGGGTGGTGTGCTCCGCTGGTGTTGGACGAGCCGCCCCGACAAGGGCCTTGCCGGGGCCGCGGAGGCTGCCCCGGCAAGGGTCTTGCCGAGGGAACTTGCTTCGTCTCTATGCTCTTTTGTGGTCTCGGCCTTGGCATTGCTCTGGCTGTCTTGGGCTTCGGTTTTTACCTCGGTTCACCTCTCCTGTTCTGCTTGGTGCGGCCGTGGGCACGGCTCCGACTGTCCGTGCACAGGTAAAGGGGTACAAAGGTGCGCCCCTTCTTTTGTACACCGACAGGAGCCCCCGGGCCTGGGCCACACATAAGCGCGACACGTTGTTGGGCCAGGCCCAAAACGGTGCGCGGGTAGGAGGGGCGGTTTTTACCGCGGTAAAACTTTTCGTGCGCAGCGCTTCCCATGACCCGCGCGCGACGTGGAGTGTCGTGCGTGACGTGGGGGCCATGCGTGGGGCGGTTCCCGCACGCATGCGTCACATCACAGTAAATGGGTAGCACGGCCTGCACCTTCCCCATAAAAAGGGATAACCGTGAGCGCACTGTTCCTTTACCCTCCGCGCAATCCCAATCTCGGAAGCCTCTGTCCGTCTTCCTCTTCTTCCCTAAGCTTCGCTCTTGCTCGCCGCCGTCGCGTTCCCGCCGTTATCTGTTTTGCCCCCTCCCCCAGCCGCCATGGCGCCCAAATCCACCAAGGGCAAGGGAGTGGACAAGGATGCCAGAGTGATGGAGCTGCCGGAGAGTGCGCTGGCGGTGCAGCGGACGCAGTCCGCCTACTTCCCCTCGACAGTTGATGTGTTAGAGCTCCGGGACGCCTTCAAGCCCCTGTGGGGGTGAAGATGGGGGGAGAGAAGACGGGGCACCCAGCCACGCGCGTCATCCCCGCCAACTGCGCCGAGGCTGCCCCAAATCGGTACCCTTTCTTTGTCGACTATTTCTCCTACGGGCTTTGTCCTCCCTTCTTCGATTTCTTTAGCGACATCACGCATACCTTTGGCTTCTGCCTCTTGGATTTTACCCCAAATGATGTGGCGTGCATGGCCCTTTTCCCGCACCTCTGCGAAGGTTTCGTCGGGGTGCACCCCAACACGACGCTTTTCCGCCACTACTTCTTCCCTCGAATTCAAACGGGGGGCGCCATCTCCGGTTGTGTCACCTGGATCCCAAGGTCCAAGGGAGCGTACCCGGATGGCACCATGAAGGAGAGGTGGGAAGAGTGGCGGGGCCGGTGGTGCTGGATTGAAGAGAAGGACCTGCCGACATTCTGCGAAGTTCGCCGGGCGCCGCCGGTCCGCAGAAGCGATTGGAGCGACGTCCATGCCGACGACGAGAAGCTCACGATCGCCACCACCAGGATCCTTCGGCTCACCGAGGCCGGGCTCACCCTTGAGATGATCGGGGCGGACTTAATCCGCTGCCGGATCGTTCCACTGCACAACAAGGGGAGGCTGGCCTGGCTCTTCACGAACGCCGCCGACATCATGTGGCTTCGCCCCGGCCTCGACCACAACTTCACAGTGATGGGACATGCCCACTTCTGCTAGCGGCTTTTCCAGGTCGATGTGGGCCGCGACAGCGAGGTCGAGCAGACCGGCAAGGTCGCGAGGGCCGCCGCGAAGGTCGGCAAGGTCGTCAAGGGGCCTTTGTTCAAGTTGCCGTCAGGAGTGGTCCTGCTGAGCAATAACTCGCGCCGGACTAACATCATCACCATGATGCCGGACTGCAACGCGCATGGCCTTGACCCGAGCTGGGTCGAGCCGGAGGACATCCAGGTGCAGCAGTTCTTCGACACCCTGCATGAAGGGTATGTCACTGATAAGCCGCGGCTCATCCAGGACACCACCCAGGCAAAGTTGGACTACATCGCTGCCAGAACGATGGAGGCACAGCTTGCCGAGGAGGCCGGCAATGCTGGTGGCATGGAGGACAAGGTCGCGGCGGCTGCGGAGGAGGAGGAGCTCGCCCGGTGGGCGGAGGCCGCTGGGGAGGCCAGCAGTGCCGGCACCGGGGCTCCTCTTGTCAAAGACGCGACCGACGAGTCGTCGGAGGAAGAGGCTGAGGAGGAGGAGGAGGTCGTGGCTTTCGATCCTCCAGCCACGGGGAGAGGACGGGTCCTGCGGCGGGCCACCTTTGGCGAGTCGGTCCGGCCTGGCAGGGCCGCGCAGCTACGGCAGGCCCAGGAGATGTCCGCACGCCAGACGAGGGCTGCGACGGTGAAGAAAGTGGCAACAGCTGTGGCGGCGAAGGAGAGGGCATCCGCTTCTTCCTCAGCAAAGCGCGTTTGGACGCCACCTCCATCCCCTCCCCCGGCAGACGTTGACGCGGGGGTCACCTTTGATTTTGGGTCCCTCAGCCCAAGGAGGAAGAGGAAGGCAACAGAGGAGGAGATGAACGTCGAGTAAGCAACTTGCCCCTCTTCGCCATCTCTGTTTCCTCAGTTCGTGCCGCATGTCTTGACTTATTTTCATCCTTGCAGGGACGCGGAGACGCTGGCCCAAAGAGTAAAGAGGGCCAAGGCCTTGGCGGGCGGCCAGCCCCCGGCTGGTGCTTCAAGGGCGCCGTTGGTGGTGTTGAGCAGCCCGGACAGAAGCCCCCGGCGCAGCCCCCAGCGTAAGTTCACCGCTCACTCCTCGTCGACATGTATCAGGGGTATGATACTTTGGTGATGACCTTGTCGTGTATGCAGGAGGAGAGCAGTAGCGGGAGGAGCCACAGAGGGATACTCCCACCATGCTACCCCCATCAACCACACTGCCCCGAGGGACGTCCCCGGCAAGGGCGCCAAGCACCGAGCCCACGCACATGGAGGAGGAGAAGGAGAACTTGGGCCCTAGTGGCTTCGCCTCGGCGCTAGATGTTGGCGGGGAGGGGACTTTTGCTTCCCAGCCTGGCACTGGTAAGTCTCTGGCCTTTCATCTCTGCTTTTTCTCTTCTTTTTGAATCTTTGCCCTTGGCTCTACCCCACCCTCTTCTTGATATCCAGATCCTCTCTCGGCGGGCCGGGAGGACCTGGACACCATCATCGAGGATGTGGCCAAGGACGCCACGGTGGAGGCCGAGAAGATAGTCGCCGAGGAGGCCGCCAGGGGCGCCGTGGAGGACGCCGCCAAAGGGCCTGCTGGGGAGCCCGACAAGGCCACCGCCGAGGAGGAGGTGGTCGATGACCAGCCTTCCTCCTCCGCTGCCCCTGGCTCCGGCAAGTACCTGAAGGTGAGCGACGACCTCTTCGTTCACCTCCTCGGCACGTCGAGCACCAGGGCCCCCGTCGAGGGAGAGGTGTTCGACGACGAAGTGCTCGCCTTCGCTGGACTCGAGGTCGTCGATGAGCCGAGCGTTGGTGGCGACGGCTCCCAGGAGGAGCGGCGGCTCTAGGCCATGGGTGCCAACTTCCGGAGGCTCCAGGAGCTCCACCATGCCCTCCTGGACAAAGCTAGGTCCATCACGGCGGTGGCAGAGAAAGCAGAGGCAGACCTCCAGAAGCACGTCGCTGAGACGCATGACTGGTTCCGCCAGGCTTGTGATGAGCTGAAGGCCACCCAGGGCGAGCTAGCCAAGCGTGATGTGGAGCTCACCATGAAGCTGGCCAACATCGAGAAGGCCCAAGAGACGGTGAAGAACTTGGCCGCCGCCGCCGCCAAAGCCGCCCGGAGCCAGCACGAGGCTGCACTGAACTCCCAGGAGGAGGACCTTGCCACGCGCGAGGAGAAATTTGCCGCCACGCTTTGCGGCAAGGATGAAGAGGCGGGGAAGATTGTCTTGCAGTGGACTCGTGAGCTGAAGCAGAGGCACAAAGAGTCATTCGATGCCCATGCCCTGGTTCATGCCGGCAAGGTGAAGGAGCTGGAGATGGAGCGGGACGGGCTGAAGGAGCAGGCCCTGAAGCTGTCCCAGGAGAAGGACATGCTTAACGGCGCCCTGACGGAGGCGCAGGGCGCGGCCGCCAGTCTTGATAACCCACAAGTATAGGGGATCAGTTGTAGCCTCTTTCGATAAGTAAGAGTGTCGAACCCAATGAGGAGCTAAAGGTAGAACAATTATTCCCTCAAGTTCTATCGACCACCGATACAACTCTACGCATGCTTGACGTTCGCTTTACTGGAAACAAGTATGAAACTAGAAGTACTTTGTAGGTGTTGTTGGATAGGTTTGCAAGAAAGTAAAGAGCACGTAAATAAAAACTAGGGGCTGTTTAGATAAAGACATAACTAAATTAGTTTTAGTAAAGAGCTTGTTGTCACAAGAAAGTTATTTGTCCCTAGGCAATCGATAACTAGACCGGTAATCATTATTGCAATTTTATTTGAGGGAGAGGCATAAGCTAACATACTTTCTCTACTTGGATCATATGCACTTATGATTGGAACTCTAGCAAGCATCCGCAACTGCTAAAGATCATTAAGGTAAAACCCAACCATAGCATTAAAGCATCAAGTCCTCTTTATCCCATACGCAACAACCCCCTTACTCGGGTTTGTGTTTCAGTCACTCACGCAACCCACTATAAGCGAATCATGAACGTATTGCAACACCCTACAGCGGGAATCCCTCACGCTTGCACAACATGGAGAGCACCATAGGACAGCACCAATAATAAAACATGCAACTCAAACCAATCTTGATCATCAAATAGCCCGTAGGACAAAATAGATCTACTCAAACATCATAGGATAGCCATACATCATTGGGAAATAATATATAGCGTTGAGCACCATGTTTATGTAGAGATTACAGCGGGTAAGAGAGAGGTTACACCGCTGCATAGAGGGGGGAAGAGTTGGTGATGATGGCGGTGAAGTTGTTGGTGAAGATTGCGGTGATGATGATGGCCACGGTGGCGTTCCGGCGCCACCGGAAGAGAAGGGGAGAGGGGGGGCCCTTCGTCTTCTTCTTCCTTGACCTCCTCCCTAGATGGGAGAAGGGTTTCCCCTCTGGTCCTTGGCCTCCATGGCGTGGGAGGGGCGAGAGCCCCTCTGAGACTGGATTTGTCTCTCTGTCTCTCTCTGTTTCTGCGTTCTCTCTACTACTCTTTCACCGTTTCATATATATATGGAGATCCGTAACTCCGATTGGACTGAAACCTTCGCCGTGTTTCTTTACCAAAAATTAGCTTTCTTGTGGCCGAAGAAGGGCATCAACTGCCTTACGGGTGGCCCACGAGGGTCAGGGGCGCGCCCCCTGCCTCGTGGCCACCTCGGGCACCGTCTCGCGTGGATTTTTCTTCCGGAATTTTCCAAATATTCCAAAAATAATCTCCGTCCGTTTTTATCCCGTTTGGATTCCGTTTGATATGGATATTCTACAAAACAAAAACATGCAACAAACAGGAACTGGCACTGGGCACTGGATAAATATGTTATTCCCAAAAATAATATAAAAAGTTGCCAAAAGTATATGAAAGTTGAATAATATTGGCATGGAACAATCAAAAATTATAGATACGACGGAGACGTATCAGCATCCCCAAGCTTAATTCATGCTCGTCCTCGAGTAGGTAAATGATAAAAAGGATAATTTTTGATGTGGAATGCTACCTAGCATAATCTTGATCATGTATTTAATCATGGCATGAATATTAAGACATGAGTGATTCAAAGCAATAGTCTATCTTTTGACATAAAAACAATAATACTTCAAGCCTACTAATAAAGCAATCATGTCTTTTCCAAATAACATGGCCAAAGAAAGTTATCCCTACAAAATCATATAGTCTGGCTATGCTCCATATTCACCACACAAAATATTCACATCATGCACAACCCGTTGACAAGCCGAGCAATTGGTTCATACTTTTTAACGCGCTTCAGCTTTTTCAACCCTCACGCAATACTAGAGTGAGCCATGGACATAGCACTATAGGTGGAATAGAATATGATGATGGGGGTTATGTGGAGAAGACAAAAAAGGAGAAAGTCTCACATCGACGCGGCTAATCAATGGGCTATGGAGATGCCCATCAATTGATATCAATGTGAGGAGTAGGGATTGCCATGCAACGGATGCACTAGAGCTATAAGTATATGAAAGCTCAGACTGAAACTAAGTGGGTGTGCATCCAACTTGCTTGCTCATGAAGACCTAGGGCATTTGAGGAAGCCCATCATTGGAATATACAAGCCAAGTTCTATAATGAAAATTTCCATAGTATATGAAAGTGATAACTCAAGAGACTCTCTATATGAAGAACATGGTGCTACTTTGAAGCACAAGTGTGGTAAAAGGATAGTAACATTGCCCCTTCTCTCTTTTTCTCTCATTTTTTTCTTTTTTTTCTTTTTTGGGCCTTCTCTTTTTTTGGCCTTTCTTTTTTTTCCGTCCAGAGTCTCATCCCGACTTGTGGGGGCATCATAGTCTCCATCATCCTTTCCTCACTGGGGCAATGCTCTAATAATGATGATCATCACACTTTTATTTACTTACAACTCAATATTACAACTCGATATCTAGAACAAAGGTATGACTCTATATGAATGCCTCCGGCGGTGTACCGGGATGTGCAATGCTCTAGCGTAGCAACGATATCAAAAAACGTACAAGCCATGAAAACATCATGCTAGCTATCTTACGGTCATGCAAAGCAATATGACAATAAATGCTCAAGTCATGTATATGATGATGATGGAAGTTGCATGGCAATATATCTCGGAATGGCTATGGAAATGCCATAATAGGTAGGTATGGTGGCTGTTTTGAGGAACATATAATGAGGCTTATGTGTGATAGAGTGTATCGTATCACGGGGTTTGGATGCACCGGCGAAGTTTGCACCAACTCTCGAGGTGAGAAAGGGCAATGCACGGTACCGAAGAGGCTAGCAATGATGGAAGGGTGAGAGTGCGTATAATCCATGGACTCACATTAGTCATAAAGAATTCATATACTTATTGCAAAAAATTATTAGCCCTCGAAGCAAAGTACTACTACGCATGCCCATAGGGGGATAGATTGGTAGGAAAAGACCATCGCTCGTCCCCGACCGCCACTCATAAGGAAGACAATCAATAAATAAATCATGCTCCGACTTCGTTACATAACGGTTCACCATACGTGCATGCTACGGGAATCACAAACCTCAACACAAGTATTTCTACAATCCACAACTACCCACTAGCATGACTCTAGTATCACCATCTTTATATCGCAAAACTATTGCAAGGAATCAAACATATCATATTCAGTGATCTACAAGTTTTATGTAGGATTTCATGACTAACCATGTGAATGACCAGTTCCTGTCATCTCTCTAAATAGATATAAGTGAAGCAAGAGAGTTTAATTCTTTCTACAAAAGACATGCCCACGCTCTAACAAATATAAGTGAAGCAAAAGAGCATTCTACAAATGGCGGTTGTCTAAGTGAAGAGAAACAGGCAATCCAAACTTCAAATGATATAAGTGAAGCACATGAAGTATTCTATAAAGCCATACTCAAAAGATATAAGTGAAGTGCAAAGAGAATTCTATAAATCAACCAAAGACTGTCTCATACCAGCATGGTGCATAAAATAAAAAATAAAACTAAATGCAAAAGACGCCCCAAGATTTGCACATATCACATGAACGAAACGAATCCGAAAACATACCGATACTTGTTGAAGAAAGAGGGGATGCCTTCCGGGGCGTCCCCAAGCTTAGACGCTTGAGTCTCCTTGAATATTTACTTGGGGTGCCTCAGGAATCCCCAAGCTTGAGCTCTTGCCTCTCTTCCTTCTTCTCACATCGAGATCTTCTCGATCATCGAACACTTCATCCACACAAAACTTCAACAGAAAACTCGGTAAGATTCGTTAGTATAATAAAGCAAATTACTACTCTTAGTACTGTTGCAAACCAATTCATATTTTTTTTGCATTGTTTCTACTGTAATATAGCTTTTACATGGCTTAATCCACTAATATAAATTGATAGTTTCATCAAAACAAGCAAACTATGCATCAAAAACAGAATCTGTCTAAAACAGAACGGTCTGTAATAATCTGAACATTCACCATACTTCTGAGACTTTAAATATTCTTACAAAATTAGGAAAAATAAAAAATTTGTATATAAATACATTGCAAAAAGAATCAGAACCATTTGATGTTCCAGTAAAAAATTACAAATCGCGCACTACAGCCAAAGTTTCTGCCCTGCACCGCACAAACCAACAAGCATTGTAAACATCCTAAAGGCAAACCTTGGCACATTATTTTTATAATACAATGGAATTGTACAAGGGGATAATTATTTTTGTTGAAAATTTTCTGCAATCAAGATTCACAAAGTTTCTGTGAGCATGAACAAAGTTCAAGGCTAGCTCCCACTTCAACAATGCTTGTCTTTCTCACTTTCGCTTTTCTTTTTGAAAAAGTTTTGGGTTCCCCTCTTTATTTTTGTTGTTTTTAAACTATATAAAGGCACTAAAAAGAAATAAATGACTCTCTAAAACTTCCAGGTTGTCTCCCTGGCAGCGCTTTCTTTAAAGCCATTAAGCTAGGCATATAGTGCTCAAGTAGTGAATCCACCCGGATCCCAAGGTATATCAAAGCCAATTTTAATTAACAATGATTTGTAATTTAGTAGTGAGCACAAAGTAACATATATCAAGCAATGACGAAGTCTAACTCTCTTCCTATGCATCGACATGTCATAAAAGAACAATTCATGCACACAAAGTAAAGGCCAATGCATAGTATAAACAGCTTCTTGCAATTTTATCATATTGGAAACATAGAGAGGTGGAGATATAGTTCCTCTCTCATAATAATTGCAAGTAGGAGCAGCAAGCACATGCATATTATATTCATAAAAATCATTATGTGCAACGGTAAAAGGCAACCCATCAATGTAATCCTTAATAAGCACAAACTTCTCTGATATAGTGTAGTAGGGAGAATTCAAAAAGATGATAGGACTATCATGCGTGGGTGCAATAGCAACAATTTCATGTTTAACATAAGGAACTATAGCAAGTTCATCTCCATAAGCATCATTCATATTGGCATCTTGGCCACAAGCATAGCAAGCATCATCAAAAAGGGATATTTCAAAAGAATCAAAGGGATCATAACAGTCATCATAGCAATCATCCTTCGGTAAGCACGAAGGGGAATTAAACAATGTATGAGTTGAAGAGTTACTCTCACTAGAAGTTGGGCACGGGTGATCAATCCGCTCTTCCTCCTTTTGTTCTTCGCTCTCCTCCTCATCTTTTTCATCCAATGAGCTCACAGTTTCATCAACTTCTTCTTCCATAGATTCCTGCAAAATATTAGTCTCTTCTTGGACAACGGAGACTTTCTCAATAAGTGCATTAATATCGGAATTGTATTCATAATTCTCATAGCAATATTTGAGGATAGCTAAATTTTCAGGTCTATAAGCAGCATCATCCAAATCTTCAAACTCTTTAAACATAGATTCAATTTCATAAGCACCCATAAAAGCAACAAATTCTTCTATTTGTTCCACATCATAGTAATCATATATACCATGAGCATAAGTAGATAAGGTTTTATTATCATTAAATTTGCATGAAAAGGGAAGGTGTGGAGCCTTCATCCTAGAGCAACAAGTATAATCATAACTCAAGCATAGTTGCCTAGCACACCACTTCAATATATGAATTTGATCCCATAATAGTTTCCCTTTTTGAGTCAAGCGATAATCCCTAAAGTATTCACGTTGATCCAACATTACTCCCATTACATAGTTGAATGGTGTTTTCTCAGGATTATCAAATTAGTACATAATATCTTTCACATAACCAGCATCGAGGGTTTTAGGAGGTTCTCCATCTCCATGAGTAGCAAGTACGCCTATTTTTTTTTTGGTATTTCGTGTTCCATATCCATAATTAAAGATAAAGAACAACTAAGAACAACAAATAAAAATTACTTAGTGATAAATCAAACAAGCACACATGAGCATATTCACCCCACGCTATTGCTCCCCGACAACGGCGCCAGAAAAAGGTCTTGATAACCCACAAGTATAGGGGATTAGTTGTAGCCTCTTTCGATAAGTAAGAGTGTCGAACCCAACGAGGAGCTAAAGGTAGAACAAATATTCCCTCAAGTTCTATCGACCACCGATATAACTCTACGCACGCTTGACGTTCGCTTTACCGGAAACAAGTATGAAACTAGAAGTACTTTGTAGGTGTTGTTGGATAGGTTTGCAAGAAAGTAAAGATCATGTAAATAAAAACTAGGGGCTGTTTAGATAAAGACACAACTAAATTAGTTTTAGTAAAGAGCTTGTTGTCACGAGAAAGTTATTTGTCCCTAGGCAATCGATAACTAGACCGGTAATCATTATTGCAATTTTATTTGAGGGAGAGGCATAAGCTAACATACTTTCTCTACTTGGATCATATGCACTTATGATTGGAACTCTAGCAAGCATCCGCAACTACTAAAGATCATTAAGGTAAAACCCAACCATTGCATTAAAGCATCAAGTCCTGTTTATCCCATACGCAACAACCCCCTTAGTCGGGTTTGTGTTTCAGTCACTCACGCAACCCACTATAAGCGAATCATGAACGTATTGTAACACCCTATAGCGGGAATCCCTCACGCTTGCGCGACACAGAGAGCACCATAGGACAACACCAATAATAAAACATGCAACTCAAACCAATCTTGATCATCAAATATCCCGTAGGACAAAACAGATCTACTCAAACATCATAGGATAGCCATACATCATTGGGAAATAATATATAGCGTTGAGCACCATGTTTAAGTAGAGATTACAGCGGGTAAGAGAGAGGTTACACCGCTGCATAGAGGGGGGAAGAGTTGGTGATGATGGCGGTGAAGTTGTTGGTGAAGATTGCGGTGATGATGATGGCCACGTAGGCGTTCCGGCACCACCGGAAGAGAAGGGGAGAAGGGGCCCCTTCGTATTCTTCTTCCTTGACCTCCTCCCTAGATGGGAGAAGGGTTTCCCCTCTGGTCCTTGGCCTCCATGGCATGGGAGGGGCGAGAGCCCCTCCGAGATTGGATCTGTCTCTCTGTCTCTCTCTGTTTCTGCGTTCTCTCTGCTGCCCTTTCACCGTTTCGTATATATATGGAGATCCGTAACTCCGATTGGACTGAAACCTTCGCCGTGTTTTTTTACCAAAAATTAGCTTTCTTGCGGCCGAATAAGGGCATTAACCGCCTTATGGGTGGCCCACGAGGGTCAGGGGCGCGCCCAGGGGGTAGGCGCGCTCCCTGCCTCGTGGCCACCTCGGGCACCGTCTCGCGTGGATTTTTCTTCCGGAATTTTCCAAATATTCCAAAAATAATCTCCGTCCATTTTTATCCCGTTTGGATTCCGTTTGATATGGATATTCTGCGAAACAAAAACATGCAACAAACAGGAACTGGCACTAGGCACTGGATCAATATGTTAGTCCCAAAAATAATAACAAAAGTTGCCAAAAGTATATGAAAGTTGAATAATATTGGCATGGAACAATCAAAAATTATAGATACGACGGAGACGTATCAGTCAGCAGGGCCGGGGAGCTCTCTGAGGCCAACAACTCCATCAAAGACCTCAAGCTGAAGCTAGAGGGTCTCGAGAAGATGCTGTCGGAGGCCAGGGCCCGGGAGGGGACCCTGACCAAAAACCTGGAGACCGAGAAGCAGCTGCGGAAGAACGAGGCTCTCAACTTCAAGGAGCACATGGAGGGCGAGAGCCGCTGGCTCGATCGCCTCGCCACCGTTGCCAACCAGGTCGCCGTGCAGCTGGCCACCATGGGGATGCTAGACGTAAGGTACGCCCTAGAGCGGGGTGTGAGCACCAACTGCAGCCTGACCTTGTTCTTTGAGAAGGTCATCGGTGCTTTGGAGCAGCTTCATGCCAACCGGGTGGCCTCGCTGGCCGACGAGGCCCGGAGGCCTTTCCAGGGCGCCATGACCAAGGTTCTCACCAAGGTGGTGTACTGGTACCCCGACCTCGACTTCGACGCCGCGCTGGAGAGCTTGTCGGAGGATACTGACTTCGCACCACTCAGGGAGCGCATCAAGCCCATCATCAGCGGTGTTGGCGGAATTCTGAGGGTGGAGGGCCAGCGCCGGGATTAGGCTCCCCGTTTCTTATCGTTGCTGCAGGTTCATGGCCAAGACAATTTCTATCTTTAGTTGAAACGCGGCGAAAATTGATGTAATATAACTCTGAAGTACTTCTGATGTTATGCACGTTATTTTCCTGTTCGGTTTTCCTTTGTATGTCCACCCTACGTAACTGGGTAGGCCTGCCGGCGCGTAAACCCAGGGCGGCGTCTTGGGGACGGATTCCCATTGGCCTGCCGGGTGTGCTTGCTGCCGGGCGAACCACCTTACCGCCCTTAACGCGGCCGCCCAAACTGTCGAGCTTAACTCGAGTCTGAATCGAGAGTGTTGCCGGGTGCGGAAGGCTACCCCGCCACTCTCGACGCGGCCGCTTGAGCTATTGAGTAGACTCGAAACAGAACAAGGGCGTTGCCAATCGCGGGAGGGCCCCTTTGTGTACAGGTTTTCATACATAGGCAAGATCTCTAAGGACAATAACCTTATATATAAAAAGGAAATATTCAAAGGTTCGGCATGACTTAGCTTTTTTGTCGACGCTTTGGCGCCCTTCGCGCTTGCAGGTAGCGCTGTCCTTTTGGCCGTCTTCTTCTTGGGAGCCATGGCGATGAAGAAATGCTAGGCTAACTACTAGACCAGATTCTCACAATTGCGCACCCCCTACCTGGCGCGCCAAAGATGTCGGTGGGAAACGACACCTATGGGATCACAAGAATCCCTACTACGGTTACCGCGGCGCAGGGTTGCAAGAAGAGCAGGATTAGTAATCAGCACAAGGCTCGTTTACCCAGGTTCGGGCCGCGAGGATGCGTAAAACCCTAGTCCTGCTTTGGTGGATGCGTTGAGTGTTCTTGAGCCTCCCAACTAGCTACGGTGGCTGGGTCGTTCCAAAGAGGTGAATCCTTTTCCAGTACGCCATGGGCCTCCTTTTATAGTCGAAAGGGGCTGCCACAGTGGCACACAGGAGGTGGAAAGGCGTACAGTGCTACGAGCTTATCGCTCGTATTATAGGACAAGACACATTTAATGCATCGCTTAGGTGTCCCCTTGCTTTATTGGGGACGGGAACGAGGCCCGTCCCGTCCGTCGCCGCTCCTCCTTGCTTCGACACGCGCCCTTGTCAGCGATGCATGCGGAGCCATGTAGGCAGGCAGGCAGCTGAGGTGGCGCGGTGGCAAAGTCTTCACGAAGATCTGCATGTCACCACGCAGGCACTCGCTGATTTGGCCTGGGAGCTGCATGTTGCCACGTAGGTGCCTGCCCAGCTGGTTGGGCTGGCAGCTGCATGCGAACGGCGGTGGAGACTTGGTTGGTGCGGGCCTGGAGGTGGCCCTGCTGGCGCCCTTGGTGAGGGCCTGGCCGGGTGACCCGGCAAGGGCCTCGCCGTGGCGTGCTGTTGTCCTTGGCAAGGATCTTGCCAGGGGTCTTGTGGCTCCCCTAGGCAAGGATCTTGCCGAGGATCGTTGTCTTTTAATCCTCATCTGATCTTGAATATTTCTTGTCTTCACAAAGATCTGCATGCCACCATTGAGGTGCCTCCCGAGCCCTGGCCCAATGTGGTTGATGGTGTTGGGGACCGTGGGTTTAAGGGTGGTGTGCTCTGCTAGTGTTGGATGAGCCGCTCCGACAAGGGCCTTGCCGGGGCCGCGGAGGCTGCCCCGGCAAGGGTCTTTGTCGGTGTCAAAACCGGCGGATCTCGGGTAGGGGGTTCCGAACTGTGCGTCTAGGCGGATGGTAACAGGAGACAAGGGACACGATGTTTTCACCCAGGTTCGGGCCCTCTCGATGGAGGTAATACCCTACTCCTGCTTGATTAATATTGATGATATGGGCAGTACAAGAGTAGATCTACCACGAGATCAAGGAGGCTAAACCCTAGAAGCTAGCCTATGGTATGATTGTTGTTCGTCCTACGGACTAAAACCCTCCGGTTTATATAGACACCGGATAGGTTAGGGTTACAGTAGTCGGTTACAATGGTAGGAGATCTACATATCCGTATCGCCAAGCTTGCCTTCCACGCCAAGGAAAGTCCTATCCGGACACGGGACGAAGTCTTCAATCTTGTATCTTCATAGTCCAGGAGTCCGGCCAACGGTGATAGTTGACTATCCGGACACCCCTCCGGGACTCCTCAAGAACCCCGAACCAGGCTTCAATGACGATGAGTCCGGTAGCGTTGATTGTCTTCGCATTGCGGCGGGTTCTTCTCCAAATTCCATATACTTGTCGAATAGTGTCCGGCTTCTGATAAACGTTGCGCTCCTTGGCTTCTACACCCAATAATGGCCATCTTCCACGTGTTTGAATGAATGTGAAAAGCCAGGGTATTTTTACACTTACCCCCCTAGCTGCGCAAATGAGCTGCCTATAAAAGGGGCGAGGAGATCTGAGTCACACCATCCCCCCTTCGCGAGCTTTCATCGGAGCGCCTCTGACCAAAGCCCATTCCATCATGGATACGACGCTGGCTCCTCCTCTCGCTCCCAGCCCTCGGCCTGAAATTGGGAGAGATGCTCAGTCCCGCATAGCGAGCTAGTTATACTCCAAACCAAGGGATTTCTTCCCCCGACCTTCATGGTTCCGGTTCGAGCCGGACTTGCCACCTACAAGGGCGGAAAGCAAGCGGAGAGTGTCCCCAATCCCTCTAAAGGAGAGCGGGTATGCTTCATCTCTTATCTAGTAAGAGGACTCGGATTTCTAATCCATCCGTTTCTCCGGGGGCTCTTGGAGTTCTACGGCCTCCAGTTGCACCACCTTACGCCTGCCTCCATTTTGCACATCGCGGGCTTCGTGGCCCTTCGCGAACTGTTCTTGGGCGTCGAGGCTCATTTCGCGCTGTGGAAGAGATTATTCTGCCTAGTACCCCGTTCTCATGAGGGGTCAATATATCAAGTGGGCGGAGCGAACTATGGCGCATCGCGGGACCGGATATCTATCTGGAACCCGAAGAAGGCGTCCAAGACTGGCCTTGAATGGTTTTACATGGAGGGCGCCCGCTGCGGATCTGTTGAATCGGCCTTCCGGAGTTTAGCAACGCCCTCTGAAGAAGCGCCTAAGCTGGCACCCGGAGCCCCGGAGGAAAATGATCGGGATGTCCTTTACTTGATGAGCGAATAAGGTTCTTGGCTCATGCCGGATTGACCATGATTGGAGTCATGGCAATCTGCATTATGAGGAGTGCAGCCGCCCAATATAGGGGCCACCCCATGTGGGATTTCAACGGGGAGGACGATGCCACCCGCCACGGCTGCCAAGGGCCGGGATCGGTCACAGAACTGGTGAAGATCTTGTCTGCCATGTATAAAGGGGAGGAGGAGGATTTTCTCCGTGTCAACCCACTGAGCGAGTTTTCTTCGAATAATCCTCGTAGTTGGGTAAGCAAACATCTTTGTGGCCTGTCTGATCCATGTTCCCGTGATTAAATATCTCATTTCTTGGTTTCTGCGCAGGAACTGCGTCGGACTGTGGAGAAGATACACAGCCAGCCCCCACAACCCGAGGATTCGGAACGGTCCCTCAATCCGGCTTCCGAAGAGGATCCGGATATAAAGGTGGAGTTGATCGACGGGGTGTTCCACCAACTTAGCATCGACAATGCTTTGGTTGCCATTACGGTCGATTACCCCGGAATACTTCCAGCCTCACAGGTAACTGAGACCAAGGTCCCAATACTCTAATAACGACCCATCCGTGCTAATTTCTTGATCACCGTATACCAATGGTGTTTCGCAGGGGGTACCTTTGAGGCAGGAAGCCGAGCCCGCGGCGGCTGGCCAACAAGGGGCAGTACGGCCCCGCAGGCTAAAAAGAAGTGCGGTCCGGATCGAAACTCCACCGCAACAGTATGGCGTGTCACCATATTCCCAGGATTGATTCCTGGAAGGTGTACTAACGCTGGTGCTTTTTTCAGGAAAAAGAGCGCTCGCCGGACTGAGTCCGGAGAGGTTGCCCATCGAGCCTCCGTCGGCCAGGCTCCAAAGCCGGGTATGGAAGCGGAGGCGAGCACGAGGCGTGCGTCGGATGCTCCTCCGACAGAGGATGCCGACAAATTGTCCGCCACCAACTCCGAGGTGGAGAGCGCCATGAATCACAGGCGCCGCCGGACAGTTCTTCGTGACGCATGTTTCTCCCAAGAGGCCTTGAATGCCTTCAATTGGAGATCGCACCTCCGTGCCGCTCAAGATGGTCTAGCGAGCCATGGAGCAGTATGTAAAGGACATCTGGTAAGGAAATTTGATGATTATATATGCCAAGAGCCCCGAGACTTAAAATAGTTAGAATAACTGATTTAAGGATCATTTGTTATCTGAGGATCTTACAAAAAGAATACCCGACTGTCCGGGAGCTTGAGGAATGCAAGGCCCAACTTGAGGCCAGATTAGCCGCTCTGGGGAGCCACAGAGACCCCTACGGTAATATATGCTTCAAAAGATAAATAGTTTATGAAGTGCGGCGGTGTGTAAATCGACAAAATATTGCAGATGGCGTCGGACTAGATCCGGACAAGCAGCAGCTCTTGCGCCAGCTAAAGGCGGCGAGGCGTGCTTACGAGGGTGCGGCGGAGAAAAATAACCTCCAAGATGCCAACACGGTGGGTGAGGAACTAAAAGATGTTCGTGCCCGGTTGTCCGACTCCGTAAAGAAGAATCGACGGCTTCGTCGCGGCATTTTCAGTAAGTGCTTGAGCGAACTTTGAAAGAGTTCGGCGAGGAAGGCGACCAACATAAACATGTATATAGGTTTGCTCACAGGTCTTCCTGAAGAGGAGATGCCCAGTTCTTCGGGTGATCTTCTTCCCGAACTCGTCGGCTACCTGCACGAACGAGTTCGACGGTGATGAAAGGTGTCGGCCAGGCCTTGTGGCTATCTATCTCCCCGCCAAGGCATTGGGGAGCTGGCAGAGCGGCTTCAAGGATCACGGCGGCGCTTCCGATATGGAAGATATCGGCCTGCCGTCAAGGCGCCAAGGAGGCTCGGGCCATGGTAAAGACGCTGTACACTTAAGGCTGACCCAAACCACATGGCCGAGGTCGGACTGCGGGGCTGATGGGAAGGAGATCCTGTAAGCTTAGTGTACGGCCAAGTAGAATTGGGCGCCAAGTATTCCCAACAAGATTGTAAATTAGATAGCCTATTAGATGGCATTGAGGAGGAATACAATGAGTCGAGTTGACTATGTAATTAAATATGACATGAAAAATGTCTTCTAGCGGATTGTAGATCGTTTGTCATAGCGGACCTTTTCGCCGACCTCGGGACCCAATAGTCCGGAGTGTGTCCGAATACCTTTGTGGTTATATAAGAACCGGGTATGCATGGAGACAAGGCGTGGGGTCATTATTGTTGTATCGGATAAGTGCCCAACTAGTTATGTTATATTACATGGATAGTAAGAAACATCTTCCAGGAGAATAGTTCCGTTAAGGGTTCCTTTCATTTGGGGTGCATGCCCTAAAGTGCATGTCAAAACTGATAGGAAAGCAGAAAATCATCCGGGGCAGATGGGTAAATAGTTAAAATCATCTTTCAGTTCACCGACCGAATATTCCCTTAAGAACGCTAGCTTTCGGCTTCACCCGGTCGAGGTACACATCCGGTGACCCGACAAGAATAATCGCAGAGGTGCTCCTTTACCACCTAGCCGAACAATCGGGAACGTAGGGGTAAGCACAGGAGCCAGCAACCCAGCTTGGCCAAAACTTAAGTCATATTGATGCATATAATGGTGAATAAAAGGTAAATGCGGAAGTTTGGCGCATGTGTTGGGCATAAGGCCCGTATAAATAAGCTTCGTAAAGAAGCCCCGAGTATAATGAGCGCGTACAACAAGCGTCAAGTATGTTGAATAAAGCGCAAACGAGCCTCTAAAGGCTTCAAAAGGAGGAGGAAGGAGAGAAATAAAAGACAGCAAAAATAAAAATGTGGACGGAGGAAGGAGACGAACTTGGAGTCCGCGCTTAGGCGTGGGATCTTCGTGAGCGGGCTGCATTCCATGGGTTCGCTCGAGTCGGTTATCCGATGCGCTTGCAGACGGTATGCTCCACCGGTCGGGACCTGGTCGATGATGAAGGACCTTCCCATTTGGGCTTGAGTTTGTCCTTTTTCTTGTCCGCGAGCGAGAACTAGTTCGCCAACGTTATAAGCTTTGGCCCGCACTTCCCTGCTTTGATATCTTGAGCTCGCTGTTGATAGAATGCGGAACGAGCTTTTGCCACGTCGCGCTCCTCCTCCAATGCGTCCAAACTGTCCTGCCGATCGAGCTCGGCTTCTCTTTCTTCATACATGCGCACGCGAGGTGAGTCATGTATTATGTCGCAGGGCAAGACTACCTCTGCGCCGTACACCATAAAAAATGGTTAGAATCCGGTAGTACGATTTGGCGTGGTCCGCAGCCCCCAGAGTACGGAGTCGAGCTCCTCAACCTAGTGCGTGTTAGATTCCTTGAGGGACCGCACTAGTCTGGGTTTAATGCCTCTCATGATTAGACCGTTTGCTCGCTCGACTTGACTGTTGGTTTGAGGGTGATAGACTGAGGCATAATTGAGCTTGATGCCCATGATTTTGCACCATAATTTGACCTCATCGACCGTGAAGTTGGTGCCGTTATTAGTGATGATACTGTGGGGGACACCGTAACGGTGCGCTACCCCGATATGAAGTCTATCACGGTCCGGATTCGCCGCTTTAATGAGCTTGACCTCTATCCATTTGGTGAATTGATCCACCATGACCAATAGGTATTTTTGCTTGTGGGTTCCTCCTTAAGGGGTCCAACCATGTCAAGCCCCTGACCATGAACGGCCAGGTGATGGGTATAGTTTTGAGGGCGGTGGGTGGCATGTGGCTTTGGTTAGCAAAAGCTGGCAACCGACGCATCGTTGGACTAAGTCCTGCGCATCTGCCGGGCCGTCGGCCAATAAAATCCTGTCTGGAAGGCCTTGCCTACAAGGGCCGGGCTGCGGCGTGGTGCCCACCCAGTCCGGCATGAATTTCAGCCGGGAGGTTTCGCCCTTCCTCTTCGGAGATACACCTTTGAAGGACTTGGTAGTGCTTTTCTTATAAAGCTCTCCTCATGGACTTTATAGGCTTGGATCGCCGTACTATGCAGCGAGCCTCATTTTGGTCTTCGGGAGTTCCTGCCTAGTTAGGTAGGCTAGGAATGGTTCCGCCCACGGGCGATAACCGCCATTATTTCATGGGCGGAGGGTGTTATCTCGGTGGCAGAGCCTCCGATTGTGTCAGAGTGTTCGGCGTTAGGCAGTGCGGTTGGGTCCGGATTGTTATTGCCGGACTCCCCTTCCCATAGTACGGATGGCTTGAACAGCCGTTCCAGAAAGATGTTGGGGGGGGGGGGGGACGGCATCGTGTTTTGCACCGATGCATGCCAATATGTCCGCCGCCTGGTTGTTATCCCGGGCTATATGATGAAATTCGAGCCCTTCGAACCGTGCTGGCATTTTTAGGACCGCATTGCGGTATGCTGCCATTTTCGGATCTTTGGCATCAAAGTCTTTGTTTATTTGAGATATCGCGAGGTTCGAATCCCCGCACACCTCTAGGCGTTTAATGCCCATGGAGACTGCCATCCGGAGGCCGTGCAGAAGGGCCTCGTATTCGGCTGCATTGTTGGAGTCCGTATACATTATCTGAAGGACGTATTGGACTGTGTCCCCGGTTGGGGACGTCAAGACGACGCCAGCCCCCAGGCCGGCCAACATTTTGGAGCCGTCAAAGTGCATGATCCAATTGGAGTATGCGCCGTACTCTTTAGGGAGTTCGGCTTCGGTCCATTCGGCCACGAAGTCGGCCAAAACCTGTGACTTGATAGCTCGTCGTGGCTTGTAGGTTATGTCGAATGGAAGGAGCTCTATGGCCCATTTAGCAATCCGGCACGTCGCATCGCGGTTGTTTATAATGTCATTAAGAGGTACTTCGAAGGCTACCGTTATCAAACACTCTTGAAAGTAGTGTCGCAGCTTCCGGGATGCCATGAACACCGCGTATGCTATCTTTTGATAATGTGGGTATCGAGACTTGCATGGAGTGAGGACAGTGGACACATAATAAACTGGTTTTTGAAGAGGGAACCGGTGTCCGTCTGTTTCTCGTTCGACAACGAGCACCGCGCTGACAACTTGATGTGTTGCGGCGATATATAATAGCATTGGTTCGCCCATGTTGGGCGCGCCAGACCGGATTTGTTGCCAATATGGCTTTTATCTCTTCGAGTCCGGCCGTTCGGCATCAAATCCACTCGAAGTGTTGGTGCGGCGGAGGAGGCGGTAAAGGGGTAACGCCTTTTCTCCCAAAAGGGAAATAAAGCGGCTTGGAGCCGCTACGCATCCAGTCAATTTTTGTATTTGTTTGAGGTCTTTTGGAATATCCAATTGTGACAGAGCTCGGATCTTGGCTGGGTTTGCTTCAATTCCTCTACCGGACACAATGAAGCCCAGGAGCTTTCCGGCTGGAACGCCGAAGACGCATTTTTCCTGATTGAGCTTGATGTCATATTTTCGAAGATTGTCGAATGTGAGCCTCAAATCGTCTACTAGAGTTTCGACATGCTTGGTTTTGACGACCACGTCATCTACATATGCTTCCATTGTTTTGCCGATCTGGTTTGCGGACATGGTGAATCATGCGCCGATAAGTTGCTTGGCGTTTTTGAGCCCGAAGGGCATTGTGTTGAAGCAGAATGGGCCGTATGGAGTGATGAATGCTGTTGCAGCTTGGTCGGGCTCCGCCATCTTGATTTGGTGGTAGCCGGAGTACGCGTCGAGGAAGCACAACGAGTCGTGTCCTGCTGTAGCATCGATAATTTGATCAATGCGAGGGAGGGGGAAGGGATCCTTTGGGCAAGCCTTATTAAGAGTCTTTGAAATCAACACATAGGCGCCAGGATTTATCCTTCTTTGGTACCATCACCAGGTTTGCTAGCCAGTCCGGATGTTTAATATCTCTGATGAATCCGGCTTCTAGAAGTTTGGTTAGCTCCTCTCCCATGGCCTGTCTCTTGGGTTCGGAAAAGCGCTGAAGAGCCTGTTTGACTGGCTTGAATCCTTTTAGGATATTTAGGCTGTGCTCGGCCAGCCGACGTGGGATTCTGGCATATCTGAGGGTGCCAGCAAAATGTCGATTTTCTCATAGAAATTCTCGAAAGTCTTGGCGTCGACATCTGGGTTTAATTGTGCCCCGATGGAGGCCGTCTTTGCAGGGTCCGTTGGGTGGACTTGGAATTTGACTATTTCGTCCGCTGGTTTAAAAGAGGTGGACTTGGATCTTTTATCAAGTATCACATCGTCCCTGTTCACCATGGAGCGCATCTCAATGCGGTTCCAGTCTATTTCCATTTTTCGGAGGGTTTCCTCATAGATGAGGTTTAGTCCGCTGCCGCCATCCATGAGTACCTTAGTAAGGAGAAAGCCGTCCACTATTGGACTGAGGACCAATGCGGCTAGTGCTCGGGCTGTTCGGAATTTGGGTTCGTTACTGGCATTAAAGGTAATAGCCATGTCACTCCATGGATTTATTGTTGCTACTTGGTAGACTTCGGCAAGGTTGCGGAGTGTTCGTTTCCGCATATTATTTGATGCGAAAGTCTCGAAGACTATTAACACCGTACTGGTATTGCTGGGCTGGGATTCTGAAGCTAGAAGCTCTTCGCCACTTTTGGCCACCTGCCGTAGTATCCAACATGCTCGAAGGCTATGAGTTGGAGTGGCGCCCTCTGTGCTATGAATTTTGCAGGGTTCGTTTAGCCAACCCTCCAGTACGGTTCCGTTCCCTTTAGTGGGTTTTGGTTTTTTGGTGTTTAACCCAGGTGCTTGGTGATGATGCACCCTTTTAGTTCGGACTAGGGATGTATTCGGGGCCGGATTATCCCAAAATTTACTTTCGGTTTTCCAAGCACTCTCCATCGCACAATACTTTTGTACTATGGTCACCAAGTCAGCAAAGCGTGTAATTTCGCGACGACTTATGGCGTTTAGGATTCCTTATCGTGCAATTATTGCAAAAAGTGGGATTGCGTCCTCCTCTCGGCAGTCCTTTATCCCGTCCATAACCGGGAGGAATCGCCGAGAATGATGTCTTTGTTTCAGCTGGCTCTTGCCGAATTCGGGATTGATCGCTAATGTTTGGGTGGGCGGGTGGAACTAGATCTGGAACCCCGTCCAATTTAAGACTCAGGGGCCAAGGAGTTTCCGAACTCGGAAGTTTGGATTTTTGAATGATATCCAATGAATCCAACCCGCCGCCTGACTTTAAGTTCAGGGCTTGATCGACATCCGTCCCTCTACGGGAATCCGGCATGGAGGGATCGTGAATCCGGACGTAGCTAGTCCTTAAGATAGAAGAAGAATCGCCGCGTTGCTCCTCTATCACAGCAACATGATGGGTAGCCTGGGGAGAGTTGATCTCTCTCAGATCGGTTTTAGGCCCGATCCGGTCGTAGTCTGTGGCGACTCCCAGGGCGGCGATGCGATCCAAGAGCTCGTTTACGGAGGAGAGCTCGATCGGATCTAACTGTTCGGCAAGTTCCTAATTAACGTGGAGATTGGTTTCGATGACTCAAGAAGTCATCGTCGGTATGCTTGACGGGCGGTCATGAGAAAACCACCTAGCCGAAGAGTCTGACCAGTGGCCAAGGCTTCTTTGGCGATAGTATCGTCTTTAAAGACGAGATGAGGCATCCTTCCTGACGGCGACGGCACAGAGGAACTCTCAATGAAAGCACCAATGTCGGTGTGAAAACCGGCGGATCTCGGGTAGGGGGTCCCGAACTGTGTGTCTAGGCGGATGGTAACAGGAGACAAGGGACACGATGTTTTTACCCAGGTTCGGGCCCTCTCGATGGAGGTAATACCCTACTCCTGCTTGATTAATATTGATGATATGGGTAGTACAAGAGTAGATCTACCACGAGATCAAGGAGGCTAAACCCTAGAAACTAGCCTATGGTATGATTGTTGTTCGTCCTACGGACTAAAACCCTCCGGTTTATATAGACACTGGATAGGTTAGGTTACACAGAGTCGGTTACCATGGTAGGAGATCTACATATCCGTATCGCCAAGCTTGCCTTCCACGCCAAGGAAAGTCCTATCCGGGCACGGGACGAAGTCTTCAATCTTGTATCTTCATAGTCCAGGAGTCCGGCCAACGGTGATAGTTCGGCTATCCGGACACCCCCTAATCCGGGACTCCCTCAGTCTTGCCGGGGGAACTTGCTTCGTCTCTGTGCTCTTTTGTGGTCTCAGCCTTGGCGTTGCTCTGGCTGTCTTGGGCTTTGGTTTTTACCTTGGTTCACCTCCCCTGTTCTACTTGGTGCGGCCGTGGGCGCGGTTCTGACTGTCCGTGCACAGGTAAAGGGGTACAAAGGTGCGCCCCTTCTTTTGTACACCGATACTCCAGGCCCAAAAAATAATGTAGTCTCCCAAGATCCTTGACAGCAAAATCAGCCCCTAGAGAAGACACGAGCCGATCTGCAGCAGCGACCGACGAACTGACAAGTATAATGTCATCAACATAGACCAGAATGTACATTGTCACCTCAGGTCACTGAAAAATGAACAGAGACGAGTCTGCTTCAGACCATAGAGGGCCTTGTCAAGGTGAGACAGATGATGTGGCTGAGCAGGGTCAACAAAACCTGGTGGATGGCGCATATATACCTCTTCTTCCAAAACTCCATGGAGGAAGGCATTCCGAACATCGAGCTGACAAAGCGACCATCCTCGAGTAACAGCCAACGAAAGAAGAACACGAATAGTCGTGGGTTTAATAACAGGACTGAACGTGTCTTCGTAATCAAGGCCATACCTTTGTTTGAACCCTTTTGCAACCAATCGTGCCTTGTACCTCTCAATGGAGCCGTCAGCATGTTTCTTCACCTTGAACACCCATTTAGAGTCAATAATATTGACACTAGATGGAGGTGGAACCAGGCGCCGGGTATTATTTTTCTGAAGAGCACAGACCTCCTATTCCATAGCAGCCTGCCAGTGTGGAATGCCAAGCGCTGCCTGAAAATGTCGCGGTTCCGCCGTAGGGTCGGCCTCAGCATGAAAAACACAGGCCACAAGCCATGCGACTGTACCATCGGTACGCTGGAGGGGCTTGAAGATGCCACTCTTGTTGCACGTATGAGGACGCAGTGCGACAGGCGGAGGTGTCGGAGAAGCCACCACTGCAGACGAGCCAACGTCTTGGAGTGACGGAGAAGACACACCGGCGGGCGAGTCCACGGGCTCTGCCGAGGACGGGGGCAAGGCCGATGCCGGGCCCGGGGTGGCCGGCGAAGATGGGCCAGGCGAGGACGGCCCACGCGGAGCAGAGACCGGGGAGGCCACCGGCCCGGGTGACAGCACCGCAGTGTCAGCCGGGCTAGGCGAGGCCGCCGACCATCCGATCCACGTGCATGGGGCATGCACGTGCGATCGACATCGGGAGCATCCGGCGTAGCAGCAGCAGTTGGTCCAGCGGAGACCACGTCATCATGAAGAAGCTCAAGTCGAGCGGCCCGTCCAGTTCCTTGATACGTCTCCAACGTATCTATAATTATGAAGTATTCATGCTATTATATTATCCATCTTGGATGTTTTATGGGCTTTACTATGCACTTTTATATTACTTTTGGGACTAACCTATTGACCCAGAGCCCAGTGCCAGCTTCTGCTTTTTCCCTTGTTTCAGTGTTTCGCAGAAAAGGAATATCAAACGGAGTCCAAATGGAATGAAACCTTCGGAAAAGTTACTTTTGGAAAGAAAGCAATACGGGAGACTTGGAGTGCATGTCAGGGAATAAACGAGGAAGGCACGACGCAGGGGGCGCGCCGTCCACCCTCATGGGCCCCTCGTGGCTCCCCTGACGTATTTCTTCCTCCTATATATACCAATATACCCTAAAACCATCGGGGAACATAATAGATCGGGAGTTCCGCTGCCACAAGCCTCTGTAGCCACCAAAAACCAATCGGGACCCTGTTTCGACACCCTGCCGGAGGGGGGAACCCTCACCGGTGGCCATCTTCATCATCCCAGCGCTCTCCATGACAAGAAGGGAGTAGTTCACCCTCGGGGCTGAGGGTATGTACCAGTAGCTATGTGTTTGATCTTTCTCTCTCTCTCTCTCGTGTTCTTGAGATGATACGATCTTGATGTATCACGAGCTTTGCATAGTTGGATCTTATGATGTTTCTCCCCCTCTACTCTCTTGTAATGGATTGAGTTTTCTCTTTGAAGTTATCTTATCGGATTGAGTCTTTAAGGATTTAAAAACACTTGATGTATGTCTTGCGTGGGATAACCGTGGTGACAATGGGTTATTCAATTGATTCACTTGATGTATGTTTTGGTGATCAACTTGCAGGTTCCACCCATGAACCTATGCATAGGGGTTGGCACACGTTTTCGTCTTGACTCTCCGGTAGAAACTTTGGGGCACTCTTTGAGGTTCTATTTGTTGGTTGAATAGATGAATCTGAGATTGTGTGATGCATATCGTATAATCATACCCATGGATACTTGAGGTGACATTGGAGTATCTAGGTGACATTAGGGTTTTGGTTGATGTGTGTCTTAAGGTGTTATTTTACTACGAACTCTAGGGCTGTTTGTGAAACTTATAGGAATAGCCCAATGGATTGATCGGAAAGAATAACTTTGAGGTGGTTTCGTACCCTACCATAATCTCTTCGTTTGTTCTCTGCTATTAGTGACTTTGGAGTGACTCTTTGTTGCATGTTGAGGGATAGTTATGTGATCCAGTCATGTTATTATTGTTGGGAGAACTTGCACTAGTGAAAGTATGAACCCTAGGCCTTGTTTCCTAGCATTGCAATACCGTTCGTGCTCACTTTTATTATTAGTTACCTTGCGGTTTTTATATTTTCATATTACAAAAACCTATATCTACCATCTATATTGCACTTGTATCACCATCTCTTCGTCGAACTAGTGCACCTATACAATTTACCATTGTATTGGGTGTGTTGGGGACACAAGAGACTCTTCGTTATTTGGTTGCAGGGTTGTTTGAGAGAGACCATCTTCATCCTACGCCTCCCATGGATTGATAAACCTTAGGTCATCCACTTGAGGGAAATTTGCTACTGTCCTACAAACCTCTGCACTTGGAGGCCCAACAACGTCTACAAGAAGAAGGTTGCGTAGTAGACATCAAGCAGTTTCTGGCGCCGTTGTCGGGGAGGCTAGGTAAGCGGCACTCACACCCCGTCAACTAAGCTCTTTTCTGGTGCCGTTGCCGGGGAGGTGAGTGCATCTTTATATCTTGCAATTGAAGCTTTTAGTTTCTTGTTTTATCACTAGTTTAGTCTATAAAAGAAAATTACAAAAAAATGGAATTAAGGATGCCTCATATGCTTCATCTTTTTAATGTCTTTCGTGAAAATGATGGGAAGGAAAATTGTGCTCAACTGCTAGAAGAAGAAATCTATAAAAAAATTCGGTACAAAATCTTTTTATGATGAGCATGATTGCAATGTTGTTAGTACGAATTCTTTGAATATCTATGATGCTAATGATATGCAAAGCCACAAGCTTGGGGATGCTATGTTTGATGAAGATGATATTTTTTGTCCCCCAAGTTTTGATGAGCAAATTTATTATGATGAAAGCATGCCTCCTATTTATGATGATTATTGTGATGAAACGTATGCTATAAGGAACAAAGATAACCATGAAACTTGTCATCTTGATCTTAATTTTCAATCACATGATAGTTATTTTGTTGAGTTTGCTCCCACTACTATTGATGAGAATAAATTTGCTTACGTGGAGAGTAGGAAAATTTCTATGCAAGTAGATCATGAAAAGAATGCTTTATGTGCTGGTTATATTGTTGAATTCATTCATGATGCTACTGAAAATTATTATGAAGGACGAATATATGCTTGTAGGAATTGCAATAATACCAAGTTTCCTCTCTATGTGCTTAAAGTTTTGAAGTTATGCTTGTTTTGCCTTCCTATGCAAGTTGATTCTTGTTCCCATAAGTTGTTAGCTCACAAAATCCCTATGCATAGGAAGTGGGTTAGACTTAAATGTGCTAGTCATATTATTCATGATGCTCTCTTTATGTTTCAATTCTTATCTTTTATGTGAGCATCATTGAAATCATCATGCCTAGCTAGGGGCGTTAAACGTTAGCGCTTGTTGGGAGGCAACCCAATTTTATTTTTGTCTGTTGATTTTTGGTTCTGTTTAGTAATAAATAACCCATCTAGATTCTTTTAAGATTTGGTTTTATGTTTTAATTAGTGTTTGTGCCAAGTAAGACCTATAGGATCTTCTTGGATGATAGTTATTTGATCTTGCTGAAAATTCCAGAAACTTTCTGTTCACGAAAACAATTGTTTGAAATCACCAGAACGTGATAAAATACTGATTCCAATTTCAGCAGATCAATAATCAAATTATCTAGGTCTTCCTATTTTGGTAGAATGTTTTGAGTTCCAGAAGTTTGCGTTAGTTACATATTACTACAGACTGTTCTGTTTTTGACAGATTCTGTTTTCCGTGTGTTGTTTTCTTATTTTGATGAATCTATGGCTAGTAAAATAATTTATAAACCATAGAGAAGTTGGAATACAGTAGATTTAACATCAATACAAATAAATAATGAGTTCATTACAGTACCTTGAAGTGGTGTTTTGTTTCGCTAACGGAGCTCACGAGATTTTCTGTTAAGTTTTGTGTTGTGAAGTTTTCAAGTTTTGGGTAAAGATTCGATGGAGTGTGGACTAAGGAGTGGCAAGAGCCTAAGCTTGGGGATGCCCAAGGAAATCCAAGGTAATATTCAAGGACAACCAAGAGCCTAAGCTTGGGGATGCCCCGGAAGGCATCCCCTCTTTCGTCTTCGTTCATCGGTAACTTTACTTGGAGCTATATTTTTATTCACCACATGATATGTGTTTTGCTTGGAGCGTCAATTTATTTTATTTAGCTTTGCTTGCTGTTTGAATAATATCCCAAGATCTGAAATTCTTAAATGAGAGAGAGTCTTCACATAAAAACAACAACAACAACAAAGCCTTTATTCCCAAACAAGTTGGGGTAGGCTAGAGGTGAAACCCATAAGATCTCGCAACCAACTCATGGCTCTGGCACATGGATAGCAAGCTTCTATGCACCCATGTCCATAGCTAGCTCTTTGTCGATACTCCAATCCTTCAGGTCTCTCTTAAGGGACTCCTCCCATGTCAAATTCAGTCGACCCCGCCCTCTCTTGACATTCTCCGCACGCTTTAGCCGTCCGCTATGCACTGGAGCTTCTGGAGGCCTGCGCTGAATATGCCCAAACCATCTCAGACGATGTTGGACAAGCTTCTCCTCAATTGGTGCTACCCCAACTCTATCTCATATATCATCATTCCGGACTTGATCCTCATAGCTATATAATTATTTAACTACTCATAGATCTTCACTTTTATCTTTTTGGAGTAGTTTGTCATTTACTCATGTGCTTCACTTATATCCTATGAGTAAATGGTTGAATGATTTGAATGTCATAAATCTGAAATTATATATGTTTCATATGCCTTTCCCATGGGTAGTAATGACTTCACATGTAAGAAGTAGAGGTGGTAAAAATTTTTGTAGGTTAGCAAACATTGTATTGGTCACTTGAACAATTCATGAAAGAATATTGAAGGAAGAGAGATTTCACATATAAATATGCTATCTTGGACATCTTCTATGATTGTGATCCCCATTAATTATTTTCAAACCTGAGCAAATTAGTTGAAGTTGGACAAGGAAGACAACATAATGAGTTATGCTTGGGTATATTTGTATAGAAGTTATATTGTTATGGATCCTCTAACATGTGGTGCTTGCTATTTAGAATCCTTTGCTAGCCAAAATCTGTACTAAGCGGGAATACTGCTTGTGCATCCAAACTCCTTGAACCAAGTTTCTTCCATGAGTGTCCACCATATCTGCCTACATGCGGTATTTACGTGCCGTTCCAAGTAAATTTGCATGTGCCAAACTCTAAACCTTCAAATAATAATCTGTTTTGTATGCCCGAATCGCTCATGTAGCGACTAGGGTTAGCAGTATCTTCCATGCTAGGTGGGTTATTCTCACGATGAGTGGACTCCGCTCATCATTCATGAGAAAATGGCTGGTAACTGGGATGCCCAGTCCTATGATCAAAAGATCAAAAACAAATTTTCAAATAATGCAAACAAAACTCCCCCAGGATTGGTGTTAGTTGGAGGCACCCGTTGTTTCGGGCAAGCCATGGATTGATGATTGTTGGTGGAGGGGGAGTAAAAATTTTACCTTTCTATTTGGGAACCGCCTATGATGTATCTAGTATGGAAGATATTGGGAACTCTTGGTCGTTGTGTTGACAATGAAAGCATACCTCTCAAAATTATTTTCATCTCTGTTTTAAAGCTTCGAGCTCTGGCACCTCTGCAAATCCCTGCTTCCCTTTGCGAAGGGCCTATCTTTTACTTTTATGCAAGAGTCAATAGTATTCCTTCTCATTCCAACCTACTCTTTAGTTGGCAAGCATCACATGATAGAAAGATCTAAGCATATATAGCCATTCAAATATATTTGATCATGAATTATTACTGTTGACATTACCCTTGAGGTAAAAGGTTGGAAGGTGAAATATTAAGCACCTATCTTTCTCTGTGTTCGATGAATACTATTTGTTCTAAAAATATGCTTTGAGTGGTAGCAATCATGGAAGACTAAATGATAGTTGAGTATGTGGAGTTTGCTAAATCAAAGCTCTGACATAGACTCTTCCTGAAAATAAGATGAATTGTAATTGTTTGATGACCAATAACACGGTTTGTTAGTTTTCAAGAAAGTTTATGGTCTATACTTTAACATGTGAATAGTTTGTTACTTGATCATGCAAAGTTCTATGAGTTGAGCTACTGTTATGACATATAATGATGCTAGAAAAGGTGATTGAAATTATCATTGATCAAACTTATGCACCTGCTAGCATTCACACTTCATAAATTATTTCTTTTATCATTTACCTACTCGAGGACGAGCAGGAATTAAGCTTAGATGCTTGATACGCTCCAACGTATCTATAATTTATGAAGTATTCATGCTATTATATTATCCATCTTGGATGTTTTATGGGCTTTACTATGCACTTTTATATTACTTTTGGGACTAACCTATTGACCCGAGACCAAGGCAGTTTCTTTTTTCCCTTGTTTGATGTTTTCAGAAAAGGAATATCAAACGGAGTCCAAACGGAATGAAACCTTCGGAAAGTTATTTTGGAAAGAAAGCAATACATGAGACTTGGAGTGCACGCCAGGGAATCAACGAGGAAGGCACGAGCAGGGGCGCCCACCCACCCCGGCGCCCTCCACCCTCGTGGGCCCCTCGTGGCTCCCCTGACGTATTTCTTCCTCCTATATATACCAATATACCCTAAAACCACCGGGGAACAAAATAGATCGGGAGTTCCGCCGCAAGCCTCTGTAGCCACCAAAAACCAATCAGGACCCTGTTCCGGCACCCTGCCAGAGGGGGGAACCCTCACCGGTAGCCATCTTCATCATCCCAGCGCTCTCCATGACGAGAAGGGAGTAGTTCACCCTCGGGGCTGAGGGTATGTACCAGTAGCTATGTGTCTGATCTCTCTCTCGTGTTCTTGAGATGATACGATCTTGATGTATCGCGAGCTTTGCTATTATAGTTGGATCTTATGATGTTTCTCCCCCTCTACTCTCTTGTAATGGATTGAGTTTTCCATTTGAAGTTATCTTATCGGACTGAGTCTTTAAGGATTTGAGAACACTTGATGTATGTCTTGCGTGGGATAACCGTGGTGACAATGGGTTATTCTATTGATTCACTTGATGTATGTTTTGGTGATCAACTTGCAGGTTCCACCCATGAACCTATGCATAGGGGTTGGCACACGTTTTCGTCTTGACTCTTATGGTAGGAACTTTGGGGCACTCGTTGAGGTTCTATGTGTTGGTTGAATAGATGAATCAGAGATTGTGTGATGCATATCATATAATCATACCCACGGATACTTGAGGTGACATTGGAGTATCTAGGTGACATTAGGGTTTTGGTTGATGTGTGTATTAAGGTGTTATTTTACTACAAACTCTAGGGTTGTTTGTGACACTTATAGGAATAGCCCAATGGATTGATCGGAAAGAATAACTTTGAGGTGGTTTCGTACCCTACCATAATCTCTTCGTTTGTTCTCCTCTATTAGTGACTTTGGAGTGACTCTTTGTTGCATGTTGAGGGATAGTTATATGATCCAATTATGTTATTATTGTTGAGAGAACTTGCACTAGTTAAAGTATGAACCCTAAGCCTTGTTTCCTAGCATTGCAATACCGTTCGTGCTCACTTTTATTATTAGTTACCTTGCTATTTTCATATTTTCAGATTACAAAAACCTATATCTACCATCTATATTGCACTTGTATCACCATCTCTTCGCCGAACTAGTGCACCTACAATTTACCATTGTATTGGGTGTGTTGGGGACTCAAGAGACTCTTTGTTATTTGGTTGCAGGGTTGTTTGAGAGAGACCATCTTCATCCTACGCCTCCCACGGATTGATAAACCTTAGGTCATATACTTGAGGGAAATTTGCTACTGTCCTACAAACCTCTGCACTTGGAGGCCCAACAACGTCTACAAGAAGAAGGTTGCGTAGTAGACATCATTCCTGCACCATGGTTAGGCAACAACAGAGGAGGATATGCATCATCTACAAATTGATCAGGCAAAACTGGAAAGGAGTGCAGCTCGGTGGCGGCAGTATCATTGGGTGATGTGAGCGTGGAAAAAGGGAAAACAGTCTCATCGGACACAACATCACGGGAAATGTAAACACGATTCGTCGAAATGTGGAGACACTTGTAACCTTAGTGAAGAGGACTGTACCCAAGAAACACACATTTCTTAGATTGATACTCGAGTTTATGCTTATTGTACGGTCGAAGATGTGGCCAGCACGCACAACCAAACACTTTGAGAAGGGAGTAATCTGGAGTTTCATGAAGTAATACCTCTAGAGGAGATTTCATGTGAAGAAGTCGTGTGGGAAGCCTGTTTATCGAAAAACAAGCAGTAACAAAAGCATCACTCCAGAACCGGAATGGGACAGAGGCATGTGCAAGCAATGTTAAGCTAGTTTCAACTATGTGACGGTGCTTGCGCTCAGCTGCACCGTTCTGCCGATGTGTATGAGGACAAGACACATGATGCGAGATGCCAAGTTTCTGAAAGAAGGTATTAAGGTTGCGATATTCGCCCCAATCGATGAACATGGACAATTTTGTACTTAAGCAACCGCTCAACATGGGCTTCAAATTGCATAAAAACATGGAACACATCAGATTTGCGCTTAATAAGATAAATCCAAGTAACACTACAAGAAATATGCTCAATTGTGACCTTCTGGCAGTGACCGTGGAAGAAATGGTCATAAATCTATGACCATTTCGATCTAATTGGTCATGCCTGTTTAGGAGAGTCAAAACCATAAACCATAGTGACCTTTTTGGTCAAAAAGGTCGTAATTGCCTTACACAAAATGGTCATAAGCAGACAACAGTGGTCGACAACCTTATTTCTAGCTGATTATGACCAATCCAGATGGTCATGGTGTTGTAACATGGATGACTGGATGTCCACATCATCAATTTTACCTATGTGTCGTGTCATTTTGGCTTATGTGTCGATTGTAGCGTCAGTCAGTCCATAGATTGACTTGTTGACTAAACTTGGTCTACATTTACAGACGGGGCCAATTAACACAGTACAAATGACACGTGGGACCCATCCCACAAAGGTGAATAAAGCAGAAAAAGGCAAAAATTCACTTTGGCTCATAGGTGTATATGCACCCATTATCTAAATACATATTTTAAAAAGTTAAAAAAAAATTCAGAAAAAATCCCGCGTGTAAACCCGGACACTATATGTGTGTGCACCAAGTTTCGATGAAAAATGACTTTTTTTGTGGCTTGTGTAAAAAAGACAATTTTCGATGCTTGATTACAGCTATTCACAAGCCATTTTTAATCCTTTTTACACATGCAACAAAAATGCCCTTGTTCACCGAATTTTTGTGTGCGAACATAGGATGTCCAGATGTACACACGAGATTTTTTCTATACATATTTCATAATAAGTGTATCTACATCTTAGATTCAAAACGCCACTCTCAAAGAAAAAAAAGGACCCGTCCCACAAAGGTGAATAAAGCAAAAAAGAAAGGCCACCGCGCCAAAACGGCACTCTCAAAGAAAAAAAGGACTCGTCCCACAAAGCTGAATAAAGCAAAAAATAAACCACACCACGTGATTCAAACTAGCTACCAGTCGAGTTCCCCTAAGGAGACAAACCACCACACCGTAACAAAGACACTGGTACATTCTCGCCCGTAACCTATTTAATGGGTAGTGTCGAGTGGGCTTGGGCCTTAGTGGGACAAGGGCACCTTTTTTTCTTTTATATTTTTCGTCCGCCGAGTGGGCCAACTACTAGGCCGCGGCTCGTTTTTTTCGTCTTTTTTTTGTTCGTTCATTCTTTTTTTACTTTTGTTTATTATTTATACTTTAAATTATTCTATATATATTGAAAAACAAACTTCACATAAAACATTTGAAAAAATGTTAACCAAGCATTTGAAAATCTTACATGTGTATATAGAAAATGATTACCATATGTACAAAAAATATACAATGTGTGTGGAAAAAGTTGATCATGTATTTAAAAATGTTAATTGAGCATTTAAAATGTTAAACAATTATATAAAATGTAAATCAAGCATTTGAAAATGTTAAAATGTGTAAATAAAAAATATTAACCATGTATTAAAAATATTAATCTTGTATTTTAAAAACATTTAAATGTTATATATAAAAATGTTGACTATGTATTAAAAAGTTTAACCAAGCACTTGAAATTGTTAATTGTATATAAAAATTTGTGTCTCATGTATAAGAAAATGTATACAGAAAACATACAATGTGTGTGAACAAAGTCAATCTTGTATTTAGAAAATGTTAAAGCAAGCATTTGAAAAAATGTTAAACAAGTATTTAAAAGATATTAAACATGCATTAAAAATGTTCTTGACGTATATGAAAAATGTAGAATGAAAACCAATAGAAAGAAAGAAAAATGTTCTCGACGTATACGGAAAATATAGGATGAAAACTAGGTCACATATAATGACACAATGCAAATATTTTACATATTTCTGTTTTTTATTTTCTTATGCCAAATTTTCAACAAATATATGCTAGGTCCTTCACAAAAAAAAACTCATTTTGGGCACTCGAAAAATGGAAAATGTTTTTTTCGTCCAAATAAAATGAAAACTTCCTTAGGAAACATTGTTTGTCATTTCAGTGTGCACTCTTGTGCACAATATGAGATCATTTGAACAAACTGTGCCATGAATGTGGCCATAAGATTGATCATTTGGCTTGAAAGCCATTGATCTCCACACATGATAGCTCGTTTCTGAGAACATTTTTTAAATAATTATCGCATTACAAGTTTATTATTTTTCCTGTTAACTTGGCCACATATAATGACACAATGCGAAGGTTTTCTATTTTTTTGATTTTTTTGAATTTTTATTCCTATTTCAAAATGTGGTAAAAACGGCGGGCTTGACCATTGCTAGTGGTTGAATCTTGGAATTTTTTTGGTGTTTCTCTGATTAAATAGATACTTTTGTACCTAAAAATGATTTTTGGAGAAAATAAATAGCAAACTATTAGGCAGCTGCAGTTCAAATTTGACCCGCTTCCAACTGAATCGGCAGAAATTAGTATATTTTCACGAGAGGTGGATAAAAAATTCTGACACCCAACCATTTGGTCAATTTTGCATTAAATATGACATAGTATTTTATAAAATTGATTTGGTCCAATTGTGCAACAAATATATGGTAGGTCCTTCACAAAAAACACATTTTGGGCACTCGGAAAAATGGAAAATGAATTTTTTCTCCAAAGAAAATGAAAACTTCCTTAGGCAACATTGTTTGCCATTCCAATATGCACCCTTGTGCATGATATGAGATCATTTTAACAAACTATGTCATGAATGTAACCATAAGACTGATCATTTGGCATGAAAGTCATTGATCTCCACACATGATAGCTCGTTTCTGAGAACAATTTTTTTAAATAATTATCGTATTACAAGTTTATTATTTTTCCTGATAACTTGGCCACATATAATGACACAATGCGAAGGTTTTCCAATTTTTTGATTTTTTTTGAATTTTTCATGTCCGTTTCAAAATGCTGTCAAAACGGCGGGCATGACCATAATTTTGGTCTTAGATTTCATGACCTTAATTTTGGTCAAGGGTGGCCATGACGAAAATTTCAGAAAAGGTCACGTTTGTTTGTTCTTGATGGCCAACTGTTGACCTTCATAACTTGGTCAAAAAAAGGTCAATAAATGATAACAATGACGAATCAACGACCAAAATGGGGAGTCATAATTGACCTTATTTCTTGTAGTGTAAAGCGACTAAAGGCATCAATGAAACTGACATAGTAGTTGTGACCACTAACAGAAGTTTGGGCATAGCCCCACACATCCGAAAACACAAGTTCAAGAGGAGCCTTGACAACACGACTCGATACAGAGAAAGGTAACTGATGACTCTTGCTTTGTTGACAGGCATCACACATTAGAAACTCCTTATTGCTTGACTCAACAGGAAGACTATGGCGATGAAGCACATGGCGCACAATGGGAGTGGCAGGATGGCCGAGGCGAGAATGCCACTGCGACGACGACACCCAAACACCACTGAAAATTTCAGAAACAGGTGGCACATCAAGAGCATATAGGCCATGGGGAGCTCGACCACTAAGAAGAACGTCCCTCGTGTCCCGGTCCTTAACAAAAAAATGGAAAGGGTGAAACTCAACAAACACATTGTTGTCACAAGTTAATTTAGGAACCGAGAGCAAACTACGTGTGACTGAAGGAACACGAAGAACATCAAGGAGACGCAAGGTTTTAGTGGTACGTGAAAGAAGAGATGCCTGACCAATAGAGATGGGCATACCTGATCCATTGGCAGTGCGGACCTGGTCATGACCAGTGTAGGGCTGGCGAGTGGCCAGCTTGTCGAGCTGGCTCATTAGATGATTCGTGGCACCTGTGTCCATGTACCAGGCAGGATCCACAGAATAAGAAGGAGTAAACCCAGGTTCCTATGTGGCGAGAGTAGCTTGTTTCTCATTGCCTTTTCCGTTGTTCCCAATGCCAAGGAAGTCGCATTTGAAGCGACGATGGCATCGAGACGCCAAGTGCCCCTCGAGGCCACAGAGCTGACACTCAACCCCACCACCACATGCTTGGCAGTGAAGCCGCTTGCGCCCAACCGTCAGGGGAGCGGGAGCAGACTGGCGGGTCTGCTGGGTCGGGGTGGCCGGCGGAGGCTGCTTGGCACCACGAGGCCCCCCACGGTGAGCAACATTCGCAAATGAGCCCTCAGTATAGACCCCGACAGAGCGACGAGCAGAAAGCCATTGTTCTGTGTTCAGGAGCAGCGCGTAGAGATCACATGGTGGCATTGGTGTGTCACGTTGATACGTCTCCAACGTATCTATAATTTTTTATTGTTCCATGCTATATTATATTCTGTTTTGGATGTTTAATGGGCTTTATTATACACTTTTATATTATTTTTGGGACTAACCTATTAACCGGAGGCCCAGCCTAAATTGCTATTTTTTTTGCCTATTTTAGTGTTTCACAGAAAAAGAATATCAAAAGGAGTCCAAACGGAATGAAACCTTCGGGAACGTGATTTTTGGAACAAACGTGATCCAGAGGACTTGGAGTATACGTCAAGAAATCAACCATGAGAGCACGAGGCAGGGGCGCGCCTACCCCCTAGGCGCGCCCTCCACCCTCGTAGGGCCCATGTTGCTCCACCGACGTACTTCTTCCTCCTATTTATACCTAGGTACCCCCAAACTATCGGATACGGAGCCAAAACCCTATTTCCACCGCTGCAACCTTCTGTACCCGTGAGATCCCATCTTGGGGCCTTTTCCGGTGCTCCGCCGGAGGGGGCATTGATCACGGAGGGCTTCTACATCAACACCATAGCCTCTCCGATGATGTGTGAGTAGTTTACCTCAGACCTTCAGGTCCATAGTTATTAGCTTGATGGCTTCTTCACTCTCTTTGGATCTCAATACAAAGTTCTCCACGATTCTCGTGGAGATCTATTCGATGTAATCTTATTTTGTGGTGTGTTTGCCGAGAACGATGAATTGTGGGTTTATGATCAAGTTTATCTATGAACAATATTTGAATCTTCTCTGAATTCTTTTATTTATGATTGGTTATATTTGCAAGTCTCTTCGAATTATCAGTTTGGTTTGGCCTACTAGATTGATCTTTCTTGCAATGGGAGAAGTACTTAGCTTTGGGTTCAATCTTGCGGTGTCCTTTCCAAGTGACAACAGGGGCAGCAAGGCACGTATAGTATTGTTGCTATTGAGGATAAAAAGATGGGGTTTATATCATATTGCATGAGTTTATCTCTCTACATCATGTCATCTTACTTAAAGCATTACTCTGTTCTTATGACCTTAATACTCTAGATACATGCTAGATAGCGGTCGATGTGTGGAGTAATAGTAGTAGATGTAGGCAGGAGTCGGTCTACCTGTCACGGACGTGATGCCTGTATACATGATCATACCTAGATATTCTCATAACTATGCTCAATTCTATCAATTGCTCGACAGTAATTTGTTCACCCACCGTAATACTTATGCTCTTGAGAGAAGCCACTAGTGAAACCTATGGCCCCCGGGTCTATTTTCCATCATATTAATCTTCCAACACTTAGTTATTTCTTTTGCCTTTTATTTTACTTTGCATCTTTATTTCTCTTTATCATAAAAATACCAAAAATATTATCTTATCATACCTATTAGATCTCACTCTCGTAAGTGACCGTTGAGGGATTGACGACCCCTTTATCGCGTTGGTTGCGAGGTTCTTATTTGTTTGTGTAGGTGCGAGGGACTCGTGCGTGATCTCCTACTGATTGATACCTTGGTTCTCAAAAACTGAGGGAAATACTTACGCTACTTTACTGCATCACCCTTTCCTCTTCAAGGGAAAACCAACGTAGTGCTCAAGAGGTAGCAAGAAGGATTTCTGGCGCCGTTGCCAGGTAGATTCGCGCCAAGTCAAGTCAAGTCAAGACTCGCATTACATTATTTGCCATTTGCCTCTCGTTTTCCTCTCCCCCACTTCACCCTTGCCGTTTTATTCACCTTCTTCCCGTATGCCTTTTTGTTTGTGTTTCCACGTGCCTTCTATTTGCTTGCATCTTTGCTTGCTAAAAATCTATTGATATGGATCCACTTAAAGTGTTCTACTTGGATCATCTTGATCCTTATGCGCGCTCGTCTTTGAAACCCCAACTAGCCTAGTTGATGGGAAATCTTTAGATGAGCATGCTCATTTTGTGCGTCACCGTTTGTCTGAAAAAGGGAAACTCTTATGGAATCAAATAAACAAATTGTTGTGTTATGCTTGGAATCTTTGTGAAATTTGTGATATTACTTGTTGCTCTAAGAACCCTAAAAAACACCTTCCCTACCTATGTGAGTTTAATGAAAATAAAATCTTATCTTCTTATACAAAGGGTGTTTATAGCTACTATGATATCGAACAAATTGAAGAATTTGTTGCTTTTAAGGGTTCTTATGAAGTTGCTTCTTTGATTGAAAAGTATGATACTACTCTTTACGAATCTGAAAATCTTGACATACTTGAATATTGCTATGAAAACTATGCTCATAATGTCTATGTCAAAGAATTTATTGAAAGAATGACTGTTGCTTCTAAAGAAAATAATGATATGCACGAATCTATAGATAATTATGATTCTGATGATTTGATTGAAATATCCCTTGATGAACATGATGCTTGCTATCCTTGTGGCCATGATGCCAATATTTATGAAGATGAATTTGCTATAGTTCCTTACGTTAAACATGAGATCGTTGCTATTGCACCCATACTTGGTAGTTCCTTCAATGAAAAGCATGATTGCAATAATTTTACTATAAATTTTCTTAATGTCAATTGTGCTAATAATATGCAAAACCCTAAGCTTGGGGATGCTAGTTTTGCTATGTCTACTACTTGTTGCAATGATCATGATTGAGGTGATTCTTCTTACGATCTTGAAAATTTATTTAAACCCCATGATGAATATGATATTGATAATAGTGTTTGCAATAATATTGAAAGTGGGTTTGGGAGAGTGTCAACTTTAGATCCCACATATTTGGAGAATGTTCAATCTTATGAAATTTTTGATAAAAGTGGGTTTGGAGAGGTCATGACTTTAGTTGATGTTAATCCCACTATTTTGGAAGAGTGTCAACTTTGCATACATGTGGATCGTGTTAAGAATATGTTTTGTGATAGCTATATTGTTTAATTTGCTTATGATCCTAGATGTAATTATTATGAGAGAGGAAAATATGGTTCTAGAAATTTTCATGTTACTAAATTACCTCTCGTTATGTTGAGATTGCTATTGTTTCTTTCCGCTTCCTTGCATACACTAGTTTTTGCTTGCCTTGATAATTTGTTTGCCTATAAGATATCTATGCATAGGAAGTATGATAGACTTATATGTGTTTGTCACGTGTTTTATGATGCTCTCTTTATGCCTCAATTCTTGTCTTTCTTGTGAGCATCATTGAAATCTCAATGCCTAGCTAGGGACGTCAAACAATAGCGCTTCTTGGGAGGCAACCCAATTATATTTTAAGTTCCTTGCTTTTTGCTTCTTTTTAGGAATAAATATTTGATCTAACCTCTGGTTAGATTTGTTTTTATGTTTTAGTTAGTGTTTGTGCCAAGTTAAACCTATAGGATCTTCTTGGATGATAGTTATTTGATCTTGCTGAAAATTCCAGAAACTTTCTGTTCATGAAAACAATTTTTAAAAATCACCAGAACGTGATAAAATACTGATTCCAATTGAAGAAGATCAATAAAAAAATATAGGCCGTCCTATTTTGGTAGATTTTTTGGAGTTCCAGAAGTTTGCGTTAGTAACAGATTGCTACAGACTGTTCTGTTTTTGACAGATTCTGTTTTTCGTGTGCTGTTTGCTTATTTTGATGAATCTATGGCTAGTAAAATAGTTTATAAACCATAGAGAAGTTGGAATACAGTAGGTTTAACACCAATTTAAATAAATAATGAGTTCATCACAGGTACCTTCAAGTGGTGTTTTGTTTTCTTTCGCTAACGGAGCTCACGAGATTTTCTGCTAAGTTTTGTGTTGTGAAGTTCTCAAGTTTTGGGTAAAAGATTTGATGGATTATGGAACAAGGAGTGGCAAGAGCCTAAGCTTGGGGATTCCCATGGCACCCCAAGATAATCTAAGGATACCAAAAAGCCAAAGATTGGGGATGCCCCGGAAGGCATCCCCTCTTTCGTCTACTTCCATCGGTAACTTTATTTGGAGCTATATTTTTATTCACCACATGATATGTGTTTTGCTTGGAGCGTCTTGTATGATTTGAGACTTTGCTTTCTAGTTTACCACAATCATCCTTACTTTAAACACCTTTTGAGAGAGACACACATGATTCAGAATTTATTAGAATACTCTATGTGCTTCACTTATATCTTTTGAGCTATATAGTTTTTGCTCTAGTGCTTCACTTATATTTTTTAGAGCACGGTGGTGGATTTGTTTTATAGAAACTATTGTTCTCTCATGCTTCACTTATATTATTTTGACAGTCCTACAAAACAGCATGGTTATTTGCTTAAATTGAGAAATTAGTCCTAAAGTAATAGGCATCCAAGATTAGTAAAAATTATCTTATGAGTGTGTTGAATACTATGAGAAGTTTGATGCTTGATAATTGTTTTGAGATATGAAGATGGTGACATTAGAGTCATGCTAGTTGAGTAGTTGTGGATTTGAGGAATACTTGTGTTAAAGTTTGTGATTCCCGTAGCATGCACGTATGGTGAACCGTTATGTGATGAAGTCGGAGCATGATTTATTTATTGATTGTATTCCTTATGAGTGGCGGTCGGGGACGAGCGGTGGTCTTTTCCTACCAATCTATCCCCCTAGGAGCATGCGCGTAATACTTTGCTTTGATAACTTGTAGATTTTTGCAATAAATATATGAGTTCTTTATGACTAATGTTGAGTCCATGGATTATACACACTTTTCATCTTTCCACCATTGCCAGCCTCTCTAAATACCACGCACTTTTCGCCGGTATCATACACCCACCATATACCTTCCTCAAAACAACCACCATACCTACCTATTATGGCATTTCCATAGCCATTCCGAGATATATTACCATGCAACTTACCACCGTTCCGTTTACTATGACACGCTCCATCATTGTCATATTGCCTCGCGTGATCATGTAGTTGACATCGTATTTGTGGCAAAGCCACCGTTCATAACTCTTTCATACATGTCACTCTTGATTCATTGCATATCCCGGTACACCGCCGGAGGCATTCACATAGAGTCATGTTTTGTTCTAAGTATTGAGTTGTAAGTAAATAAAAGCGTGATGATCATCATTTTTAGAGCATTGTCCCAAGTGAGGAAAGGATTATGGAGACTATGATTCCCCCACAAGTCGGGATGAGACTCCGGACGAAAAATAAAATAAAATAAAAAGAGGCCATAAAAAAAGGCCCAAATAAAAAAATGAGAGAAAAAGAGAGAAGGGACAATGTTACTATCCTTTTACCACACTTGTGCTTCAAAGTAGCACCATGATCTTCATGATAGAGAGTCTCCTATGATATCACTTTCATATACTAGTGGGAATTTTTCATTATAGAACTTGGCTTGTATATTCCAATGATGGGCTTCCTCAAAATGCCCTAGGTCTTCGTGAGCAAGCGAGTTGGATGCACACCCACTTAGTTTATTTTGTTGAGCTTTCATATACTTATAGCTCTAGTGCATCCGTTGCATGGAAATCCCTACTCACTCACATTGATATCTATTAATGGGCATCTCCATAGCACGTTGATACGCCTAGTTGATGTGAGACTATCTTCTCCCTTTTTTGTCTTCTCCACAACCACCATTCTATCCACATATAGTGCTATGTCCATGGCTCACGCTCATGTATTGCGTGAAGATTGAAAATTTTTGAGAACACCAAAAGTATGAAACAATTGCTTGGTTTGTCATCGGGATTGTGCATGATTTAAATACTTTGTGTGGTGAAGATAGAGTATAGCCAGACTATATGATTTTGTAGGGATAACTTTCTTTGGCCATGTTATTTTGAGAAGACATAATTGCTTAGTTAGTATGCTTGAAGTATTATTATTTTATGTCAATATTAAACTTTTGTCTTGAATCTTTTGGATCTGAACATTCATACCACAATTAAAGAGAATTACATTGAAAATTATGCTAAGTAGCATTCCATATCAAAAATTCTGTTTTTATCATTTACCTACTCGAGGACGAGCAGGAATTAAGCTTGGGGATGCTTGATACGTCTCCAACGTATCTATAATTTTTTATTATTCCATGCTATATTATATTCTGTTTTGGATATTTAATGGGCTTTATTATACACTTTTATATTATTTTTGGGACTAACCTATTAACTGGAGGCCCAACCCAAATTGCTATTTTTTGCCTATTTCAGTGTTTCACACAAAAAGAATATCAAACGGAGTCCAAACATAATGAAACCTTCGAGAACGTGATTTTCGGAACAAACGTGATCCAGAGGACTTGGAGTCTACGTCAAGAAATCAACCAGGAGAGCACGAGGCAGGGGGCGCGCCTACCCCCCCTGGGCGCGCCCTCCACCCTCGTGGGGCCCATGTTGCTCCACCGACGTACTTCTTCCTCCTATTTATACCTACGTACCCCCAAACTATTGGATACGGAGCCAAAAACCTATTGCACTGCCACAACCTTCTATGCCCGTGAGATCCCATCTTGGGTCCTTTTCCGGCGCTCCGCCGGAGGGGCCATTGATCATGGAGGGCTTCTACATCAACACCATAGCCTCTCCGATGATGTGTGAGTAGTTTACCTCAGACCTTCGGGTCCATAGTTATTAGCTTGATGGCTTCTTATCTCTCTTTGGATCTCAATACAAGGTTCTCCACGATTCTCGTGGAGATCTATTCGATGTAATCTTCTTTTGCGGTGTGTTTGTCAAGACCGATGAATTGTGGGTTTATGATCAAGTTTATCTATGAACAATATTTGAATCTTCTCTGAATTCTTTTATGTATGATTGGTTATCTTTGCAAGTCTCTTCAAATTATCAGTTTGGTTTGGCCTACTAGATTGATCTTTCTTGCAATGGGATAAGTGCTTAGCTTTGGGTTCAATCTTGTGGTGTCCTTTCCCAGTGACAGTAGGGGCAGCAAGGCACGTATTGTATTGTTGCCATCGAGGATAAAAAGATGGGGTTTATATCATATTGCATGAGTTTATCCCTCTACATCATGTCATCTTACTTAAAGCATCACTCTATTCTTATGAACCTAATACTCTAGATGCATGCTGGATAGCAGTCGATGTGTGGAGTAATAGTAGTAGATGCAGGCAGGAGTCGGTCTACTTGTCACGGACGTGATGCCTATATACATGATCATACCTAGATATTCTCATAACTATGCTCAATTCTATCAATTGCTCGACAGTAATTTGTTCACCCACCGTAATACTTATGCTCTTGAGAGAAGCCACTAGTGAAACCTATGGCCCCCGGGTCTATTTTCCATCATATTAATCTTCCAACACTTAGTTATTTCTTTTGCCTTTTATTTTACTTTGCATCTTTATTTCTCTTTATCATAAAAATACCAAAAATATTATCTTATCATATCTATCAGATCTCACTCTCGTAAGTGACCGTTGAGGGATTGACAACCCCTTTATCGCGTTGGTTGCGAGGTTCTTATTTGTTTGTGTAGGTGCGAGGGACTCGTGCGTGATCTCCTACTGGATTGATACATTGGTTCTCAAAAACTGAGGGAAATACTTACGCTACTTTACTGCATCACCCTTTCCTCTTCAAGGGAAAACCAACACAGTGCTCAAGAGGTAGCACACGTCCATTAATATTTTCCACCAGAGAATCATAATCCTCATCAAGGCCATTGAGAATGAATGAGGTAAACTCCTCATCATGGAGAGGCTTCCCAATGGAAGACAATGTATCAGCCAAATTCTTGACCTTGTTGAAGAAGGCCATGACGGAGAGATCATGCTTCTTGACCTCACCCAGCTGATTATGAATAGCAGATGACCGTGCCAACGACTGCGAGGAGAAGCTGGAGTCAAGCGTGGCCCATGCATCCCTCGACGTCACGACAAAGACTACCATGCCAGCCACGGAGGGAGTGAGCGAGGACTGAATGGCACCCAGAATAGCTTGATCCTGAGCGATCCACCGACGATGAGCAGGGTTGGGCACCATGACGGAGCCACCAGTGGCCGAGGGCACCGGAACCATGGCCGGAGGACACGGCAGCGTACCGTCAACATACCCCTCAAGATAGTGACTACGCATCAGCGGCAACACCTGAGCGCGCCACAAGAGGTAGTTATCAGCAGAGAGCTTCACCGTCACCAGATGAGCGAAGTGGAACGGTCCTGGTTCAGCCGCCTATGCGGAGAGCTGTGAGTCGTATGTCGGAGGAGCACTGTACGGAATCAGTGCATCGGCCGATGGAGGCGCACGGTAGTGTTGGTGATGACCGTAGGGCGCTGTAGGAGACACGCCATAGGGCTGCAGGGGAGGCGCGACGTACGACACAGGGGCGGCGTAGGGCACGCCATACGGCGCCTCGCAGGGCACCGCGGAGGACGGCGCATACGGCGCCGGCGACGACGCGATGTGTGGCGCGGGATAAGGCCCGCCGTGGGCCACCTGGACGGGGGCGCCATAGGGGCCAGGAGCCGGCGACGCATCATGGGTCAGGACCGGAGTGGGAGTCCCGCCGTAGGGCAACTGGGCAGAGGCGCCATAGGAGTTCGGCGCCAGAGGCGCATCATGAGGCGGGATCGGCGGATGCATCACGGGCGATCGGGGCAGCGATGGTGGACGCGAGCCCGACGCAGCCGGACGGGCCCACGCGAGCGGGGTGGACGCAAGGAAAGGCGATTCCGACGTCAGGGTTGAAGGAGGCGGCACGGCGGCGGAGGCCGACGCGGCGGCGGCAGAGGAGGCGGAAGCACGGCGCGGATCGAAAACGTCGTCTGATACCATGTTAGAAGAACTAGGGTTTGGAGGGTTTGGAACAATGCTCGATACCCTGGATGGGTACGACTGTCATATATTTATAAGAGGGAACATAGCGGGTTATGTCACATATACATACTATATACTTAGTCTATCAAGCCGTGGCGTGTACAAGTCGGACACAATGCCGGTGACTCTGCTGGCCATTGCACGCCCTCTCGGTTCCCAAACGCTTTTTCTCCCAGCCGTCGCGTGCCTCTAACATCTTTGGCCCCGCGTGCCTCGTTGTTGCACAGCTCCGCTGGCCCCCTGTCGCCGGTTGGACAGCGCGGCGCGAGCTGCACAAGATATGCGTCCTGCCAGTATACCGAATGTGCGAGCCGCCGCCACAAGAGCTCCATGCACAAACTTTGGCCAGATACCACATGAGGGGCAAACTAATCTTTTCAGGTGTCACTAAACATCGTTAAGACTCAAAACGGGTGAAGGTGTCATAAAGGGCAAAAAAATTAGAGTCGATGTTAAATAGGGAAGAAATTTTTCAGTGTCAAATAGGAAAATAACATTTAAGATGGTGTTATATAAGGAATTGTTTCACAACTGTGGGTGCCGTACTTAACGACCGAACACGTGCCCTTCCAATGAACTCAATTTTTTTTTAACACAGTACAGACGCAATGGCTCATATATACGCGCATATACTCACCTATGAACACACACAAACACACCCAATGGCGGAGCTATGTTAGCCAGGGGCGCTGCCCCCCCAATCAATTCCTAAAAAAGATGGTAACACACTGGTGAGCGGGTCCCACGTGAAATAAAATCTAGAGGCTGCAAATAAAAAAACTAGCTAAATACCCATGCATTGTCATGTACAAACATACATTAACGTAAGACATCGATAAAACATCATTGTTATTCATGGTGGGTACATCACATGCCGGTTTATGAATGTGTTACGATAACTATACATGTTTATTATCATGACGATTGGGTATGAGTAATTATATGTGATGCTCTTAACCAAATCATGTATGACTATTTTTTTATTTTACGAATTTTGTAATGATCAATCAAAGCAGTTAGGCCGGGGTGATGGAGACGGTGAAAGGATTGACGGGTTTTACTGGCGTGATCCGCGTGACATGGGGTCTGTCTCGTCGGATTAAGAAAGGACAGACGATTGAGATTAGCTCCATGAGGGCAATCCGTGGGAGGACAGCAGATCATTTCATCGTACACGGTTGAAAATTCCTTTCACATAAGTAGTCGCGAATCGTAGCCGTCCGATGATGTGCGATATGAGGGTGCATCGGACACGCTACAGAAAAATCATGTGCGATAGCACAATCTATCTTACATTGATGTTATGGAAATTAAACGTGTGAGATAGATCATACATGCCGCACGATTAGTCGGGCACGAGCATTTGCGTTCATGCTCCTATATCACACACGACATGAGACACAAAATTGTGTGGGATTAAATATGAATAACAATTTCATATTTCATATCCATTATTGGTTCATATCCAACAAAATGTTCGACATGATTTCATGTCCAACACACAACATATTTCATAATTGGCATCACAATACACCATATAGCTAGTACGACAGTACACAAGCACCAAATTAAATAAGTACCATGATACGTCTCCGTCTTATTCATAATTTTTTATTGTTTCATGTCAATATTCTACAACTTTCATATATTTTTGGTAATTTTTTATACACTTCTTCTTTGAAACAACTCTGTCACGTTCTGAATCCACCTTGGGCCGGCCCATTAGAGAGAGTATGTGCGGTAGCACGGATCGAAAGTCCAAAAAATAGAGCGCCTATTAGGCGTCGAACACAGGGAGCTCCTAACCGGGGCCTTCAGGGCCGGTTTCGCGTTCTGGCGCTGAAGCGTCGCGCTACTGGGCCGACACAGGGAGCTCCTAACCGGCGCCTTCAGCGCCGGTTTCGCGTTCTGGCGCTGAAGCGTCGCGCTACTGGGCCGGCCCATGTGAGTTTCGACTGAACACAATAACCACGACGTGAAAAAAGTGAACGTGAAGAAAAAGCGCGATAGCTAGGTTTCGAACTGTGGATCGCAGGCCTTTTTCTCCAAACCCTAACGCGAGAACCACTAGGCCAAACACATTCTGCTGTTCTTTAACTAGGAAAAAGTTCTACTTAACCGTTATTTAGTGAAAACATTAACGTAAATCTGAAAATTAGTTAAAAAGTTCATTGATTTTGAAAAAACAAGTTCATCGATTTTGAAAACTAGTTGACCATTTTTTTAAAGTTCACAAAATTTTGAAACCTTTCATCGATTTTGAAAAAAATTTCAGCGGTTTTGAAAAAAGTTCATAGAATTTTAAAAAAAGTTCATAGAATTTTAAAAAAAGTTCGTCGATTTAGAAAAAAGTTCATGGAATTTGAAAAAAGTTCATTAAATTTCAAAAAAGTTCATCGGATTTGAAAAACGTTCATCGATTTCAAAAAATAGTTCATTGATTTGGAAAAAATTTCATGGAATTTGAAAAAAAATGTTCATCGAATTTTAAAAATGTTCATCAAAATAGGAAAAAGTTAAATATGAAAAAAGTTCATCGGATTTGAAAAAAGTTCATCGTATTTGAAAAAATAGTTCACCAAATTTGTAAAAAGTTCATCGATTTTGATAAAAGTTCATTGAATTTTAAAAAAATTCATGGAATTTGAAAAAAAGTTCACAAATTTGATAAAAAAGTTTGCACGTTTAAAGAAATAAAAAAATAAAAGGAAATGAGAAAAGAAAAATGAAAAAGGAACCAGAAAAAAAACACCCAGAAAATTGACCAGCGAACAAGCGCCTCGTTATTCTGGTGGTTAGTGCACTGCACTCTCAATCGATCGATCCAGGGTTCGATACATCGCGTGCGGACCTTAGTTTTTGCCTCGAATGATATTATTCAGAAACGGGCCGGCCCAGGCGCGGGCGGGGGTGTGCGCCCGTTTGCGGCGTTGTCTTTCGCGTTCTGGCGCTGAAGCGTCGCGCTACTGGGCCGGCCCATGTGAGTTTTGACTGATCACAGTAACCACGACGCGAAAAAAGTGAACGTGAAGAAAAAGCGCGATAGCTAGGTTTCGAACTGAGGATCGCAGGCCTTTTTCTCCAAACCCTAACGCGAGAACCACTAGGCAGAACACGTTCAGCTGTTCTTTAACTAGGAAAAGGTTCTACTTAACCGTTATTTAGTGAAAACATTAACGTAAATCTGAAAATTAGTTAAAAAGTTCATTGATTTTGAAAAAACAAGTTCATCGATTTTGAAAACTAGTTGACCATTTTTTTAAAGTTCACAAAATTTTGAAACCTTTCATCGATTTTGAAAAAAATTTCAGCGGTTTTGAAAAAAGTTCATAGAGTTTTAAAAAAAGTTCATCAATTTAGAAAAAAGTTCATGGAATTTGAAAAAAGTTCATTAAATCTCAAAAAAGTTCATCGGATTTGAAAAACGTTCATCGATTTCAAAAAATAGTTCATTGATTTGGAAAAAAGACATGGAATTTGAAAAAAAATGTTCATCGAATTTGAAAGATGTTCATCAAAATTGGAAATAGTTAAATATGAAAAAAGTTCATCGGATTTGAAAAAAGTTCATCGTATTTGAAAAAATAGTTCACCAAATTTGAAAAAAGTTCATCAATTTTGATAAAAGTTCATTGAATTTAAAAAAAGTTCATGGAATTTGAAAGAAAGTTCACAAATTTGATAAAAAAGTTTGCATGTTTAAAGAAATAAAAAAAGAAAAGGAAATGAGAAAAGAAAAATGAAAAAGGAACCAGAAAAAAAACACCCAGAAAATTGACCAGCGAACAAGCGCCTCGTTATTCTGGTGGTTAGTGCACTGCACTCTCAATCGATCGATCCAGGGTTCGATACATCGCTTGCGCACCTTAGTTTTTGCCTTGAATGATATTATTCAGAAACGGGCCGGCCCAGGCGCGCGCGGGGGTGAGCGCCCGTTTGCGGCGTTGCCTGTAACGGGCGCAATGGGCGCTGTTTAGGAATTGCCTCGAACACAGGACCTCCAGGGCTTGAGAAAATGCTAATAGCGACCAGAACCATCTCGATTTGGTGATACTTATGTAGTGCACTTATTTATCACCGAGACTGGACGTACTGTAGGAGTTTTTTTTTTTACTAGAAATACTCTAGCAGATCAAAATTGGTACTATACAACTGGGCCGGACATTCTAGCTAAAGCGTTTTTTATAGCTAAGAAACCTAATGTGTTTTTTCATCTTTTGGAATATTTATCAAAACCATGAATATTTTTAAAAATACGAAACAATTTCAAAATTTGGACTTCTTTTGGAAGCACTTTTTTTGAAATTTCCGAACCCTTTTTTTATGAAAAGTACTTTGATTTTGTGAATATTTCTGAAAGTTTAAGAACATTTTTTCAGAATTGTTAACATATATCTGAAACTGCAGACATTTTTTTGAAAATATGAATAATATATCACATTTGTGAACATTTTCTTGAAAACATAAACTATTTTATATATCTGAACTTTTTTAAATGCAAACACTTTTAAAATTGGCGAGTATTATTCAAAAACACAATTTTTTTCAAATTTACGAATATTTTTCCAAATATACTAACATTTTCTGAAAACATTTCTTATTTTCTAGGGCCTAAGCATTTTTTCATCGCAATTTTTTTCGTTTTTCTTCTCTTTTTTTAATTCATTTTTCTACGTTTGAACTTTATTATTCTTTGTGAAACTTGTTCAAAATTTGGAAAAAACGTTTGGCATAACATAAAATGTTCTTGTTTTCAAATATTGTTTAAATTATAAAAATATTCTGAATTTCATAAAATGTTCTAGTTTTTGAATTTTGTTGTTCACAAATTAAGAAATGTATGTGTTTCAAAAGTTGAGAATTGTTTTTAAAATGTACGTGGTTTGCCATTTTTGTTCGAAATTTTCATCATTTTTTTCGTAATTTGTGAACAATTTTGGAAAAAAAGTGTTCAAGTTAGTAAAAATTTCATACACACTTTGAAATTCTAAAATTGTTGACAAATTTCAAGAAATTGTTAGGAAAAATAAAATGTTTATGTTGAGTGATAATGACGGGAATTACAAATAAACTCATCTAACTAGTATATTTTAGGCTATCGATAAAATATGAGGCATCCATGCCAGGTTTGAATGACTTCCGACACCCTTTACATGTTGTGACACGTCCGACCATTTATCGATCTATTTTCACCGAGAAAACTCTAGAAAATACAAAACTTTTCAAAAATCTAAACAAATTCGCATTGTGCTTTGGATTGGTCATAGAAGCTCATGAAAAAAAAATTAGGGTTATTTGACGGATGTCGAAAAACAACGAGCTTTCCAACGGACCCTTCTGCCCTATCCAAACACTCTCCGTTGAACATAGTATATTTTTGGATATCCTTAAAATGAACCCCACTTTTGCAAGAAGGTAGGCATGCCCATGGTAGGCACATGCCTGGTTTGGATGATTTTCGACACCATATGCAAGTGGTGACACATCCGGTCCTTTATCGGCCTTCTTAATCAAGAAAACTTCAGAAAATGCAAAATTGGACGAAACCAAAATAATTTGTTGTGGTGCCTTGAATTGGTCATATAAGGCCATGAAGAAATGGAGCTCCCAAACAGATCCTTCTGGCCTATTCGAACACTCTCCATCGAACATGGTATTTCTTTGGAAATGTCAGGATTGCCCCCAACTTTTGCAAGCAAGTGGGCATGCCCATATTAGGCATCCATACTTGGTCTGAATGACTTCCGACACCGTATGCACGTTGCGACATGTTCTGTCATTAGTTGTTAGTTTTTCACTGAGAAAACTCCAGGAATGCAAAACTTGTTGAAAACCCAAACAACTTGCCATGATGACTTGAATTGGTCATACGAGGCCCTTGAAAAGAATTTGGATTAATTTCAAGGACGTCGAGAAATAACATGCTCTCAGATGAAGCCTTTTGCCTGAGAACACACTTCGTTCAACATGGCCTATTTTTATACATCCTTGAAATGGTCCCAACTTTTGCCACCAGGTGGGCATGCCTCTCATAGGCATCCATGCCAGGTTTGAACAATTTATGACACCGTATGCAAGTTGCGACATGTCCTGCCTTTTTCTGCATTTTCTTATCGAGAAAACTCTAGAAAAATACAAAATTTGTCGAAAACCAAAACAACTTGTCATGGTGCATTGAATTGGTCATACGAGGCCATGAAAAAATATTGGGGGTATGGATGCCTACCATGGGCATGCCACCTGCTGGCAAATGTTGGGGTCATTTCAAGAATGTAAAAAAAAAACCATGTTCAACGTAGCATGTCCTAGTAGTCATCCATGCCTGGTTTGAAGGAAAAATGTATTTAAATCATAATTTATATAGATACTTAAATCTGTCATTTTAAGTTTCTAAAATAACTAATAAATACTAAATGATAGAATTGAAAACAACAGATGATTTTCTAAAAGCATTTAAGAAATATTGAAACAAAAAAGAATTAAAATCATAATTTAAAATGGTTAATTAAAACTGTTATTTTGGTATTTCAATTTTTGAACAGGTTAAAAAACAATAAAGTTTAAAAAGTAGAAAAGATAAATTAACAAAAAAGAGAGGAAAACGAAAAAATAGAAAAGAAAAAATTTAGGCCTTGCCCAAATAAGCGACGGCATCCCTCCTGTCGGGCGACTACTGGAATTTGTTCGGAATTTAGAAAATGTTCTCATTTTCAAAAAAAGTTGTTGACATATTGAAAAAATGTTCGTGTAAATTTAGAACACTTTTTTGATACCATTTATTTAGTCTCATTTCTGGAAAATGTTTTGGAATTTAATTTTTTGTCCGTGCTCTCAGAAAATGTTCGTTTTCACAATTTTATTTGTGATTTTCAAAAAAATATTTGCATTTTGACATTCTGAACATTTTTTAATGACACACACATTTTTTTCAAATTACCTTACAATTTTCAAAAATGCAAATATTTTTAGTTTGTGAACAAAATTTGGAAATAATGAACCGTTTGAAATTTTGAACAACATTTAGAAAAGCCCGACCATTATTTAAAATGAAAGAAAAAGTAGCAGGTAAAGGAAAATAAATAAATAAATAAATAAGTAAAAAGAATTATGGAAAAAAGACCAGTTCAGAAAGTGTTGCTGAAATCTTTTTAAAATTCCCAGCCTGTCAATTACTTATTGTTTCTAACTTTAGATCGTTCAACAAAGGCATGCTGTCGCAGTGGATGTGGATGCAGTTAAAGTTTGAAGTGTTTGTCGGGTTGATTCCCAGCTTGTGTGATCCTTTTTCGCTATTTTTCATCGCATGCTACCACAAATGGGCCGGCCCAAGTAAGCTGCCTGGCGTATATGTTACGTACAGAAGTAGATACAGATTGTGAAAAGTCCATATTACCCTTTATACATATTGCGAGGGGGGTTGTACCAAAGCGGGACTCTTTTTTATATTATTTTTGGGACTAACATATTGATCTAGTGCCCAGTGCTAGTTCCTGTTTGTTGCATGTTTTTTGTTTCATAGAATCTCCATACCAAACAAAGTCCAAACGCGATAAAAATTCCGGAGATTTATTTTGAAATATATGTAATTTTTGAAAAAAAGAATTAACGCGAGACGATGCCCGAGGAGGCCACAAGCCTGGAGGGCGCGCCCCCTACCCAAGGCGCGCTTGGCAGGCTTGTGGGTCACCTGTAAGGCGGTTGGTGCCCTTTTTTCTCCGCAAGAAAGATAATATCCGAAAGAAAATCGTGTTAAAATTTCATCCCAATCGGATTTATAGACCTCCGGGAATTACGGTGAAGGGCGAGAAAACAGGAACACGGAATAGAGAGAGAGAGAGAGAGAGAGAGAGAGAGAGAGAGAGAGAGAGAGAGAGAGAGAGAGAGAGAGAGAGAGAGAGAGAGAGATCCAATCTCGGAGGGGCTCCTACCCCTCCGCCGCCATGGAGACCATGGATCAGAGGGAAAACTCTCCTCCCATCCAGGGGGGAGGTCAAGGAAGAAGAAGAAGGAGGGGGCTCTCTCCCTCTCTCACCCGGTGGCGTCGGGAACGCCGCCGGGGCAACCATCGTGACGGCGATCTACACCAGCAACTTCACCGCCGTCACCACCAACCTCTCCCCCGCTATGCAGCGGTGTAACACCTCTTCTCCTTAATGTAATCTCTACTTAAACATGGTGCTTCATGCTATATATTATTACCCAATGATGTATGGCCATCGTATGATGTTTGAGTAGATTCATTTTGTCCTATGGGTTGATTGATGATCGTAATTAACTTGAGTTGTATGTTTTGTTTTGATGATGTCCTATGGTGCCCTCCGTGTCGCGCAAGCGTGAGGGATTCCAATTGTAGGGTGTTGCAATACATTTATGATTCGCTTATAGTGGGTGGCTAGAGTGACATAAGCTTACACCTGAGTAAGGGGGTTGTTGCGTATGAGAGTAAAGAGAACTTGATACTTAATGCTATGGTTGGGTTTTACCTTAATGATCTTTGATAGTTGCGGATGCTTGCTAGAGTTCCACTCATAAGTGCATATGATCCAAGTACGGAAAGTATGTTAGCTCATGCCTTTCCCTCATTTAAAATTGCAGTAATGATTACCAGTCTAATTATTGATTGCCTAAGGACAAATCCTTCTCTTTGTGTTACAAGAACCTCTCTACTAAAACTAACTTAATTGTTTCTTTATCTTAACAACCCCTAACTTTTATTTACGTGTTCTTGCAAACCTATTCCTTTACACCTACAAAGTACTTCTAGTTTTATACTTATTTTAGGTAAAGCGGACGTTAAGTGTGCGTAGAGTTGTATTAGTGGTCGATAGAACTTGAAGGGAATATAAATCCAACCTTTAGCTCTTCATTGGGTTCGACACTCTTATTTATCAAAAAAGTTACAATTGATGATCTATACTTGTGGGTTATCATACCACAGAAGCATTTCCTATGTGACACATAAAATCTTCAAAAACTAGCTCATTGGAAAGCTACTTAAGTGGAAGGATGTGACGCTCGGATAATTAAGCTACAGTAATTCCCTGTTGACGGTGCCACGTCACCGTGATTACTGTTGATAAACTCGCGTCGGTTCGAAACCCAGTTCAAATTTCAAATTAAAAATAAAGTCAATCGGTAAAAGTTTTCAAATATTAAAACTAAAATGTCAGGTTGTGCCGAATAATGCATAGAAAATTATGGTGGTGAAATCACACTTTATAAGGTAGTTAAATGCACTATAATAAATAAAACAGTGGTAAAACTATTATTTACATGCTCTTAAATTAATAGGCAAATACAAACTACTTTAATTAATGTGCCATGATTATTGTGGCAGTAGTAAATTTAAATATACAAATTTAGGTACTAGTGGTAAGAGTTTTTGTAAAACTAAATCTAAAAGAAAAACGAGTGCAGTCTGTTTTAAACCTTGAATTCATAAACCTCGTCCAAGTCAGACCCCGACCTCTCAATCCCTGAAGTTTATACCCTGTACTCACTGATCCCAGTCTTACCTAAACCCTGAACCAGTTCAGACCAATTTGCACGTCAGAGAAGATTAATCCCGCCGGGATCGCACAATACTCATTGACAACCCTGTTCCACACGTCATATTTATCTTCATCCACAACATTGCCGGCCTCGTCCGCTACCGCATTGACCCTAGAGGTTGTACAGAAGATGCCGAGACCATTGCGCCGTTGTCGCCTATGGAGGACCTCCTCGCCGAGGTCCCTCCGACACTCGGGCGGGCACTACACCGCCGGCGGCTCCCATCACCACGCCGCGACTCCACGCTGCAGAGATCACCGCTGTCATTGAGCTATTCCGTGAGATACAATATGGCCGCAGATGCAATGGGATTTGTATGCTAATTGTTATTTGAAGCAATCTGTTGCGACGCACACCCTCAGATCCAAATCCAATTTCTATTTGCCATTGCCATTTGCTATTGCTCGCAAGGCTTGTGTCAGCGTGGTGTGCGCCGGTGTTTGCCGAGATGCGGACGACGACGCGTGACTCCAAGAGGCTCAAGTAAAATAAAAGTCGGTACCGCTTCTCCTCGCCAATGGGACCTTGCTCCACGAGCAGCCGAGCAGCAAGCACGGTGCTTGTGGTCGATAAGACGCCACGGCGTTCGGCTTGGCCACGGTCGGCGATGTCGTCTCGCCGTGGTTTTCGTCGACTCGAGCTCTCCAGAGCACGTCCGTGACAGGAAGCGAAGAATGGGATCGGGTGGCGCTGCTATTGGCTAGCAGAGATAAAAAGAGAGGAATGGGCTCGGGAGTCGGGAGAGACGGAGGAAGAAGATGAGAGGAGAGAGATGAATGTGGACCGGCATTGTCGATGAGAGAGCGGGTGAACCCGGTGGGATTAGCCTTTTCGGTCGCCAAACATGCATAGGGTCAGAACTAATCGGGATTGATAAGTTTAGGGTACTGATTTCAGGGATTCATAGTTCAGGGTTCAATTTCGACCGGACGTACAAGTTCAAGGTTTTTTTCAAACTTCACCCAAGAAAAACACAAAAAAAAAATGAAAAGAACAAAACCTACTGCCCAACTGGACTCTAGTCCATAGGAGCCAACCCAACCCAACTAGCGACACCCTCCTCCACCTGTTGAACACGACCGAGCGCTGGACGCCGTCCCAGCCAAGCCAGCTCGTCGCCCGCGTCGCTACAGACGTGGCGGGGTGGACAAGAACGCTAGCGTCGACGCATTGGATACTGTCGAGATCTTTTTCCCCTCCCCACTAGCTGTTGCATCTTCTCCCTCCATGGACGCTGCTACCGTCGTCGCTGCCATGCCACACGCGTAGTCACAGAGCACCCCGCACCAGGCTACCGCGTCCGCCGGCTCCGCCGTTGACTGCTTCGTCATCCACTTCAATCTGTTGGAGCCGGGAGCCCCTGCATCAAGCCCTGCGACGTCGTCCTCTTCCTCGGCCCCAACGAACTTTGTCATCGATTCCGGCAACGTCGAGCCCTCCCCGAGCCCACCTTGCTCATCTACAGACTCACTGTGAGCCCTCTTCCTTTCCCCTTGCTTTTCCCTCGGATTCATGCCGTATCACCGCGTTCGCGAGCACCGAACTCCGCCGTCCGCCATGGCCGACGAGGGGTCGAGCACCCCGTGCTCCTCTGCCCAAACTAGTGTTTCCGGTGCTCCTGGCACTGCCAGGAGGCCGACGAGCCCATCCGCTTGCCTTGCCGCGCCCCTAGCCCCGGATCCATCCTTGCCGTCACTTCAGCCGCCGCCTCGCTCATCCCCTGCACCTCGCCGCACGCATCCGCGGATGCCCTGACTGGCCCCTGCTCGCCGGCCGCGCCCCACGCCCGCGCTGCCCACTCGCCGGCCCCTGCCCGCGTTCGCTTCCTGACCGTATTCACCGTCGCGCACCCGCTACGCCGGCATGCCCCGCGCTCGTCTGTTGCTCTGTACTGCTGTTGCTATGCGATGCTATTGCCTGCTTGCTGCTGCTCCTGTCGCTTGCGCTGCCTGCTGCTCTAGCTACTGCCGCCTAGCACTACCGTTGGCTAGCGCCGCCGCTTGCTGCTGCCACTGCTGCGCTGCCGCTGCCTGCTGGCCATGGCCTCTTTGGCCGTGTGCCCGTGCGTGCATACCAGCCATGGTTGAGCTCCCGTGCGAGTGTGTGCGTGCTGTGTGTTTGGTGTGTGCACTGTAGCGCGTACTAGCTTTTGCAAATCTATACTGGATGCCAATTTGTACAGCAGCAAAACAACAACAAAACTTTACCGAACGTGGGTAAAAATTATACGGATATATAGTACACTTGTCGAGGTTCAAAATATTTCATTGGATCAAATTCAAAAGCTGTGAGGTTTAAATGCTATGAAAATGACAAAAGTCAAAGTTCTGTTAAGTGAAAGACTGAAAACAGCTTTATTTTCATGGCTACTTTAGAACTATTGATGATCAAGCTAATGAACTCTAATGTGGATAACAGTGATACTAACATGTAGATTGCAGAAAACTGCTCACAATTGATATAAGGCACAAAATCATAGGATGTACAGATCAAAAGCAATACCGTCCGGAAAATGGCTAAGTGGTGTTTAAAACTGAGGGCTTCTTAGACTTGGCAGAATTTTGGAGATTTCCAAAAAACTTCGGAAATTCATAGGAATTCAACCGTAGCTCGGATCTAAAAACTTTCTACATGAAAGTTGCTCAGAACGACGAGACGAATCCAGATAAGTAGCCCGTTCATCCGCCACACATCCCTAGCATAGCGAACACGTAACTTTCCCCCTCCGGTTCATTCGTCCGAAAACGCGAATATCGGGGATACTTTCCCGGATGTTTTCCCCCTTTACCGGTATTACCTCTTACCGCGTTAGGTCACACCTAGCAACGCTCATTGTCATGTCATGCATATGTTTGCTTTATATTTATTGTTTCTTTCCCCTCTTCTCTCGCTAGACACCGAGACCGACGCTACTGCTACCCAGTATGACTAGGGTGTTGAAGACCCGGAAGCTTGGGGATGCCCCGGAAGGCATCCCCTCTTTCGTCTTCGTTCATCGGTAACTTTACTTGGAGCTATATTTTTATTCACCACATGTTATGTGTTTTGCTTGGAGCGTCGTTTTATTTTGTTTTGCTTGTTGTTTGAATAAAATACCAAGATCTGAAATTTTTAAATGGGAAAGTCTTCACATAGTTGCATAATTATCCTACTACTCATTGATCTTCACTTATATCTTTCGGAGTAGTTTGTTGTTTGCTCTAGTGCTTCACTTATATCTTTTAGAGCACAATGGTGGTTTTATTTTAAAGAAATAGATGAACTCTCATGCTTCACTTATATTATTTTGAGAGTCTTAAACAACATGGTAATTTGCTTAATCCTAATATGCTAGGTATTGAAGATTAGTAAGAACTTTCTTATGAGTGTGTTGAATACTAAGAGAAGTTTGATGCTTGATGATTGTTTTGAGATATGGAGGTAGTGATATCAAAGTCGTGCTAGTTGAGTAGTTGTGAATTTGAGAAATACTTGTCTTGAAGTTTGCAAGTCCCGTAGCATGCACGTATGGTAAACGTTATGTAACAAATTTGAAACATGAGGTGTTCTTTGATTGTCTTCCTTATGAGTGGCGGTCGGGGACGAGCGATGGTCTTTTCCTACCAATCTATCCCCATAGGAGCATAAGCGTAGTGCTTGGTTTTTGATGACTTGTAGATTTTTGCAATAAGTATGTGAGTTCTTTATGACTAATGTTGAGTCCATGGATTATACGCTTTTCGCTCGCCCTTCCATCATTGCTAGCCTCTTGATGCAGTGCATTGCCCTTTCTCACATTGAGAGTCGGTGCAAACCTCGCAGGTACATCCAAACCCCGTGATATGGTACGCTCTTTCACACATAAACCTCCTTATATCTTCCTCAAAACAGCCACCATACCTACCTATTATGGCATTTCCATAGCCATTCCGAGATATATTGCCATGCAACTTTCCACCGTTACGTTTATCATGACACGTTCATCATTGTCATATTGCTTTGCATGATCATGTAGTTGACATTGTATTTGTGGCAAAGCCACCATTCATAATTCTTTCATACATGTCACTCTTGGTTCATTGCATATCCCGGTACACCGCCGGAGCAATTCATATAGAGTCATAATTTGTTCTAGTATCGAATTGTAATCGTTGAGTTGTAAATAAATAGAAGTGTGATGATCATCATTTTCTAGAGCATTGTCCCAAGTGAGGAATAAAAAAAAGGAAAGGCCATAAAAAAAAGAAAGGCCATAAAAAAAGAGAAAGGCCATAAAAAAGGGAAGGCCATAAAAAAATGAGAGAAAAAGAGAGAAGGGACAATGCTACTATCCTTTGCCACACTTGTGCTTCAAAGTAGCACCATAATCATCATGATAGAGAGTCTCTTGTTTTGTCACTTTCATATACTAGTGGGAATTTTTCATTATAGAACTTGGCTTGTATATTCCAACAATGGGCCTCCTCAAGTGCCCTAGGTCTTCGTGAGCAAGCAAGTTGGATGCACACCCACTTAGTTTCTTTTGTTGAGCTTTCATACATTTGTAGCTCTAGTGCATCCGTTGCATGGCAATCCCTACTCCTTGCATTAACATCAATCGATGGGCATCTCCATAGCCCATTGATTAGCCTCGTTGATGTGAGACTTTCTCCTTTTTTGTCTTCTCCACATAATCCCCGTCATCATATTCTATTCCACCCGTAGTGCTATGTCCATGGCTCGCGCTCATATATTGCGTGAAATTTTATAAGTTTGAGATTACTAAAGTACGAAACAATTGCTTGGCTTGTCATCGGGGTTGTGCATGATGAGAGCATTCTTGTGTGACGAAAATGGAGCATGACTAAACTATATGATTTTGTAGGGATGAACTTTCTTTGGCCATGTTATTTTGAGAGGACATAATTGCTCAGTTAGTATGCTTGAAGTATTATTACTTTTATGTCAATATGAACTTTTATCTTGAATCTTTCTGATCTGAATATTCATACCACAATTAAGAAGAATTACATTGAAATTATGCCAAGTAGCATTCCACATCAAAAATTCTATTTTTATCATTTACCTACTCGAGGACGACGTGAATTAAGCTTGGGGATGCTTGATATGTCTCCAACGTATCTATAATTTTGATTGTTCCATGCTATTATATTATGTGTCTTGGATGTTTATGGGCTTTATTTTACACTTTTATATTACTTTTGGGACTAACCTATTGACCCAGAGCCCAGTGCCAGTTCCTATTTTTCCCCTTGTTACAGTGTTTCGAAGAAAAGGAAAATCAAACTGAGTCCAATTGACCAAACTCCACGGAACATATTTTTGGACCGAAGAAGCCCACGAGTACCGGAGTTGCACTGAGTCGGGCTGCCCACGAGGTGGGGCGCGCCCTGCCTCGTGGACAGCCCGGAGGTCAACCGACGCACTTCTTCCGCCTATATATCTCCATATACCCTAAAAACTTGGGAATAGAATAGATCGGAAGTTCCGCGCGCAAGCCTATATAACCACCAAAACCAATCGGGACCTGTTAAAACACCTGACGGGGGGGGAACCTCACCGTGGCCATCTTCATCATCCGGCGCTCTCCATGACGAGGAGAGAGTAGTTCACCCTCAGGGCTGAGGGTATGTACCAGTAGCTATGTGTTTGATCTCTCTCTCTCGTGTTCTTGATTTGGCACGATCTTGATGTATCGCGTTGCTACTATAGTTGGATCTTATGATGTTTCTCCTCCTCTACTCTCTTGTAATGAATTGAGTTTTCCCTTTGAAGTTATCTTATCGGTTTGAGTCTTTAATGATTTGAGAACACTTGATGTATGTCTTGCGTGGGATAACCGTGGTGACAATGGGTTATTCTATTGATTCACTTGATGTATGTTTTGGTGATCAACTTGCGGGTTCCGCCCATGAACCTATGCACAGGGGTTGGCACACGTTTTCGTCTTGACTCTCCGGTAGAAACTTTGGGGCACTCTTTGAAGTACTTTGTGTTGGTTTGAATAGATGAATCTGAGATTGTGTGATGCATATCGTATAATCATACCCACAGATACTTGAGGTGACATTGGAGTATCTAGGTGACATCAGGGTTTTGGTTGATATGTGTCTTAAGGTGTTATTCTAGTACGAACTCTTTAATAGATCGATGCGAAAGAATAACTTTGAGGTGGTTTCGTACCCTACAATAATCTCTTCGTTTGTTCTGCGCTATTAGTGACTTTGGAGTGACTCTTTGTTGGATGTTGAGGGATAGTTATATGATCCAATTATGTTATTATTGTTGAGAGAACTTGCACTAGTGAAAGTATGAACCCTAGGCCTTGTTTCCTAGCATTGCAATACCGTTTACGCTCACTTTTATCGCTTGTTACCTTGCTGTTTTTATAATTTCAGATTACAAAAACCTATATCTACCATCCATATTGCACGTGTATCACCATCTCTTCGCCGAACTAGTGCACCTATACAATTTACCATTGTATTGGGTGTGTTGAGGACACAAAAGACTCTTTGTTATTTGGTTGCAGGGTTGTTTGAGAGAGACCATCTTCATCCTACACCTCCCACAGATTGATAAACCTTAGGTCATCCACTTGAGGGAAATTTGCTACTGTCCTACAAACCTCTGCACTTGGAGGCCCAACAACGTCTACAAGAAGAAGGTTGCGTAGTAGACATCAAGCTCTTTTCTGGCGCCGTTGCCGGGGAGGTGAGTGCTTGAAGGTATATCTTTAGATCTTGCAATCGAATCTTTTTGTTTCTTGTTTTAGCACTATTTAGTCTATAAAAGAAAACTACAAAAAAAATGGAATTGAGTTTGTCTCATATGCTTCATCTTTTTAATATCTTTCGTGAGTATGATGGAAAGGAAAATTGTGCCAAAATGTTAGAAGAAGAATGCATTAAAATGTTTGACATTAAATCTTTGAATGATGAGCATGATTTCAATGTTGTTAGTATGAACTCCTTGAATATCCATGGTACTAACGATGATTGCACTAGTCATGATGAAAATGTCTCCTATAAACGTGTCAATTTTTGTGGAGTGCATTGGGTTTGTGAGTACGCACCAAATAGGGAAGATAGATACTGCAAGAGGCATAAGTACTTAGAAACTAAATTGTTGCAAGAGAGGCTAGATGATTGCGCTGAAAGATTCAATATTTATTGCGCCCCTTGTGAACTTGCAATGAACATGGTCATTTAAAGCTCCAATGCTATTTGTTTCATGATCAAGTCGTGTCCAAAAAATGTGATAACTTGATTACCCTTGAGCATCATAAAGAGCTTAGTCTTCTTTTGGGTTATGAAGAAATGAAACGTATAACTGAGGGTATTCCAAAATTTAATCTCGATAAATTTCTTGATTTTGATCTAGAGAAGATTTATATGTATTGTGCGGTGAATTGCATTGAAAATCCTTATATTGCCAATTACATAAAGAAAAGAAAACAAATAGAAGATGAAGAAAATACTAATGAAAGGGAAGAGACTTCCCAATATCCTCCTACTATTTCTTATGATGAATCAGGTAACGAGGAGGAGCCTTCTACTCAACCAATATCATTAATAAGGAGCTCCAAAAAGAGGATTGAACCCACACATGGTGTGGTGAAGAAGAAGAAAAGAAAAAGGAAGAGAGGTAAAAGGATATCTCTCCCAGATAATGTTGCTCCTATTATTGTTGTGCCTCATGAAAATGAATAAAAAATAATTGTGGAAGATGATGCACTTGATGATGATCTAGTTATGCCTATTGCTTGTTGTGATGATTATGATTGGGAAGATAATGATACTTCTTATGATCTTGAAAATCTTTTTGGCACTTGCTTGGAAGAATATGATAATTGCTATACTATTGGTGCTATCCATACTATTAATGATGAGAGTGATTATGCTTATGATATGAAAAGGCCCAAGCTTGGGGAAGCTATGTTTGAAGAGGATGACATATTTGAGAATATATTTGTTGAAATTAATGTTTGTCCCAAGTTTGGGGATGCTATGTTTAATAATGATGATATTTTTAGCCTCCCAAGTTTCGATATGCAAAGTCGTTATGATGATAGCATGCCTTCTACCTATGATGCTTATATTGATGAAAGTGGGTTTGGAAGAGTGTAAACTTTAGGAAGTAATGATCCCACTATTTTGGAGGATGTTGAATCTTATAATATTTATGAAAGTGGATTTGGGGAGGTCATGACTTTATTTAGTGATGTATCCACTATCTTGGAAGAGGTTTCAATCGATTATGATGAGAACAAAGTTGCTACTTATGATGATTATTGTGATGAAACTTATGCTATAAAAAGTAGTGATGATTATATTATAAAACTTGTCATCATTATGATTACCCTTTTTCTGAACATTACTCTTTTAATGTGGAAACAATTTATAGTATTCAAGTCTCTTATGATACTCCCACTATTCCGAATGAGAAGAATTTTGCTTATGTGGAGAGTAATGAAAATTCTATGCTTATGCATCATGAAAAGAATGCTTTAGGTGCTGGTTATATTGTTGAATTCATTCATGATGCTACTGAAAATTATTATGAGGGAGGAATATATGCTTGTAGGAATTGCAATAATATCAAGTTTCCTCTCTATGTGCTTAAAGTTTTGAAGTTATGCTTGTTTTGCCTTCCTATGCAAGTTGATTCTTGTTCCCATAAGTTGTTTGCTCACAAAATCCCTATGCATAGGAAGTGGGTTAGACTTAAATGTGCTAGTCATATTCTTCATGATGCTCTCTTTATGTTTCAATTCTTATCTTTTATGTGAGCATCATTGAAATCATTATACCTAGCTAGGGGCGTTAAACGTTAGCGCTTGTTGGGAGGCAACCCAATTTTATTTTCTTGCTTTTTGGTTCTGTTTAGGAATAAATAATCCATATAGCTTCTGTTTAGTTGTGTTTTTGTGTTTTAATTAGTGTTTGTGCCAAGTAGAACCTTTGGGAAGACTTGGGTGAAGTCTTTATGATCATGCTGTAAAAAACAGAAACTTTAGCACTCATGAGATTTGCTTCAACTTTTTACTGGAGAGTGATTTTTAGTTGATTCTTTTTTCAGATGATTACTAGACAAATTCCTCAGGTACACCAATTTATTTTAGAATTTTTGGAGTTCCATAAGTATACGTTTGATACAGATTACTACAGACTGTTCTGTTTTTGACAGATTCTGTTTTCATTGTGTTGCTTGCCTATTTTGATGAATCTATGGCTAGTAAAATAGTTTATAAACCATAGAGAAGTTGGAATAAAGTATGTTTAACACCAATATAAATAAAGAATGAGTTCATTACAGTACCTTGAAGTGGTGTTTTATTTTCTTTCGCTAACGGAGCTCACGAGTTTTCTGTTAAGTTTTGTGTTGTGAAGTTTTCAAGTTTTGGGTAAAGATTCGATGGACTACGGAATAAGGAGTGGCAAGAGCCTAAGCTTGGGGATGCCCAAGGCAACCCAAGGTAATATTCAAGGATAACCAAGAGCCTAAGCTTGGGGATGCCCCGGAAGGCATCCCCTCTTTCGTCTTCGTTCATCGGTAACTTTACTTGGAGCTATATTTTTATTCACCACATGTTATGTGTTTTGCTTGGAGCGTCGTTTTATTTTGTTTTTCTTGTTGTTTGAATAAAATACCAAGATCTGAAATTATTAAATGGGAGAGTCTTCACATAGTTGCATAATTATCCGACTACTCATTGATCGTCACTTATATCTTTCGGAGTAGTTTGTTGTTTGCTCTAGTGCTTCACTTATATCTTTTAGAGCACAATGGTGGTTTTATTTTGAAGAAATAGATGAACTCTCATGCTTAACTTATATTATTTTGAGAGTCTTAAACACCATGGTAATATGCTTAGTCCTAATATGCTAGGTATTTAAGATTAGTAAAAACTTTCTTATGAGTGTGTTGAATACTAAGAGAAGTTTGATGCTTGATGATTGTTTTGAGATATGGATGTAGTGATATCAAAGTCGTGCTAGTTGAGTAGTTGTGAATTTGAGAAATACTTGTGTTGAAGTTTGCAAGTCCCGTAGCATGCACGTATGGTAAACGTTATGTAACAAATTTGAAACATGAGGTGTTCTTTGATTGTCTTCCTTATGAGTGGCGGTCGGGGACGAGCGATGGTCTTTTCCTACCAATCTATCCCCCTAGGAGCATGCGCGTAGTGCTTGGTTTTTGATGACTTGTAGATTTTTGCAATAAGTATGTGAGTTCTTTATGACTAATGTTGAGTCCATGGATTATCGCTTTCGCACCCTTCCATCATTGCTAGCCTCTTGATGCAGTGCATTGCCCTTTCTCACATTGAGAGTCGGTGCAAACCTCGCCGGTACATCCAAACCCCGTGATATGATACGCTCTTTCACACATAAACCTCCTTATATCTTCCTCAAAACAGCCACCATACCTACCTATTATGGCATTTCCATAGCCATTCCGAGATATATTGCCATGCAACTTTCCACCGTTCCGTTTATCATGACGAGTTCATCATTGTCATATTGCTTTGCATGATCATGTGATTGACATTGTATTTGTGGCAAAGCCACCATTCATAATTCTTTCATACATGTCACTCTTGATTCATTGCATATCCCGGTACACTGCCGGAGGCATTCATATAGAGTCATACTTTGTTCTAGTATCGAGTTGTAATCATTGAGTTGTAAATAAATAGAAGTGTGATGATTATCATTTTCTAGAGCATTGTCCCAAGTGAGGAAAAAAAAAGGAAAGGCCATCAAAAAAAGAAAGGCCATAAAAAAAGAGAAAGGCCATAAAAAAAGGGAAGGCCATAAAAAATGAGAGAAAAAGAGAGAAGTGACAATGCTACTATCCTTTGCCACACTTGTGCTTCAAAGTAGCACCATAATCATCATGATAGAGAGTCTCTTGTTTTGTCACTTTCATATACTAGTGGGAATTTTTCATTATAGAACTTGGCTTGTATATTCCAACAATGGGCCTCCTCAAGTGCCCTAGGTCTTCGTGAGCAAGCAAGTTGGATGCACACCCACTTAGTTTCTTTTGTTGAGCTTTCATACATTTGTAGCTCTAGTGCATCCGTTGCATGGCAATCCCTACTCCTTGCATTAACATCAATCGATGGGCATCTCCATAGTCCATTGATTAGCCTCGTTGATGTGAGACTTTCTCCTTTTTTGTCTTCTCCACATAACCCCATCATCATATTCTATTCCACCCATAGTGCTATGTCCATGGCTCGCGCTCATATATTGCGTGAAAGTTTATAAGTTTGAGATTACTAAAGTATGAAACGATTGCTTGGCTTGTCATCGGGGTTGTGCATGATGAGAGCATTCTTGTGTGACGAAAATGGAGCATGACTAAACTATATGATTTTATAGGGATGAACTTTCTTTAGCCATGTTATTTTGAGAGGACATAATTGCTTAGTTAGTATGCTTGAAGTATTATTACTTTTATGTCAATATGAACTTTTATCTTGAATCTTTCCGATCTGAATATTCATACCACAATTAAGAAGAATTACATTGAAATTATGCCAAGTAGCATTCCACATAAAAAATTCTGTTTTTATCATTTACCTACTCGAGGACGAGCAGGAATTAAGCTTGGGATGCTGATACGTCTCCAACGTATCTATAATTTTTGATTGTTCCATGCTATTATATTATGTGTCTTGGATGTTTATGGGCTTTATTTTACACTTTTATATTACTTTTGGGACTAACCTATTGACCCAGAGCCCAGTGCCAGTTCCTATTTTCCCCCTTGTTTCAGTGTTTCGAAGAAAAGGAAAATCAAACGGAGTTCAATTGACCTGAAACTCCACGGAACTTATTTTTGGACCAGAAGAAGCCCACGGAGTACCGGAGTTGCACCAGGGGAGTCCCGGGCTGCCCACGAGGGTGGGGGGCGTGCCCCCCTGCCTCATGGACAGCCCGGAAGTCCACCGACGTACTTCTTTCGCCTATATATCTCCATATACCCTAAAACTTTGGGGAACAGAATAGATCGGGAGTTCCGCTGCCGCAAGCCTCTGTAGCCACCAAAAACCAATCGGGACCCTGTTCTGGCACCCTGCCGGAGGGGGGATGTCACGCCCAATATGCGACCCTATCCAAAAGGAACTCGAAGGTCCCACCAAGGATAGACCCGCATATTGAAACGCTTTTGCAAGGTGGATATCATTACATCAACATTACATAATAGTGAAGGAAATATGCCCTAGAGGCAATAATAAAGTTATTATTTATTTCCTTATATCATGATAAATGTTTATTATTCATGCTAGAATTGTATTAACCGGAAACATAATACATGTGTGAATACATAGACAAACAGATAGTCACTAGTATGCCTCTACTAGACTAGCTCATTAATCGAAGATGGTTATGTTTCCTAACCATAGACATGTGTTGTCATTTGAGTAATGGGATCACATCATTAGGAGAATGATGTCATTGACATGACCCATTCCGTTAGCTTAGCACTTGATCGTTTAGTATATTGCTATTGCTTTCTTCATGACCTATACATGTTCCTGTAACTATGAGATTATGCAACTCCGTTTACGGAGGAACACTTTGGGTACTACCAAACGTCACAACGTAATCGGGTGATTATAAAGGAGTACTACAGGTGTCTCCAAAGGTACTTGTTGGGTTGGCGTATTTGAGATTAGGTTTTGTCACTCCGATTGTCGGAGAGGTATCTCTGGGCCTTCTCGGTAATACACATCACATAAGCCTTGCAAGCATTGCAACTAATGAGTTAGTTGTGAGATGATGTATTACGGAACGAGTAAAGAGACTTACGGTAGCGAGATTGAACTAGGTATTGGATACCGACGATCGAATCTCGGGTAAGTAACATACCGATGACAAAGGGAACAACGATGTCGTTATGCGGTTTGACCGATAAAGATCTTCGTAGAATATGTAGGAATCAATATGGGCATCCAGGTTCCGCTATTGGTTATTGACCGAGAATGGTTCTAGGTCATGTCTACATAGTTCTCGAACCCGTAGGGTCCGCACGCTTAACGTTTCGATGATGGTTTATTATGAGTTTATAAGTATTGATGTACCGAAGGTTGTTGAGTCCGGATGTGATCACGGACATGACGAGGAGTCTCGAAATGGTCGAGACATAAAGATTGATATATTGGAAGCCTATGTTTGGACTTGGAAGGTTCGGATGAAAACAGAAGTTCTGGAACACCGGGGTTACGGAACCCCGGGGTCAATGGGCCTTGATGGGCCATAGGGAGAAGAGGAAGGGCGGCAGGGCAGGCCGCGCCCCCTCCCCTCTAGTCCGAATAGGACAAGGAGAGGGGGCGCCCACTCCCTCTTCCCTCCCCAATCCTATTCCAACTAGGAGGGGGAGTCCTACTCCGGTGGGAGTAGGACTCCTCCAGCGCCCCTAGGGCTGGCCGCACCCCTTGCTCCTTTATATCTGGGGCGGGGGCACCCTGAACACACAAGTTGATCTACGGATCGTTCCTTAGCCGTGTGCGGTGCCCCCTCCACCATATTCCACTTGGTCATATCGTCATGAGCTTAAGCGAAGCCTGCGCGGAGAAGTCATATCGTCGCGGAGCTTAGGCGAAGCCCTGCGTCGGTGGAGCATCATCATCGCCACCACGCCGTCGTCTTGACGGAACTCATCCCGACACTTTGCTGGATTGGAGTCCGGGATCGTCATCGAGCTGAGCGTGTGCAGAACTCGGAGGTGCCGACGTTCGGTACTTGGATCGGTCGGATCGTGAAGGCGTCGACTACATCAACCGCGTTGTTATAACGCTTCGCTTTCGGTCTCACGAGGGTGCGTGGACGACACTCTCCCCTCTCGTTGCTATGCCATCACCATGGTCTTGCGTGTGCGTAGGAAATTTTTGAAATTACTCGTTCCTCAACGATGGCATCCGAGCCTGGTTTTATGCGTTGATGTCATATGCACGAGTAGAACACAAGTGAGTTGTGGGCGATATAAGTCATCTGCTTACCAGCATGTCATACTTTGGTTCGGCGGTATTGTGAGATGAAGCGGCCCGGACCGACATTACGCCAGACGCTTACGCGAGACTGGTTTCACCGCTTCAAGCACTAGTTGCTTAAAGGTGACCGGCGGTGTCGATTTCTCTCACTTTAGTTGAACCGAGTGTGGCTACGCCCGGTCCTTGCGAAGGTTAAAACAGCACCAACTTGACAAACTATCGTTGTGGTTTTGATGCGAGGTAAGAACGGTTCTTGCTCAGCCCGTAGCAGCCACGTAAAACTTGCAACAACAAAGTAGAGGACGTCTAACTTGTTTTTGCAGGGCATGATGTGATGTGATGTGGTCAAGGCGTGATGCTATATTTTATTGTATGAGATGATCATGTTTTGTAACCGAGTTATCGGCAATTGGCAGGAGCCATATGGTTGTCGCTTTATTGTATGAAATGCAAAAGCCATGTAATTGCTTTACTTTATCACTAAGCGATAGCGATAGTCGTAGAAGCAATAGTTGGCGAGGCGACAACGATGCTACGATGGAGATCAAGGTGTCGCGCGGTGGCGATGGTGATCATGACGGTGCTTGGCGATGGAGATCACAAGCACAAGATGATGATGACCATATCATATCACTTATATTGATTGCATGTGATGTTTATCCTTTATGCATCTTATCTTGCTTTGATTGATGGTAGCATTATAAGATGATCTATCACTAAAATTATCAAGAAGTGTTCTCCCGAGTATGCACCGTTGCGAAAGTTCTTCGTCTTTGAGACACCACGTGATGATCGGGTGTGATAGGCTCTACGTTCAAATACAACGGGTGCAAAACAGTTGCACACGCGAATACTCAAGTTAAACTTACGAGCCTAGCATATAACAGATATGGCCTCGGAACACGGAGACCGAAAGGTCGAGCGTGAATCATATAGTAGATATGATCAACATAGTGATGTTCACCATTGAAACTACTCCATCTCACGTGATGATCGGACATGGTTTAGTTGATTTGGATCACGTAATCACTTAGATGACTAGAGAGCTGTCTGTCTAAGTGGGAGGTTTTAATATGATTAATTAAACTTAAATTTATCATGAACTTAGTACCGATAGTATTTTGCTTGTCTATGTTTACTATAGATAGATGGCTCGTCTTTGTTGTTCCGTTGAATTTTTATGCGTTCCTTGAGAAAGCAAAGTTGAAAGATGATGGTAGCAATTACACGGACTGGGTCCGTAACTTGAGGATTATCCTCATTGCTGCACAGAAGAATTACGTCCTGGAAGCACCGTTGGGTGCCAGGCCTGCTGCAGGAGCAACGCCGAAGTTGTGAGCGTCTGGCGAGCAAAGCTGATGACTACTCGATAGTTCAAGTGTGCCATGCTTTACGGCTTAGAACCGGGTCTTCAACGACGTTTTGAGCGTCATGGAGCATATGAGATGTTCCAGGAGTTGAAGTTAATATTTCAAGCAAATGCCGGATTGAGAGATATGAAGTCTCCAATAAGTTCTATAGCTGCAAGATGGAGGAGAATAGTTCGTCGGTGAACATATACTCAAAATGTCTGGGTATAATAATCACTTGATTCAACTGGAGTTACTCTTCCGGATGATAGTGTCATTGATGAAATTCTCCAATCACGCCACCAAGCTACAAGAGCTTCGTAATGAACTATAATATGCAAGGGATGACCAAAACAATTCCCGAGCTCTTCGCAATGCTAAAAGCAGCGGAGGTAGAAATCAAGAAAGAGCATCAAGTGTTGATGGTCAACAAGACCACTAGTTTCAAGAAAAGGGCAAAGGAAAGAAGAAGGGAACTTCAAAAGAACATCAAGAAAGTTGCTGCTCAAGAGAAGAAACCCAAGTCGGACCTAAGCTGAAACCGAGTGTTTTCTTGCAAGCAAACCTGGACCGGAAGCGGAACTGCCCTAAGTATTTGGCGGATAAGAAGGATGGCAAGGTGATCAAAGGTATATGTGATATACATGTTATTGATGTGTACCTTACTAATACTCGCAGATAGTACTGGTATTTGATCTGGTTACATTGCTAATATTTGCAACTCGAAACAGGAACTACGGATTAGCGAAGATTGGCTAAGGGCGAGGTGACGGCGCGCGTGGGAAATGGTTCCAAAGTCGATGTGATCGCGATCGGCACGCTACCTCTACATCTACCATCGGGATTAGTTTTAGACCTAAATAATTGTTATTTGGTGCCGCGTTGATCATGAACATTATATCTGGATCTTCTTTGATGCGAGGCGGTTATTCATTTAAGACAGAGAATAATGGTTGTTCTATTTATATGAATAATATCTTTTATGGTCATGCACCCTTGAAGAGTGGTCTATTTTATTGAATCTCGATAGTAGTAATACACATATTCATAGTGTTGAAACCAAAAGATGCAGAGTTGATAATGATAATGCAACTTATTTATGGCAATGCCGTTTGGGTCATATCGGTGTAAAACGCATGAAGAAACTCCATCTTGATGGGCTTCGGAATCACTTGATTATGAATCACTTGGTACTTATGAACCGTGCCTCATGGGCAAGATGACTAAAACGCCGTTCTCGGAACTATGGAGCGAGCAACTGATTTGTTGGAAATCATACATACTGATGTTTGTGGTCCAATGAATGTTGAGGCACGCGGCGGGTATCATTATTTTCTCACCTTCACAGATGATTTGACCAGATATGGGTATATCTACTTAATGAAACACGAATCTGAAACATTTGAAAAGTTCAAAGAATTTCAGAGTGAAGTGGAAAATCATCGTAACAAGAAAATAAAGTTTCTACGATCGGATCGTGGAGGAGAATATTTGAGTTCTGAGTTTGGTTTACATTTGAAACAATGTGGAATAGTTTCGCAACTCACGCCACCCGGAACACCACGGAGAAATGGTGTGTCCGAACGTCAGAATCGTACTTTACTTGATATGGTGCGATCTATGATGTCTCTTACTGATTTACCGCTATCATTTTGGGGATATGCTTTAGAGGCGGCCGCATTCACGTTAAATAGGGCACCATCTAAGTCCGTTGAGGCGACACCGTATGAACTGTGGTTTGGCAAGAAACCAAAGTTGTCGTTTCTTAAAGTTTGGGGCTGCGATGCTTATGTGAAGAAACTTCAACCAGATAAGCTCGAACCCAAATCGGAGAAATGTGTCTTCATAGGATACCCAAAGGAGACAGTTGGGTACACCTTCTATCACAGATCTGAAGGCAAGATTTTCGTTGCTAAATTCGGATCCTTTCTAGAGAAGGAGTTTCTCTCGAAAGAAGTGAGTGGGAGGAAAGTAGAACTTGATGAGATAATCAGATCTGCTCCCTTATTGGAAGGTAGTTCACCACAAGAAATGGTTCTGTGACAACTACACCAATTAGTGAGGAAACTAATGATGTTGATCATGAAACTTCAGATCAAGTTGCTCTTGAACTTCGTGAGGTCAACCAGAGTAAAATACGCACTGAGTGGTACGGTAATCCTATTACGGAAGTCATGTTACTTGACCATGGCGAACCTACAAACTATGAAGAAGCGATGGTGAGCCCAGATTCATAAAATGGTGGAAGCCATGAAATCTGAGATGGGATCCATGTATGAAAACAAAGTATGGACTTTGGTTGACTTGCCCGATGGTCGGCAAGCCATTGAGAATAAATGGATCTTTAAGAAGAAGACCGACGCCGATGGTAATGTAATCGTCTATAAAGCTCGACTTGTTGCAAAAGGTTTTCGACAAGTTCAAGGGGTTGACTACGATGAGACTTTCTCACCCGAGCGATGCTTAAGTCTGTCCGAATCATGTTAGCAATTGCCGCATTTTATGATTATGAAATTTGGCAAATGGATGTAAAACTGCATTCTTGAATGGATTTCTAGAAGAAGAGTTGTATATGATGCAACCAGAAGGTTTTGTTGATCCAAAGGGTGCTAACAAAGTGTGCAAGCTCCAGCGATCAATTTATGTGCAGTGCAAGCCTCTCGGAGTTGGAATAAACACTTTGATAGTGTGATCAAAGCATATGGTTTTATACAGACTTTTGGAGAAGCTTTGTATTTACAAGAAAGTGAGTGGGAGCTCAGTAGCATTTACGATATTATATGCGGACGACATATTATTGATTGGAAATGATATAGAATTTCTGGATAGCATAAAAGGATACTTGAATAAAAGTTTTTCAATGAAAGACCTCGGTGAAGCTGCTTACATATTGGGCATCAAGATCTATAGAGATAGATCAAGGCGCTTAATTGGACTTTCACAAAGCACATACCTTGATAAAGTTTTGAAGAAGTTCAAAATGGATCAGGCAAAGAAAGGTTTTTACCTGTATTACAAGGTGTAAGATTGAGTCGGACTCAATGCCCGACCACAAGCAGAAGATAGAGAGAAAATGAAAGATGTTCCTATGCTTCAGCCATAGGCTCTATCATGTATGCAATGCTGTGTACCAGACACGGCGTATGCTTAGCTGTAAGCTTGGCAGGAAGGTACCAAAGTAATCCAGAGTGGATCATGGACAGCGGTCAAGAACATCCTGAAATACGAAAAGGACTAAGGATATGTTTCTCGTATATGGAGGTGACAAAGAGCTAGTCGTAAATGGTTACGTTGATGCAAGCTTTGACACTGATCCGGACGATTCTAAATCGCAAACCGGATACGTGTTTTTATTAAATGGTGGAGCTGTCAGTTAGTGCAGTTCTAAACAAAGCGTCGTGGCGGGATCTACATGTGAAGCGGAGTACATAGCTGCTTCGGAAGCAGCAAATGAAGGAGTCGGATGAAAGAGTTCATTTCCGATCTAGGTGTCATACCTAGTGCATCGGGACCGATGAAGATCTTCTGTGACAATATCTTGGTGCAATTGCCTTGGCAAAGGAATCCAGATTTCACAAGAGGACCAAGCATATCAAGAGACGCTTCAATTCCATTCGGGACCAAGTCCAAGTGGGAGACATAGAGATTTGCAAAATACATACGGATCTGAATGTTGCGGACCGTTGACTAAGCCTCTTCCATGAGCAAAACATGATCAGCACCAAGACTCCATGGGTGTTAGAATCATTCTTGTGTAATCTAGATTATTGACTCTAGTGCAAGTGGGAGATCAAGGAAATATGCCCTAGAGGCAATAATAAAGTTATTATTTATTTCCTTATATCATGATAAATGTTTATTATTCATGCTAGAATTGTATTAACGGAAACATAATACATGTGTGAATACATAGACAAACAGATAGTCACTAGTATGCCTCTACTAGACTAGCTCATTAATCGAAGATGGTTATGTTTCCTAACCATAGACATGTTGTAGCGACCAGACCCGAATGGATCAAGTCTCTGTGCTCAGTGTCATCCCCTGGATCGATAATCTGACACCACACAAGATGCCGAAGGATTTATAGCGAGTAGCAATCACACACTCATTACAACGTTGTCCACAAGGAACTTATTACAATAATATGGCTTAAGGCCATCTAATAATAATAGCGGAAGGCTTGGAAGATAAGTGAGTCCATCAACTCCATCGGCATCATCGAGTATAGAACCACGACCTAACACCTTACTAAATGCGTCCAAAAGTGCATAGCGTGAAAGTTGCAGCCCGAAACGGTCAAGACATGGAATATCTTGGCAATGTAACACATAAGAGCAATGAAGGAAAATAAGCCTATACTACATGCATATATGGCTGGTGGTAAGGCTCTCACGGTTACATTTTTGCATAAAGCTAGTTTTCCCTACATCAAAGGAATAATTTTATTTAACTATCATGGTGGTTGTTAAACATTGAGAATGGTTGACAGCATCCTCAATCCCAATTAAAAGTACTCATCAAAACCCAATACATTTATTAGAGGTAACATGTTGAGATTCACATGATATTCAATTACGGATACTCAAAACGTCCATAACCGGGACACGGCTAATCATGATTAGTTTGTACACTCTGCAGAGGTTTATGACTTTTCCCCACAAGACTCGATCGACTCCGCTTGGTTCTCGACTACAAGGTGTTTGAGAAGCGGATGACCGAGACATAGTCTTCGAAGCGCTAGCACCTTACATGTGGGTAGACCGTACCAACCTACATCCCCTACATCAGCTAGCCTACCCGTAAGAGTTCGCACAACTTAGTCAACTCGCCAGAGCCCATAATTGGCTTGTGTGCACACGGAAGTTTCAGTTTGAATAATCTTATGATCCCTTAGAGCACGGGTGGCGGTCAGAAGAAATCAGCAAGTCTGATGGAAACCAGTGCCTCAATCCACCCAGATGTGTGTTTAGGTTGCCACCTTAGATAAACCATTAATTAACAATCTCACATCTGTCATGGATATTCACTCACCCAATCCACGTCTACTAGCATAGCATGACACAATAAGCAAACGAGAAGTAACTCCCAAGGTTTCATAAGTAAAACAGTAATAGGTACTACCTCAATCTACTTCCCAAACCCACAATTTAATTAGATCCTAAACATGCAAGTGTTTGAGGTTTGATCTAATGCAATAAAACTGGGTAGTAGAAAAGGTATGATCAAGTGTTACTTGCCTTGTCGATGATCCATGAGACCTAGAGATTCAAGTAACAAGCGGCGCACCGGGTGATCTAACGCAGACAAACAACAAGCATACAATAAGTACTCATCTAATGCACAGGGAAATCTCGAATAAAAGATCTAACCAGATAGTTCAACTTAAGAACCCTGGTTGCAAAAGAATCAAATCAAATAAAACATCGAAAGTCGAAACTCGGGAGAGAACGACTCGGTTTAGTAATCTGAAGCTAGGTCAAAATTTTACAGTAGCAAAACTCTATGTAAGTAGGTTAGTCGGAACGACGGTTTCGTAACGAAACTCCAGGCGCTTGAATCACCTGATTCCGATAAACGAGCAAGAAATAAAACATATTTGAAAATCGGATCGGAAATCGAATCAGAAAAATAACGGATTAAATCCGATTAAAAGAAAACGACGAACGGATTAAATAACGGACGTTCGTTAACAGAACTAATCCAACGAACACATTCATTGAAACGAACGGTTCGGTGAACGTTCGTTAATTAAGAAAACCGAAAAAATAAAACCATCTAGGGTTTTTTTTTAAAAACCGAACATCTTCAAAAAAAAACCGGATCGGGTTTTCTTAAAGAAAACCGGATCGGGCGGCGGCGGCGGCTACCTCCGGTGGGCCGCCTGGTGGGGCGCGGGCTCCGGGGCGGCGAGGGGCGGCGGGTCGGGAGGCGGCGGGGACGGCGGGTGCTCGGCGGCGGCGGAAGACGGCGGCGGCGGCGTCCTCGGCGGCGGCGGGCTCGGTTGGGGGCGGGCGGCGGGATGAGGAGAGGGGCGGCGGGGTATTTAAGGAGGGGGCGGTGGCGCCTGGGGAGGGCGGCGTGGGCGGGTCCGATCCGGACTCCGGGCGGCGGCGGCGTCTTGGCGGGTCTGGTGGGACACACAAGGAGGAGGAGAGGAGGCGGGCAGGGGGGCTGGGCAGGTGGGCCTCGGCCCAGGTGTGGCGCTTGGGTAATTACGCCACTGATAATCCCGCTAATGATGCCACGTCACCTCGATTCTTTGTTGACAAATCTCGCGTTAGTTCAAATACGATTCAAAATTCAAATTCAAACAAAGTCAAACAATAAAAATTACAGATATTAAAATTAAAGTGTTGGGTGGTTCCAAATAATTCATAAGTAATTATGGTGGAGGAACCACTCTTTTATAAAATATTTGAATACTCTAAAATGAACAAAACAGTAGCAAAAGAATTATCTAAAAGCTTTTTAAATAATAAAGCATCATAAACTATTTCACTTTATGTGCCAAGTTAGATGTGGTTGGGGCATAATTACATATACTAAATTAGGTACAACTTTGATATTTTACAAAAACTTAGGTATATTGGAAATTAGAGAAAACAAGAAAAGGAAAAGAAAAAGGAAAAGGCAAAAAAACAAAAAGAAGAAAGCCCCCCCTCATTGGGTCATGGCCAAGAGGCCATCGAAGCCGCCAGCCGCCCAGCCCGACCCCACCCTCCTCCATATCCCCATCGGGAAAACCCTAACCCACCCCGATCCCCACTCCCCTCGTTCCCCACTCGCTCCCAACCCTCGCCCGATCCCATCCGGATGGGATCAACCCCCACCCCTCGACCTCTCCTTCCCCCGTGCTGGATCGGGCAGGCCCGACCCCCGCCCGCGCCGCCGCCGCCCGGCGCCTCAAATCCACCCGCTACCGTCGCCTCGCCTCCTCGCCCTCCTCGCCCTTGCAGCGACGCTGAAAGCAGCCACGCTGCCTGCCTCCCGCTCCACCGGACCTCGCCGACTCCACCTCACCGGCCTGCTCCCCGTCGCCGTCGTCCCGTCGCCCCCCTCGACCCCGCTGCCACGGACCCTTGAACCCGGTGAGGCCCGGGCTCGCCCCTCTCTCGCCTCCCTCGCCCCGCGACAAGCGTCGCGCCTCGCGTCTCGGCCCCACGCCGCGCGCCGTGCTCACGCCGAGCTTCGCGGACACCGCCGCCCGCTTCGTGCCCGCCACGTCCGTCGCCATCCGGCGTGTGCCAAGTCCCGCCGGGCTCGGCCTCGCTTCGGCGCCAACGCGTCCCGACGACGGCGAAGCCAGTCTGGTGCGCGCGCCGCCACCATGATCGACCCTCCGCCGCCTCCTTTGCGTGATCGCCGGCGCGCTGGCGCATGTGCGCGCTGGCGGCGCCCTCGGGCATGCGCCCGCCGAGTGGCGCTTTGCCCCCCACAGTGCAGTGCCCGTCGCACGCCTTCGCCCCACGCTCGCACCGAACACCCAAACCCACTAACCCTTAAGACCCCTTCGACTAGGGGGCCCGCCTGAACGTTTAATAAAAAAAGGATTAAAAAATAGATAATTAAAATAATTAAAATAATAATTAAAATATTAATTAATTAATTAATTAATTAGAGAATTAATTAACTTAATTAAACACGATTAATTAAACCTAATCACTAATTAAACCTAATTAACTCATTAATTAAATTTGGTTAGGTTAATTAGATAGCGATGAATGATAACAGGACCCACATCGTCATTGACCCGTCAACACACACGGTTGATTGATGACATCATGCTGACATCACGCTGACGTCATAATTACATTTTCTAATTTAATTAATTCTGTTAATTCTAAAAATGAGTTAAAACTTTAGAAAATAATATAAAATAAACCGTAACTCAGATGAAAATACTTTGTACATGAAAGTTGCTCAGAACGACGAGGCGAATCCGGATCACGCGTCGCTCGTCCGCCACACACCCCTAACCTATCGAACCTGCAAACTTTCCTCTCCGGTTCATCTGTCTGACAGACGTCCGGAACCGGGAGAACTTCCCGGATGTTTCCCCCTTAATCATTACCCCCCTCATACCACGTTAGGGCACGCCTAGCGCTGCGTTAGAACACGTCTAGCTCGTCATTGACTGTTATGCACTTGCTCGCTATGTGTTTCTGTTTCTTCCCCTCTTCTCTCCGGTAGACCACGAGACCGATCGTCGATGTCCTGTGATCGACTACGTCACCGGCGACCCTCTCTCTTGCCCGAGCAACCAGGCAAGCCCCCTTGATCACCGGATATCGCCTACTCTTCTCTATCTGCTTGCATTAGAGTAGTATAGCATATTCTTGTTTTGAGATACTCCTATCTTGTTGCATAGCTTTGTCCTTGTAACTTCTATTGTTACCTTACCGCAATCCTATATGCTTAGTATAGGATGCTAGTACTTTCATCTGTGGCCCTACATTCTTGTCCGTCTGCGTGCTATACTATAGGGCCGTGATCACTCGGGAGTTGATCACGGTATATACTATATACCTTACACTATTACATTACCCGTGGTCTTGTTAGGAGATGGGGAAATTTGAAAGGACGGGTGGCTCCATCCCGGTAGAGGTGGGCTGGGTTCCCGACGGCCCCGATCGATACTTTGTGGCGGAGGCGGCGGGGCAGGTTGAGACCGCCTAGGAGAGAGGTGGGCTGGCCTGTTCGGCGTTCATGGTTACTTAACACGCTTAACGAGGTCTTGGTATTTGATCTGGGTTGGCTACGAGCTTATACGCACTAACCATCTCGCGGGAGTAGTTATGGGTATCCGGCGTCGTGGTATCACGAAATACTTGAGACGTCGGACGACGGATGGCGTAGCGCCGGATTGGACTGGAACGCTGATGGGCTAGGTGCGCTTCGGCCGCAGACATAGCGTGCAGGTGTGCTTTCAGGCGATGGGCCGGCACCCTGCACGCTTAGGTTTAGACCGGCGTGTTGGCTCTCTGTTGTGCCTAGGTGGGGCTGCGACGTGTTGATCTTCGCGGCGGGCATGACCCCGGAAAGTGTGTCCGCCAAATGGGATCAAGCGTGATGGGTAAGATGGTGCACCCTGCAGGAAGTTAATCTATTCGGATAGCCGTGATCTTGAAGAATGGACGACTTGGAGTTGTACCTTGAGCTTATGACAACTAGAACCGGATACTTGATAAAACACACCCTTCCAAGTGCGGATACAACCGTGGTCGCTCTCGCTCGGGGTTATGAGCAGGGATTGCGGGTAGGATTATTGCTATATGATGTTACTTGGAGGACTACAGATTGTCCCTCCTACTGTTGTAAGGCGGTGTCCGCGTAGTCTTCGTTAAGACTAGCTATCCCCTCTTATTCGGCATTCTGCGATTCGGTCCATCGATATGGCCCTTTACACATATATCCATGCATATGTAGTGTAGATCCTTGCTTGCAGTACTTTGGATGAGTACTCACGGTTGCCTTGTTCCCCTTTTCCCCTACCTCTACTCGATCGCTGCAACTGCACGATGGAGCCGAGAGTCGACGCCACCGCCTATGGCGACTACTACTCCGGAGGTGCCTACTACTACGTGCAGCCCGCCGGCGTCGACCGGGAGAGACCTAGGAGGATCCCGTGCAGGAGGCCTGCTCCTCTTCGATCTGTATCCCGGTTTGTGCTAGCCATCTTATGGCACCTTGTTTAACTTATGTACGTACTCAGATATTGTTGCTTCCGTGACTCGTCTATGATCGAGCACTTGTATTCGAGCCCTCGAGGCCCCGGCTTGTATTATGATGCTTGTATGACTTATTTTATTTGTAGAGTTGTGTTGTGATATCTTCCGTGAGTCCTCGATCTTGATCGTACACATTTGCGTGCATGATTAGTGTACGATTAAATCGGGGTGTCACAAGTTGGTATCGAGCGATTTGCTGTAGGAATCCCCTTCCAACTCCTTGGCGAAGTCGAGTCTAGACATTGCAAAACTTTTACTAACATGGCTGTGTGTCTTATGGGCTGCGCCGCCATTGGGTGGTACTAGGATCTTTTACTCCTCGACCCTTACTCGGGACTCGAACTCTCTTCTATTCGGGTTAAATGAATTTGCTAAAAACAACACTAACTTTAGGTTCTCGCAAGTACTTTCTCCGGAGAGCCCTCACTTCAGATGATAAATGCGCTAATCGGAAGATTTGAAGATACTCTCGATGTTCTCTCGAGACTTTGTGCCCATCACTTTTGCTATTCCCGATCACCGTAAATCCGTATGGATAACTACTTACACGGCCATTCATCGATCATCCCCATTGATCTTGTTATTACAAGATACCCAAGTTTCTTTATTGTTCGAAAATACTTTGTGCCTCATTGCCTAGCAGTTCTTTGCCACATGAATACCCCTTCAAATAAATCCTCGCACTTGTCGAGTATCCGCTCATCCCCAGTTGTTCATGTGTTTCACAAAAGTCTTCAAATTACTATTCGATCATCCGAAAATCCTCTGGAGCCTTTGGCTCTTGAAATTCTTGCTTGCTTGCATTATGGATAATCCCATAAGTCTCGTAGTCTTATTGACATTCCTTGTCATTATCATTTTGGGTCTGTTGACTCAATATGTTTGCGAATACCCGCAATCATCATTGATCCCTATAAATTACCTTCCGGCTGAGCTGGCATTCTTTTAATTGGAATTGGTTCTCGACCAATCCAATTGTCGTTGATTGTACCCTAAGGCTATTCAACTTATCCATCTCTAATCAGAGCATTGCTTCTGATCCCTTGATTTGGAAATCATGATTCCTTTGCATTTGGCAATTGAGTTAGTCAGTTGTTTCTATAATTTGATCTCCTTGCATTCTTCTTCCTCTAGTTGAGTACCGATGCTCACGTCAGATCCCTTGTGGACCACCAGATCCTTTGTTGGATTTTATCTGACAACGCCCTTCATATTCAATAACCTTGTGATCCTTTCCTCTGATACATAATGCCTTTGGTAAATGGTATCCTCTGCTTTCTCTACCATGCTCTGCCTTCGAGCTTGAGTTAATTATTTCTAAAGATTCTGGTATATGATTCCAAGAAGCCCTATGGGTTGAACATATGCCTTCACTAAACCGTGTGAACCCGAAAGCTTTTACGAGTCATACTTATCCGGTATTGCACGGGTAAAACTTTCAACAACTAATGACATCTTGAATACGAGAGGTGAATGGAAGATTATGCATTGAGGAAGTGGGGTCGACCTTGAACCTTGTGTTCATGCCCATGGATCACGATGTATATCCTATCATGGAAGCTTCTTGTAATAATAACTATTTCCTTGATAACTAACATATGGTATCGTGAATTGATCCTTGCAACCGTGGTTCCGACCATGATTGTTCTTCCTTGATTCCATTTCTCGGACAAGTTAAAACAATTGTCTCCTATGGATCAATACACCAGTCCAACCTTTACTTGATCTTGTGTCGAGTATTACCCCCCCTGGTATCTCGAGGTTATCATGGGCGCATAACTTCTTATGAGTTCTTCATCAAGTGCTACCTTCCCACTGTTTCCAAATTTCACGGGCTCGAGTTATTAAACACTCAATGACACCGATAAGCGAACCGAGTCCGCACTCACGGTTCAACAACTCTTGAGAAGCTTCTATAAGTACGAGTTTGTACCCGACCACGCCATCCCTAGCCTGTTTGGCTATATCATTTTGGTGATGTTTTTAACTGTGCTAACCGGTCCTTCTTCTCGGAGCACAATTTTCGACGATGAACTAACCTTACGTCGATCCTCGTCGTCATATCATTACTCCTAGAACAACAAGCTTGGTTTCGAGTTTGTGTCGTACCCTTGGTTCCAATAACCCTTTCACCTCATCATTACTCTGAATTGATGTCGTCGCCGATCGATTACATCTTCATGAACTCTCGCGACAAAGGTGTCGTGATCATCATCATTCTGAGCTCATCCAGGATATCAATTGAATTTATGATGAGAAATACCATCCTTGCCCTCGATGAATTGTATTATCATCGACCACTTTATTGCCTTCCCACCAACACGAGCTTGATCATGTTTGGTGTTATACCTTGAGCTCCTTGCTACCCAGCAATTGTTCTTCTTTACCTTGGAGTATTACCATCCTTTATGTCAAGAATGATCTGAGATTTGTTCCACCTCTTGAGGATTCTTGACATAGAAATACTTCTCACCATCACCCTTCTTTCTTGGTCCCGTGTTAATACCATCAAGTGAGCGGTGTTGTTTGAGTTCGGACTTCTAGCAACCCTATTGCTTTGAAGTTAACGATCGAAGTTCATTCTTAGGTTACTGATTATTGAATCACCCTTCGACATTGGTCGTGCAACCCAACCCATATTTGGGCGCACCTTTCAACCAATGTTTAATTGTGTATGTTTTCCTCGAGCATACTTCCTTATATCATTTGATCGACAAATGTTATCTCCTGGTTCACTTAATTGTGGAAACCCATCTTTGGGAATCTCGATGAATTACCGTTGAGTTCATCGACACCTCCTTGTCCTCTCCTTGGGTTAATGATGGACTCTTGTTAGCGGAAATCACTTCATAGTTCATTTCCCGAGAATCTTACAATGTCATCTCGTCAACTTGCGTTGCACCTTTTATTCTCGGTATCCTAAGATCGAGGTATCCGACACCAATCGGATCCGAATCTCGGTCGATATGATGGTTGGGACAACTTTCCAAGAGTTATGATGTTGATCCTTTGATGACCGGTAGCATGATGTCATGCCTAGCACTTCCTATTGGAGGACCTATCATTATAGATTCCTTTTCAGCAGAGGTTATCCATTCATCCATGAGGGAATTGTAATCTGATTCTACAAGTTATTCTGATGGGTCCTTCGTGATTCCAAAGTCGATCTTCACCGAGGCCATGTCAATGCTATCTCGAAGCATGTCTGTGATACTCGATTTTCAACAAGAACATTGAAGCCCAAGGCTAAATGTTTCTTGCTCAAGTATCCGAACACCGTTGTATGGGTAATGTCATGAAATTTCTTCCCCTTACCTAAAGGGTTTTCTACATTATATCTGTCATGGATATCATGCTCGCTTATCCTTGGTAAGGATATACCTGAAATATGTGTTTAAACACATTTTCCTTTCCATTGTTACATTTAACCTAATGATCACATTTTCCTTTCCATGGGTCTGTTTGATCCTTCTTGTGACCTATATAATCTAAGCAGTGATAATCCCCTGCTTAGTTAAGCACCTCGTTGTACCACTCTGTAAGTAAGGCCCTATTACTATTGTTGTTGACATTCCGGTAACCACCGGTGGACGAGAACCTTGCCTATTGGTCCGCCTCGTTCAACGAGCGGGAAAATGGTTCTCTTAGTCCCTCGCCCTTGGTTCTTTGTTGACCCTCGAGTCTCCTCGACATGCCTTGCTTACATGATCGTGCAAGATGTCACCACCCTTCCTACTTTCAACCCACATGGTGGGCCCATAACCACAGGTCCTTTGGATTGAAACCCGACTCTCTGTACACCCCATTGCGAAGTTATTCCTCACGCTTGACCTTTATGTAATTCACGGGCCACTTGCTCGTTGATCAATCCTCGTATCGACGCGATACTTACTCTCGCTACTCTGAACCCCTTTCTCACTCTAGTTCGGGCTTCGCAACTACCTACCCGCTTGGAGCCTATTATGGTACCTCGTACCTTACTCTCGAGGTATTTCATATGTTCAACTCGAGAGATAATTTTATACTAATTCATGGGTTAACCCCAGTTGTTTCCTTAAAAGCATTATGTCGTAGTAAGCTGCCCCTACCTTTCGTAAGTATGATAGAGTTCAGAAGAAATGATGACCAGTTTATCATGATGCATCGGAATAAAGGATTGAAGACATCAATGAGAAGGATTAACTTCTTCGAGAAGATCCGTTAGAATATCGTAACAGAACTTTCCCTTGCTCCCTCTTAAATCTCGGGACGAGATTTCTTGTAATGGAGGAGAATTGTGGCCTTGGGGTAATTACGCTACAGTAATCCCCGCTAATGATGCCACGTCACCTCGGTTACTGTTGACAAATCTTGCGTTAGTTCAAATCCGATTCAAAATTCAAATTCAAACAAAGTCAAACAATAAAAAATTTCAGATATTAAAATTAAAGTGTTCGGGTGGTTCCAAATAATTCATAAGTAATTATGGTGGAGGAACCACTCTTTTATAAAATATTTGAATACTCTAAAATGAACAAAACAGTAGCAAAAAGAATTATCTAAAAGCTTTTTAAATAATAAAGCATATAAACTATTTCACTTTATGTGCCAAGTTAGATGTGGTTGGGGCATAATTACATATACTAAATTAGGTACAACTTTGATATTTTACAAAACTTAGGTATATTGGAAATTAGAAAACAATAAAAGGAAAAGAAAAAGGAAAAAGGCAAAACAAACAAAAAAAGAAAGCCCCTCCCACTGGGCGCGGCGAGCCATCCATCCGCCGAGCCGCCCAGCCGCACCCCACCCCTCCTCCATATCCCCATCGGGAAAACCCTAACCCACCCGATCCCCACTCCCCTCGTTCCCCACTCGCTCCCAACCCCTCGCCCGATCCCATCTGGATGGGATCAACCCCCCCCCTCGACCTCTTTCCTTCCCCCGTCTCGGATCGGGCAGGGCCCCGACCCCTTCGCCACGCGCCGCCGCGCCCGGCGCCTCAAATCCACCGCTGCCGTCGCCTCGCCTCCTCGCCCTCCTCGCCCTTGCGACGGCGCCGTGAATCAGCAGCCACGCCCGGCCTGCCTCCCGCTCCACCGGACCTCGCCGACTCCACCTCACCGGCCTGCTCCCACGTCGTCGTCGTCCCCGTCGCCCCCCTCGACCCCCGCTGCCACGGACCCTTCGAACCCCGGTGAGGCCCCGGGCTCTCGCCCCTCTCCTCGCCTCCCTCGCCCCACCGGCGTCGCGCCTCGCGTCTCCGGCCCCCAGCGCTCACCGCGCCCGTGCTCACGCCGAGCTTCGCGGACACCGCCGCCCGCTTCGTGCCCGCCCGTCCGTCGCCATCCGGCGTGTGCCAAGTCCCGCCGGGCTCGGCCTCGCTTCGGCGCCAACGTGCCCGGCGTCTGGCGAAGCCGGTCGGTCGCCCGCCGCCACCGCGATCGACCCTCCGCCGCCTCCCTTTGCGTGATCGCCGACGCCGCCGGCGCCATGCGCCCGGCGGGCGGCATGCGCCCGCTCGAGTGGCGCGCCGCCCCGCACACTGGCGCCCTTCGCCCGCTACGCCCCTCGGGCGAACGCCCGCACCCGAACACCCAAACCCACTAACCCCCAGACATCGACTAGGCCCGCCCCGTAACGTTTAATAAAAAAAGGATTAAAAAAATAGATAATTAAAATAATTAAAATAATAATTAAAATATTAATTAATTAATTAATTAATTAGAGAATTAATTAACTTAATTAAACCTGATTAATTAAACCTAATCACTAATTAAACCTAATTAACTACTGTTAATTAAATCTGGTTAGGTTAATTAGATAGCAGTGAATGACGAACGGGACCCACACGTCTGTTGACCCAGTCAACACACGGTTGACTGATGACATCATGCTGACATCACGCTGACGTCATAATTACATTTTCTAATTTAATTAATTACATTAATTCTAAAATGAGTTAAAACTTTAGAAAATAATATAAAATAAACCGTAACTCGGATGAAAATACTTTGTACATGAAAGTTGCTCGAGCAGCGAGGCGAATCCGGATCGCGATCCGTTAAATCGCCACACACCCTAACCTATCGAACCTGCAAACTTTCCTCTCCGGTTCATCATCGACAGGCGTCGAACCGGAGAACTTCCGGATGTTTCCCCTTAATCATTACCCCTCATACCACGTTAGGGCACGCCTAAGCGCTGCGTTAGAACACGTCTAGCTACATCATTGACTGTTATGCACTTGCTCGCTATGTGTTTCTGTTTCTTCCCCTCTTCTCTCCGGTAGACCCCGAGACCGATCTTGATGTCCCTATGATCGACTCGTCACCGCGACCCTCTCTCTTGCGAGCAACCGAGCAAGCCCCCCTTGATCACGGATATCGCCTACTCTTCTCTATCTGCTTGCATTAGAGTAGTATAGCATATTCTGTTTTCAGATACTCCTATCTTGTTGCATAGCCTGTCCTTGTAACCATTTGTTACCTTACCGCAATCCTATATGCTTAGTATAGGATGCTAGTACTTTCATCTGTGGCCCTACATTCTTGTCAAATACGCCATGCTATACTATAGGGCCGTGATCACTCGGGAGTTGATCACGGTATATACTATATACCTTACACTATTACATTACCCGTGGTCTTTGTTAGGAGATGGGGGCTGAAAGGACGGGTGGCTCCATCCGGTAGAGGTGGGCACAGGTTCCCGGCGGCCCCCGTGATACTTTCTGGCGGAGCGGCAGGGCAGGTTGAGACCGCCTAGGAGAGAGGTGGGCCTGGCCTGTTCGGCGTTCGCGGTTACTTAACACAACAACGAGGTCTTGGTATTTGATCTGGGTTGGCTCTGAGCTTATCGCACTAACCATCTACGCAGGGAGTAGTTATGGGTATCCCGCGTCGTGGTATCGGCCGAAATACTTGAGACGTCGGTGACGAGCGGCGTAGCGCCGGATTGGACTGGAGCGCTGATGGGCTAGAGTGCGCTTCGGCGCGTCACATAGCGTCTTGGTGTGTGCTCGAGGCGATGGGCCCGGACCCTGCTGGCGCTTAGGTTTAGACGGCGTGTTGGCCTCTGTTGTGCCTAGGTGGGGCTGCGGCGTGTTGATCTTCTGCGGCGGGCATGACCGGAAAGTGTGTCGGCCAAATGGGATCAAGCGTCTTTGGGTAAGATGGTGCACCCTGCAGTGATTAATCTATTCGGATAGCCGTGATCTTGATAGCAGGGCGACTTGGAGTTGTACCTTGAGCTTATGACAACTAGAACCGGATACTTGATAAAACACACCCTTCCAAGTGCCGATACAACCGGTGGTCGCTCTCGCTCGGGGTTATGAGCGGGATTGCGGGTAGGATTATTGCTATATGATGTTACTTGGAGGACTTGATTGTCCCTCCTACTGTTGTAAGGCGGTGTCGAGCGTAGTCTTCGTTAAGACTAACTATCCCCTCTTATTACGGCATTCTGCGATTCAGTCCTTGATATGGCCCTTTACACATATATCCATGCATATGTAGTGTAGCTCCTTGCTTGCAGTACTTTGGATGAGTACTCACGGTTGCCTTGTTCCCCTTTTCCCCTACCTCTACTCGATCGCTGCAACAGACGATGGAGCCCGAGTCGACGCCACCGCCTATGGCGACTACTACTCGGAGGTGCCTACTACTATGTGCAGCCCCACGCGGCGACCGGGAGAGACCTAGGAGGATCGAGGCGGGAGGCTGCTCCTCTTCGATCTGTATCCCGGTTTGTGCTAGCCATCTTATGGCACCTTGTTTAACTTATATACGTACTCAGATATTGTTGCTTCCGCTGACTTCGTCTATGATCGAGCACTTGTATTCGAGCCCTCGAGGCCCCCTGGCTTGTATTATGATGCTTGTATGACTTATTTTATTTGTAGAGTTGTGTTGTGATATCTTCCGTGAGTCACGATCTTGATCGTACACATTTGCGTGCATGATTAGTGTACGATTAAATCGAAGGTGTCCTGAGGGGCGCGATTTTTTAAACAAAACTAAGCGGATAAAAAAATACCAAACGAACTCGAATTTAATAAAATTAACTTTCCCGACTCCTAAAATGAGTCGAACAAAATGAACTTTAAAAGCAGGCAGATATGCATATTTTTTAAAAAGCTCATTTTTTGCCCAAAACAAATAAATCTCTCAAAACCAAATTTTATTTATTTATAAAATCTTCATTTTTCCTAAATGTTGGGAAAGTCATATTATTCCCTCTCTTAATTTTTTTTATAGGAAAACTTTATGAAGATAATTAAATAAATCCAATGATCCTATTTTCAAAATTTGAGAAATCCCAAATATGAAAATAATGAAACTTCCAACTCTCTCGAGGGTCCTTGAGTTGCGTGAAATTTTCTAGGATCGGAAAATGCGAGAAAATATGATATGCATGATGACCTAATGTATAACATTCCAAATTGAAAATTTGGGATGTTACAAACCTACCCCCTTAAGATGAATCTCGCCCTCGAGATTCGGGTTAACTAGAAAATAGGTGAGGTGGTCCTTGAGCAATACTTCCTCTCTTTCCCGGTGGCTTCATCCTCGGTGTGGTGGCTCCTTTGAACTTTGCAAAACTTGATAACCTTGCTGCGGGTAACTCTGCTGGCATAATCGAGAATCTTAACGGTTTTTCCTCATATGTTAAGTCATCTTTCAACTGAATTGCTTCGGTGTACTTGTGTCTCTTAACGGTACCTCTGCTATCTCTGGGTGACATTTCTTCAACTGAGAAACATGGAATACATCATGAACTCCTGACAGTCCTTCTGGTAATTCCAACTTATAAGCAACTTCTCCCATGCGTTGCAAAATCTTATATGGTCCAACGAAACGGGGTGCTAACTTTCCTTTAACTCCAAAACGCTTAACTCCTCGAAGCGGGGATACTCTGAGATATACTCTGTCTCCAACCTCATACTCAATCGCTTTGCGCTTTGAATCGGCATAGCTCTTTTATGCGGGTGGGCTACCTTGAGCCTGTCTCGAATCAACTTAACTTTCATTCGACTCCTTAATCAAATCTGGTCCAAACAAGCGGCGATCTCGGTTTAGTCCCATGACAACGGTGTCCTGCACCTTCTTCCATCTGAGCCTCGAAAGGTGCCATCTTCAAGCTGGTTTGGTAGCTGTTGTTGTAGGAAAATTCTGCATCGGACAAATTATCATCCCAGCTAGATCCATAATCTAGTGCACAAGCTCTCGACATGTCCTCCAAAATTTGATTGACTCTCTCGGTCATCCATCGATGCGTGGGTGGAAAGCATGTTGAATTCATCTGGTTCCCAATGTCTCGTGCAAGCTGATTCCAAAATTTCGAGGTAAACCGGGTTCCTCTATCGTCGATGCTCCTCGGAACTCCGTGTAAGCACACAATTCTGGTCATGTATATCTTTGCCAACTTAGCGATTGCTATAGGTAGTCTTGATTGGAATGAAATGAGCTACCTTAGTCAAGCGGTCGACTATAACCCAAATCGAGTCATAACATGAGCGAGTCTTTGGCAAACCTGTGATGAAATCCATGCCTAGTTTATCCCACTTCCATTCGGGTATCGGCAATGGTTGTAACAATCCTGTTTGGCCGATGCTCTGCCTTTACTTTCGACACACATCACAAACTACTACATACTCCATAATATCCTTCTTCATTCCGGTCCACGAAAGTATTCTTCAAATCCAAATACATCTTGGTATTTCCTGGGTGAATCGAATAGGGTGAATCATGGGCCTCTTGTAAAATCAACTTCCGATCTACGGGTCATTGGGCACATAAACACGGTCTTCAAACCATAGGGTATCGTGCTCATCCTCACGAAATCCTTTAGCTTTTCCTTTGCTCATTTTCTCCTTTATAGAGGCAACTTCCTTATCGCCTTTTGGGCTTCTCGATTTTGTCCATCGATGTCGATTGAATCTCCAATCTGCTACATAGCCTCTCGGAACTATTTCCAAACATAGCTCTCGAAGGTCCTCGGCTAACTCATTGGGTATTCCTCCCATCATTAGGGTATTGGCGTGGCTCTTACGGCTCAATCGTCGCTACGACATTAGCCTTTCGGGGTGGTAGTGCAATCTCATGTCATAATCCTTGATAAGTTCTAACCATCTCCTTTGTGCGAGATTCAATTCATACGTGTGAAGATGTACTTCAAACTCTTGTGATCCGTATATACTTCACAATGATTTCCAATGAGAAAATGTCTCCACGTCTTGAGGGCATGCTGGCGGCTGCTAACTCCAAATCATGAGTGGCATAATTCAACTCATGGGGCTTAAGTTGTCGTGAAGCATCCGAAACAACTCTTCCTTCTGCATAAGCACTGCTCCAAGTCCTCGGCGTGAAGCGTGTAATACACCTCATAATCCTTAGTCCGATCCGCAATATCAAAACTGGTGAGGTAACCAATCTTTTCTTCAACTCCGAAAACTTGCCTCACGGTCCTCGATCCATATGAATTTGTTTTCCTTCTTCAACAATTCATCATAGGCTTTGCAATCCTTGAGAAATTCTCAATGAATCTTGGTAGTATCCTGCGAGTCCAAGGAAACTCGAATCTCTCCAACTATCGTTGGTGCTTCCCATTTGATTACGGTCTCAACTTTTGTGGGGTCAATTGCTATTCCTTCTCCGGATATAACATGTCCAGAAATCCAACTTCCTTTAGCCAAAACTCACATTTCTGAACTTGGCATACAAGCTGGTGTTCCTCGGTTTCTCCAAAACCAATCGCAAATGTTCCTTGTGTTCCTCTTCATTCTTGAGAAAATCAAAATGTCATCAATGAACACCACGACGAACTTATCCAAAAACTCCATAAACACTTTGTTCATCGAGGTTCATGAAATAGGCTGGTGCGTTAGTCGATCAAATGACATAACGGTATACTCGTCTGATCCATATCTCGTGGTAAATGCTGTCTTGGGTATGTCTTGCTCCCGAATCTTCAAGCGATGGTACCACGATGCATAAGTCGATCTTGGAAAACACTTTGGCTCCTTGCAAGGGATCAAGCAGATCATTTATCATAGGTAGTGGGTACTTGTTCTTGATTGTTACTTCATTCAATCCACGATAATCAACAACCATTCTCAAAGATCCATCCTTCTTCTCCACTAACAAAGCGGGTGATCCCCAAGGTGAAGAACTTGGGCGTATAAAACCTTTATCCAATAGTTCCTTAATCTGTTTCTTGATTTCCGCCAAATCCTTTGCGGGCATCATGTCTGATAAACCGATATCGGGCATGTTCACGGCAACAGCTCGATCAAAAACTCAATGTATCTATCCGGTGGCATTCACAGCAACTCTTAGGAAATACATCGGGATAATCCTTCACCATGGTACTTCTTCTGCACCACTCACGATAGGCAATTAACTTGCGCTCTTCTCGGCTCGTGCCGTGATACATATAATCCTTCTTCCTTACGGTGTGGTGAGCAAAATTGACTTTGTGGTGCAATCTATGTTTCCTCCATACTTTGATAACCAATCCATACCTAATATCACATCAATCCTTGGGATTCGAACTATTAGGTGCGAGGGAAAACATAGTGTCCAATCCTTAATGGCGGTCGATCACACCATTTACTAGCCATGTATTCTGCTCGGGTGAGGTTACTAGCATGGGTGACCTAAGGGCTTGGGTCGGTAATTTGTACTTATCCACAAATCCCTTGATATGTATGAATCGATGCACGATGTCGAAAAGAACAAGCTGCGATAAATGACTTAACCAAAACTTACCGATTCTTGCATCGGGCTGATCTTCAACCTCCTCCACATCAATGTGGTTCACTGTCCCCTGTTGAAAGGGTTGGGCTTCTTTCGAGCTTCCATTGCCATTTCCATTCGGCCTACGGGACGGTCATTTGCATAATGCCCAGTCTTGCGGCACTTAAAGCAAGTGATGTGACTCAGTCTACCTTGGATGGTGTTGACGGGTTGGTGCGATTCTGTCCGTTGCTTCCTCCATTCCGTTCCCATTCTTGGTACCATTATGGTTGTGCGAATTACCTCCTCCATGGGTATGCTGAAACTGAATTCTGATTTAGGGGTATAACGAGGCCTGCTGAGCTCGAGTTATACTTCCCTTGCCCATACTTCCTCTTGCGGTTCTCAATTTGCTGCTGCTTTCCTTCAATCATGAGGGCTCGGTCTACCAACTCTGGTAGTTGTTGAAACTTGCTACCATCAACGGCATCTGAACTCATCGTTCAGTCCTTCTAGAAACTTCTCTGTTTAGTTGCATCGGTAGCAGCGTCATCGGGGCATAACGTGCTAATTTGCTAAAGTCATCCACATCTTGCCATGATCCTTCCTCCTTGGCGTAAGTTCGAAACTCACGCTTCTTCATAGCCATAGCTCCTGCTGAAACATGGGCGGGCGAAAAGCTTCTTCAAACCGATCCCATGTGGCAGTGTCTACCGTGTAGGTGGCTGTGAAATTCTCCCACCATGCTGTTGCGGGCCCTTCAAGCTGATGTCTGCAAACTTCACTCTTTCACCATCATGCATCCTGCAGTGGTCAGCTCCCTTCCTATCTTGCGGAGCCGGTCATCTGCTACAATCGGCTCGGTGCTCTTTGGAATACACGGCGAGTTCAGTCTAAGAAGCGAGTCGGATGATCCGCGGTGGTGGTGGTGGTGGTGGGTTGTTGTTGTTGTTGTTGTTGTTGTTGTTGTCCACGGTTACGCACCAATGTTTGAATCGGTATTCTGCTTTGGATCAATTGGGTGATCTCTGGCGGAAAAGCGAATCCGAGTCGCGTCTCGGAGGCATTTGATGGGTTTAGAAAAGAAGAGAAATGTAGGATAGAATGAGGTCTAAGGAATCACTACCCAAATGCACATGAGCAAATGCACACAAAATCACTTCATTCAATCAAACAAGGGCTTACAACGATCTAACTATCGCAAAAGTGCGTGTACTACAATGTTTACATGGAGGAAATACTACTAATATGTGGGGACTTCTACTAATTTGAACGGTGGAAGACTCCATGATGTCCGCTCGACCGTCTTCAAAGTCGGGTTCACTTGGATCCGAATCGGTGTCGTCGATGTTGATGTAGTCGCTTGGGTATTCGACATCTTGGTCTTCATTCACGAGTGCCAACTTCTTCTTGAGTTCTTGATCTCGTACTTAAGATCGTTATTGTGTCTTGCGAGCTACGATCTCGTCCATGTAGTCCTTGCGTGTAGTCTTTAGTTCTCCTTCGGTTCGAGGATCCTTCCTTTGTCTTACGCAACTCCAACATGTCATTGCACATTTGGTTCTCCTGGCATCGAATGTGCTGATTTAACTCTGGATGAAAGCTGCAATGGATCTATCCTTCTTGGTCTTGTGACGTCCAGTTGTCATCTCGGCGTCCATAAATCTGGTAGATGGTGTCCTTGAGGTCTTCTTGATAAACTTCTCCAATCGTCCCATGGTGATGTGAGCTGCCATGCTCTTTCCCGGACTCAAGTTGGTGCAATGAAAACACTATCTATAGGCTTGGTGATTGGGGCGAATGTCCTTCTGGAGCGTGGCGTGAATCTTCGGCGCTCCTCTTGAGCGAGTGGCGTTGAAAGTCCGGTGAAGCTTGGTAGTCCAATGTTTAGGTACTTGGTAACCTCCTTCAAGTGAAATTCAAAAGGTGTGCCTTCATCCGGTTGGGTGTACTTGATCTTGGCGTCCATCATCCTAAAGAGAGTAGAAAAGGTGAGGAGTTAGAAAATGGGAAGAGAGTAGTGATCTATGGCTTTAACTTAGTGGTCGTGTCCTCTGGTCACCGTGTGCTCGATACCATTCTCTCAGCGACCAGACCGAATGGATCAAGTCTCTGTGCTCGTGTCATCCTGGATCGATAATCTGACACCACACGACTTGAAGGATTTATAGCGAGTAGCAATCACACACTCATTACAAGCGTTGTCCACAAGGGAACTTATTACAATAATATGGCTTAAGGCCATCTAATAATAATAGCGGAAGGCTTGGAAGATAAGTGAGTCCATCAACTCCATCGGCATCACTGACTATAGAACCACGACCTAACACCTTACTGTAAATGCGAAAAGTGCATAGCGTGAAAGTTGCAGCCAGCAGGTGACACATGGAATATCTGGCAATGTAACACATAAAACAATGAAGGAAAATAAGCCTATACTACATGCATATATGGCTGGTGGTAAGGCTCTCTGATTTACATTTTGCATAAAGCTAGTTTTCCCTACATCAAAGGAATAATTTTATTTAACTATCATGGTGGTTGTTATACATTGAGAATGGTTGTGACATCCTCAATCCCAATTAAAAGTACTCATCAAAACCCAATACATTTATTAGAGGTAACATGTTGAGATTCACATGATATTCAATTACGAGATACTCAAAGCGTCCATAACAGGGGACATGGCTAATCATGATTAGTTTGTACACTCTGCAGAGGTTTCGCACTTTTCCCCACAAGACTCGATCGCCTCCGCTTGGTTCTCGCACTACAAGGTGTTTGAGAAGCGGATGGCCGAGACATAGTCTTTCGAGCGCTAGCACCTTACATGTGGGTAGAGCCGTACCAACCTACATCCCCTACATCAGCTAGCCTACCCGTAAGAGTTCGCACAACAATCAACTCGCGAGCCCATAATTGGCTTGTGGCTGCACGGAAGTTTCGGTTTGAATAATCTTATGATCCCTTAGAGCACAGGAGGCGGTCAGAAGAAATCTGGGCAAGTCTGATGGAAACCAGTGCCTCAATCCACCCGGATGTGTGTTTAGGTTGCCACCTTAGATAAACCATTAATTAACAATCTCACATCTGTCATGGATATTCACTCACCCAATCCACGTCTACTAGCATAGCATGACACAATAAGCAAGCGTAGAAGTAACTCCCAAGGTTTCATAAGTAAAAGCAGGTAATAGGTACTACCTCAATCTACTTCCCAAACCCACAATTTAATTAGATCCTAAACATGCAAGTGTTTGAGGTTTGATCTAATGCAATAAAACTGGGTAGTAGAAAAGGTATGATCAAGTGTTACTTGCCTTGCGATGATCCATGAGACCTAGAGATTGAAGTAACAAGCGGCGCACTCGGGTGATCTAACGTAGACAAACAACAAGCATACAATAAGTACTCATCTAATGCAGGAAATCTCGAATAAAAGATCTAACCAGATAGTTCAACTTAAGAACCCTGGTTGCAAAAGAATCGAATCAAATAAAACATCGAAAGTCGAAACTTCGGGAAAACGACTCGGTTTAGTAATCTGAAGCTAGGTCAAAATTTTACAGTAGCAAAACTCTGTGTAAGTAGGTTAGTCGGGCGGCGGTTTAAATATGAAACTCAGTAGCGAATCACTGATTCCGATAAGCGAGCAAGAAATAAAACAGATTTGAAAATCGGATCGGAAATCGAATCGAGAAAAATAACGGATTAAATCCGATTAAAAGAAAGCGACGAGCGGATTAAATAGCAGACGTTAGATTAACAGAACTAATCAACGAACACATTCATTGAAACGAGCGGTTCGGTGAGCGTTCGTTAATTAAAAACGAAAAAATAAAACCATCTAGGGTTTTTTAAAAAAAACCGAACATCTTCAAAAAAAAGCGGATCGGGTTTTCTTAAAAAACCGGATCGAGGCGGCGGTGGCTACCTCGGTGGCCCGCCCGTGAGGCTCAGCGAAGACTCAGCGGCGGGCAGCGAGGATCGGGAGGCGGCGGCGGGGAATGCGGGTGCTCAATGACAAGCGAAGCGGGAAGGCGTGGCGTCCTCGGCCAGCGGCTCGGGTTAGAGGCGGGGAGGCGGGATGAGGAGAGGCGGCCGGGTATTTAAGGAGGGGGGGGGTGGCGCGCTTTGGGAGGGCAGCAGGGGCAGGTCCGATCCGGACTCCGAGGCGCGGGCGGCGTCTTGGCGGTGTCTGTGTGCGGGACACATGTGAGGAGAGAGAGGGAGGCGGGCAGGGGTGGCTGGGCAGTGGGCCTCGGCCCGAAGTATGATTTTTTAAACAAAACTAAGCGGATAAAAAAACCAAACGAACTCGAATTTAATAAAATTAACTTTCCCGACTCCTAAAATGAGTGAACAAAATGAACTTTAAAAGCAGGCAGATATGCATATTTTTTAAAAGCTCATTTTTTTGCCTAAAACAAATAAATCTCTCAAAAACTAAATTTGATTTATTTATAAAATCTTCATTTTTCCTAAATGTTGGGAAAGTCATATTATTCCCTCTCTTAATTTTTTTATAGGAAAACTTTATGAAGATAATTAAATAAATCAATGATCCTATTTTCAAAATTTGAAATCCCAAATATGAAAATAATGAAACTTCAACTCTCTCGAGGGTCCTTGAGTTGCGTGAAATTTTCTAGGATCGGAAAATGCGAGAAAAATATGATATGCATGATGACCTAATGTATAACATTCCAAATTGAAAATTTGGGATGTTACACATGTGTTGTCATTTGATTAATGGGATCACATCATTAGGATAATGATGTGATTAACATAAACCCATTCCGTTAGCTTAGCACTTGATCATTTAGTATATTGCTATTGCTTTCTTCATGACCTATACATGTTCTGTAACTATGAGTTATGCAACTCCGTTTACGGAGGAACACTTTGGGTACTACCAAGCGTCTGGCGTAAGCTGGGTGATTATAAAGGAGTACTACAGGTGTCTCAAAGGTACTTGTTGGGTTGGCGTATTTGAGATTAGGTTTTGTCACTCCGATTGTGGGAGAGGTATCTCTGGGCCTTCTCGGTAATACACATCACATAAGCCTTGCAAGCATTGCAACTAATGAGTTAGTTGTGAGATGATGTATTACTGAGCGAGTAAAGAGACTTACCGTAGCGAGATTGAACTAGGTATTGGATACCGGCGATCGAATCTCGGGTAAGTAACTATACCGATGACAAAGGGAACAACGTATGTCGTTATGCGGTTTGACCGATAAAGATCTTACGTAGAATATGTAGGAACCAATATGGGCATCAGGTTCCGCTATTGGTTATTGACCGAGAATGGTTCTAGGTCATGTCTACATAGTTCTCGAACCCGTAGGGTCCTTGCAACAACGTTTGATGTGATTCATTATGAGTTTATAAGTATTGATGTACGAAGGTTGTTGAGTCCGGATGTGATCACGGACATGGCGAGGAGTCTCGAAATGGTCGAGACATAAAGATTGATATATTGGAAGCCTATGTTTGGACTTGAAATGTTCGGATGAAAGCAGGAAGTTCTGCGGAACAGGGGTTCGGAACCCCGAAGTCAATGGGCCTTGATGGTCCATAGGGAGAAGAGGAAGGGCCGGCCGGGGCAGGCGCGCCCCTCCCCTCTGGTCGAATAGGACAAGGAGAGGCGGCGCCCTCCCTTCCCTCCCAATCTATTCCAACTAGGAAGGGGGAGTCCTACTCCGGTGGGAGTAGGACTCCTCGGCCCCTAGGGCTGGCGCATCCCCTTGCTCCTTTATATCTGAGGCGGGGGCACCCCGAGACACACAAGTTGATCTCGGATCGTTCCTTAGCCGTGTGCGGTGCCCCCTCCACCATATTCCACCCGGTCATATCGTTGTGGAGCTTAAGCCTGCCTGTTGGAGAAGTCATATCGTCGCGGAGCTTAAGTGAAGCCCTGCGTCGGTGGAGCATCATCATCGTCCTGCGCCGTCGTCTTGTGGAACTCATCCCGACACTTTGCTGGATTGGAGTCAGGGATGCGTCATCGAGCTGAGCGTGTGCAGAACTTCGGAGGTGCCGTCACGTTCGGTACTTGGATCGGTCGGATCGTGAAGGCGTCTGACTACATCAACAGCGTTGTTATAGCGCTTCGCTTTCGGTCTCACAGTGCGTGGGCGGACACTCTCCCCTCTTGTTGCTATGCCATCACCATGGTCTTGCGTGTGCGTAGGAAATTTTTTGAAATTACTACGTTCCTCAACAAATAGTGGGGATACATACATAAGGCACAAATGCCACAAGAATACATCAACATCATATACAAGAGATCAGCATCCGACAACGGATGAAACATAAACAGAAGCTCAAACGACATCCACCCTGCTAGCCCAGGCTGCCGACCTGGAACCTATCCCTTGATCGAAGAAGAAGCATAAGAAGAACTCCAATGCAAGCAAACATCGCTCTCGCGTCATGATCATCGCATAAACCTGTACACTGGTGGCCGGTGGTGTAGTGTCTGTGAGTCACGAGGACTCAGCAATCCCATTACCATGGGTATCAAGACTAGCAAAGCTTAATGGGAAAGGAAGGGGTAAGGTGGTGAGGTTGCGGCGGCGACTAAGCATATATGGTGGCTAACTTACATAAATGAGGCGAAGAGAAACAAAGGAATGGTCGTCAACTAGTAGCGATCAAGAAGTGATCCTGAACTCCTACTTCGTCGAGACATAACCCGAAACCGTGTTCTCCTCTCGATCAACCCGAAAAGAGACACTCACGATTCACGCTACGGTTGGTGTATTTTAGAAGAGTTTGCTTCAAGTTTACTACAACGGATATTAACAAATTCCCATCTGCCACATAACCGCAGACACGGCTCTCGAAAGTTTATACCCTGCGGGGTGTCCCAACAAGCCCATGATAAGCTCTCGCGATCAACGAAGGATATTCCTTCTCCCGGGAAGACCGATCAGTCTCGGAATCCGGCTACAAGACATTTCGACAAACAATAAAACAAGACCAGCAAAGCCGCCCGGATGTGCCGACAAATCTGATAGGAGCTGCACATATCTCGGTCTCAGGGCACACGGATGAGCAAGGCGTCGGGTTGGCATAAACCCTGATTGCCCGAGCGCGGACATCGCTTCGGTTTGGACCCGGCACTCGAAGGAGAAGCGGCCGGGGGCTAAAATAAAGATGACCCTCGGGCTCCGAAACCCAAGGGAAAAAGGGCATAGGTGAGGCAAATGGTAAAACCAATGTTGGGCCTTCTTTGGAAAAGTCTTATTCAAAGCGAACTGTCAAGGGGTACCATAAATCACCCGACCGCGTTAGGGACGCAAAATCCGGAACATAACACCGATATGGCGGAAACTAGAGGCGGCAAGAGTGGAACAAAACACCAGGCATAAGGCCGAGCCTTCCACCCTTTACCAAGTATATAGATGCATTAATTAAATAAGATATATTGTGATATCCCAACAAGTAAACATGTTCCAACAAGGAACAACATCTCCATGTTCAACCAGAAGCGATGGGCTTCCCAGACATGAGGTGGAGGCAGGTGGCGGGGCCTTGAGTGGCTCTTGGGGCGGCACGGAGGCGGCGTGTCGCCCAGGATTGGCCGAGCGACGTGGAAGCGGCGACAGACGTCCGTGGCAGGGTGGACACGTCTGGTGGCGCGAGTAGGAGGAGCTAGGGTTCATCTGCGAATTGATCCGAAATTTCGGGAGGAGGGTGTTTAAATAGGTAGAGGAGCTAGGAGAGTCAAATGAGGCGCGATTTGCCCCTGTGATCGTGATCGAGCGACCAAGAGCATGGAGGGAGTTTGGTGGGTTTTGAGCCACTTTGGAGGGTGTTGGGCTGCAACAAAGAGGGCTCTGCGGTTACCGGTTAACCGTTGGAGTACCAAGCGACCTACAAATGATCCGAAACTTGAGGCGGTCTACGGTGCTATACCAAGGCCGCTTGACAAACCTCGGTCCATTAGAGACCGTTTAACACCCTTACGAAAAAGAGGTAAAAAGGCGCGGGAGACATAGGAGTGCGGATGGCAAAAGCGGACAAGGGAAAATGCTCGGATGCATGAGGCGAACACGTATGCAAAATGAAATGCACATGATGACATGATATGAAATGCAGATGATGACATGGCAAAGTGCAACACGCAAGCAAATGACATAGCAGCGACGGCGAATAATAAGCGGCGGACACAGGCGCATCGAATCCGAGGCGTTACAACCTCCTCCACTAACAAGAGATCTCGTCCGAGATCTTAGGACCGAGCGGAAGAGAAAAAGGAAGAAGCGAAACAAGAACTCAAAGAAGAAGCAAGGAATCGAGAGCACTTTCGAGAAGAAGAGAGGAGCAGCGAGAATGACAAGAATCGAAAGCTCACGGAATCAAATAGATTATGAAAGCACTCGTTCTAACCGGAGTGGTTAGAATGAGAAAAAAAACGAATAAGACTGAAATGATTTAGGCAGCACCCCGGTTAAAACATGGAGGAATAGAACTTGAACTTCAGAAGATGGAATGACACTTGATGAGATAAACAAAGCAATGCCTCCGGAAGAATTGAAAGAATTTGAATGAAAAGAACTTAGAAGGAAGGATTGAGCGGAGTTGTTGAAAAAATCACCACCGAAAAGAATAAGATTGTTGTGGACTTATGGAAAACATCTCAAAATTATATGGTGATAACCGACCACAAGCGGAAAAGATTGAATAGCTGAGAAGAACGAAGAAATGCAAAACTCCACTTCAAAAGAATACGGAGAATTAATTGCACTTGAGGCAGCGAGAAGAAAAGATACTTGAATTCCTCCAAAAGAATCTTGATGAACACTTGCAGAATGAATTAAATCATGACGAACCACCATGAAGAACTCCGGTGAAAAAAGGATGATGAGATAGAAATGAAGGATGAAAGAATAAGATGAGCCTTGCGATGATTTAATGGAGGTTCCGACGAGATGGCCAAGTAAATTTGAACTCCGGAAAAGAAAAGATGGAATGACTTGAAACTAGAATTTATTCATCAAGAACAAACTCCGAAGAAAATGATTAATCACTTGGATGAAATAAAAATAAGATTTATTGTATGCTTATCCTTCATCAAATTAAATTGATGACAAGCAATGGATTTGCATACTACTTATTCTTCTTGAAAAGGATTTGAAGTGACATATAGCAAACTTGAGAAGGTCTTCATGAACCACGGTAGGATTGAAAAGAACAAATGGATTAATATGATAAACAAGGAAAAGAATCTTGAGCGAACCACCGTAAGAAATGAAAATGAGCGAAGAAGAGAGCGAATCGCGGAAAGAATTAGAAACCACGAAGATACTTGAGGAAAATTAGAGACAAGAGAGCGAAGAGATCGCGAACTGATCGACGAATGCTTGAGCGAAGCAGGAAGAATATTGAGATGAACAAAGCTGAAAGCTTGGAGCGAAGAAATATTCGAAAAGATGACCTCCGGATGATCGAGAGAAAGCAACTCTGAAATGCTCGGATGGATGAAAAGAATTAGCATATTTGGAAACAATTAGATAGGATAACATCGAGCTAGCACCATGAATCTCGGAGGAGCGAACAAGATTTAAGAGAAACTCTACTTGGTCTTCAAGGAATGACGAAACAACACCAGAATTATTGAGGTACTCGGGAGAATGAAAAGAGGAAGGGTTTACCCAAAGATGAAAAAGAATTAGACAACGATCTTGGAGAAGGCATGTGGTGATGGAATCCATTCTTCGTCACAAATGAAAAGAATTAGGAATAACTCCGGAATAGTTAGAAGAGTGGGTAAGATCACAGGAAAAGACACGTGGGTTAGGGCCCACTAAAAGAAAACACCGTTGGAAAGGAAGATGAGCAGACGGTGAAGCACGGAACAATTGAAATATTTGGTGAGGTGACAACCTCGAATTAATTCAAACAAACAAATCCTTGAGATATCTTGAACACTCCAAAAGGATAAGCTGGCGAGAAGCGAGCGAGCAAAGGAAATATTTGAGCTGAGGTAAAGAATATGATCGACAACGAAAAACTAGAATTGAATCCCGGAGAAGAAAAAGAGATGATGAATGTCGAGCGAGGCGAGAAACCACGGTTGAAATAATTGAGGAAGGCGAAGAGGCTCCACGAATGGAATTGATGGTGGAAGAAACTCGAACTACTGGGAAGAAAAGGGCGGGAGGCGGGAAAACACAGAGGAAACTTGGAAGGGAACCGGCGAATATCTTGAAAAGAAAAGCACGGTTGGAATAATTGAGGAGAGAATGCAAAACCCATGCGAGTAGGATGAATACTCGATTACGGACTCTGAAAGTGCGTTATATCAACTAGAGGGGGGGTGAATAGGCGATTTTTATGAATTCTTCTTCGAGGAATTTGCGGTGAGAAATTCCTTAGCGAAGAACTACTTGCAGTGGAATAAGTACTCAAGTAAGCATAACAGATTACAAGCATTGTCATCATGATGAAATGAAGACAATCACGAGCGAGAAAGCGTAATCACAGGATATCACAAGATGAAGACAAACAAAGTGAAGAAATTGAGCGAGGAAATTGAGAAAGTCTTAAGTCAAAGTCTTCAAACACGAGATATGAACAAACACTCAACACGGTGATGAGGAAATGAAAGGGTTGAGGAAATAGAACCAGTTAGGTTGGTGAAGACAATGATTTGGTAGACCAGTTCCAACTCTTGTCTCGGTTATGCGATGCGGTTGGGCGGTGAGTATTTAAACTCGAGGACACACAGTCCGGACACCCGATCCTTGAGCACGCAGCTCGGGACACCAAGTCCTCACCGTATTCTCCTTGAACTAAGGTCACGCAGACCTCGTCCAATCACTCGTGGTAAGTCTTGAGCGACTTTCAAACCTTCACATACTTGGTCACTCGGCGATCCACAATTCCTCTTGGATGCTCTAGACCTTGGCGCCTAACCGTCGGAAGAAGCACAGTCTTCAAAGGTAACAAGCGTCGGATCACGCAGGATCAATTTCTTGATGATGCTCAATCACTTTGGGTTTGTTGGGGTTTGGTTTTGGGTTTTCCTCACTTGATGATTTTCTCTCAAAGTCCTCGGAGGATGGGTTGCTCTCAAATGACAAGTGTCAAGTTCTCTCGGAGCAGCCAACCAACTAGTGGTTGTGAGGCGGCTATTTATAGCCTAGGAGCAGCCCGACATGATAAGACATAAATGCCCTTCAATGATATGACCGTTAGGTGGATAAGATATTTGGGACAGGTGGTAGCATGACAGCATGATCGGAAATTTGAACATCAAATTCCTCGGGGCTATCATGTTCCTCCTTTGTGTAGGCAATTCATGGCGCAAATTCCTAACTCCTCGGTCAGAACAAATTCCTCGGTGACGGAAGAGCTTCGTCTCATCCTTGAAGAAATTGGTGGCTGTATGAGATTTCAAAAGCTTCACTCAAAGGAATTGGTAGGTGTAGGATTTTGAGTTGAGCATCACATGGAAATTTTTCCTTAGTATTTCCTCGACCCCCTTTAACGATCACGGTGTTTCCTATGACTCAAGAAAGAGAAAATGAAACTACGAAAACAAAAGTCTTCACGCTTCATGTTCCTCAAGCGAATACCAAGTCTTCAAGGTCACACCAATTTCTTCACTTTCAAAGTCTTGAAAGTCTTGAATATCAAAGTCTTGAGTTGAAGAACTTCATTTTTAGAATTCGACTTTCTCTGTAAATATCAAACTCCTCATAGACTTATAGACCTGTGTACACTCACAAACGCATTAGTTACTTAACCTATAAGTCTTCAATACACCAAAATCACTAAGGGGCACTAGATGCACTTACAATCTCCCCCTTTTTGGTGATTGATGACAATATAGGTTAAGTTTTCAACGGGGATAAACATATGAAGTGTAAATCTGATAATGAGGAATTTGATTGCAAGATATAGAAGAATTCCCCCTGAAGATGTGCATAGTGAGGAATTTGCTTTTGAGGCAATGCACATTTGAAGAATTGAATCATGGAGATCTCCCCTATATCTTGTAATTCATACGCATTTAACATATAATATGAAGAATTTGAAATGCATGATGAAATATGGTGCTTGATGTTATGCAATGTAGCATCAAAGTATCGAGCCCAAATCGATTTGCTATGAAGATTTTCAAAGAGCTCACGAGAATCGAGCATAGAGCAAGAGCATAATGCATCAAAAGTATCAAAGCACCATCGGGTTTAAGATTACAACTCGGTCCAATAAAAGGTTTGGAAGAGCGAGTTGTAACTTAATAAAATCTGTATATAGACAAAAACTAGACCGGCTTGAAGACTAACTCAAATTTCTCCCCTTTGTCATCAAATGACCAAAAGGATTAAAGCGAGGACTAACGCTCGTGAAGAATTTCAAGTTGAAGGCGGAGCGCTTGACATTGTTGGGGTCGGTTGTTGAAGTAGGACCAGCAGCGGTATCTTCCAAATCTTCATTTTCATCGATGTCGCGAGATGAAGAATAGGAGTTAGCCACCAAGGAAGGAACTTTGACCTTCTTGAATTTCTTGGAGGAGGTGCAGACTAGTCAAATTCTTCCTTGAGTCCCATTGAAGTCGGTTCTTCTTCATTGTAGACATGTGAAAGAACAGCCAGTGCGCTTGAAGGTTTCATGAAGGTAGTAGTGGTTTTCTTCTTTGCATTGTGTGTTGAGGTCATGTTGTAAAGAAGAGTACCAAAGCGGCGTTTGACCCACTTATGATTGCGATCAACCTTCCGATGAAGGCGAGGAGTAACTCACGATCAGTCATCACCACAGGTGCGATAGCTTGAGGACTTTGCTTGGTGAGGTATTTGCTTTGAGTCATGTGTGGCGAGTCATCATTGGTGGAGTAGGATCTGCTGCTTGGCTGTCCATCAATGGACGAATGCCTTCATCGATCACAGCAGCCTTGCCCTTGTCATCGGTGAGGTAAATGTCCGTTTGAGGACTTCAATCGAGGCGGTAGCTGCGATGGTTCAAAGTATCGCCTTGTAATTTAGTGAAGACCTTGACTGATGAATCTCATAATCCAAAGCGCATAAGGCTTGACTCAAATGGTGACATGGCAATGTTTGCGAGTCCTCATGAAGAAATCATGGAAGTTGGCCGGAGCAGCCATGGATGATGTTGAAAAGCATATTCTTCATGATGCCAGCGACTTCTTCATCGTTAAGTCGTGGCCTTTGATAGGACTCATAGTCTTTGTCGAATTCGATAGACTGTCAGAGGCACATATAATAATTCCTTGACGAGGAATTTGGTTCTTAGGGCCTGCCTTGGCTTCAAAGGCTTCATCGGCACTTGCATATAGTGATTTGAAAGTTCTTTTTCTTCGTGAATCGGCGTGCACCATCAAGCGGAGGGCTGAGTGGTAAGGCACGAAGCAATTCATTCTTGGTGCCTTGTAGTAGTATTTTCGGTCATCAATCTAAGACCCATGAGTTCACATCTTGAGCGTCTCGGTGATGTGCGGTGTTGCATAGGCGAAGAATTAGTTCTTCATTCGATCCACGAATATCGGTCAGAAATTTAGAAGATCTGCGTCGTGAAGAACACGAGGGGTGGCTCAAAGCCTGGCGGCGACTCCATATCCACATGAGGAATATGAGCATGATCGAAGATTTTGTCCTTGTTGAAAAGCGAGGAATAGAAGTTGGCTTGGTGGCAGTCGAAGCGCCTCTTCCTAATCTGAGCGAGAATCATATGGATTATATTGATGAAGAACACGTGCTCGGCAAAGAAATCTTCAGCCTTGAACTTTTGCTTGCTTGAGAGCGGATTCTTTTGCTTGGGAGAGGGTGTCGATGAGTTGCATCACCACCTCGAGGAATCGTAAGTTCAGGTTCTTGGTGAGAATTTCTTGTTCCTCAATAGGTGCGATCGAGGATTAGCGGCGGCAGTTTCATCGGCACTAGCGGCTGGAATTTCTTCATGCCGAGAACCGATGGGTTGATTTTCTTGAGTCCATTTGGATTGTTTGTGCGAGGAGTGAGGAACTTGTTGGGGCGGGGTGAAGAGAGGAGTATTGGGATGCTAACTTTCCCAAAGTCATCATTTATCACTGGAGTGGTGCATCCAATATCCACATCTTCATTTTCAATTTCCTCGGCACCAGCTTGAGGAATTTCATAGTCGATGAGAAATAAGCGGGGTTGAAGGATTGCTTCCACTTCAATTTCTTCATCAATTTTCTCTGTGAAGCGGACGGTGATGTTCTTCATCGAGATCCGATTGGGATCTCATAGTCTTCTCCAAAGGAACAACTTCCTTTGATGGTATGGAGGAAATTGGAACAGCATCAATTGGGTTTTCAAATGAGCTGGTCATTGACTTCATTTTCTTGTGGTGAAGAATCTTCATGGTGATGCTTTCCTTTTCTTCACGACAGCTCGATTCGCAGCCTTGGTTTCTTCACATCGAGCGGATGGAAGAATTGGAGTTGGAGTTGGCGCGGGAGGAGCTAAGGAATTTGGTGCAGTTTCTTGAGAGCAAGCGATGCGGTTCCCTGTCTTGAGCAATTTCTTGAGCGCACCACTAGTGGGTGCCACTGGCAGATTCTTCGGTAATTTGGAATGGGATCATCGACCTGGAATCAACATTTTCTTGGCGAGGCTGAATGACATCGATGGTCTTGGCATTTTCTTGATGGGCTGGTGAGGCTCCGACTGAGGAATTCATGTTGCACTAGGGCAGCAACATTTGTGAATTTCTTCGTCGAGGTTGTGAATCTGGTCTTCTCCTTGCCAATCAGCATAGTGGGTATCGAAGTTTTTCTTGAGGTCTTGAATTTCAGTTTGAACTTGAGAAGCTCCTCGGTGTCATCTTGACAACGTTTTCTTGAGGAACTTCTCCTTCTGTATTGAGCCTTCTTGATTTCCTTGCCTTCTCAAACTTCCATTTTCTTCAGCGATGAAGTGAGTCGGCGCATGACTTTGACCAGTGTCGGATGAAGATCGAGGCGGAGGGTATTGGGATCATTGTGCGAGATCAATAAAGTCGAGGACTTTCTTGGGTCCAATAGCGATTGCACAGATGTACCTTTGGCTCTAGCGGTCTTTACTTGCGGTCTCTGTTGATTTCATGAGTTCTTCATCGGATGCCTCATCATCGAGATGGTACATGGAATACAACTTGTTGCTTCCTTGGGCTAGGTCGAGGACCTCGTCCAATTGTTGCTTTGGTCTTGGTGGCCGGGCGGATGAAGAAATGGGGGCAGGCGAGGAACTTGCGAGAGATGCACGAGGCAATTGAAAAACCAGTGGTCCTTTGACAAGTAGCAGTGCCACGAGGCCGAAAGTTTTAGCGGAGCTGTTGAGGACTTTGGTGGAGCAGCAGCGGTGTGAGAAATTGCTTGGAGGGTGCTCTTTGAGGAACTTGGCGTGAGGTAGCGGATGGTGAAACACTTGGCTTATGAGGCAGGCTTCTTTGCATTGATTTCCTCGGTTTGACCGAGACCTCGATGTGATGGCAATGACAGAATCCTCATTGAATTTCTTCCTTTGCTTCCTTTGCTTGCTTTGCCAACTTTGCTTGACGTTTAGCCCATTCATCGGAAAGTCCTCACCTCGTTTGATGCTTGTGGGATCAGCTACTTGGCAGGTGCCAAAGGAGCTCTTGGGCATGGAGGATTTAAGCGAATTTCACTAAGCGTTCTTTGTCTTAGGTTCGAGTTGTATAGATCGAGGATCCACACAATTGAGGAATCTTGAAGAAAATCATTGCTTAGAAAGCGAATCAAGAGATTTGAGGTGTTCATATGTGTGAAGAATTTGAAGAATAAACACCTTTGAAGAATTTGAAGAAGATTTGAGAATCAAAGCGAGTAATAAAAGTTACTTTTAATTACCGAAGTGAAGAACACGTAATGGCGAGAAGAACAGTTGGGAAGTTAAATCGTTCAGATCTTCACGCCCTAACTTGGCGAGGAAATCAGCTTCTGGCGGCGGAGTGAAGATTTTCCACGGTCGGTAGCAATCGTCGGCGAAGAGGTCAAAGCGGTGAAGCTTTCCTCACCGTGACGATGGAGTAAGCGGCGGCGCTAGGGTTTGAGGAGCTCGGCGGGAGAGAGAGGTCGGCGAGTAAAAAGTGAGGAAGGAGAGAGGGTATTTATAGACCACGGTGAAAAGCGGATCGCCGAAGATTTAGGGACGAACATGCCTGACGCTTCCTTCTCACGACATGTGTCACCCACGTCTTGTGTAGTGGAGATCGTGTCTGATCGTGGGTGAATAAAGTAATGCATCGTGGGATGCGGAGCAGTTTAATGGCAAAAGCGAAGGTTTGGATAAGATTCGTTTTAAAAGTTCCGTTGCAATTTCTTGGTATCAAGGACACGGTGAAGATTTTGAGCGAGTTTCAAAGTAGAGCGCACATGAAGAATTTGTGAATAGATTGGGTTGAGTATAGCATAGAGGGAAGGGTCCGATCACATTCACTTAGCGAAAAAAGCGACTTGAAGAAATAGCCATAAGTGAATCTTGTAGAGGACATAAACCCATATAAATATATAGCCAATGAAGAAAAGGCAGCGGAAGCAGTGAAGATTTTGCAAAGTTGAAGAATTTGAAAAGCGAAGAATTTCAAAACGAAGAAAAACTCAAATTGAAGATTTTCAACTTTGGTGGTGGCGTGACCCACCGTATAAGAATGATGATTTCAGACACAGCGTACAATTGTCGTAGGGTTACGAGAATCAAATTCTTCATTAATTTCTTCACACTTAGAGTGTTATTCTTCATTGATTGAAGAAAAGCGTTTCTTCATGTGTTGCACATCTAAGTCATCAATTTTGCATAAGTGTTAGGATGTGTGCCTTTTCAAAGAACGTTGAAGATTCTAATATATTTAGCTCACACGCAACTTGCTAAATCTCTTCTCATCCAAGGGCTTAGTGAAGATATCAGCTAGCTGTTCTTGATCTTCACGTGCTCAATGGAGATGTAAGCCCTTCAACACATGATCACGAAGAAAATGATGGCGAATTTGAATGTGCTTTGTCTTGAGTCTTTGAAGCTGGGTTGTGAGCAATCTTGATGGCACTCTCATTGTCACAATAGAGGCACATTCTTCACGTTGATGCCGTAGTCCTTGAGAGTTTGCTTCATCCATAGTAATTGAGCACAACACGAGCGGCAGCAATGTATTCAGCTTCGCGATGGACGGTGATCTACACATGATTCTGTTTCTTGAGGACCAACGGACCAAAGATCGTCAGAAATGACAAGTACGGATGTTGACTTGCGGTCCACGATCACCAGCATAGTCGAGTTAGAATATCAATGAGATCAAAAGTAGAGCCCTTGGGGTACCATAATCCTAGTGTTGGTGTGTGAGCTAGATATCGAAGAATATGCTTCTGACCTTATGGTGTGATTCCTTGGTGTAGCTTGAAATCGGGCACACATGCAAACACTAAGCATTATATCTGGCCTAGATGCACATAAGTACAATAAAGAACCAATCATGGGCGGTATACCTTGTGATCGAAGTCAATACCATTTTCATCGGTGCATAGATGGCCATTTGTGGGCATAGGAATTTTGACACCTTTGCAATCTTGCATGCGAATTTCTTGAGGACATCTTTGAGGTATTTCTCTGAGATATGAATATGCCATTGTGTTGTTGTGAATTTGAAGACCTAAAAAGAATTTCAACTCTCCATCATAGACATTTGATATTCTTCACTCATCATATAGGCAAATTCATCACTATAACGTTGGTCGATCTGACCAAAGATAATATCATCAACATATATTTGGCACACAAATAGTTCACCATCATAAGATTTAGTAAAGAGAGTAGGATCGAGTGAACCGGGTGTGAAGCCATTCTTCACGAAGAATTCCTTCAATGTATCATACCACGCTTGAGGGGCTTGCTTGAGGCCATAGAGGGCCTTATTGAGTCTGAAGACTTTGTCGAGGATTCTTTGGATCTTCAAAACACAGGGGTTGAGCAACATATACTTCTTCCTCAAGCTTACCATTGAGGAATGCACTTTTCACATCCATTTGATATAAAGTGATATTGTGATGGTTAGCATAGGCGAGTAATATGTGAATAGACTCAAGTCTAGCCACAGTGCAAAAGTTTCATCGAAATCAATTCCTTCAACTGCGTGTAGCCTTGAGCTACTAGTCGTGCCTTATTCCTCACCACAAGACCATTTCATCTTGCTTGTTGCGATAGATCCACTTTGTGCCAATGATATTATGCTTGCGAGGATCAGGACGTTTGACCGGTTCCCAAACATTGTTGAGCTCGAGCTGATGTAATTCTTCTTGCATGGCCTGAATCCATTCGGCTCGAAATGCTTCATCTACCTTAGTGGGCTCTGTGATAGAGACAAAAGCATAGTGCCCACAAAGTTAGATAAATGTGAAGCTTTTGGCGTGTGAGAGGACTGGCGCTTTAATGTCATCGATGATCTTCTCCACTTGTACTTCTTTTTGCGAGGATGAGCTGGTTGTCGTCGAGGAATTTGATCATTTTCCTCGGCACCATTTTCTTGACATTATCTTGGTGCATCGGCAGCGTTTTTAGCGTCTGAGGAATGAATTCTTGAGCGATTTCTTGATGGGAATGACATCCTCGGTTGCCTTTAACTTTGATAGAATCCTCGGTGCTGGTTAATCTAACACAGAAGGTAGGTGCTCTCTTTGCGAGCCATTAGTTTCATCGAACCGCACATCTCTGATGTCAACAATCTTGTGTTGAGTGATGTTGAAGACTCTGTAGGTGTCTGAGTCCTTTCGTAACCAAGCATAAAACCCTCATGTGCTTTGATTGCAAATTTAGAGGTGTGGTGAGGATCTCTAATCCAGCATTTAGCACGAAGACTTTGAAATAACTTACATTGGGTTTCTTGTCGGTGAGGAGTTCATAGGCAGTCTTCTTGAAGAATTTGTGAAGATATACTCTGTTGATGATGTGTACGCGATGTCAATTGCTTCAATCCGAAGCGACTAGGCGTTTGTATTCATCAAGCATAGTCGAGCCATCTCAACAAGAGTTACATTCTTGCGCTCCACAGCGCCGTTTTCTTTGAGGAGTATAGGGGCAGATAACTCATGAGTAATACCAAGTTCATCAAGATAATCATCAAGACCGAATTCTTGAATTCAGTTCCATTGTCACTCTGATGTGCTTGATCTTCACACCAAAGTTAGTTGAAGCCCTCGAGGAAAATCGTTTGAAGATTTCCTGCACTTGATTTTGTAAGTAACAATGTGTACCCATGTGTAGCGAGTAATCATCAACAATAACAAAGCCATATAGTGATGCTTCATTAGCGACAATTTGAGTAATGATTGGGACCAAAGAGGTCCATGTGAAGCAATTCGAAGGGCGAGTAGTGGTCATGATAGTCTTATTTGGATGCTTGGCCTTGGTCATTTTCCAGCTTCACGGGCTCCGCATAAGTGATCCTTGAGAATTTGACATTTTCAATGCCAATGACATGCTTCTTCTTATGGCGTGTGCAAATTCCTCATACTGCGTGACCAAGTCGTCGATGCCATAGCCAGATATACGAAGCTTTTGCAAGTAGGCACACGGCTGGTTGTGGTCTGTAGAAGTCAACAATATCTGAGTCTCCTTTCCTAAAGCCTTGAAGACTTTGGAATTGTAAACTTCCATAATCACAACCTAGCGATACTTGCCAAAGATAACTACCATATCAAGATCACAAACATTGAGGTGACATGAGGTTATATCCTAAAGACTCAACAAGCATGACTTTTTCCATGTGCATGTCCTTAGAGATAGCAACCTTACCAAGTCCCAATACGACTTTTGCCTTTGTCGGCCAAAGATGATATGCTTGAGATGTGGCGGTGATAAGGAGCATCCATCAATAGATTCTTGTCACCAGTCATGTGATTTGTACATCCACTATCGAGAACCCACTCAGTGGCTTTGGGTTGATCATCCTGCAGATGAATTAGTACAACTTACGATCTCATATACTTCATCAGTGAAGAATATGATATCAAGTTCATCAGATGAATTTCATCAGTCAGTATTCAGATAAGCAGTATGAGGACGTGTGAAATGAAAGTTCATTTCATCATGATTAACTGCGTCCTTTCGAGCATTTTTGTGGGCCCCGACAAATTCTTGAGACGTTAAGAGCGCGTCTGGAGACTGACCTGCAGAAGAGATTAGTTCTTTTCTTCACCACCCACATCTAAAGGGTGGCAAAGAGTTCATCACTCTGCGAGCACCATATGAGAATGGTGGCATAGAAGCCAATCCATTTCGTTTCACATAAGAGGGTTAGGGTAAGCATATGAATAAGCGAGAGAAATTCTTGAGGACTTATGAACATATTGGTTTGAAGAATAATGCACATATTCATAGCCCTTAGCTCTACCTGCGAAGCAGAGTTGTTATACGATGATGATCATATGAGGACTTTGATCCTTTTGAGAATTTGATCCACGTGAGAATTTGGTTCGTATGAGGACTTGGATCCATATGAAGAATTTGGTCCATATGAAGAATTTGATTTGGGGTTCCTATTCTTCCTTGGTGGTGTCATGAGGACATTCACTTGAAGATTTTCAAGGCACTTCTTGGGAACCCAGATTTTCTTCATAGGGAACCGTTCTGCGATTAGTGCCAACATATCTAGCAAATGCTTCACCATTCGATTTTGAACAGTTTATAGTTTGAGTCAAATGACTCATCAACGAGAATGAGAAATTACATGTGAAGCCAGATAAGGTAGATGGATCAAGCTGGAGGTCCCTTTGCACAACCCATGAGGTTTTGGGATCTTGCTCGGGCTTCGATCGTTCCATCGACATTGAGTTTCCTCTCAAAGGCAATACCCTCTTTCCTAGGGTTCTGTTGAGGATCTGCTTTTAAGCACATCACAAAAGTCGATGCCCTTTGAGGCTTTTGTACATGCTGTCATGTACAATTCCTTCGATCTGCATCATCGGTGATACTAGCAATGTCCTCGGGTGAGGAATTAGTGATAGCGAGGCGGTGAAGAATTTATAACAGTTGAAGCATTTGAACATTGGTGAAGAATTAGCGATTCACGTTCAATGCACTTTAAGCATGGAGGAACAAATTCTTCTTGAGAAGCGCTGATTTGTTGAGCAAGTAATGAATCCGCTCCTTACGAAGATCCTCATAACGCCCTTAGTTTCTCAAGATCTTGCTTTCTTTGAAGAAATTCATAAGAAAGTTTCTCATGATCGAGATAAGAGAGTGTTATGATGACCTTGAAGGCTATCAAGCCTAGGCTGAAGTTCGAAGATTTTCGATCGAGGGCTTGAGTGCGATCCATTTCTTCACCTAACATATCATCACTCTTATCTAGCATGTTTGAACCTTTTCAAAAGCCCTTTGTTGTTTATAGCAATCTTAGCAAGTTTAGAGTAGCTGGGCTTGAGATCCTCATCGATTCATTTTCACTAGATTCGAGGAGGTGAAATTGAGTACCTTGGCACCTTTGCCATGAAGCAATAGGTGGGGCGTAGTCATCATTTTCCTCATCGGGCTTGTCGTGGTCGGTTTCTTGATGTTGAAGATGGACTTGCTAACATAAGCGATAGCAAGAGGCGGACTAGCCACACAGTTCAGATTCTTGACTCCTCCTCTTCCTCATTTTCCTCAGATTCAGCTTGAGTCCATTTCCTTGCCAATGAAGGTTTGAGGATTTTGATGATGAAGATTTTGATGATTTCTTCTTCTTCTTCCGTCATCGAGGCTGTAATCCTTGTGTTTCTTCTTCCTTAATTCCTTTTCCCTTGAGGACAATCTTGGATATAGTGACCAGGTTTCTTGCATTTGTGACAAAGTCTTCTCTTATAGTCACTAGATGAGGAATCATTGCTTCTTGAGGATTTTCCAGCGACCACGTCTTGAGAATTTCTGGAATTTCTTCACGGCGGTGCTAGCTCTGGCCAAATTCTTGAGGATCTCAAGGCTACTACGAGTCTTCACTCTCGATTCGGACACAGCCTTGGCCTTGAGGCGCGTGTTTTCCATAGCGAACCATAGAGATCTCTCTTTTGACAAGCTGGAACTTCGTGAGTATTTAGCCTTTCGAGGATATCAACGAGGATCAAGAGACTTGTAGTCAGCTCGTTCTTGTATCATCGATGCGGAGTATCAAATGAGGAATCAAGCGATCTTAGCAATTTCTTCACCACCTCATGATCGGTGATGTCGGTGGCACCAAGTGCTTGAAGCTCATTTGAGATGTCGGTGAAGCGATCGAAGGTTTGTTGAACATTTTAGTTGTCGAGTCTTTTGAAGCGGTTGAAGAGATTCGAAGAACATCAACTCGAGAGTCACGCTGAGTTGAGACACCTTCATTTACTTTGGACAGACTGTCCCGGATGAGTTAGGAAGGGAGAGGGTATTTATAGACACGGTGAAAAGCGGATCGCCGAAGATTTAGGACGAACATGCCTGACCGCTTCCTTCTCCGACATGTGTCACCCGTCTTGTGTAGTGGAGATCGTGTCGATCGTGGGTGAATAAATAATGCATCGTGGGATGCGGAGCAGTTTAATGGCAAAACGAAGGTTTGGATAAGATTCGTTTAAAAGTTCCGTTGCAATTTCTTCATTTATCAAGGACACGTGAAGATTTTGAGCGAGTTTCAAAGTAAACGCACATGAAGAATTTGTGAATAGATTGGGTTGAGTATAGCATAGAGGGAAGGGTCCGATCACATTCACTTAGCGGAAAAAGCGACTTGAAGAAATAGCCATAAGTGAATCTTTGTAGAGGACATAAACCCATATAAATATATAGCCAATGAAGAAAACAGCGGAAGCAGTGAAGATTTTGCAAAGTTGAAGAATTTGAAAAAGCGAAGAATTTCAAAACTGAAGAAAAACTCAAATTGAAGATTTTCAACTTTGGTGGTGGCGTGACCCACGTATAAGAATGATGATTTCAGACACGCGTACAATTGTCGTAGGGTTACGAGAATCAAATTCTTCATTAATTTCTTCACACTTAGAGTGTTATTCTTCATTGATTGAAGAAAGCGTTTCTTCATGTGTTGCACATCTAAGTCATCAATTTTGCATAAGTGTTAGGATGTGTGCCTTTTCAAAGAACGTTGAAGATTCTAATATATTTAGCTCACACGCAACTTGCTAAATCTCTTCTCATCCAAGGGCTTAGTGAAGATATCAGCTAGCTGTTCTTGAGTCTTCACGTGCTCAATGGAGATGTAAGCCCTTCAACACATGATCCGAAGAAAATGATGGCGAATTTGAATGTGCTTTGTCTTGAGTCTTGGCTGGGTTGTGAGCAATCTTGATGGCACTCTCATTGTCACAATAGAGGCACATTCTTCACGTTGATGCGTAGTCCTTGAGTTTGCTTCATCCATAGTAATTGAGCACAACCAGAGCCAGCAGCAATGTATTCAGCTTCCATGATGGACGGTGATCTGGATTCGTTTCTTGAGGACCAACGGACCAAAGATCGTCAGAAATGACAAGTACGGATGTTGACTTGCGGTCCACGATCACCAGCATAGTCGAGTTAGAATATCAATGAGATCAAAAGTAGAGCCCTTGGGTACCATAATCCTAGTGTTGGTGTGTGAGCTAGATATCGAAGAATATGCTTCCAGACCTTATGGTGTGATTCCTTGGTGTAGCTTGAAATCGGCACACATGCAAACCTAAGCATTATATCGCCTAGATGCACATAAGTACAATAAAGAACCAATCATGGGCGGTATACCTTGTGATCGAAGTCAATACCATTTTCATCGGTGCATAGATGGCCATTTGTGGGCATAGGAATTTTGACACCTTTGCAATCTTGCATGCGAATTTCTTGAGGACATCTTTGAGGTATTTCTCTGAGATATGAATATGCCATTGTGTTGTTGTGAATTTGAAGACCTAAAAAATTTCAACTCTCCATCATAGACATTTGATATTCTTCACTCATCATATAGCAAATTCATCACTATAACGTTGGTCGATACAGCCAAAGATAATATCATCAACATATATTTGGCACACAAATAGTTCACCATCATAAGATTTAGTAAAGAGAGTAGAATTGAGTGAACCGGTGTGAAGCCATTCTTCACGAAGAATTCCTTCAATGTATCATACCACGCGGGGCTTGCTTGAGACCATAGAGGGCCTTATTGAGTCTGAAGACTTTGTCGGGATTCTTTGGATCTTCAAAACACGGGGTTGAGCAACATATACTTCTTCCTCAAGCTTACCATTGAGAATGCACTTTTCACATCCATTTGATATAAAGTGATATTGTGATGGTTAGCATGGCGAGTAATATGTGAATAGACTCAAGTCTAGCCACAGTGCAAAAGTTTCATCGAAGTCAATTCCTTCAACTGCGTGTAGCCTTGAGCTACTAGTGTGCCTTATTCCTCACCACAAGACCATTTCATCTTGCTTGTTGCGATAGATCCACTTTGTGCCAATGATATTATGCTTGCGAGGATCGGACGTTTGACCAGTTCCCAAACATTGTTGAGCTCGAGCGATGTAATTCTTCTTGCATGGCTGAATCCATTCCGGCTCGAAATGCTTCATCTACCTTAGTGGGCTCTGTGATAGAGACAAAAGCATAGTGCCACAAAGTTAGATAAATGTGAAGCTTTTGGCGTGTGAGAGGACACGGCGCTTTAATGTCATCGATGATCTTCTCCACTTGACTTCTTTTTGCAGCGAGGATGAGCTGGTTGTCGTCGAGAATTTGATCATTTTCCTCGGCACCATTTTCTTGACATTATCTTGGTGCATCACAGCGTTTTGCGTCTGAGAATGAATTCTTGGATTTCTTGATGGAATGACATCCTCGGTTGCCTTTAACTGATAGAATCCTCGGTGCGGTTAAGTCTAACACGAGGTAGGTGCTCTCTTTGCGAGCCATTAGTTTCATCGAACGCACATCTCTGAGTGTCAACAATCTTGTGTTGAGTGATGTTGAAGACTACTGTAGGTGTCTGAGTCCTTTCGTAACCAAGCATAAAACCCTCATGTGCTTTCGGTGCAAATTTAGAGGTGTGGTGAGGATCTCTAATCCAGCATTTAGCACGAAGACTTTGAAATAACACATTGGGTTTCTTGTCGTTGAGGAGTTCATAGGCGATCTTCTTGAAGAATTTGTGAAGATATACTCTGTTGATGATGTAGCGATGTCAATTGCTTCAATCGAAGCGACTAGGCGTTTTGTATTCATCAAGCATAGTCGAGCCATCTCAACAAGTTACATTCTTGCGCTCCACGCGCGTTTCTTTGAGGAGTATAGGGCGATAACTCATGAGTAATACCAAGTTCATCAAGATAATCATCAAGACGAATTCTTGAATTCAGTTCCATTGTCACTCTGATGTGCTTGATCTTCACACCAAAGTTAGTTGAAGCCCTCGAGGAAAATCGTTTGAAGATTTCCTGCACTTGATTTTGTAGTAACAATGTGTACCCATGTGTAGCGAGTAATCATCAACAATAACAAAGCCATATAGTGATGCTTCATTACGGCAATGAGTAATGATTGGGACCAAAGAGGTCCATGTGAAGCAATTCGAAGGGACGAGTAGTGGTCATGATAGTCTTATTTGGATGCTTGGCCTTGGTCATTTTCCAGCTTCACGGGCTCGCATAAGTGATCCTTGAGAATTTGACATTTCAATGCCAATGACATGCTTCTTCTTCATGGCGTGTGCAAATTCCTCATGCTGCGTGACCAAGTCGTCGATGCCATAGCCAGCCTTACGAAGCTTTTGCAAGTAGGCACACGGCTGGTTGTGGTCCTGTAGAAGTCAACAATATACAAGTCTCCTTTCCTAAAGCCTTGAAGACTTTGGAATTGTCATTCCATAATCACAACACAGCGATCATTATGTTCAAGTTGTTAAACAGCAAGTTAAGATGCACCACGATGATCTACACGAAATTCTAGTCAAGTTACATATAAAGTTCATTTAATTCGGAGCTACGGCCTAGAAGATATGAGCAAAACAAGATAAGCATGGCATTGATGCAAAATGCACTCAAACATCAAACAAACACCTCAAAACAAGGATGCAACATGATAATATGAAACTACATGCAAAATCAAGCAAGTTTCATATAGAGCACACTCAAAACGGAGCAACGATGCAACACATACACCCTATACAAGACATAACACCAATCTGTCCAAAACAGCAAGTAGGCATATTGCAAGCTTCAAAACAACATGCTACAGGACCTCAACATGAAAACAAAAGGCATGGGCATGATGTACAGGTAAAGCATTACAAAACATGATCACTGAGCTATCTCCAGAAACAAATAGAACATGCTCAAAAACACATGGCAAGATTGCAAATAATAATAGCCTTCGGACTTTGGCGGAAATAACATCAAAGTTGCAATGTTTAGAGCTATCAAACAACATGTTACAGGAACTTATCATGGCAAACAAAGGCATGGCATGAATCTACTCAAAGCATAGAACAAAAGTCCCTTACTGACCATAAGCCAAAAAGGATCAGAAAATATGATGGCACGCATGTAAACATGGCAAGTTATATTACAGATTCATACATGGCAGGAACAACGATAAGTAGGCATGTTGGTGAGCTTGAACCACTCACCACAGAGCAATAAATGGCATGGCAAGGCAACTAACAGTAATAAGACATGTTTATGAAGCTAAGCATGGCAAGAACAACATCATAGCATGCAAGGATCAACTACAACAACCTTGGCAAAATTGAATAACATGTAAACAATCTGCCAGGAAACATTTTATAGCAAAAGTAGAGCTCGATTGACTCAAGCTATGGCACTCCATAATTGCAAACAAGGGCATGGATGGATAGAGCATGACATGTATAACAAAACATCCTTACTGAAGTATCTCAAAATATGCATGGATCTCTCGGTAGCATCAAGTTAACATGGCATAAAAATATCAGCAGAACAGGGCTGAAATCAGCAACATTATGATGCCTAGTTTGCATGCTTGTGCTAGTCACCACAGAGATCACAAAATACATAGCAAACACCAATGTAAATATGGCATGGCATATTACAAAACACATGTAGGACTCAAGATCATAGGATGCACACATCAATCATGGCAAAAATGACAAAAGTGCAAGTCCTGTTAAGAAGCGAAACTAACATCACATAGCACTCTTCTAACAGCATTTCGGCATCAAGATGAGCTCAAATGAAAATGATGCAATGAGATGAAATGATCTACTCTTGAGTCGAACAATTTGACATATTACACGCACGAAAGCGGACCTACGGATGCAGAGTTATGGCATGATGAAAATGCAACAAAATGCAACAATTTCGGGACTTAGTGGAATTTTGGGAGGGAAAGTCAACCTCATGGCACGCGAACCGAGGATGGCGAACTCACGAAACACGCCGGAGAGGAGGGGATGGGGCGCAGGGCGGATCCGGTCTGGGAGGCCGGGCGGCTTGTGTGGCAGCGGCGGGTGTGAGGAGGAAGAAGCGCTTGAGGCGCTTCGCCGGCTGAGGCGGAAGCGGGCGGCCGGCCCGGGCGGGTGCTGGCCAGCGGAGCCAGCTGGGGCGTGGCCTGATCGGGCTTGGCGACTTCAGGCGGAGGGGCGAGGGGCGACGGGAGCTTCAGGCGGGCGCGGGATCCGGGCCGGCGGGCCATGATGGCTTCCCGGCCGCCGGGTGGAGGGAACGGCGGCGGGGGCGCCACTTGGCGGCGGAGTGGCTGAGGCGGCACGGAGGCGACGTGTCGCCCTGGATTGGCGGGCGACGTGGAGGCGGCGACGGACGCGTCCGGCGGCGGGGTGGACACGTCCGGTGGCGCGAGGTAGGAGGAGCTAGGGTTCATCTGCGAATTGATCCGAAATTTCGGGAGGAGGGGTGTTTAAATAGGTAGAGGGAGCTAGGAGAGTCCAAATGAGGCGTGGTTTTCGGCCACGCGATCGTGATCGAACGACCAAGAGCATGGAGGGGAGTTTGGTGGGTTTTGAGCCACTTTGGAGGGGGTGTTGGGCTGCAACAAAAGAGGGCTCTGCGGTTACCCGGTTAACCGTTGGAGTACCAAACGACCTACAAATGATCCGAAACTTGACAGGCGGTCTACCCGTGCTATACCAAGGCCGCTTGACAAACCTCGGTCCATTCCGAGACCGTTTAACACCCGCACGAAAAAAGAGATAAAAGGGGCGCCGGAGACATAGGAGTGCCGGATGGCAAAACGGACAACGGGGAAAATGCTCGGATGCATGAGACGAACACGTATGCAAAATGAAATGCACATGATGACATGATATGAAATGCAGATGATGACATGGCAAAGTGCAACACGCAAGCAAATGACATGGCAACGACGGCGAATAAGCTGGCGGACACTGGCGATCGAATCCGGGCGTTATAGGAACCTCACGGTGGCCATCTTCATCATCCCGGCGCTCTCCATGACGAGGAGGGAGTAGTTCACCCTCGGGGCTGAGGGTATGTACCAGTAGCTATGTGTTTGATCTCTCTCTCTCTTGTGTTTTTGATTTGGCACGATCTTGATGTGTCGCGAGCTTTTCTATTATAGTTGGATCTTATGATGTTTCTCCCCCTCTACTCTCTCGTAATGGATTGAGTTTTCCCTTTGAAGTTATCTTATCGGTTTGAGTCTTTAATGATTTGAGAACACTTGATGTATGTCTTGCGTGGGATAACCGTGGTGACAATGGGTTATTCTATTGATTCACTTGATGTATGTTTTGGTGATCAACTTCATGGTTCCGCCCATGAACCTATGCATAGGGTCGGCACGTTTGCGTCTTGACTCTCCGGTAGAAACTTTGGGGCACTCTTTGAAGTATTTTGTGTTGGTTTGAATAGATGAATCTGAGATTGTGTGATGCATATCGTATAATCATACCCACGGATACTTGAGGTGACATTGGAGTATCTAGGTGACATTAGGGTTTTGGTTGATATGTGTCTTAAGGTGTTATTCTAGTACGAACTCTTGAATAGATCGATCCGAAAGAATAACTTTGAGGTGGTTTCGTACCCTACAATAATCTCTTCGTTTGTTCTGCGCTATTAGTGACTTTGGAGTGACTCTTTGTTGCATGTTGAGGGATAGTTATATGATCCAATTATGTTATTATTGTTAAGAGAACTTGCACTAGTGAAAGTATGAACCCTAGGCCTTGTTTCCTAGCATTGCAATACCGTTACGCTCACTTTTATCGCTTGTTACCTTGCTGTTTTTATAATTTCAGATTACAAAAACCTATATCTACCATCCATATTGCACGTGTATCACCATCTCTTCGCGAACTATCGCACTGCATAATTTACCATTGTATTGGGTGTGTTGGGGACACAAGAGACTCTTTGTTATTTGGTTGCAGGGTTGTTTGAGAGAGACCATCTTCATCCCACGCCTCCTGATTGATAAACCTTAGGTCATCCACTTGAGGGAAATTTGCTCTGTCCTACAAACCTCTCGCACTTGGAGGCCCAACAACGTCTACAAGAAGAAGGTTGCGTAGTAGACATCACTGCGACGTGTTGATCTTCCAAGGCCGGGCATGACCCAGGAAAGTGTGTCCGGCCAAATGGGATTGAGCATGTTGGGTAATGTGGTGCACCCATGCAGGGAAGTTTATCTATTCGACTAGCCGTGATCTTCGGTAACAGGACGGCCCGGAGTTGGACCTTGACCTTATGACAACTAGAACCGAATACTTAATAAAACACACCCTTTCAAATGCCAAATACAACCCGGTGATCACTCTCTCACAGGGCGACGAGGAGGGGATTGCCGGGTAGGATTATGCTATACGATGCTACTTGGTGAACTTACCATCTACTCTCTTCTACATGCTTCAAGATGGAGGCTGCCAGAAGCGTAGTCTTCGACAGGACTAGCTATCCTCCTTTTATTCTGGCATTCTGCAGTTTAGTCCACCGATATTGCCCCTTTACACAGATACCCATGCATATGTAGTGTAGATCCTTGCTTGCGAGTACTTTGGATGAGTACTCACGGTTGCTTTTCTCCCTCTTTTCCCCTTTCTATACCTGGTTGTCGCAACCAGATGCTGGAGTCCAGGAGCCAGAGGATCCCGAGGATGATTCTACGTGGAGTTCGACTTCCAGGAGTAGTTTAGGAGGTTGCCGGGCAGGAGGCCTGCGCCTCTTTCGATCTGTATCCCAGTTTGTGCTAGCCTTCTTAAGGCAAACTTGTTTAACTTATGTCTGTACTCAGATATTGTTGCTTCCGTGACTGCCTATGATCGAGCACTTGTATTTGAGCCCTCGAGGCCCTGGCTTGTATTATGATGCTTGTATGACTTATTTTATTTTTAGAGTTGTGTTGTGATATCTTCCCGTGAGTCCCTGATCTTGATCATACACGTTTGCGTGTATGATTAGTGTACTATTAAATTGGGGGCATCACAAGTTGGTATCAGAGCCGACTGCCTGTAGGAATTCCCCTTCCAACTCCTTGGCCGAAGTTGAGTCTAGTCACTGAATTTTTTTACTAACATGGTTGTGTGGCTTGCGGACCCACGTCGCCATTGGGTGGTATTAGGATCTTTTATTTCTCATATATACTCTGGGAATCCGATCTCTTTTCTATTCGGGTTAAAATGATTTACTCTAAATCTAGGTTCTCGTAATTACTTTCTCCCGGAGAGTCTGTCACTCCAGATGATTGCACGGCGCACCATAGGGTTCCGAAGGTACTCTCCGATGTTCTTCTGAGAACTTATGCTCATCGGGTTTGCAATTCCCTGCCACCGATACCTCCCTATGGATAGATACTTCCACTTGCCATCTATACCTTCATTCCCAACTACTCTTGTTAGTACAAGATACCCTGAACTACTTCCCGCTATTCCGAGGATCCTTTGTGCCTACTGCCTTGCAGTTCCTTGTCACCCGAATACACCTAAAAATTAATCCTCACACATAACGAGGGTTTGTTTCTCCCCATTTGTTCATGTGTTTCACAGAAGTCTTCGAAATACCATTCGATCTTCCGAAAATCCAGAGCAACCTATTGCTCTTGAAATTCTTGCTTGCTTGCATTATGGTTAATCCCATCAGTCTCGTAATCTTATTGGCATCCCTTGTCTTTATCATTTTAAGTCCGTTGATTCAATATCTTGAGGATGCTCGCATTCCTCAGTCGAATCCTATAATTCATCCTTCCGGCTCAGACGTCATTTTGAACAGGAGCTGGATCTCGACCAATCAAATTGTCGTCGATTTTACCCCTAAGCTTGCTCAACTTATCCATCCTTAATCAGAGCGTTTGCTTTTGATCCTTTGATTTGGAAATCATAATTCCTTTACATGCGAGCTTTGAATTAGTCAGTTGTTTCTATAATCTGATCCCTTGCATTCTTTCTTCTTCTGGTTGAGTACCCTTACTCACATTTGATCCTTTGCGGTCCGCTAGATCCTTTGGTAGATCGTTATCCGACCATTCTTGCATATTCTCAAAACCAGGAGTTCTTTCCTTGATACATAATGCCATTGGTAAATCCTATTCTCCGATTTGGCCAACCATGCTCTGCTTTCGGGCTGGTGATAATTACTCTCGAAGCTTGTGGTATATGTTTCTAAGATGCCCCGATGGGTTGAACCTATGCCTTCCTTAATCTATGTGAACTCGAAAGTTTTTCAAGGTTCATACTCCTCTGGAAATTCACCAGGTAGGTCTTCGCACTCAAATCATTTTTAATAGAGCAGCGAATGAAAGGTTATGCATTGAAGAAGTGGGAGTCGACATTGAACCTTGTATTCATACCCATGGACACGATGTTGACTTTATCATTGAAGCTCTCGTAAAATTATTCCCTTGGTATAAGTTCATCTTATATCTGGGATCTGGCCTTCTGCAATCATGGTTCTGACCATGTTCTCCTTTAAATACCATTTATTGTGCAAGTTTAAGCACTTGTCTTTTGCAGAGTAATACCCCAGTCCAACCTCTACTTTGGTCTGTCGTCGAGTATTACCCCTAGTATCTCAAGATTATCATGGAACTACTAAAATTCTTATGAGTTCTTCATCTAGTATTGCTTCTCACCGATTTCAAATTTCCCCCGGGTTCTGAGTTATTAGTCACTCGAGGACACCGATAAGTGAATCAATTCCGAACTCTGATTCAATAACTCTTAAGTAATTTTCGTTGCTTACGAGTTTAATAATCCTTCAAGTCATTCCTAGCCTGATCGGCTATATCCTTATCATGCAACTTTTTAACTGTGCTACCTAGTCCTTCTTCCCGGAGCACAAATTTCGACGGTGAGCTAATCTTACGTCGATCTTCCTCGTCATATAATTTCTCTTTCAACAACAAAATTGTTTCGAGTTTGTGTCGTACCCATGGTTCCAATAACCTTTCGCTTCATCATTCCTTTTAACTTGATGTTATCGCCGATCAATTACATCTTCATGAAATCTCTCAACAAATGTGTCGTGATCATCATCAGCATTCTGAGATCTTCCAGGATATCAATTGAATTCATGATGAGAAAATACCATCCTTGCCCTCGATGATTAGTGTTGTCATCGACCACTTTATTGCCTTCCCTCCAACACAAACTTGTTCGTGTTCTGTGTTATACCTTGAGTTCCTTGCTATCCAGCATTTGTTCTTCTTTACCTTGGAGTATTACCATCGTTTATGTCAAGAATGTCGTGAGGGTTACTCCACCTCTTAAGAATTCTTGGTATAGTGATACTTCTCACCGTCACCATTCTTTCGTGGTCCCCGTGTTGTTTCTAACCGGAATACCGGCAATTGAACTATGATGTGTGAATTCAAAACTTTTAGCAACCCGATTGCTTTGAAGTGAATGGTCGATTGATTCATTTTAATTCTTTTGTTCATTAAGTCACCGCTCTAACATTTATCGTGCAACCCATCCCATATTTCAGGTGCACCGTCAACCAATGTTTAATTGTGGATGTTTTCCTTGAACATACATCATTATACTATACCATTTGATCCGACAAATGTTATCTCCTTGTTCACATAATTGTGGAAATACATCTTGTTGGAATTCTTGGTGAATTGTCGCTGAGTCCATTAGACAACTCCTCACCCTCTCCTTGGTTTAATGATGAACTCTTGTTTCGGAACTCACTTTCATAGTTCATTTCCCCGAGAATCTTACAATGTCATCTCGACAATTTGTGTCGCACCTTTTTCTTCTCAGGCATCCCGACTCTAAGGTATCCTGACACCAATGATCTGAATCTCGATCAGATATGATGGTTCGAACATATTTCTATGAGATATAACATTGGTCTTTATATCTCCCAATAAGGTGATGTCATGCTTAGCACACCTGGCCGGAGGACCTATTGTAATAGTTTCCTTTTTAGCAAGGTTAGCCATTCTTCCATGAGGAAATTGTAAGACTTATTTTGTAAGTTGTTCCTGATGGATCCTTGTGTATCCAAAGTCTAACCTTTGCTTGAAGACCATGTCAATGCTATCTCGAAGCATGTCGGTGGTACTCCGATTCTCAATAGGAACATTTGAAGTTCAATGCTGAGTTTTCTTTATCAATTATCTAAACACCGTTGTATGGGTAATATCATGAAATTTCTCTCCCCTTACCTAAAGGGTTTTCTACGTTATATCCTATCATGGATATCATGCTCTGCTTGTCCTTAGGAAGGATATAATCCTGAAATATGTGTTTCAACAAATTTTCCTTTCCATTGTTTTGTTTGACCGTTCTTGTAATCTACTTAACTGAGCAGTGGTAATTCCCTGCTTAGGTAAGCACCTCGTAGTACTATCCTGTCAGTAAGACCCTGTTACTATTGTTGATGACATCCCGGTAGCTAGGGATGAAAACAGCGCGGAAACGGACGGAACCGGGTGCTATCATATTTGTTTTCATATTTTTTTGCAGAAGCGGAAACGAATACAGAAATCCCGGAAACGAATACGGAAACAGATAGTACCGAAAACAGACACGGAGCGAATACAAAGCGGACACGGAAACAAAACTGTGTGTTGACTGGAACTTAAAACCCCCTTGAATCATAGAGAAATACAGAAAAAAAGCAAACAAATTTATGGAATTTTTCACATGGCTACAAAATAATATAGTTGTGTTAGCAACAGGGTAGTATTGTAGTAACACATGACAATTCCGTATAGGGTCTAGTTGAGTGTGTGGTAGTAAAAGTTGGTCCTCAAATGATCTATTCTTCTCATTCTACTCATTGTGTCATTGTGTGTTGTTTGATAGATGGGCCACAAAGTAGCCATGGGCCTATAGTAGAAATGGAAATTCCATATTCACGGAAACTGAAAGTTCCATTTCCACGTATGTTCCACCGGAAAACACCATTCCGTTTTTTGTTTCCATTTCCGCATAAAAAATTTCATTTCCATTTCCGTTTTGCAAATTTCCGTTTCCGTTTTCATATTTCCTCTCCGTCTCCGTTTTGCCTCCGGAAAAGCGGAAACTTTCCACTCCATTTTCATCCCTACCGGTAGCCACCTATGGACGAGAACTTTGCCTATTGGTCCGCCTCGTCTTAACAAGCAGGAAAATGGTTCTCTCCGTCCCTTGCCCTTGGTACCAACTTTGTTACCAACATAACTGATAGGCTACCCTCTGACATGTCTTCCTATCATGACCATGAAAGATGTCAACGCCCTTCCTACTTTTAACCACATGGTGGGCCCATAACCCACAGTTTCACAGGATCGAAACCTGACTCTCCTGTACACCCTGTTTCCAAAGTAAATCCTCGCGCTTGGCTTCGTATGCAATTCACGAGGCACATTACTAGTGATCTATTCTTGTATCAGACGCAATACTTTTCACGTTGCCCCGAAACCCTTTCACCTTCTAACTAGGCAACGAACGATTGCCTGGCTGCTTGAAACTTCGTATGGTACCTTCTTACTTTGCTCTCGATATCTTCTTAAGTTTCAATTCGAGAGTTACTTTCCGCCACCTTCCCCGATGTTGTCTACCAGATAGTCAGCCTTGTAGAGGTCCGTTCTTCTGGGATACCCCCCCTATTCTTTCGTAAGTACGATGGAGTTCCTGAAGAAGGGTCCCGACTTCACCATGATGACCTGAAGCAGAGAAATGAAGACATCACATAATGGATTAACCTCTTCGAGAAGAGTAACCAAGACCGAGAAGACCCGTTAGAATTTCATAACCAAATCCCTTTCCCCTTACTCCAACTCTTAAAATCTCGGGACGAGATTTCTTGTAATGGAGGAGAATTGTGACGCCCGGATAATTAAGCTACAGTAATTCCCTGTTGATGGTGCCACGTCACTGCGATTACTGTTGATAAACTCGCGTCGGTTCAAAACCCAGTTCAAATTTCAAATTAAAAATAAATTCAATCGGTAAAAGTTTTCAAATATTAAAAACTAAAATGTTCGGGTTGTGCCGAATAATGCATAACAAATTATGGTGGTGAAATCACACTTTATATAGTAGTTAAATGCACTATAATAAATAAAACAGTGGTAAAATTATTATTTACATGCTCTTAAATTAATAGGCAAATACAAACTACTTTAATTAATGTGCCATGATTATTGTGGCAGTAGTAAATTTAAATATACAAATTTAGGTACTAGTGGTAAGAGTTTTTGTAAAATTAAATCTAAAAGAAAAACACAAAAAAAAATATGAAAAGGAACAAAACCTACTGCCCAACTGGACTCTATTCCATAGGAGCCAACCCAACCCAACTAGCGACGCCCTCCTCCACTTGTCAAACACGACCGAGCGCTGGACGCCGTCCCAGCCAAGCCAGCTCGTCGCCCGCGTTGCTACAAACATGGCGGGGTGGATAAGAACGCCAGTGACGACGCATTAGATACTGCTGAGATCTTTTTCCCCTCCCCACTAGCTGTTGCATCTTCTCCCTCCATGGACACTGCTGCCGTCGTAGCCGCCATGCCGCACGCATAGTCACAGAGCACCCCGCACCAGGCTACCTCGTCCGCCGGCTCCGCCGTTGACTGCTTCATCATTCACTTCAATCTGTTGGAGCCGGGAGCCCCTGCATCAAGCCCTGCGACGTCGTCCTCTTCCTCGGCCCCAACGAACTTCGTCATCGATTCCGGCAACGTCGAGCCCTCCCCGAGCCCACCTTGCTCATCTACAGGCTCATTGTGAGCCCTCTTCCTTTCCCCTTGCTCCCCCCTCGGATTCATGCCGTATCACCGCGTTCGCGAGCATCGAACTCCGCCGTCCGCCATAAATTTTTCCTTACCAAATTCCACCTACCAAAGGCACTTCACTCCCAGGCAACGGCGCCAGAAAAGAGTCTTGATGACCCACAAGTATAGGGGATCTATCGTAGTCCTTTCGATAAGTAAGAGTGTCGAACCCAACGAGGAGCGAAGGAAATGATAAGCGGTTTTCAGCAAGGTATTCTCTCGCAAGCTTTGAAATAATAGGTAATGAGATAGTTTTGTGACAGGATAATTGGTAACGAGCAACAAGTAACAAAAGTAAATAAAGTGCAGCAAGGTGGCCCAATCCTTTTTGTAGCAAAGGACAAGCCTGGACAAACTCTTATACAAAGAAAAGCGCTCCCGAGGACACATGGGAATTATCGTCAAGCTAGTTTTCATCACGTTCATATGATTCACGTTCAGTACTTTGATAATTTGATATGTGGGTGGACCGGTGCTTGGGTGTTGTTCTTACTTGAACAAGCATCCCACTTATGATTAACCTCTATTGCAAGCATCCGCAACTACAAGAAAAGTATTAAGGTAAACCTAACCATAGCATGAAACATATGGATCCAAATCAGCCCCTTACGAAGCAACGCATAAACTAGGGTTTAAGCTTATGTCACTCTAACAACCCATCATGTACTTATTACTTCCCAATGCTTTCCTCTAGGCCCAAATAATGATGAAGTGTTATGTAGTCGACGTTCACATAACACCACTAGAGGAGAGACAACATACATCTCATCAAAATATAGAACGAATACCAAATTCACATGACTACTAATTGCAAGACTTCTCCCATGTCCTCAGGAACAAACGTAACTACTCACAAAGCATATTCATGTTCATAATCAGAGGAGTATTAATATGCATATAGGATCTGAACATATGATCTTCCACCAAATAAACCAACTAGCATCAACTACAAGGAGTAATCAACACTACTAGCAACCTACAGGTACCAATCCCAGACTTAGAGACAAGAATTGGATACAATAGATGAACTAGGGTTTGAGAGGAGATGGTGCTGGTGAATATGTTGATGGAGATTGCCCTCTCCTGATGAGAGGAGCGTTGGTGATGACGATGGCGATGATTTCCCCCCGAGGGAAGTGTCCCTAGCAGAACAGCTCTGCCAAGCCCTAGATTGGTTCGCCAAGGTTCCGCCTCGTGGCGTGAGTCTCGCCCCAAAGCTTGCTTATGATTTTTCTTGGACGAAAGAGTTCATATAGCGAAGATGGGCACGGAGGGCCAACAAGGGCCCACGAGGCGGGGGCGCGCCCGGGGGTAGGCGCGCCCCACCCTCGTGGACAGTGGAGGCCCCGACGTATTTCTTCCGCTCATTATTTTTATTATTTCCAAAAATAACTTTCGTGGAGTTTCAGGACTTTTGGAGTTGTGCAGAATAGGTCTCTAATATTTGCCCATTTTCCAGCCCGGAATTCCAGCTGCCGGCATTCTCCCTCCTTATGTAAACCTTGTAAAATAAGAGAGAATAGACATAAGTATTGTGACATAATGTGTAATAACAGCCCATAATGCAATAAATATCAATATAAAAGCATGATGCAAAATGGACGTATCAACTCCCCCAAGCTTAGACCTCGCTTGTCCTCAAGCAAAAGCCGATAATGATAAATATGTCCACATGTTTAGAGGTCGAGGTGTCGATAAAATAAAATACGGACATGAGGGCATCATGATTATTCTCATAACAGCAACATAAATGGATATTTTCATATGATTTCTTATGCTCAAGTAATAATCTATTCATAATGCAAAGTATGAATCAGAAACTTTATTGAGAACTAACAAACTATAATCTCAGTCATTGGAGCAATTGCAATTTATCATAACATCAGAAAGAGTCTTTGTCAGAGCTTTCTAGCAAGCCCACATACTCAACTATCATTTAGTCTTTCATAATTGATAACACTCACGCAATACTTGTGGTTACGAAGTTTTAATCGGACACAGAGAAAGATAGGGGCTTATAGTTTCGCCTCCCAACCTTTTACCTCAAGGGTAATGTCAACAATAATAATTCATGCTAACCCACATCCAATTTTATATATATATATATATATATATATATATATATATATATATATATATATATATATATATATATATATATATATCAGATCTTTCCAACATCCTATGCTTGCCAAAGGATAAAATGTAAAAAGGAAAGGTGAAGATCACCGTGACTCTTGCATAAGGTAGAAGATAATAATAAAAGATAGGCCCTTCGCAGAGGGAAGAAGAGGTTGCCATGTGCTTTCAGGGTTGGATGCACAAAATCTTAATACGAAAGAACGTCACTTTATATTGCCACTTGTGATATGAACCTTTTTTATGCGGTCCGTCGCTTTTATTTCTTCCACATCACAAGATCGTATAAAGCTTATTTCCTCCACACCAATCAATCATACTTATTCAGAGAGCAATTTTTATTGCTTGCACCGATGACAACTTACTTGAAGGATCTTACTCAATCCATAGGTAGGTATGGTGGACTCTCATGGCAAAACTGGTTTAAGGGTTTTTGGAAGCACAAGTAGTATCTCTACTTAGTGCAAATAATTTGGCTAGCATGAGGGGGAAAGGCAAGCTCAACATGTTGGATGATCCATGACAATATACTTTATCTCAGATATAAGAAAACATAACCCATTACATTGTCTTCCTTGTCCAACATCAACTCTTTAGCATTTCATATTTTAATGAGTGCTCGCAATCATAAAAGATGTCCAAGATAGTATATTTATATGTGAAACCTCTCTTTCTTTATTACTTCCTATTAATTGCAACGATGACCAAAGCTATGTCTGTCAACTCTCAACAACTTTTAATCATCATACTCTTTCTATGTGAAGTCATTACTCTCCATAAGATCAATATGATCTCTTTGTTTCTTTTTATTCTTTTCTCTTTTCTTTTATTCACTCAAGATCATAGCAAGATAATCAAGCCCTTGACTCAACACTAATCTTTATTATATATAGCTGACGGACTCGATTACATATAAAGATCATAAAGCAAAACTCAAAACTAGATCATACCAAAACTTTATTCTACTAGATCAAGATACTACTAATAGGATCGAACTAAGAAAAATGGTAAAGAAAGGAGATGTGGTTGTGATATGTATACCGGGGCACCTCCCCCAAGCTTGGCAGTTGCCAAGGGGAGTGCCCATACCCATGTGATTATGTCTCCTTTGTTGAAGAAGAACATGATGGTTTAGTTGATGGCGTAGTCTTCTTCCTTAATTTGTGCTTGAGGACAGAATTTTGATCCCTCAAGTCATCAATCTCCTACTCCAGGCTTAATATCTTTTTGCATAATTCCTGCTTGTTTTCCCGCAAGAGACGAAAAGGGATAAACTCGATCTTAAATTTCTTTGCTCTATCAGGGAGGCTTGACTTTTTGAACTCCACATGCATGTCCCCAGGTTGAGGTAATGGGACTTCATCTTCATCTGAGCTTGTCTCTGATGACCCACAAGTATAGGGGATCTATCGTAGTCCTTTTGATAAGTAAGAGTGTCGAACCCAACGAGGAGCAGAAGGAAATGATAAGCGGTTTTCAGCAAGGTATTCTCTGCAAGTACTGAAATAAGTGGTAACAGATAGTTTTGTGATAAGATAATTGGTAACGAGCAACAAGTAACAAAAGTAAATAAAGTGCAGCAAGGTGGCCCAATCCTTTTTGTAGCAAAGGACAAGCCTGGACAGACTCTTATATAGAGAAAAGCGCTCCCGAGGACACATGGGAATATCGTCAAGCTAGTTTTCATCACGTTCATATGATTCACGTTCGGTACTTTGATAATTTGATATGTGGGTGGAACGGTTCTTGGGTGCTGTTCTTACTTGAGCAAGCATCCCACTTATGATTAACCACTATTGCAAGCATCTGCAACTACAACAAAAGTATTAAGGTAAACCTAACCATAGCATGAAACATGTGGATCCAAATCAGCCCCTTACGAAGTAACGCATAAACTAGGGTTTAAGCTTCTGTCACTCTAGCAACCCATCATCTACTTATTACTTCCCAATGCCTTCCTCTAGGCCCAAATAATGGTGAAGTGTTATGGAGTCGACGTTCACATAACACCACTAGAGGCTAGACAACATACATCTCATCAAAATATCGAAGCGAATACCAAATTCACATGACTACTAATAGCAAGACTTCTCCCATGTCCTCGGGAACAAACGTAACTACTCACAAAGCATATTCATGTTCATAATCAAAGGGGTATTAATATGCATAAAGGATCTGAACATATGATATTCCACCAAATAAACCAACTAGCATCAACTACAAGGAGTAATCAACACTACTAGCAACCTACTAGTACCAATCCCAGACTTGGAGACAAGAATTGGATACAAGAGATGAACTAGGGTTTTGAGAGGAGATGGTGCTGGTGAAGATGTTGATGGAGATTGCCCTCTCCTGATGAGAGAAGCATTGGTGATGACGATGGCGATGATTTCCCCCTCCCAGAGGGAAGTGTCCCCGACAGAACAGTTCTGCCGGAGCCCTAGATTGGTTCCACCAAGGTTCCGCCTCGTGGCAGCGAAGTCGGGGCCTGTCGTGGAATTCTCACGACAGATGTCCTTAGTGTCAGGACTTAGTCGCGAGGCCAATGCATCTATGCGGTAGCTTGAGAGGGGTTGATCGGGACGAGAGACACAACACACAAGACAAGGATTTGGACAGCTTCGGGCCCCGGGAAACATCATCCGGCAATAGCCCTACATGATGTTTGTGGCTAGATCTCATTATGCTCATCATGGAGACGCCGCATAAGCCGGCTCCCCTTTAGTCGTGTCTAGCCTTAGAGATTGTTTGTTGCCCCTTTTTGGGGAGCCCTGCCCCTCCTTATATATGTTTGGAGAGGCGGCTTACATGTAGAGTCCTAGTAAGATTAGAACTAACTTATTCTCTATTACAAGTCAGATACAAGTACGGGTCTTTCCTCCTCGTAAAGGAAATATTCCTCATGCGTTCCATCTTAACCCGGCCCACCATAACATGAACCGGCCTACTGGGCCTTGGGCCCTTGTTGTCCGCCTGACCCGCCGTCGGGGCCATCATTGAATCACCAGGCTCGTGAGTCGTCACGCCAGTGAACCGCCAGACATATGAGTCGCCAATCTTCTGGCGGGTTGCTAATGAAACGCCAAGTCAGGCCGGGTCATATACCTGGCCGGGTCATACCATGGGGTATATCCCCGATAGGGCCCACGAGGCAGGGGGCGCGACCTGGGGGGTAGGGCACGCCCCCCACCCTCGCGGCCAGGTGGGTCCCCCTCTAGTGTACTTCTTCCGCTCAATATTTATTATTATTTCCAAAAATGACTTTCGTGGAGTTTCAGGACTTTTGGAGTTGTGCAGAATAGGTCTCTAATATTTGCTCCTTTTCCACCCGAATTCCAATGCAAGCATTCTCCTCCTTATGTAAACCTTGTAAAATAAGAGAGAATAGGCATAAGTATTGTGATATAACGTGTAATAACAGCCCATAATGCAATAAATATCGATATAAAAGCATGATGCAAAATGGACATATCAGTCTCCTCCTTTCTCTTGGGCTCATAGTCCTCTTCTTCTTCCGTAGTGCAACCACAATGCTCCACATCCCCATAGACCTTAGGATCTACAAGGTAATCAGCCAGATAGCTTTGTCCTTCTGAATCCTGGGACGACATGTTGCTCTAATCTGCAGCAGGACAACTCGAAACAAAGACAGGAGATATTTACATGATACATGATTCAAAACCTGCGGGAGATTATATAATGAATTTTTACCGACCAAAATATGTATCATGCAAGAAAACGGAGTCCGGAGAGCACACGAGGTGCCCACGAGGCAGGGGGCGCGCCTAGTAGGGTAGGGCGCGCCCTCCACCCTCGTGGAGGCCTCGTGTCCTTCCCGTACTGCTTCTTATTTTTCTATTTTTCTAAATATTCCAAAACGGAGCAAAATTGCCTTTAGAACTGTTTTGGAGTCGGTTTACTTACCGTACCACATACCTATTACTTTTCGGAGTCTGAAACGTTCCGGAAAGTGTCCCTTATGTATTCCTCGGTGGTCACGGTTTCAATAACATTGGTTTCAACATTTATAGGACTACCTGAGATATAATGTTTGATTCTTTGACCGTTCACCACCTTCGGATTTGTGCCTTCGAAGTTGTTGATTTTTATGGCACCGCAACGATAGAACTCCTCAATAACGTAAGGACCTTCCCATTTAGAGAGAAGTTTTCCTGCAAAAAATCTTAAATGAGAGTTGTATAGCAATACATAATCACCTACATTAAACTCACGCTTTTGTATCCTTTTGTCATGCCATCTTTTAACTTTTTCTTTAAACAATTTGGCATTCTCATAGGCTTGGGTTCTCCATTCATCAAGTGAGGTAATGTCAAATAACCTCTTCTCACCGGCAAGTTTGAAATCATAGTTGAGCTCTTTAATAGCCCAATAAGCCTTATGTTCTAGTTCGAGAGGTAAGTGACATGCTTTTCCATAAACCATTTTATACGGAGACATACCCATAGGATTTTTATATGAAGTTCTATAGGCCCATAATGCATCATCAAGTTTCTTGGACCAATTATTTCTAGATCTATTAATAGTCTTTTGCAAAATTAATTTGAGCTCTCTATTACTCAATTCTCCTTGACCACTAGACTGCGGGTGATAAGGAGATGCAATTCTATGATTAACATCATACTTAGCAAGCATTTTACGGAAAGCACCATGAATAAAATGTGAACCACCATCAGTCATTAAATATCTAGGGAATCCAAACCTCGGAAAAATAACTTCTTTAAGCATTTTAATAGAAGTGTTATGATCAGCACTACTAGTTGTAATAGCTTCTACCCAATTAGTAACGTAATCAACAGCAACTAAAATATGTGTGTGTTGGGGAACGTAGTAATTTCAAAAAATTTCCTACGATCACGCAAGACCATGGTGATGGCATAGCAACGAGAGGATAGAGTGTCCGTCCACGTACCCTCGTAGACCGAAAGCGGAAGCGTTATAACAACGCGGTTGATGTAGTCGACGTCTCCACGATCCGACCGATCCAAGCACCGAACGACGGCACCTCCGAGTTACGCACACGTTCAGCTCGATGACGATCCCGGACTCCGATCCAGCAAAGTGTCGGGATGAGTTCCGTCAAGACGACGGCGTGGTGGCGATGTTGATGCTCCACCGACGCAGGGCTTCGCCTAAGCTCATGACGATATGACTTCTCCGGCGCAGGGCTTCTTCTAAGCTCATGACGATTTGACCGAAGTGGAATATGGTGGAAGGGGCACCGCACACGGCTAAGGCAAGATCCGTAGATCAACTTGTGTGTATTGGGGTGCCCCTGCCTCAGATATAAAGGAGACAAGGGGGAGGTGGCCGGCCCTAGAGGAGGCGCACCAAGGAGGAGTCCTACTCCCACCGGGAGTAGGACTCCCCCTTCTCCTAGTTGGAGTAGGATTGGGGAGGGGGAAAGGGGGAAGGGGCGCCGCCCCCCCTCTCCTTGTCCTATTCGGACTGGAAGGGGGAGGGGGGCGCGCAGCCCACCTGGCCGGCCCTTCTCCTTCTCCCTCAAGGCCCATGAAGGCCCATATACCCCCCGGGGGGTTCCGGTAACCCCCCGGTGTTCCGGTAATATCCTGTTTTCACTCGGAACCATTCCGAAGTCCAAACATAGGCTTCCAATATATCAATCTTTATGTCTCGACCATTTCGAGACTCCTCGTCATGTCCGTGATCACATCCGGGACTCCGAACAACCTTCGGTGCATCAATACTTATAAACTCATTATGAACTGTCATCGAAGCGTTAAGCGTGCGGACCCTACGGGTTCGAGAACTATGTAGACATGACCTAGAACCATTCTCGGTCAATAACCAAGAGCGGAACCTGGATGCCCATATTGGTTCCTACATATTCTACGAAGATCTTTATCGGTCAAACCGCATAACGACATCGTTGTTCCCTTTGTCATCGGTATGTTACTTACCCGAGATTCGATCATCGGTATCCAATACCTAGTTCAATCTCGTTACGGTAAGTCTCTTTACTCGTTCCGTAATACATCATCTCACAACTAACTCATTAGTTGTAATGCTTGCAAGGCTTAGGTGATGTGCATTACCGAGAAGGCACAGAGATACCTCTCCGACAATCGGAGTGACAAAACCTAATCTCAAATACGCCAACCCAACAAGTACCTTTGGAGACACTGTAGTACTCCTTTATAATCACCCGATTCGTTGTGACGTTTGGTAGTACCAAAGTGTTCCTCCGATGGCGGAGTTGCATAATCTCATAGTTATAGGAACAAGTATGGGTCATGAAGAAAGCATTAACATACTATACGATCAAGTGTTAAGCTAACGGAATGGGTCATGTCAATCGATCATTCAACTAATGATGTGACCTTGTTAATCAAATAACAACTCCTTGTTCATGGTTAGGAAACATAACCATCTTTGATTAACAAGCTAGTCAAGTAGAGGCATACTAGTGACATCTTGTTTGTCTATATATTCACACATGTATTATGTTTCCGGTTAATACAATTCTAGCATGAATAATAAACATTTATCATGATATAAGGAAATAAATAATAACTTTATTATTGCCTCTAGGGCATATTTCCTTGATCTCCCACTTGCACTAGAGTCAATAATCTAGATTACAAAGTAATGATCCTTACACCCATGGAGTCTTGGTGCTGATCATGTTTTGCTCGTGGAAGAGGCTTAGTCAACGGTCCGCAACATTCAGATCCGTATGTATTTTGCAAATCTCTATCTCTCCCACTTGGACTTGGTCCCGAATGGAATTGAAGCGTCTCTTGATGTGCTTGGTCCTCTTGTAAAATCTGGATTCCTTTGCCAAGGCAATTGCACCAAGATTGTCACAGAAGATCTTCATCGGTCCCGATGCACTAGGTATGACACCTAGATCGGAAATGAACTCTTTCATCCAGACTCCTTCATTCGCTGCTTCAAGCAGCTATGTACTCCGCTTCACATGTAGATCCCGCCACGACGCTTTGTTTAGAACTGCACCAACCGACAGCTCCACCGTTTAATAAAAACACGTATCCGGTTTGCGATTTAGAATCGTCCGGATCAGTGTCAAAGCTTACATCGGCGTAACCATTTACGACTAGCTCTTTGTCACCTCCATATACGAGAAACATATCCTTAGTCCTTTTCGGTATTTCGGGATGTTCTTGACCGCTGTCCGATGATCCACTCTGGATTACTTTGGTACCTTCTGCCAAGCTTACAGCTAAGCATACGTCAGTGTCGGTACATAGCATTGCATACATGATAGAGCCTATGGCTGAAGCATAGGAACATCTTTCATTTCTCTCTATCTTCTCATTGTGGTCGGGCATTGAGTCCGACTCAATCTTACACCTTGTATACAGGTAAAAACCTTTCTTTGCACGATCCATTTTGAACTTTTTCAAAACTTTATCAAGGTATGTGCTTTGTGAAAGTCCAATCAAGCGCCTTGATCTATCTCTATAGATCTTGATGCCCAATATGTAAGCAGCTTCACCGAGGTCTTTCATTGAAAAACTTTTATTCAAGTATCCTTTATGCTATCCAGAAATTCTATATCATTTCCAATCAATAATATGTCGTCCACATATAATATTAGAAATGCTCTGAGCTCCCACTCACTTTCTTGTAAATCTGAGCTTCTCCAAAAGTCTGTACAAACCCATATGCTTTGATCACATTATCAAAGCGTTTATTCCAACTCCGAGAGGCTTGCACTGGACCATAAATTGATCGTTGGAGCTTGCACACTTTGTTAGCACCTTTTGGATCGACAAAACCTTCGGTTGCATCATATACAACTCTTCTTCTAGAAATCCATTCAAGAATGCAGTTTTACATCCATTTGCCAAATTTCATAATCATAAAATGCGGCAATTGCTAACATGATTCGGACAGACTTAAGCATCGCTACGGGTGAGAAAGTCTCATCGTAGTCAACTCCTTGAACTTGTCGAAAACCTTTTGCAACAAGTCGAGCTTTGTAGACAGTTACATTACCATCGGCGCCGTCTTCTTCTTAAAGATCCATTTATTTTCAATGGCTTGCCGATCATCGGGCAAGTCAACCAAAGTCCATACTTTGTTCTCATACATGGATCCCATCTCGATTTCTACGAGGTTCGGTAGCAACTTGATCTGAAGCTTCATGATCATCATCATTAGTTTCCTCACTAATTGGTGTAGTTGTCACAGAACCATTTCTTGTGATGAACTACTTTCCAATAAGGGAGCAGAATCTGATTATCTCATCAAGTTCTACTTTCCTCCCACTCACTTCTTTCGAGAGAAACTCCTTCTCTAGAAAGGACCCGAATTTAGCAACGAAAATCTTGCCTTGGATCTGTGATAGAAGGTGTACCCAACATCTCCTTTGGGTATCCTATGAAGACACATTTTCCGATTTGGGTTCGAGCTTATCTGGTTGAAGTTTCTTTACATAAGCATCGCAGCCCCAAACTTTAAGAAACGACAACTTTGGTTTCTTGCCAAACCACAGTTCATAAGGCGGCGTCTCAGCGGATTTTGACGGTGTCCTATTCAACGTGAATGCGGCCGTCTCTAAAGCATAACCCCAAAAGCGATAGCGGTAAATCGAAATAGACATCATAGATCGCACCATATCTAATAAAGTACGACACGACGCTCGGACACACCATTTCTCCGTGGTGTTCCGGGTGGCGTGAGTTGCTAAACTATTCCACATTGTTTCAAATGTAAACCAAACTCGTAACTCAAATATTCTCCTCCACGATCAGATCGTAGAAACTTTATTTTCTTGTTACGATGATTTTCCACTTCACTCTGAAATTCTTTGAACTTTTCAAACGTTTCAGATTTGTGTTTCATTAAGTAGATATACCCATATCTGCTTAAATCATCTGTGAAGGTGAGAAAATAACGATACCATGCGTGCCTCAACATTCATTGGACCACAAACATCGGTATGTATGATTTCCAACAAATCAGTTGCTCGCTCCATAGTTCCGAGAACGGCGTTTTGGTCATCTTGCCCATGAGGCACGGTTCGCAAGTACCAAGTGATTCATAATCAAGTGATTCCGAAGCCCATCAAGATGGAGTTTCTTCATGCGTTTTACACCGATATGACCTAAACGGCAAGTGCCACAAATAAGTTGCACTATCATTATCAACTCTGATCTTTTGGCTTCAACATTATGAATATGTGTATCACTACTGTCGAGATTCAACAAGAATAGACCATTCTTCAAGGGTGCATGACCATAAAAGATATTACTCATATAAATAGAACAACCATTATTCTCTGATTTAAATGAATAACCGTCTCGCATTAAACAAGATCCAGATATAATGTTCATGCTCAACGCGGCACCAAATAACAATTATTTAGGTCTAAAACTAATCCCGAAGGTAGATGTAGAGGTAGCGTGCCGACCGCGATCACATTGACTTTGGAACCATTTCCCGCGCGATCGTCACCTCGTCCTTTGCGGTGCTTTCGTCTATTCCAGTAGTCCTGCTTTGAGTTGCAAATATTAGCAATGAACCAAGATCAAATACCAGTGCTACTACGAGCTCTAGTAAGGTACACATCAATAACATGTATATCACATATACCTTTGTTCACCTTGCCATCCTTTTATCCGCCAAATACTTGGGGCAGTTCCGCTTCGATGTCCCGGTCGCTTGCAAGTAAAACACTCGATTTCAGCTTAGGTCCAGACTTGGGTTTCTTCTCTTGATCAGCAACTTTCTTGCTGTTCTTTTGAAGTTTCCTTCTTCTTCCCTTTGCCCTTTTCTTGAAACTAGTGGTTTTGTTGACCATCAACACTTGATGCTCTTTCTTGATTTCTACCTCCGCTGCTTTTAGCATCGCGAAGAGCTCGAGGAATTGTCTTAGTCATCCCTTGCATATTATAGTTCATCACGAAGCTCTTGTAGCTTGGTGGCGTGATTGGAGAATTTCATCAATGACGCTATCATCAGGAAGATTAACTCCCGGCTGAATTAAGTGATTGTTATACCCGGACATTTTGAGTATGTGCTCACCGTGTAACTATTCTCCTCCATCTTGCAGCTATAGAACTTATTGGAGACTTCATATCTCTCAATCCGGGCATTTGCTTGAAATATTAACTTCAACTCTGGAACATCTCATATGCTCCATGACGTTCAAAACGTCGTTGAAGACCCGGTTCTAAGCCGTAAAGCATGGCACCTCGAACTATAGAGTAGTCATCGGCTACGCTTTGCGGACGTTCATAACTTCTCGCTCGGCATCTGCAGCAGTTCTGTCACCCGGCGGTGCTTCGGGGCGTAATTTTTACGTGCAGCAATGAGGATAATCCTCAAATTACGGACCCATCCGTGTAATTGCTACCATCATCTTTCAACTTTGCTTTCTCAAGGAACGCATTAAAATTCAACGGAACAACAAAGACGAGCCATCTATCTACATTAAACATAGACAAGCAAAATACTATCGGTACTAAGTTCATGATAAATTTAAGTTCAATTAATCATATTAAAAACTCCCACTTAGGCAGACATCTCTCTAGTCATCTAAGTGATCACGTGATCCAAATCAACTAAACCATGTCCGATCATCACGTGAGGCGGAGTAGTTTCAATGGTGAACATCACTATGTTGATCATATCTACTATATGATTCACGTTCGACCTTTCGGTCTCCGTGTTCGAGGCCATATCTGTTATATGCTAGGCTCGTCAAGTTTAACTGAGTATTCGCGTGTGCAACTGTTTTGCACCGTTGTAGATGGACGTAGAACTTATCACACCCGATCATCACGTGGTGTCCGGGTACTACTGAACTTTGGCAACGGTGCATACTCGTGGAGAACACTTCTTGATAATTTTAGTGAGAGATCATCTTATAATGCTACCGTCAAACAAAGCAAGATAAGATGCATAAAGGATAAACATCACATGCAATCAATATAAGTGATATGATATGGTCATCATCATCTTGTGCTTGTGATCTCCATCGCCAAGCACCGTCATGATCACCATCGTCACCGGCGTGACACCTTGATCTCCATCGTAGCATCGTTGTCGTCTCGCCAACTATTGCTTCTCGACTATCGCTACTCCTTAGTGATAAAGTAAAGCAATTACATGGCGTTGCATTTCATACAATAAGCGACAACCATATGGCTCCTGCCGATGCCGATAACTCGGTTACAAAACATGATCATCTCATACAATAAAATATAGCATCACGTCTTGACCATATCACATCACAACATGCCCTGCAAAAACAAGTTAGGCGTCCTCTACTTTGTTGTTGCAAGTTTTACGTGGCTGCTACGGGCTGAGCAAGAACCGTTCTTACCTACGCATCAAAACCACAACGATACTTCGTCAAATAGACTCCGTTTAACCTTCTCAAGGACCGGGCGTAGCCATACTCGATTCAACTAAAGTGAGAGAGACAGACACCGCCGGTCACCTTTAAGCAACGAGTGCTCGGGCGGTGAAACCAGATCTCGCGTAAGCGTCACGCGTAATGTCGGTCGGGCGCTTCATCTCACAATACCGCTGAACCAAAGTATGACATGCTGGTAGGTAGTATGACTTGTATCGTCCACAACTCACTTGTGTTCTACTCGTGCACATGACATCAACGCATAAAACCAGGCTCGGATGCCTTTGTTGGGGAACGTAGTAATTTCAAAAATTTCCTACGATCACGCAAGACCATGGTGATGGCATAGCAACGAGAGGATAGAGTGTCCGCCCACGTACCCTCGTGAGACCGAAAGCGAAGCGTTATAACAACGCGGTTGATGTAGTCGATGCGTCTCCACGATCCGACCGATCCAAGCACCGAACGTCACGGCACCTCCGAAGTTCGCACACGTTCACTCGATGGCGATCCCGGACTCGATCCAAAGCAAAGTGTCGGGATGAGTTCCGTCAAGACGACGGCGTGGTGGACGATGTTGATGCTCCACCGACGCAGGGCTTCGCCTAAGCTCATGACGATATGACTTCTCCGGCGCAGGCTTCTTCTAAGCTCATGACGATTTGACCAAGTGGAATATGGTGGAAGGGGCACCGCACACGGCTAAGGCAAGATCCGTAGATCAACTTGTGTGTATTGGGTGCCCCTGCCCTCAGTATATAAAGGAGACAAGGGGAGGTGGCGGCCCTAGAGGAGGCGCGCAAGGAGGAGTCCTACTCCCAGGAGTAGGACTCCCCCTCTCCTAGTTGGAGTAGGATTGGGGAGGGAAAGGGGAAGGCGCCGCCCCTCTCCTGTCCTATTCGGACTGGAAGGGGAGGGGGCGCAGCCCACCTGGCCGGCCCTTCTCCTTCTCCCTCAAGGCCCATGAAGGCCCATATACCCCCGGGGTTCCAGTAACCCGGTGTTCGATAATATCCTGTTTTCACTCGGAACCATTCAAGTCCAAACATAGGCTTCCAATATATCAATCTTTATGTCTCGACCATTTGAGACTCCTCGTCATGTCCGTGATCACATCCGGACTCGAACAACCTTCGTGCATCAATACTTATAAACTCATTATGAATCGTCATCGAAGCGTTAAGCGTGCGGACCCTACGGGTTCGAGAACTATGTAGACATGACCTAGAACCATTCTCGGTCAATAACCAATAGCGGAACACGGATGCCCATATTGGTTCCTACATATTCTCTGAAGATCTTTATCGGTCAAACCGCATAACGACATCGTTGTTCCTTTGTCATCGGTATGTTACTTACCCGAGATTCGATCGTCGGTATCCAATACCTAGTTCAATCTCGTTACGGTAAGTCTCTTTACTCGTTCCGTAATACATCATCTCACAACTAACTCATTAGTTGTAATGCTTGCAAGGCTTAGGTGATGTGCATTACCGAGAAGGCACGAGATACCTCTCCGACAATCGGAGTGACAAAACCTAATCTCGAAATCGCCAACCCAACAAGTACCTTTGGAGACACTGTAGTACTCCTTTATAATCACCCGATTCGTTGTGACGTTTGGTAGTACCAAAGTGTTCCTCCGTGGCGGAGTTGCATAATCTCATAGTTATAGGAACATGTATGGGTCATGAAGAAAGCATTAACATACTATACGATCAAGTGTTAAGCTAACGGAATGGGTCATGTCAATCAGATCATTCAACTAATGATGTGACCTTGTTAATCAAATAACAACTCCTTGTTCATGGTTAGGAAACATAACCATCTTTGATTAACAAGCTAGTCAAGTAGAGGCATACTAGTGACATACTGTTTGTCTATATATTCACACATGTATTATGTTTCCGGTTAATACAATTCTAGCATGAATAATAAACATTTATCATGATATAAGGAAATAAATAATAACTTTATTATTGCCTCTAGGGCATATTTCCTTCAGTGTGTACCCATTAGAGGCAGGAAAAGGTCCCATATAATCGAAGCCCCAAACATCAAATGGTTCAATAACAAGTGAATAATTCATTGGCATTTCTTGATGTCTACTAATATTACCAATTCTTTGACATTCATCACAAGACAAGACAAACTTACGGGCATCCTTGAAGAGAGTAGGCCAATAAAACCCGGATTGCAATACCTTATGTGCAGTTCTGTCTCCAGCGTGGTGTCCTCCATAAGCCTCGGAGTGACACTTGCGTAGGATCTGTTCCTGTTCATGCTCAGGTACACAGCGTCTAATAACACAGTCTACTCCTTCTTTATAAAGACGTGGGTCATCCCAAAAGTAATGTCTCAAATCATAGAAAAACTTTTTCTTTTGCTGGTATGTGAAACTAGGTGGTATAAATTTAGCAACAATGTAATTAGCATAATCAGCATACCATGGAGCAGTACGAGAAGCATTTATGACATTTAGTTTCTCATCAGGGAAGCTATCATCAATAGGTAGTGGGTCATCAAGAACATTTTCTAACCTAGACAAGTTATCTGCAACGGGGTTCTCAGCTCCCTTTCTATCAATAATATGTAAATCAAATTCTTGTAGCAAGAAAACCCATCTAATAATTCTAGGTTTAGCATCTTTCTTTTCCGTAAGATATTTAATAGCAGCATGATCAATGTGAATAGTTACTTTAGAATCAACAATATAAGGTCTGAACTTATCACAAGCAAATACAACTGCTAAGAATTCTTTTTCAGTAGTAGCATAATTTCTCTGAGCATTATCTAGAGTTTTACTAGCATATTGAATAACATTTAATTTCTTATCAACTCTTTGCCCAAGAACAGCACCTACATCATAATCACTAGCATCACACATAATTTGAAAGGGTAAATTCCAATCAGGTGGCTGAACAATAGGTGCATAGATCAATGCTTTCTTAAGTATTTCAAATGCTTCTACACAATCATCATCAAAGACAAATGGTATATCTTTTTGCAATAAATTAGTCAGAGGCCGAGAAATTTTTGAGAAGTCCTTAATGAACCTCCTATAAAAACCGGCATGACCAAGGAAACTTCTTATACCTTTGATGTCCTTGGGACATGGCATCTTTTCAATAGCATCAACTTTGGCTTTATCAACTTCAATACCTCTTTCAGAAACTTTATGCCCCAAGACAATACCGTCATTAACCATAAAGTGGCACTTCTCCCAATTCAAGACAAGGTTAGTTTCTTCACATCTCTGCAAAACTCGATCAAGGTTGCTCAAGCAATCATCAAAAGATGATCCATAGATGGAGAAATCGAGAAATCGTCCATGAAAACCTCACAAATCTTTTCACAAAAGTCAGAGAATATAGCCATCATGCATCTTTGAAAGGTAGCAGGTGCATTACATAAACCAAAAGGCATACGTCTATAAGCAAAAGTACCAAAAGGGCAAGTAAAAGTGGTCTTTGATTGATCATCGGCTGACACCGGTATTTGAGAGAAACCAGAATAACCATCTAGAAAGCAAAAATGTGTATGTTTAGATAATCTTTCTAGCATTTGATTGATAAAAGGTAAGGGATAATGATCCTTTTTAGTAGCTTTATTTAATTTGTGAAAATCAATTACCATCCTATAACCTGTAATAATTCTTTGCAGAATCAATTCATATTTATCATTAGGAACGACAGTAATACCTCCCTTCTTAGGGACACAATGGACAGGACTTACCCACTGACTATCAAAGAGCGGGATAAATTATATACCTTACAGAGCTTTACTATTTCCTTTCTTACCACTTCTTTCATCTTAGGATTCAGCCGTCATTGGTGATCACGAACTGGTTTGGCATCTTTCTCCAAATTTATATTTTGTTGACATAGAGTGGGACTAATGCCCTTAAGATCATGAAGAGTATACCCAATAGCAGCACGGTGCTTCTTCAGAGTTTTCAATAATCTCTCTTCTTCATGCTCTGAAAGGTTAGCACTAATAATAACAGGATATATCTTCTTTTCATCAAGATAAGCATATTTAAGAGTATCAGGTAACGGTTTAAGCTCAAACACGGGATCACCCTTGGGTGGAGGAGGATCCCCTAGGATTTCAACAGGCAAATTGTTCAGGATAGGTTCCTGCTTAAAGAATACTTCATCTATTTCCATTCTTTCATTCATAAACATATCATTTTCATGGTCTAGCAAATATTGTTCTAAAGGATCACTAGGAGGTACGGCAATAGAAGCAAGACCAATAATTTCATCCTTACTAGGCAATTCCTCTTCACGGTGTTGTCTACTAAATTTAGAGAAATTAAACTCATGAGACATATCACCCAAGCCAATAGTAACAACATCCTTTTCGCAGTGTATCTTAGCATTAACAATGTTCAAGAAGGGTCTACCAAATATAATGGGACAAAAGCTATCTTGTGGGGAACCAAGAACAAGAAAATCAGCAGGATATTTAGTTTTCCCACACAAGACTTCAACATCTCTAACAATTCCAATGGGTGATATGGTATCTCTATGGGCAAGCTTAATGGTAACATCAATATCTTCTAACTCAGTAGGTGCAATATCATGCATAATTTCTTTGTATAAGTCATGAGGTATAGTACTAGCACTAGCACCCATATCACACAAGCCATGATAACAATGATCTCCTATTTTAACAGAAATAACAGGCATGCCTACCACAGGTCTATGTTTATCTTTAGCACAAGGTTTGACAATTTTAGCAGTTTCATCACAGAAATAAATAACATGCCCATCAATATTATCAGCCAAGAGATCTTTAACAATAGCAATATTAGGTTCAATGTTAACTTGCTCAGGAGGTGTATAGGTTCTAATATTGCTTTTACGAACCACAGTTGAAGCTTTAACATGATCCTTTATTCTAACAGGGAAAGGTGGTTTCTCAACATAAGCAGTAGGAACAATAGGATCATTATAAGTGATTGTCTTTTCTTCAACTTTAATAGGTGCAGCTACTTTTACTTCTATGGGAGGATGATATTTAAACCACTTCTCCTTAGGGAGATCAACGTGAGCAGCAAAGGATTCACAGAAAGAAGCTACTATCTCAGAATCAAGTCCATATTTAGTGCTAAATTTACGGAAAACATCGGTATCCATAAAAGATTTAACACAATCAAACTTAGGTGTCATACGACTCCTTACCTTCGTCGAGATCCCAATCTTGAGTTGCGTTTAATTCTTTCCAATAAATCCCATTTGAATTCAATAGTCTTCATCATAAAAGAGCCAAAGACAAGAAGTATCGAGCATCACTACAAAAAAGACACATCCGTGACATTTTGGGCGAGCAATTTTTTCCTATCATACATATGACACTTCTATGACGATAATTGTGACAAAACCGGTATCATCATAGATGTGGTGGGCTCCTATTTTCTATGACAAAAATCATGATGGAAAATGGGCTTTTCGTCTGGCGGGCGAGACGCATCTGCATGACATTCTTTGGGCCGTCCATGACGGAAAAAACCGTGGTAGAAGCGAGGGGGAGGAAAATTTCGGGGAGTTCCCGGTTACGGTGGGAGGTCGGGGGCCGAGCGATGCGCGTTTCTCGTACTGCGTGCGTGTGTGTGTGCGGCGTTAGCTCTAATCGAACCCGAAGCGCGGCGTTGGGCTCTAATCGAACCCGGCGATTACCGCTGCAGCTACACGTTCTTTGAACCCGAGCGATCGATCGATGGTGTTAATCGAACCCGATCAGCGATTCGCCGCTCATCGCCGCTAATCGAACCCGATCGTTGAGATGAGCGATGGCGTTGCGGGGGGTGGGGGTCGGATGAGCGGTGGCGGTGGCGTTGCCTCTGGATGAACAGGACCCGTGGTGTGGTCGAGGGTGGATGAGCGATGAGCGGTGGAGGGTGCCCGTAGAGGGGTGGATGAATAGGACCCGTGGTGTGGAGGGCTGGATGAGCGATGAGACGATGGAGGGGTGTCCGTGGAGGGTGGTTGAACAGGACCCGTGGTGTGGAGGCGGGATGAGCAGATGAGCGGTGGAGGGTGGTTGAGCGATGGCGGTGGAGTAGCGCATGGTGGAGGTGGATGAGCAGGAGCCCGTGGAGGCCGGAGGAGGTCGACGGTGGAGATGAGCGGTATCCGTGGAGTCCCGTTTTATGCACGCCACACCCTCCCGATGAACAGGACCCCGTTTGACGGTGGGAGGTCCGTTTGTCCGCTTTGCGGTACGCCACACCCTCCGGATCAACGGGACCCCGTTTCGACCGTAGGAGGTCCGTTTACGTCCGTTATGATGCGCCACACCCTCCCGATCAACATGACCCCGTTTCGACCGTAGGAGGTCCGTTTCCTTTGTTTTGCGGACGCGCGGACCCTCCCAATCAACGGGACCCGTTTGAGCGTAGGAGGTCCGTTTCCTCCGTTGTGCGGTACGCTAGGCCTCGTTTCCATCGCCTGTTCCGTCCAAGCCCTCCCGATGAACACGACCACGCATTCCGTTCCGACCCAGCCGGTTGGCTCCCATGCGTTCCGTTGCCTCCCGATGAACACGACGCATTCCATTGCCTCCTCATGAACAAGACGCATTCCGTTGCCTCCCCATGAACACGACGCATTCTGTTGCCTCCCCATGAACACGACGACGACGCTGTTTCTCCGTTCGGACCCAGCCATGTACACGAGCCCTGGCCATACGTTTGTGCGAGTAGGCGTTCGAGACCCTGCCCGTATGTACGCACGTGGCCGTATTTTCTTTCTTGCACCCTGGCCGCTGTACGTATGTGTACATGCTATGTGCGCGCCTCTACTACGACACGTACGCGCCTCTACTTTGACACGTGCGCGCCTCTACATCGACTAGTATATATGCGCATACGTTCACGACCGAATGACAACGCTACGTGCGCTTCGACCGGTGGGTCCCGTATCGGGCACTTTCTTGCTGCGAAGATGTAGTGGTGGGTCCCGGTATCGCCGTGGGGACGAATCGTTTTGGTTTTTTCCGGACGCACTTCCTTGCGTGCGAAGATGTAGCTGGTGGGTCCCAGCGATCGGGGTGAATCTTTTTTTTTTTGCCCGAACGCACTTCCTTGCGTGCGAAGGTGTAGTGGTGGGTCCCAGCGATCGGGGAAACCTTTTTTCGTGAAATACGGGGCCCATCCGGTGGGTCTTTGTCGAGTGGAGGAATCATTATTTTCCGCGTAATAAGGAGGCACTTCCTTCTTCGCCGCGATGGACCCGGTATCGGCCTCTCCACGTCTGATCCACGTCCGATGGAAGTCGTTCCTTGACCACGTTGACCACGCCGCACCGAGAGCACTAGGATGGTGGACGACGGCGAGGCCTAGGAAGTGGACGACAAGGAGCCGGTGAAGACGCATCAGTGGATGCCCGCGCAGAGGAGTATGAGGTTCACTCGTTAATTTGCGGTGTGAGAGCTGCCGTCGCCGCAGGAGAACTGCCAGTGTGGGAATAGTAAGGCGATGAGGCCTCGCGACAACTGACCGACCACGGGAGGCAGGAGAAGCGGACGACCGGCCGCTTTGGGCAAATTGGAGCAAGAAGACCAGAGGTTGAAGAAGCACTACGGCCGTTGGATGGACATCGACGGTCACTGCGGCTAGAATCGTTTATATGGACTAAGTTGACAAAGCCCTTGGTACGTCAAGTTAGTAGGCCTGGTCGACTTCCAAACGATCGCCCGGATGTCGGGGAGGAATCATTTTTGGGCGGGTGAAGCTAGAATATCCGAGATTGAAGAAGAAGCACGGCATCCGTTGGATGGACATCCAACGGCCTTCGCCGCTAGAACCGTGTGTTGACTATAAGTTGACAAAGCCTTGCATCTGCGTCAACTCTGTTTTTTTAGGGACGCGTCAACTTAGTAAGGTCAAGTGTGTGGAGAACTTATAGCCCATTTGAGATTTGTAAGAATGTGTAGCCCATTTTTAAATTCTAATGGAATTTACTACAACCCATTTACAGTTTGTTAAAAGTACAGCCCATTTCAACCAACCGTTCAAAACAGAATTCAATAAAATTTCCCACATTTTGATGGGATCCGAAATATTTTTTTCCCAAAATTTCTAGTCAGTTTAAATACAATTTCAATATAAATTTATATTACATAAAAATCCAACGAAACATTGCGCTCGCAACAATTAATGAAATTAAACTTTTCAATATCCAAAAATAATATTTTATAAAGTAATCACGTGTTCGGTGCATTTTTTATAGTTACTGCCCAAATTTTATAATTACATCCCATTTATTATTTCTTAAAGCCCATTTTCTTGGTAAGCCTAATGCATCCCTCCTAGGAAAGATTTGCAGCCAGTGGGAGGAGAATAACAACTTGACCTTGCGGGTATTCCTAAAAAAGTATAGCTGGGCTAGCCATTTTCAGCTTGAAAAAAATTTATATCTGGGCTGGATATCTGGCCTGGCTAGACAGGCCACAGCCTGCCCAGATTAATACCTGCAGCGATGTTTTCGTTGTCGTTCGAGGAGAAAAATTAATATCTGGGCTAAACATAAAAAACTCTGAAGTGCTCACACCTTAAAACACAAATCTCGCTCGAGCTGCTTGGTCCCAAATTGTCGGCCGCTTCTTGTGCAATTCTCTCGTTTATTGACTACTACATAGGTTGACAATGGTGTGGGACCGTGATGTCGAAACCAGGAGGAAGCAAAATAAATTACTCCAGCGAGCGCTTCCACCTCTGCCTCGTTGTCTCCCGTGGAAACCCCTTTCCCCCCTTTTTTTTGCTCGGGCAAGGACCAATGCATGTAGCACGTCCATGCGGTTATTAGGCAAGAAATAAAATCGCTTTGCATGCTATGAATTACGATGGCCTGCATGGGTAGCTAATACGGCATCCTCTTAACTGCTGTGATTAAATGTTGTGTTTAGAAGAGAGAAATATTCTTCTTTTCCACCAATCTGCTTGCACCTAGGTCGTGATGCACCTTCTAATACGACTTATTCACCTGTATTTTATAAGTATAGTTTTATACATACATACATACATATATATATATATATATATATATATATATATATATATATATATTTAAACCAATAATGAGGCTGGGCAACTCGCTCCCAGGGAGCTCCCCCGATTTCAGCCTTCGTTAGCCGTTCGATTTTGGTCAACACAATCTTTTTTTCGATACTGGCCGTTCGATCGTCGCTGGAAAACGTTGGTGCAGTTTTGACCGCGCGGTGAATCGTGGACAGGGAATGACCTGTGGGCTCGGGGCGGGATCCGATTGGCTGGGTTTCCCATTTCTGGGTGCGCGCGCAGCCTCTCCTGCCGCGCCGCGTGCGCACGTCGTGGGCGCTGCGCCGTTCTCGGTTCCCGCTCGCCCCTCTTGTTCATCTGTTGGTGCAGCTGCAAGTGGGTCTACCTGCTCCTTGGTCCCACACGCCGGTCTGATGGATGTGCCTTTTTCGTGTGAGCGTGCCTACCGCGTCGTGTCGTGGGTCAAACGCGCGCTGCCCGCATCGTGCTTTACGGGGAGCAGTTGTGCAGGGATGGGCCGATGCGTGTGTAGCCGGCTTATGCACCCGCGTCTGCCCTATAGTGATGACAGGTGGACCGAAGTTGCTCCTGGTCCCATTCGTCGGTGGCCCTGGCTGCGCGTCTCGTCGCGGTCGAGATTCGCCCGTGCGCTGCGCTTGCCCTGCGGAACGTGCAAAAGGGTCAAAACCCTAGCCGCCAGCAGTTCTCGTCAAGCCCGCGCCCCTCTGCCTCATCTCCTCCCTGCTCCGTCCTCTCCCACGACGCCGCCCTCAAGCCTGCGCCGCCTCCACCTCGTCTCCTCCCCGCTCCCTCCTCTACGACGCCGCCGCCCTCGATGCACCGTAAGGGACGCCGTCGACACGTCGGGGATACGCACCGACGGAGGTCAGTGGAGCGCAGCAGAAACCACTCCTAACCCTATTCGCTTGATTGACAAGAGCAGGGCAACGGATTGGATCGAGGGCGCCCTGGCCTCGCCGCCGTTGCACCTGGATTCGCTAGCCTCTGTGTGGAGTTGTCCTGGCCACCGCGTCGAGTCACCTCCGTCGCCGCCGTGAGTCAGCTCCACCGTTGCTGCCAGGAATCCCTTCCTGACAAGGTAACTTCCTCCAAATCCCTGCTCTCCATGGTCCTACTGCCTTGCTTGATGCGTATGCGTTGTGTGCGTTTAGCCATGATCTCCTACTTTTACAGTTACCATACGCCTCCCTTCCGATCTTCAGATCTCCATATTTGGTGAATGCGGTGTTTTAGTTTCGTCAGATTACTATCTGTATTTGGGGATTAGCTACGAATTGATGTTTTAGTTCGAGCGTGGATACTCGGCAGTGGTGATTTAGATATTTTTGTAGAACAGAATGGTTAAATCGATCTATTTCTAGAGAACTGCAGTGTTGATGATATATGTATGAACGACCGTAACACTGAAAATGCAAAATTTACAGTATGGTGTAATGATGGTTGGTGGGGTGACATTTTTGATGGCATTGCCCAGTGCAATTTTTGGATTTCTACTGAGTGTTACCGTGTTCTGAGATTTGTTTTTTGTGTTGCTATCTGCAGGAAAATTCCTAGGGATTTGATTGATGGAGGCTTCACTGTTTGGCGCTGGATTATCCATTTTTGCAACACCAGCAATGTTGTTTTTGTTTGGAATGGCCAGTTCTCAATTTCTAAATCGGCTATACTATACTTCTTGTTAGGTTACATTATCTTGCTTGGTTTCAGTCTATACGTAGCACAAAAATAGGTGACATGGTTGGTTTGTATGTTACACTAAGGAACACCACCATAAGGAAAAGGGCATTGCACTTCTTTGTTTATATTTGGTTTCTTCCTATTAGGTTTGCTGTAGTACTTAATTGCTACACCATTACAAGTTTCTTACTGTTTGCTTCTTGCTATTTCATTGTATTCAGTTATGATATATTTTTCAACTATACAAGCACTTGGGGAAGTCAGGAAAACTGAACCAAAGACAAACACTTTTACTGGTGATGTTGGGGCTTTTTTTAACTGAGATGTGAAAGATGCATCTTATCCCCTGAGATATATTGCCTTTAATCTCTTGATTTTTTTCCCTGACATGCTAATATAGAGCCAGATATGCATGATTCATCATACACATTACAGCCAATTATCCATTGGTTCTTTTGTCCATAGAGGTGATTTTGTTTGGACCATTAGTCTAGGTAGTGACATTTTGATCAATAAGGCACAAGTTTATTTTCTTTTTCACTCGGGCTACACTAAAGTAAGCATCACCGTCAGTGAAAAGAAGGCATACAAATCATGAAGTTTTTGCCTTGGCTGTGTGCCTCGTTTAGTTATCACTTATTTATTTCTAGGAAGTTATTCAATTCTCATCGAGCTTTCCTTATGCTTTCCATTGCTAAAGAAGAAATTTAAATACGCAATATTTTTAATATCTGAGGAGGCCAGAGGAGATGAAAAAGGGTTGTAAGGTTGTACTTTGGTGCGTCTCTGGCCAATGATGGCTGGATCCATCTAACGCTCTTCCAAGCAGAGCAGTGCAGATTTGCTGACTCGTACAACATCTAAACCTTGGCTACTCTAGCTTCTTTTTACATCTCTTAGTGTCAACAAATAAGTTGGTTACTTGAAGATTGCAGCAGGCACAAAATGCTTGGCTAACCAGCCGGTTAATTGAGTTGTGCCTACAAAGGATCAGTAGAGTAGTTAGTTTTTTCTAAAATAAATGAGGATTAGTTCGGTTGCCATGTAACGATCAGGCCAGAATGGTGGTACTGAAAAGTGATTATGTAATGGTCATATGTGTTGTGGAGTTGGAACTTGATTCTTTCTAAGTTGGAGTGGCTAGGTTGTCTATATGTATTGCATTATTTTTCTACGGTGTACTGTTCTTTCTAATGATTTTTCTAAAGTTTAGTATTTAAGTTTACAGCACTATTCTGTGGCGTACTGTTCTTTCTACAACATACTGTTAATATCTTATGCTTTTCAACATTACACGGTTAAAACCTTCTGTATAAGATCTTGCGCTTTCAACATCTGCTCATGGCGCTGTGCGTATTCTGCTATGAACTGTTTACATTATAGAGAGTTGTGGTACCTACATTTGTACGATTCCTTTTAGCTGATGTTGGTTGCTCATACTGACAATAGGTGCGTTAACAAATGATTGCAGAGCAGTGGAGAAACATGTTTCTATGAATGTGCCAAAACTGATGGATTTAACTACAGGTATTGCACTATTATTCTGCAGGTATCACTGTATTGCATTATCCAACTGTAAGTGTGTTCTAAACTCTAAGCCCCATGTATATCTGATGGAAGATTGGGCCATTTAATTTGAACCAAAAAGGGTGATATGATCTCAGTTGCTTGAATCTGTCCAGACCTGAAAATTAGATATACTTTGGAAGCTTGATATATGAGTAGGAGATAGTTGATAAAGGTGTACCTCTTGTAGGAGATTATTAGTTGATTACCTGCTTTTATGCGGTGAACAAATGAGTAAGCAGTTTTAGTTGATAAAGGTGTAGGCAACACACCATTTTTTGCTCCATTTTTTGGTTTGTAAGTCAAGGATGTTTAGCCTTTCTTGAATATGTTAATTGTGAAACAGTTTTGATGCAATTTTTGAACCATTTGGTCTGTTTTGTTCGTGCAGTTCATGGTACCACATCTGCAGGCTACATCTTGTGTAGATTTGGCTACCACATTATATGATGATGTTTCACTTTGCTCAGTCAAAGACTCAAAGTTTCAGTAAAAATTTGATTTAAACATATTTTTATAGACATACAAAAATGGTCTACCTTTTTTACATCGCCCTGACATCCAATTCAAACTATATTTTCTGCCTAAACTGTTGCGTACCCATGAGATCATGGAATAACTCAGACATGAGCCGGTGTCCAGTGCGCAGTTGGGTGCATTATTTGGTGACATCTAGTGCTAACTGTTTTTTCAAGGCCACCTAGTGGAGTGATGGTGAGTAATGTGGCATCAGCCTATTCTCGACATGTGTATTATACTCCCTCCGATCAAAATTAAGTGTCGTGGTTTTAGTTGAGACTTATTTTGGATCGGAGGGAGTAGTATTTAAGAGATTCCTTGCATACACATGATTCAGAAAAGTACAGTGTGGGATGCCATTATAAACTCATGAAATCTGATCTTGATAGTGACATGATTTACTCTGTTTGATCAAACAGGTCGAAGCCAAAGCTGTTTTCATTGAATCTGATGATATCCCTGGTGCTTGCTGTTGTAAGCAAGGAAATTGACTACAAGTTTCAATGTCAACCTGAATTTTTATTGTGGATGTTTGAGCGTCAACCTGGATTTTGAAAAGAACTTTTAGGATGATGAGCTATAGTACTGTGACAAATAATCAGGAAAGATCATTTTGCAGGATGATCGTTGTCTTTCATAATAATATTATAGCCACCGGCCGGACAATGAAGGTTGCACTGCAACTACTCGACTACAAGTTTTATGTGGAGTTTCTCTGTACAGCTTGCACGAACTTAGTGAGATCAGGAATCATAATCGCTCACATTTTTTTCTCTTGAAACGGAGGTGAACATTGTGTCTGAGCTCACCTTCAAAATGTGGCAACACACCATGCCCATATATGATCAAACAAACCAAACTGACACGTGTATACTGAACCGTATTTGGAGACTTAAATTTCCATAAAATGGTTTGCTGTATTTCTCCCTCTTCTCTGCATTGTTGTGAGTGCAACTGTCTAAATCTGAAGTATTCAGTTCTTCTGCATGCCATGACGTTCAATGTCGTAACAAATTTCAGGATCTTTTGCTATGCATCTAAATTCCCTTTTTCAAGATGATACAAACTGAGTTTACAATGGGAAGATCTTTTACCTGCGGGCACTGTTAGTAGAAAATAGTGTGTCTCCTTCCTCTTCAATAGTGTCAAGTACAATCAAATATTAGTACCCTAATTCCTAATGGTAAAACCTACTTCTACAGTTCTACTGACGAAGTCAAATATTTTTAACACTTTGGGGGTTGACACTCTACTCTTATTCAAATGCAAATATTTTCATCGCATGCATGGTTTTAAAAGGGACTTTGCGCCATTTGGCGCAACTGGTCATTTAGAATTCTTTTTGGGGCAATGGGTTATACTTTTTTTTTCAAACTCGGATTTCGCAATGTGATAGACATTTTCAAAATAGCATGGTTTAACACATGAGCTTTCTACTACACAGTATCGAATATGTCCTTGAAGAATAATACTATTTTCATCGACAACATGGCTTTAGCGGGTCTCTGCGCCATTTGGCGCAACGGGTCAACTAGTATATAATAAGGAGGCACTTGCGTACGTGAGGCTATGGACCTCGTGGGTCCCCATTGTCATCCTCTCCAAGTAAAGTCATCTCCTCACCCAGCGCTTTCCACCAAGCTTGATCGGCGCCGCTTTGCCCGCTTCGGTGCGGCGATTGCTCGCCTTCAAAGCGACACAAGTGTCGTCTGTTAAATCCATCTGCCGCCCACATTAATGATCTGCGGTTGCCGAGGTGGCTACTCGGCGCCACATGTTCGTCCCTCCGCCGCCCACCATTGCTATATAAAGCTGCTGCGCCGACCATAGCCGCGATCATCCGCATCTGTTCCTTTCTCCTGTCCACACCACTATCGCCCACCATGGCTTCCTCGCGCTCAGCGCTCTTGGAGACAGGCGGACGGCGGACCACAAGGAGATGGCAGCCATTGCTTCCGATCGGTGGCGGCAGCGGCGGAGGACGCAACGACGTCCCAATGGAGAACATGGTAGTCGGCGATCCGGCGCCAACCCTCCTCCGCGCCCTCCTCGCTGGTGCATTGCACCATGACCATCGGCGAGGCCGTGCCCAATATATGGGCGGTGCAGAGGCGGATCGTCGGGAGCGATTCCGGAGGCGCAGCCGACGCCGCCTACAACCACCATCTCCTCCAGAGCACACCGCAAGCGGAGGAGCAGATCGCCATGAGTGGGCGGGCAGAGGCGCCGCCGACTCGCACCGCTCCACGCAAGGGCCGCCGCCTCGGCCTGGCGGTACCGCATGCGGGTGGCGAGGCTGCGACCGCCTACAAAGAGGCTAGCAAAGAGGCGATGAAGCGGGAGGCGCTGTTTGGCGAGACCGAGATGAGGCGAGGACAATGCCGGCTCAAGCGAGTCCCGCTCGGCCGGCATCGACAAGGCCTGCTCCGCCGAGGCCCCGCGACGCCAACAACGAGGCAGAGGACAATGCCGGCTCCGGCGAGTCCCGCTCCATTGGCGTCGGCGAGGCCCTGCTCGCCGAGCCCATGGCGCCAACAACGAGGCGAGGACACCGCCGGCTCCACCGAGGCCCGCCCGCCAACAATGAGGCGAGAGGACATCGCCGGCTCAGCCGAGGCCCCACCCTGCCGGCAGCGTGGGGGAGGATTTCCACCGCTCCATTGAGGCGCCGCCCGCCGGCAACAGACGAGAGGACATCGCCCGGCCCGCCGAGGCTCCGCCCGCTGCCAGCGAGGCCGTGCCACACGTAAAACGAGGAAGAGTAGAACACGGTAGGTCGCCATTGCTCAGGTCAAGTAAGGCCACCGCTGCTACCCTCCGGTTGAAGCCAAGCTAGGCGGGTTAACCATTGACGGCCGGTTAGCTTCTTGGCGGCGACGTGGAGTCGGAGAGCTGCGCTTGAGAAGGATGCTGCTTCTACTTAACTGCTGGTGCAGTTGGCTGACTGACACGTGGGCCAAAGAGGCCACATGTCAGTTATGCAACTGCACCTACAATTTAGTCACTGAAGCTTCTGTTCGGCTCAGCGGGACACAAGTGGGTAGCTTCGGTTAATTAATTATACCTCCAGCGCATCCCTTTTTAGTTGAAGAATGTATAAAATGTAATGAAATCCAGCATGTTTATATGAAATCCAACCGTGTATGAATGAATTTATTTTGATTAGTTTGAATTCCTGGATCACTAGCATTGGATGAACATGCAAAACAATACGTACTAGCATTATTCCCAGGGTGATCACCTCGTTTGCAGCAGTTTCACATGTACTCCCTCCGGTCCTTTCTAGTCTGCATACAAGTTTTGTCTGCAGTCAAAGTATCTTTACTTTGACCAATCTTATACAAAAAAGTATGCACTTTCACAATGTGCGAAGTAAAAAGGAACAGAAGGAGTACAAAGAGTTTGAGCAGCTTTTTAGCGTTTACGTACATTGCCATCAAACACACAGGCCTGGCAATTCATAGAGAACATTCAAAACAATCGATGATTATGCATCTCAGCGACTCACATGTCAGAGGCAATATTTACTTCACAACTAAAGAATAAAGAAAAAAATTATCGACATTGCTGGCAGCAAAGGGCGTCCCATTCGAAAATATCAAACGCATGTCTTGCTAAAATCAATGAGCAAAATTTGACAAGGTTGTCCCATTCCAAAATATCAAATGCCTACGATTGTGGAATGGGCAGGGTTTGCCATCAGTTCGGACATTGACATGGCACCTCGTGCTAAATAAACCAGCTGTTCTTTTTGTGCAGTTCCACCAAAATCAACCAAATTCGCGCGTAGCTTGTATGATTTCGCCCTTATATGTTGCAACGCCTTGAACTTATCTGCACCTCCTTTCTTGTGGTGGAACCAAATTTCGCCCTTAGCTTGTATGATTTCGCCCTTACATTTTGTGCAGTTCCCATTGAAATCAAGCTGAGCACTCCTGTTTGCACAAATACAAAAAAGTGATTAGTATAAAGCAAACTGTACTATGAATTGACAGTTTCAACGGGCACATACATGGTCCATGTAGAGCACACTTTTAGAAAAATGGAACTCACCAGAAAGAATCCTAGAACAACATTGTCCTCGCGCATCACAGCAAAAAAACGGAGATTTTGTCAGTCCTTCTGAGCTGAAGTTAGTTTGGTCTTGTGGGGAGTAACGTAACCATCCTTCAACTGCTCCTTCTGATGATAAGACAGACAGGGCTTCTTCATCCTGGCATAATCGGAACTAGTCACTTCACGCACTCCATATTCTTCTTCAGAGGAAGATGATCCTGTTGTGCAAAGACAAGAGGACTACTAAATGCTAGCATCACTGTTTGCTCGAAAAAAAGGAAAGGAAATATTTAAAACAACACAGATGAAGCACTTCTCAAGGACAATACCACTTTTTCATGACAGTATCTAAACAGTAGTAGAACACCAATAGAGATGACAAAGCTCAATCATATGGATGAAATCAGTGGGCGAGTACCAACCTTTGTCAGGAGGCTTATTGTGTAGAGCATACAGATGAAGCAATTCTCTGGAACCATCTGTTGCTATCTACGGTGGTGGCCATGTTTACTATATACTCCTCGATTAGTTTAATGTTTCCGACATCTTCTTGTACAGTTCCACTAAAATATATGCTATCTTCAAAGAAGATCCCTGTTTGCACAAGTAGAGATAATTACATATTATATTAAGAGTGGCATCAAATCAGTGGCAAAACAATTGCTCGTTCCAGCCATAGCAATAAATTAAGATGCAAAACTATATCATTACTTGTGTCATCACAGCCCAAAGGCTTCATTACAGACCTTTGGAGTTGATTTTGTTTTTCTTCCGCTTGTTCTTCCCTTCATCACTTGGTTCAATAATGACAAGCTTCGCCTTCAATGTAAGATTTGGCATGTCAATTAGGGAGCACAAGTATAGTACTAAACTTAATTTTCGATGAAAGTGGCAAAATACTGAGCCAGCGAGTTGTGAAATATCCTTATCTTACCTCAATGGGATATTACGGTGCACATCTGATTGGAAGTCTTGTGTCCATTTGTGCAGTTCACTAAAATCAAGCAACATTATCATACAAGTAGCACAACATATGAATGCACACTGCAGAATCATGTGAAAGAAGGCCAGTATTGACCTCTCATGATGCGGAATTCAAACAACTCACAAGAAGAAGATCTGAACCAAATTAAGCCTTTAACGGATAGGAAGTAAGATCTCCTCTTGTGCAGTTCCACTAAGATCAAACAACGTTGTCGGTGTGACATTTTGGTTGAACTGCACAAAACACTCTTAAAACAAAAGTGTTTTGTGCAGTGCAACGAAAGGTCACAATGGCAACAAGGTGAAGCAGATAACCCTGTTTACAGAGGTGCAAAGGAAACAATTAGTGGTCAATAACGGTGGATGACACAGAAGCCAACAAAAAGAAGCATCTACCTTATCTAAATGGGAAAGAAAGCAAGATAGTAGCATTTCTCAAACGGTGGCATTGATTAATATTAACATAGAGATTATATTAACAATAAATTTCATTAAACATGTAATTTGCTTTTAACTATGGCATTGCATCAATTTTCCAGCGGCATTATTAGAGGGTGTTTGTTTACAGGGACATTTTGGTGTAGGGACTAAAAAAACTCCGTGCGAGTGTGTGTGTGCTGTGTGTTTGGTGTGTGCACTGTAGCGCGTGCTAGCTTTTGCAAATCTACACTGGATGCCAATTTGTACAGTAGCAAAATAACAACAAAACTTTACCGAACGTGGGTAAAAATTATACAGATATGTAGTACACTTGTCAAGGTTCAAAACATTTCATTGGACCAAATTCAAAAGCTGTGAGGTTTAAATGCTATGAAAATGACAAAAGTCAAAGTTCTGTTAAGTGAAAGACTGAAAACAGCTTTATTTTCATGGCTACTTTAGAGCTGTTGATGATCAAGCTAATGAACTCTAATATGGATAACAATGATACTAACATGTAGATTGCAGAAAATTGCTCACAATTGATATAAGGCACAAAATCATAGGATGTACAGATCAAAAGCAATAGCCTCCAGAAAACGGCTAAGTGGCGTTTAAAACTGAGGGCTTCTCAGACTTAGCATAATTTTGGAGATCTTCAGAAAACTTCGGAAATTCATAGGAATTCAACCGTAGCCCGGATCTAAAAACTTTCTACATGAGAGTTGCTCAGAATGACGAGACGAATCCAGATACGTAGCCCGTTCATCCGCCTCACATCCCTAGCATAGCGAACACGCAACTTTCCCCCTCCGGTTCATCTGTCCGAAAACGCGAAACATCGGGGATACTTCCCCGGATGTTTTCCCTCTTCGCCGGTATCACCTCCTACCGTGTTAGGGCACACCTAGCAACGTTCATTGTCATGTCATGCATCGTCATGCATATGTTTGCTTTATATTTATTGTTTCTTCCCCCTCTTCTCTCGCTAGACACCGAGACCGACGCCGCTGCTACCCAGTACGACTACGGTGTTGACGACCCCTCCTTGCCAGAGCAACCAGGCAAGCCCCCCCTTTGATCACCAGATATCACCTATTCTTTCTCTCTACTTCTTGCATTAGAGAAGTGTAGCATGTTGCTGCTTTTGGTTAATCCTATTCTGCTGCATAGCCTGTCATTGTTGCTACAATTGTTGATACCTTTACCTGCTATCCTAATGCTTAGTATAGGATGCTAGTGTTCCATCAGTGGCCCTACACTCTTGTCCGTCTGCCATGCTATACTACTGGGCCGTGATCATTTCGGGAGGTGATCACGGGCATATGCTATATACTTTATTCTGTTACATTACTTATGATACTGTTAGGAGATGGGGTGAAGGGCGGTGGCTCCATCCCGGTAGAGGTGGGCCTGGGTTCCCGACGGCGCCCGACCGTTACTTTGTGGCGGAGCGACATAGCAGGTTGAGACCACCTAGGAGAGAGGTGGGCCTGGCCCTGGTCGGCGTTTGTAGATACTTTAATTAACACGCTTAACGATCTTGGTATTTGATCTGAGTCTGGCCACTGGCCTATACGCACTAATCAACTACGCGGGAACAGTTATGGGCACTCAACGTCGTGGTATCAGCCGAAGCCTTCTTGATGTCAGCGACTGAGCGGCGCACGCCGGATTGGACTGGAACACCTGCTCTTGTATTAGGGAGGCTAGGTCTGCTTCCAGCCGCCCTCGCAACATGCAGGTGTGCAATGGGCGATGGGCCCAAACCCCTGCGCCATAGGATTTAGACCGGCGTGTTGACCTCTCTGTTGTGCCTAGGTAGGGCTGCGACGTGTTGATCTTCCGAGGCCGGGCATGTCCCAAGAAAGTGTGTCCGGCCAAATGGGATCGAGCGTGTTGGTTAATGTGGTGCACCCCTGCGGGGAAGTTTATCTATTCGAATAGCCGTGATCTTCGGTAACAGGACGACCCGGAGTTGTACCTTGACCTTATGACAACTAGAACCGGATACTTAATAAAACACACCCTTTCAAGTGCCAAATACAACCCGGTGATCACTTTATCACAGGGCGACGAGGAGGGGATCGCCAGGTAGGATTATGCTATATGATGCTACTTGGTGAACTTACCATCTACTCTCTTCTACATCTTTGCAAGATGGAGGCTGCGAGCGTAGTCTTGACGGGACTAGCTATCCCCTTTTATTCCGGCATTCTGATTCAGTCCACCGATATTGCCCTTTACACAGATACCCATGCATATGTAGTGTAGATCCTTGCTTGCGAGTACTTTGGATGAGTACTCACGGTTGCTTTTCTCCCTCTTTTCCCCTTTCTATACCTAGTTGTCGCAACCAGATGCCGGAGTCCAGGAGCCAGAGGATCCCGAGGATGATTCTACGTGGAGTTCGACTTCCAGGAGTAGTTTAGGAGGTTGCTAGGCAGGAGGCCTGCGCCTCTTTCGATCTGTATACTAGTTTGTGCTAGCCTTTTTAAGGCAAATTTGTTTAACTTATGTCTGTACTCAGATATTGTTGCTTCCGCTGACTCGTCTATGATCGAGCACTTGTATTCGAGCCCTCGAGGCCCCTGGCTTGTATTATGATGCTTGTATGACTTATTTTATTTTTAGAGTTGTGTTGTAATATCTTCCCGTGAGTCCCTGATCTTGATCGTACACGTTTGTGTGTATGATTAGTGTATGATTGAATCGGGGGCGTCACAAGTTGGTCTCAGAGCCGACTGCCTGTAGGAATCCCCCTTCCAACTCCTTGGCCGAAGTTGAGTCTAGTCACTGATTTTTTTACTAACATGGTTGTGTGGCTTGCGGACCCACGTCACCATTGGGTGGTATTAGGATCTTTTATTTCTCGTCTATACCCTGGGACTCCGATCTCGCTTCTATTCGTGTTAAAATGATTTTGTTAACTCTAACTCTAGGTTCTCGTAATTACTTTCTCCCGGAGAGCCTGTCACTCCAGATGATTGCGCATCGCACCATAGGGTTCCGAAGGTACTCTCTGATGTTCTTCTGAGAGCTTGTGCTCATCGGGTTTGCAATTCCCTGCCACCGATACCTCCCTATGGATAGCTACTTCCACTTGCCGTCTATACCTTCATTCCCAATTACTCTTGTTAGTACAAGATACCCTGAACTACTTCCCGCTATTCCGAGGATCCTTTGTGCCTACTGCCTTGCAGTTCCTTGTCACCCGAATACACCTACAAATTAATCCTCACACATAACTAGGGTTTGCTACTCCCCATTTTTTCATGTGTTTCACAGAAGTCTTCGAAATACCGTTCGATCTTCCGAAAATCCTAAGCAACCTATTGCTCTTGAAATTCTTGATTGCTTGCATTATGGTTAATCCCATCAGCCTCGCAATCTTATTGGCATCCCTTGTCTTTATCATCTTAAGTCCGTTGATTCAATATGTTGAGGATGCTTGCATTCCTCAGTCGAATCCTATAATTCATCCTTCCGGCTCAGACGTCATTTTGAACAGGAGCTGGATCTCGACCAATCAAATTATCGTCGATTTTACCCCTAAGCTTACTCAACTTATCCATCCTTAATCAGAGCATTTTCTTTTGATCCTTTGATTTGGAAATCATAATTCCTTTACATGTGAGCTTCGAATTAGTCAGTTGTTTCTATAATCTGATCCCTTGAATTCTTTCTTCTTCTGGTTGAGTACCCTTACTCACATTTGATCCTTTGCGGTCCGCTAGATCCTTTGGTAGATCATTATCCAACCGTTCTTGCATATTCTCAAAACCTGGAGTTCTTTCCTTGATACATAATGCCATTGATAAATCCTATTCTCTGATTTGGCCAACCATGATCTGCTTTCGGGCTGGTGATAATTACTCTCGAAGCTTGTGGTATATGTTTCTAAGATGCCCCGATGGGTTGAACCTATGCCTTCCTTAATCTATGTGAACTCGAAAGTTTTTCAAGGTTCATACTCCTCTGGTAATTCACCAGGTAGGTCTTCGCACTCAAATCATTTTTAATAGAGCAGTGAATGAAAGGTTATGCATTGAAGAAGTGGGATTCGACCTTGAACCTTGTATTCATACCCATGGACACGATGTAGACTTTCTCATTGAAGCTCTTGTAAAATTATTCCCTTGGTATAAGTTCATCTCATATCTGGGATCTGGCCTTCTGCAATCATGGTTCTGACCATGTTCTCCTTTAAATACCATTTATCATGCAAGTTTAAGCACTTGTCTTTTGCAGAGTAATACCCCCGGTCCAACCTCTACTTTGGTCTGTCGTCGAGTATTACCCCTGGTATATCGAGATTATCATGGAACTACTAAAATTCTTATGAGTTCTTCATCTAGTATTTCTTCTCATCGATTTCAGATTTCCCCCGGGTTCTGAGTTATTAGTCACTCGAGGACACCGATAAGTGAATCAATTCCGAACTCTGTTTCAATAACTCTTAAGTAATTTTCATTGCTTACGAGTTTAATAATCCTTCAAGTCATTCCTAGCCTGATTGGCTATATCCTTATCATGCAACTTTTTAACCGTGCTACCTAGTCCTTCTTCCCGGAGAACAAATTTTGTGCTAATCTTACATCAATCTTCCTCGTCATATCATTTATCTTTGAATAGCAAAATTGTCTCGAGTTTGTGTCATACCCATGGTTCCAATAACCTTTCGCTTCATCATTCCTTTTAACTTGATGTTATCGCCGATCAATTACATCTTCATGAAATCTCTCAACAAATGTGTCATGATCATCATCAGCATTCTGAGCTCTTCCAGGATATCAATTGAATTCATGATGAGAAAATACCATCCTTGCCCTCGATAATTAGTGTTGTCATCGACCACTTTATTGCCTTCCCTCCAACACAAACTTGTTCGTGTTCTGTGTTATACCTTGAGTTCCTTGCTATCCAGCATTTGTTCTTCTTTACCTTGGAGTATTACCATCGTTTATGTCAAGAATGTCGTGAGGGTTACTCCACCTCTTAAGAATTCTTGGTATAGTGATACTTCTCACCGTCACCATTCTTTCTTGGTCCCCGTGTTGTTTCTAACCGGAATACCGGCAATTGAACTATGATGTGTGAATTCAAAACTTTTAGCAACCCGATTGCTTTGAAGTGAATGGTCGATTGATTCATTTTAATTCTTTTGTTCATTAAGTCACCGCTCTAACATTTATCGTGCAACCCATCCCATATTTCAGGTGCACATGTCAACCAATGTTTAATTGTGGATGTTTTCCTTGAACATACATCATTATACTATACCATTTGATTCGACAAATGTTATCTCCTTGTTCACATAATTGTGGAAATCCATCTTGTTGGAATTCTTGGTGAATTGTTGCTGAGTCCATTAGCCAACTCCTCACCCTCTCCTTGGTTTAATGGTGAACTCTTGTTTCGGAACTCAATTTCATAGTTCATTTCCCCGAGAATCTTACAATGTCATCTCGACAATTTGCGTCGCACCTTTTTCTTCTCAGGCATAATGACTCTGAGGTATCCTGACACCAATGATCTGAATCTCGGTCAGATATGATGGTTCAAACATATTTCTATGAGATATAACATTGGTCTTTATATCTCCCGATAAGGTGATGTCATGCTTAGCACACCTGGCCGGAGGACCTATTGTAATAGTTTCCTTTTTAGCAAGGTTAGCCATTCTTCCATGAGGAAATTGTAAGACTTATTTTATAAGTTGTTCCTGATGGATCCTTGTGTATCCAAAGTCTGACCTTTGCTTGAAGACCATGTCAATGCTATCTCGAAGCATGTCGGTGGTACTCCGATTCTCAATAGGAACATTTGAAGTTCAATGCTGAGTTTTCTTTATCAATTATCCAGACACCGTTGTATGGGTAATATCATGAAATTTCTCTCCCTTACCTAAAGGGTTTTCTATGTTATATCCTGTCATGGATATCATGCTCTGCTTGTCCTTAGGAAGGATATAATCTTGAAATACGTGTTTCAACAAATATTCCTTTCCATTGTTTTGTTTGACCTTTCTTGTAATCTACTTAACTGAGCAGTGGTAATTCCCTGCTTAGATAAGCATCTCGTAGTACTATCCTGTCAGTAAGACCCTGTTACTATTGTTGATGACATCCCGATAGCCACCTATGGACGAGAACTTTGCCTATTGGTCCGCCTTGTCTTAACGAGAAGGAAAATGGTTCTCTCCGTCCCTCGCCCTTGGTACCAACTTTGTTTCCAACATAACTGATAGGCTACCCTCTGACATGTCTTGCTATCATGACCGTGAAAGATGTCAACGCCCTTCCTACTTTTAACCACATGGTGGGCCCATAACCCACAATTTCTCAGGATCGAAACCTGACTCTCCTGTACACCCTGTTTCCAAAGTAAATCGTCGTGCTTGGCTTCGTATGCAATTCACGAGCCACATTCCTAGTGATCTATTCTTGTATCAGACGCAATACTTATTCACGTTGCCCTGAAACCCTTTCACCTTCTGACTAGGCATTGAACGATTGCCTGGATGCTTGAAACTTCGTATGGTACCTTCTTACTTTGCTCTCGATATCTTCTTAAGTTTCAATTCGAGAGTTACTTTCCGCCACCTTCCCCGATGTTGTCTACCAGATAGTCAACCTTGTAGAGGTCCGTTCTTCCGGGATACCCCCCTATTCTTTCGTAAGTACGATGGAGTTCCTGAAGAAGGGTCCCGACTTCATCATGATGACCTGAAGCAGAGAAATGAAGACCTCACGTAATGGATGCACCTCTTCGAGAAGAGTAACCAAGACCGAGAAGACCCGTTAGAATTTCGTAACCAAATCCCTTTCCCCTTACTCTACCTCTTAAAATCTCCGGATGAGATTTCTTGTACTGGAGGAGAATTGTGACGCCCAGATAATTAAGCTACAGTAATTCCCTGTTGATGGTGCCACGTCACTGCGATTACTATTGATAAACTCGCGTCGGTTCGAAACCCAGATCGAATTTCAAATTAAAAATAAAGTCAATCGGTAAAAGTTTTCAAATATTAAAAACTAAAATGTTTGGGTTGTGCCGAATAATGCATAGAAAATTATGGTGGTGAAATCACACTTTATGAAGTAGTTAAATGCACTATAATAAATAAAACAGTGGTAAAACTATTATTTACATGCTCTTAAATTAATAGGCAAAACTAAAACTAAAACTAAAACTAAAACTAAAAGAAAATAAAAGAGAAACTAAAACTAAAACTAAAAGAAAATAAAAGAGAAAGCAACCCCCCCAGTGGGCTCCGGCCTAGTAGGCCACCGGCCCAACTGGGCCACGACCCACTAGGTCGGCCCCACCGGCCACTCACCCACTCCCCCATTCCCCATAACCCCCACTTCCCCCGAAACCCTAGTCCAACAGCAAACACTCACCCCCACTCATGCCCCCACTCTCCCCCTCCCTCGATCCAGATCGGATCGGGGCACGACGCTGCAGTGTGCCGCCGCCTCGCCCTCGTCCGTCGCCATCCAAAGCCCGTCTGGACCTCGACGGACCTCCCTCGTCGGCCTGCTTCCTCTCCGCCGTCGTCCCCGCCGACCACCCCGACCCCTGCTGCCCCCGTCCCTACGGATCACGGTGAGGCCCCCGGTAGCGTCCTCTCCCCGCACTCGTCGTCCGTTATAGTCGTCGTGCCGCCTCCCTCGCGCACGGCCACGCCCGCTCGTACATGCCTCGGTCATCGCCCGCGCGTGGCCGTCCCCGTCAACGGTGCTCCAAGCCACATCACCGCTCGCACCTTTGCCCGGTGCTCGCTCCGCCATGGCCGAGCCCCGCCTTGCTGCGCCTCGCTATGCCGCTGCGCTGCTCGCCCGCAGCTCCGCCGTGCCCTCGCGCTCACCACGCGCGCCCGCACACGCCTCGCCTCATAGTCGTCGCTGGCCGCGCCGTGGCCCTACCCGCCGCGCTCAGCGCACCACCCCGCGCACTCGCTCGCGCCCGCATCATGCTTGCTCTGTCCCTTCTCGCTACTGCAGTGCACCGCGACCTTGGCGCCCCTCGCCGCCCACCGCGCCTCTCGCCGTTGCCTGCTGCTGCCCTGGACCCCCTGCTTCCCTCGTTCCGCTATGCCGCGGCCCCCGCCCCATCGGGCGCGCACACGCCGCGCCGAGCGCGCCATCTCCAACCACTCCGCCCCTCTACGGCGCTCGCAGCGCCCGTGTCGGGTGCATCCCCACGGGCCAGCACCCATTCGGGTGTGCCCGACGCCTGACCCGCTATGGCCCCTCTGGGCCAATGACAAACGGGCTGTCGCGACCGGTTTTTCCGGATATTAAATTCCAGAAAATGGCCGTCGTGCTCTTCAGCCCCAGGACTGCTGTTAGCTGATGAGGCATCAACTCGGTACAGAAAATCCAAGCAAAATTACAGGATATGCGGTACAAGACCATTCTGGCCTGTGAGTACAACAAATGGTTTCTAGTGGTTGATGGCGGAAGCGGTATGTGGATCATCAGTGGAACTCCATTTCCCACGGGAACAGCTGACCAGGTTAACTCCTATCTTCGCGAGGCTGCTATCACTGTTGCTTAGGTTTTGGGCGGTCGTCATAGCGCTCCGCTCCACGCAAGAAATCTGGCCAAGACAATAGCGAGGGACAAGCCAGTGAGTACTTTGAATGTACTCGCAAACATTAGGAACATAGGCATAATATAACAATGATGTGCTGAAAATATTTTATGCTCAAGGCGTCAGTCACAAAAGATAATAAAAAAATCTGATGCACGCAAGCATGTTACTCATGAATATGCAATAACATAACAGTATAAAAAAATTATGAAATGAATAACAAACATGCCACAGTCGGGCGTCTTAGCGACACCACATAAAGGGCTTTAAAAGGAATGCCGCAATCGGGCGTCTAAGCGATACCACATAAAGGGCTTTAAAAGAAATGCCGCAGTCGGGCGTCTAAGCGACACCACATAAAGGGCTTTAAAAGAAATGCCGCAGTCGGGCGTCTCAGCGACACCACACAAAAGGCTTATAAAAGAAATGCCACAGTCGGGCGTCTGAACGACACCACATAAAGGGCTTTAAAAGAAATGCCACGATCAGGCGTCTCGGCGACACCACATAAAGGGCTTATAAAGAAATGCCACGATCAGGCGTCTCGCGACACCACATAAAGGGCTTATAAAGAAATGCCACAGTCGGGCGTCTCAGCGACACCACATAAAGGGCTTATAAAATAAATGCCACTGTCGGGCGTCTCAGCGACACCACATAAAGGGCTTTAAAAGAAATGCCACAGTCGAGCGTCTCAGCGACACCACATAAAGGGCTTTAAAAGGCATAATCACAGCGAATATCCTGGAGGCAAAACCTTCCAAGGATACTCGATACTTCAAATAATATAAATGGGTTAGTCCATAAATAAAATATTCGTAATCATCATAAGTCACAAGTCACAATCCATGTTCTGGTTTAACAGTTTCTCCTCCGAAGACCGACACTAAGACCGACACTTGACCCATCCCAGACTGTAATCCTTAACCATGGACACGGCTATACGAATAGGTTTAATCTCTGCAGAGGGTGTACTCTTTACCCACGAGTATCGGATTTCTTTAGTCCATCGGGGCTAATTCCGTCTACGGTCTTTTAATTGAAAACACACCTACCTTGCACACACCAGCTTAACTTACCCGTGTCTGGAATCACCCATGACACCTGTTAAGCAAAACTCAAAGTGTGGAGGCTGCAACCTCGCGTAGCATGGGATCAAATTTATAACGCGCGCTCTAAGGGGTGGCCTCCCCTCTCGGTCTCAACCGGAAACACCCATGCCCCCGGACCACGTGGCATGCCTACCGACTTCAACCGATATCTTCCACCATGGCCTCTCTGTAAGGTGTGTGCTAGAAAGAGGTTGACAACTTACTGAACCGCACTCTACTTGTTGTAGAGACGAGTGGTAGTATGAAACAAGCATGGGGTTACTGGAACAAGACTCGGTCTAGGGTCGACTCAGGAGGTTTAAGTATTCCCTGCATGATTAGTATAACAAATATATTTCATCCAACAGACAGAGTCACCACTCATCATACTCTTCATGCCATGCCGGACACACTCGTCTCGACGAGGAACTAGGGACAAGCTCTGGTCTACCCAAGACAGTAACTTCCCCATTTTCCTTCCGGTAGGCACGAAAGGCATACGAGGATGGTCATCATCCCAAGCAAGTCCATTTCCAACAGCAAGGAAAAATTAAATAAGCATGCATGCAAATGATCATACCACCACATAAAATAACGAGTTCCTTGTAATGAGGTGGTGTCATGATCGTGTCAAACAATGCATGCAACATATTGTGCCAGGGTTCAGAATGCTTGCCTTCAATGTGTGGTAAGGCAGGGTGCACTCCAAAACTTTTGAAAGTTTTCTTCTCTCTCTCCAAAGTCCTATTTTAAATAAATTTGAATTAACACACAAATCCAAAACAGCAAAAAAGTTGTTTTGAAAAATTATCAAATAAATCTTAAAATAAACTAGATCAAATTTGAGAGAGGTAGGAAAAGAATCATTTCATTTGGAGTTGTATTTAAAAGTTATAGCCAGTCAAAGTCTGGTCAAAATCTGTTTTTAAATAAAAGCAGAAAAGAAAAACGTTTTAAAAGAAATACACGCTGAAGGCGCATTCGGGAAATGCGCTTCCACTTACTCCTGCATGGACGGTGCTTGGTCCGACGGTGGGCCCGCTGGCCCATGGTCGGGTTTGACCAGATCCACGCTGCGTCGTCCCCTCCGACCAAGCAGGCGGAGCTCGGCGAGGATTTGTAGGTAAGCAGGCGTCCTTGGTGATCTGAGGACATGGGTGTGCTCAGGGGTCGAGACGAATCCGTGGGTACCCGCCATGGTCGCCGACGTGGACGGAGTCGCCGGCGACGAGCTTCGCAGCGGAGAAGGCATTCGGGTGGGTAGTGGGTTTGGGGCTACGGTGGTTTCCGACCAATATTGAGCGTGGGGCTGCACTCACGAGAGGGAGGGAGAGCTCCTGGTGGAGAGAGTGGAGAGGGGGAGGCACTGGTGGCGACGGAATCGGCCGGGACTTGGCGGCGACCGAACCGGCGAACTCGGGAAGATGGCCTTCCCTCCTCATTCTGGCCAAGGTAGCTCTAGGGGATCATTTGAGGTTGCTTGAGGACTCGATTGAGCTCGGGGCCCTTATATAGGCGGTGGAGGTCGGTTCGAGGTGGCGGCGATAAGGACGACGGCGAACCGTCTTCTGTAGCTATGACGACGTGGCGGCGACGCTTGCGCTAGGGGCGAGGCTGCGGATGAGCTGGAGATGTAAGGGGGGTGGCGGCGGCCGGTGGCTTTGGCGGCACCGACCGAGGAAGGCGCGCTGCGACGCCGGCGTGCCGCCAAGGCTTTGACGGCGGCGTTGTAGGCTGCCGAGGTGGCTTGGCGCATTCTTTGTGAGAAGGGGAGTGCGTGGAGTGGCGCTCTGAGCGGGCCAAAACCAGGGCGCGGCGTGTCGGCTCGGCCGTGGCTCGTCTGTCTGGCGCGCTGCTCGCGCCCGAGCACGCACGTAATGTGTTCGATAAAATGTCGGGGCATGCTAGAGGTCTCGGTGAGGTTGGCAAGCAAACAGAACTAGGTTAGTGATAGAGGGAAGATCAAGGGACAAGGTGGTTTGGTCTGGAGACCAAGTTCACCATGTAGACTTGAAATCATGCCAAATCGGCCTTGCACTCGGGGTGTTTCTCAAAATTCCACAGGCACCTAGGCATTCCTTGGAGTGGCCAATTCTTCCAGATTGAAGTCTCTTTGGATGCTCAAGAGGGTGGTGAGGTTGGTTTGTGAAAAGCACAAACTTGCTAGTGCAAGTTTTGCAGAACTTCAATTCTGGACAGAACTTAAATTGCATCATCTCATGAACCAAAAGTATTCCAATGGTTGCATGCTCCTGGACTTAGGGGTTTGGCAAGGTACACTACAAGCAGGAGGGAGAATCAAGGGCCAATGAGCAAGCAAGGATATGGTTGTTGTACAATCCATCATGTTGGACCAGAATGAAGATGAGGCTGAATCACTCAAAATTTTCAAATAACATCCTTGGATTTTGCATATAGTGGAATAATATGCTCCTACTGACATCCCATAATTTTGGTGGAGGCTAGAAAGAAGTATTTAAATGAGTTGTAGTGCAAAAATGCCTACTGGACCAGAGAAGAAAATTGGGTGTAGAACTCAAAATAATTCATGAATAAATTATAACTTTGCACAAAAGTGATTTAAAAACATCACCAGACATCTCCAATTTTTGGTTGGAATGTTAGGTGAATTTATCAAATGGTTGTAGTTCAATTATGGCCATATAATCTTGGAAAACCATTTTTCAAGAAACTAAAGATTAAGCAAATTAATTATGTAATTAGTTCCACTAATAAAAGAAAAGTTTTTCTTGAGTGGTTAAACAAGTCCAATATTATAAGTAAAAGATTTTCTATCTTAGGGAACGAGTCCAAGATAACCAAGAAAAGAATGGTTTTGAAATCAAGAAAAACCAAGAAAAAGGAAAGTTAAATTTCCTGGCAAGATTTTTATTAGCAAAACAAAGTTAAAATTTTTGGGGTGTCACAACACAACCCCCCTTAAGAAAAATCTCGTCCTCGAGATTTGCTAAGAGTTATCTCTATAGAAAAATTGCATCAAAACGAAGCGACTACGGTGAGAGGGCAATAAGTGGTGCAAAATACGGTGAGGAACACTTGGCGCTGTGGAAAAATCTACGGTTAGGAGCAAAGCGAGAGATTTCTCATGCGGATATAGATTTAGAATAAATTCTAAATCTCAAAATCGCTGGTCGCACCCGAGCACAGATGCTCTCTCTGGTGACAGTGGACCCGGGCCCACGGTCAGCCTCTTCTTCTTCCTCCGGCTCTTTCTTCTTCCTCTCCCCCGCGCGCTTTCCCCGCTTTCTCCACCGGCAACGCCTAGCGCGTAGGGCATCTAGGCCGTACTGCGGTAGTGCGTGGCGTCGAGTGGCGGTGCAGCGTGCACTCACTTCAGCGGGGGTCGCTGTCGGCCTTTGCTCGAGATTCGCCTCCGAACACCGGCGATCGAGGCGGCAGCGGCGCTGGTGGACCTCGCCCACCGTACACCGAGCTCGAGCTATAAAACGGCCGAGGTGTTTCCCTCCTTTTCCTCGCACCTGGCCTCGCTCCTCCTCCTCCCTCCTTCTCCTATGTTTCCGTTGGCCGGAGCTCGAGTCGGGGATCTAATGGCGGAGGTGGTGCCGGACTGGTACGTGATCGTGCTGTGCGGAGGGCTGGCAGCGGTGCTGGGGCTCTCCGTGCTCCTATGTGCGATGATCCTCGATGATCGTCGCGATGCCGCTGCCCGGTTGCTGGCTCTCCATGGTGGTGGTGACCATGAGGAGTAGGTGGGGGTGTGTCGGTATGGTTGTTCGGGAGGTGCTCGATTAGATGTAACTTGTTGCAAAAATTTTGCAAGCGGTGTATGTATTCGATGTAATTGTGGTTGTGAGTCGCATGCCGTGGTGCTGCGGAAATAAAATAATCCATGTCGTGAGCGATGCAGCAATACCGGAAAAGAAATCTCACTCCGTGATTTCTCGCGAAAGGACATAGTAATACAATAGAGTCAAATTGCAACAATAACTGAAACTAAACGGCTTACATTGCCGCACAAACTCGGGGCACCACGCATAAGTTACAACACATGAATAAACATCACAGCAATAAATATAGCGGCGACGTCTAAAGTGAAAGCAGTGGCGGGCGGGGTCCGAGAAAGCGTCTCGCATCTGGGATACACTCTTCTTCTATCGGAGGAAGAGGATTGACCAGACGATGAATGTGTCTCTCCTGGTCGGGCCTCAATGATCTGCCGATGGCGGTCTGAGGATTTAAATCTGCGAGGCTCTATAGATAACCCATCACGCGTTGGGTTAAGCGCTCTTGAGCGATGGCGTATTGACGAGGTTGGCCAAGGCGGGTCTCTCTCAATCGTCCACGGAAAGATGTTACTCCTCCGGGTGCTGCACGGCTCGGAAAATAATAATACCCTCGTTCGCTGGCATAGGGTACCGCGAATCGAAGGCGAGCGAGTGCTTCGTACGCCGCAGCTTCTACGGCCATATGTGGGGTTGGCATAGATTTCCCTACGAAGGAGACCTCGGTTGGATCTTGGTTTGGGTTTACGGGAGGGATGTGCACGGCTGCCCAATATCTCGAGGTGGAAGGGGTGATTCTCGATTTGAACAGCTCATACTGGCGTGGCTGGGTAGCGCCCATGGTACTGCGGGTAAAATCCCACAATATCTTAACAAAACTACCCGGGGTTGCATCTAGAGTTCTCAGATAGATACTGGGGCTCGGCATGGCAAGAAATGGTTGTGAGAATGGTGCACAAGGTGAGGGGTGCTTGGCAGGGTCACTCGGTGGCCCTTCTTACAGCACCGGAGATGGGTCATATTTACCGTGGTGAAAGGTAAAGAATTTGCCGGCTCAGCTTGGGGTCAAGCCACAGATACACACATCTCACTAAAGTGACGTATCACTGTGGGTGTTGTCGGAGCGGTTCTTGGTAGCTGCGCCAAGGATAGAGAAATCACACTGCATGTTAATACATCCATGCAAGACTACTATATAAAACAGAGGCACGATGACAGGCTGCGTTACAAAGTTAGGATACACTGGGACTCGACCCTACTCGAGTGACTCAGTCTACTTCGTTTACATCCAAGCGGGCGTTCCTTGTGGATGTCGAGGCTTCTCCACGGTTCTCACCGTCGGAATTAGCTGGAGAGGGTTGAGGGGCTGCAGGCTCGGGGTAGTGATGATGACCATCGCGGGGATTGTTGACCACAACCCCGTTGGAGTGTGCTCCCAGGAGGCGACGAAGCACTTTTGGGGCCATCAAAGCACCTTGGCTGACGGCTGGGGCTGACCTCAGGGTCTCGATCGGGTGTCCGAATAGCACGACTGGGTTGTCGGCGTTGGGCTCGATCTCTTCTCTCGCCGGGGCTCGACGAACCAGCTCTCCACGAGCTGCGATCAGATCAATGGTGATTTGATCGAACAGTTCCTCCAGCGCACCTACATAGCGCACTAGGTGCAGCAATGCAGGGTCCGTTTTGTGATCTCCATTGGCTACTTGGGGTGGTCTACCGTACCCTTCACACTTGGGGTAGTAGTGGAACGAGCGACAGTTAAATCTGGGCGACAGGTGCCTGAGATGAACTATAGCCTCTCGAGCAGCTAGCTGGATGGCTTGTGGCTCAAAGGAAGTTGTTCTTCCGATGAACCTGTAGGGGCGCTCGGGCACTAGACCCCTACCGTAGATGTGTACCGTGGCCCAGAATTGACGGCTCTCACCGCTCCGGGGTCCTTGGTACACAACATATTCGGGTGGCTCTTCTAACGCATAGGCACGGCGGGTGAGGTTTGCGAGTATGGTCACAAAGCCTCCAAGGTTGGTTGCTGTGGTCTCGTTGTGCACGACGGGACCGAGCATTGTGGCTTGGTTTGGGGAAAATGTTGTCTTTGTCTTTGGGTTGGGGCTAAGCGTGCCCTTTTATAGAAAAAGGGGCGGAGTCTTCCTTCATGCGCTTGAATGAGACACCTTGGGTGCTGGTCTTTGTGCGTGATAGATGGGCTAGGTTGATAGGTTGGGCACCGACTGCCAAAAGCGTCGGGTCACTGTGTGGCTATCTTGCACGAGAAGCTTGGCTGGGGTTTACTTATGGCTTGGTGGGTTGGTTTGCCTAAGTTTATTGACCTGGCTAAGATAGGATTAGCCAATGGTCAGCCTGGCTCTGATACCAAGTCTGTCGCGACCGGTTTTTCCGGATATTAAATTCCAGAAAATGGCTGTCGTGCTCATCAGCCCCACGACTACTGTTAGCTGATGAGGCATCAACTCGGTACAGAAAATCCATGCAAAATTACAGGATATGCGGTACAAGACCATTCTGGCCTGTGAGTACAACAAATGGTTTCTAGTGGTTGATGGCGGAAACGGTTTGTGGATCATCAGTGGAACTCCATTTCCCAGGGGAACAGCTGACCAGGTTAACTCCTATCTTCACGAGGCTGCTATCATTGTTGCTTAGGTTCCGGGGCGGTCGTCGCAACGCTCCGCTCCATGCAAGAAATCTGGCCAAGACAATAGCCAGGGACAAGCCAGTGAGTACTTTGAATGTACTCGCAAACATTAGGAACACAGGCATAATATAACAATGATGTGCTGAAAATATTTTATGCTCAAGGCGTCAGTCACAAAACATAATAAAAAAAATCTGATGCACGCAAGCATGTTACTCATGAATATGCAATAACATAGCAGTATAAAAAAAATTATGAAATGAATAACAAACATGCCACAGTCGGGCGTCTTAGCGACACCACATAAAGGGCTTTAAAAGGAATGCCGCAGTCTGGCGTCTAAGCGACACCACATAAAGGGCTTTAAAAGAAATGCCGTAGTCGGGCGTCTAAGCGACACCACATAAAGGGCTTTAAAAGAAATGCATGATCAGGCGTCAAATGACACCACATAAAGGGCTTATAAAAGAAATGCCACAGTCGGGCGTCTCAGCGACACCACATAAAGGGCTTATAAAGAAATGCCACAGTCGGGCGTCTCAGCGACACCACATAAAGGGCTTATAAAGAAATGCCACAGTCGGGCGTCTCAGCGACACCACATAAAGGGCTTATAAAAGAAATGCCACTGTCGGGCGTCTCAGCGACACCACATAAAGGGCTTTAAAAGAAATGCCACAGTCGGGCGTCTCAGCGACACCGCATAAAGGGCTTTAAAAGGCATAATCACATCGAATATCCAGGAGGCAAAACCATTCCAAGGATACTCGATACTTCAAATAATATAAAGGGGTTAGTCCATAAATAAAATATTCGTAATCATCATAAGTCACAAGTCACAATCGATGTTCTGGTTTAACAGTTTCTCCTCCGAAGACCGACACTAAGACCGACACTTGACCCATCCTAGACTATAATCCTTAACCATGGACACGGCCATACGAATAGGTTTAATCTCTGCAGAGGGTGTACTCTTTACCCACGAGTAACGGATTTCTTTAGTACACCGGGGCTAATTCCGTCTACGGTCTTTTAATTGAAAACACACCTGACTTGCACACACCAGCTTAACTTACCCGTGTCTGGAATCACCCATGACACATGTTAAGCAAAACTCTAAGTGGGGCGGCTGCAACCTCGCGTAGCATGGGATCAAATTTATAACGCACGCTCTAAGGGGTGGCCTCCCCTCTCGGTCTCAACCGGAAACACCCATGCCTCCGGACCAGGTGGCATACCTACCGGCTTCAACCGATATCTTCCACCATGGCCTCTCTGTACGGTTTGTGCTAGAAAGAGGTTGACAACTTACTGAACCACACTCTACTTGTTGTAGAGACGAGTGGTAGTACAAAACAAGCATGGGGTTACTGGAACAAGACTCAGTCTAGGGTCGACTCAGGAGGTTTAAGTATTCCCTGCATAATTAGTATAACAAATATATTTCATCCAACAGACAGAGTCACCACTCATCATACTCTTCATGCCATGCCGGACACACTCGTCTCGACGAGGAACTAGGGACAAGCTCTGGTCTACCCAAGACAGTGACTTTCCCATTTTCCTTCCGGTAGGCACGAAAGGCATACGAGGATGGTCATCATCCCAAGCAAGTCCATTTCCAACAGCAAGGAAAAATTAAATAAGCATGCATGCAAATGATCATACCACCACATAAAATAACGAGTTCCATGTAAGAGGTGGTGTCATGATCGTGTCAAACAATGCATGCAACATATTGTGCCAGGGTTCAGAATGCTTGCCTTAAATGTGTGGTAAGGCAGGGTGCACTCCAAAACTGTTGAAAGTTTTCTTCTCTCTCTCAAAGTCCTATTTTAAATAAATTTGAATTAACACACAAATCCAAAACAGCACAAAAGTTGTTTTGAAAAATTATCAAATAAATCTTAAAATAAACTAGATCAAATTTGAGAGAGGTAGGAAAAGAATCATTTCATTTGGAGTTGTATTTAAAAGTTATAGCCGGTCAAAGTCCTGGTCAAAATCTGTTTTTAAATAAAATAGAAAAAAAACGTTTTAAAAGAAATATCAAGGCGCATTCGGAAATGCGCTTCCACTTACTCCTCGTGGACGGCGTTGGGTCCTTGACGGTGGGCCGCTTTGGCTTGGTCGGGTCAGGTTTGACCAGATCCACGCAGCGTCGTCCCCTCCGGCCGAGCAGGCGGAGCTCGCGAGGATTTGCCGCAAAAGCAGAGGTGTCCTTGGTGATCTGAGGACATGGGTGTGCTCGAGGGGTCGAGACGAATCCGTGGGTACCCGCCATGGTCGCCCGGCGTGGGCGGAGTCGCCGTGACGAGCCATGGCGGAGAAGGCATTGGTGGGTAGTGGGTTTGGGGCTACGGTGGTTTCCGACCAATATTGAGCGTGGGGCTGCACTCACGAGAGGAGGAGAGCTCTGGTGGAGAGAGTGGAGAGGGGAGGCCTTGGTGGCGGCGGAATCGGCCGGGACTTGGCGGCGACCGAACCGGCGGACTCGGGAAGATGGCCTTCCCTCCTCATTGCTGGTCAAGGTAGCTCTAGGGGATCATTTGAGGTTGCTTGAGGACTCGATTGAGCTCGGGGCCTTTATATAGGCGGTGGAGGTCGGTTCGAGGTGGCCGACGATAAGGACGACGGCGAACCGTCTTTCTGTAGCTATGGCGATGTGGCGGCGCGCGCTAGGGGCGAGGCTGCGGATGAGTGGAGATGCTTAAGGGGCAGGTGGCGGCCCTGGTGGCTTTGGCGTCACCGACCGAGGCAGGAGGCGCTGCTGACGCCGGCGTGCCGCCAAGGCTCGACGGCGGCGCTGTAGGCTGCCAGGCGGCTTAGCGCGTTCTTTGTGAAGGGAGTGCGTGGCGTGGCGCTACAGAGCGGGCCAAAACCAGGGGCGCGACGTGTTGGCTCGGCCGTGGCTCGTGCAATACGCGCGCTCTGCTCGCGCCCAGAGCACGCACGGAATGTGTTCGATTTAATGCCGGGGCATGCTAGAGGTCTCAGGTGAGGTTGGCAAGCAACAGAACTAGGTTAGTGATAGAGGGAAGATCAAGGGACAAGGTGGTTTGGTCTGGAGACCAAGTTCACCATGTAGACTTGAAATCATGCCAAATCTGGCCTTGCACTCAGGGTGTTTCTCAAAATGCCACAGGCACCTAGGCATTCCTTGGAGTGGCCAATTCTTCCAGATTGAAGTCTCTTTGGATGCTCAAGAGGGTGGTGAGGTTGGTTTGTGAAAAGCACAAACTTGCTAGTGCAAGTTTTGCAGAACTTCAATTCTGGACAGAACTTAAATAGCATCATCTCATGAACCAAAAGTATTCCAATGGCTGCATGCTCCTGGACTTAGGGGTTTGGCAAGGTACACTACAAGCAGGAGGGAGAATCAAGGGCCAATGAGCAAGCAAGGATATGGTTGCTGTACAATCCATCATGTTAGACCAGAATGAAGATGAGGCTGAATCACTCAAAATTTTCAAATAACATCCTTGGATTTTGCATATAGTGGAATAATATGCTCCTACTGACATCCCATAATTTTGGTGGAGGCTAGAAAGAAGTATTTAAATGAGTTGTAGTGCAAAAATGCCTACTGGACCAGAGAAGAAAATTGGGTGTAGAGCTCAAAATAATTCATGAATAAATTATAACTTTGCACAAAAGTGATTTAAAAACATCACCAGACATCTCCAATTTTTGGTTGGAATTTTAGGTGAATTTATCAAATGGTTGTAGTTCAATTATGGCCATATAATCTTGGAAAACCATTTTTCAAGAAACTAAAGATTAAGCAAATTAATTATGTAATTAGTTCCACTAATAAAAGAAAAGTTTTTCTTGAGTGGTTAAACAAGTCCAATATTATAAGTAAAAGATTTTCCATCTTAGGGAACAACTCCAAGATAACCAAGAAAAGAATGGTTTTGAAATCAAGAAAAACCAAGAAAAAGGAAAGTTAAATTTCCTCGCAAGATTTTTATTAGCAAAACAAAGTTAAAAATTTTGGGGTGTCACACGGGCCCAGCCCAGAACGTTTTTAAAAAGAAGGAATTAACAAAAACAATAAATAAAAAATATTAATTAATTAATTAATTAATTAATTAAGTTAATTAATCATAATTAATTAATCTAATCAACTAGTTAGTTTAGTTAAACATTAATTAGTTTAGCTAAAATCCTAATTAACCTAAACAGAGTATGACAGGTGAGTCACACACGTCAGTTTGACCCAATCAACGCCCTGTTGACTGCTGACGTCATGATGTTGTCAGCATGCACTATTCTGAATAATGTTGATTTAAATAATTAAGTAAATTCTAAAAATGATTAAATCTTTTAAAATTAATATAAAATAAACCGTAGCTCAGATGGGAAAACTTTGTACATGAAAGTTGCTCAGAACGACGAGACGATTCCGGATACGCAGCCCGTTCGTCCGCTACACATCCCTAGCATAGCCACACACGCAACTTTCCCCCTCCGGTTCATCTGTCCAAAAACGCGAAACACCGGGAATACTTTCCCGGATGTTTTCCCCCCTTCGCCGGTATCACCTACTACCGCGTTAGGGCACACCTAGCAACGCTCATTGTCATGTCATGCATCGTCATGCATATGTTTGCATTATATTTATTGTTTCTTCCCCCTCTTCTCTCGCTAGACACCGAGACCGACGCCGCCGCTACCCAGTACGACTACGGTGTTGACGACCCCTCCTTCTCGGCTGAGCTTCCAGGCAACCCCCCCCCCTTGATCACCAGATATCGCCTATTCTTTTCTCTACTGCTTGCATTAGAGTAGTGTAGCATGTTACTGCTTTCCGCTAATCCTATCCTGATGCATAGCCTATCCTTGCTACTACTATTGTTACCTTTACCTCCAATCCTAAATGCTTAGTATAGGATGCTAGTATTCCATCATTGGCCCTACATTCTTGTCCATCTGCCATGCTATACTATTGGGCCGTGATCACTCGGGAGGTGATCACGGGTATATGCTATATACTTTATACATGATACATGTGGTGACTAAAGTCGGGTCGGCTCTTAGAGTACTCGCGAGTGATTCACGGATTGGGGGCTGAAAGATCCTTTGTCCCGACGTACCTCTGGGTGGATCTTTGTGGCGGAGAGATATGGTAGGGTGAGACCACTTGGGTGAGAGGTGGGCCTGGCCCTGATCGGCGTCCGCGGTTACTTCTAAATAACAAGCTTAACGAGATCTTGGTATTTGATCTGAGTCTGGCCACTGGCCTATACGCACTAACCAACTACGCGGGAACAGTTATGGGAACTCGACGTCGTGGTATCACCCGAAGCATTCTTGATGTCGATCGAGCGCAGCTACCGGATTAATTTGGAACGCTTTGCTCTTGTATTAGGGAGGCTAGGTCTGCTTCCGGCCGCCCTCGCAACATGCAGGTGTGCAATGGGCGATGGGCCCAGACCCCTGCGCGCATAGGATCTAGACCGGCATGCTGACCTCTCTGTTGTGCCTAGGTGGGGCTGCGACGTGTTGATGTTCCAAGGCCGGGCATGACCCAAGAAAGTGTGTCCGGCCAAATGGGATCGAGCGTGTTGGGTAATGTTGTGCACCCCTGCAGGGAAGTTTATCTATTCGAATAGCCGTGTCCCTCGGTAAAAGGATGACCCGGAGTTGTACCTTGACCTTATGACAAATAGAACCGGATACTTAATAAAACACACCCTTCCAAGTGCCAGATACAACCCGGTGATCGCTCTCTCACAGGTCGACGAGGAGAGGATCGTCGGGTAGGATTATGCTATGCGATGATACTTGGTGAACTTACCATCTACTCTCTTCTACATGTTGCAAGATGGAGGCTGCGAGCGTAGTCTTGACGTGATTAGATATCCCCTCTTATTCTGGCATTCTGCAGTTCAGTCCACCGATATGGCCCTTTACACATATACCCATCCATATGTAGTGTAGATCCTTGCTTGCGAGTACTTTGGATGAGTACTCACGGTTGCTTCTCTCCCTCTTTTCCCCCTTTCCATTCTACGGTTGTCGCAACCAGATCTTGGAACCAGAGGCGGATGCCACGATCGACGATGACTCCTACTACACCGGAGGTGCCTACTCTGACGTGCAGGCGGCGGCGACAACCGGGGAGTAGTTTAGGAGGATCCCAGGTAGGAGGCCTGCGCCTCTTTCGATCTGTATCCCAGTTTGTGCTAGCCTTCTTAAGCTAAACTTGTTTACTTATGTCTGTACTCAGATATTGTTGCTTCCGCTGACTCGTCTATGATCGAGCACTTTTATTCGAGCCCTCGAGGCCCCTGGGTTGTATTCTGATGCTTGTATGACTTATTTATGTTTTTAGAGTTGTGTTGTGATATCTCCCCATGAGTCCCTGATCTTGATCGTACATGTTTGCGTCCATGATTAGTGTATGATTGAATCGGGGCGTCACAAAGTTGGTATCAGAGCCGACTTCCTGTAGGAATCCCCCTTCCACACTCCTTGGCTGAAGTCGAGTCTAGACATTGCAAAACTTTTTACTAATATGGCTGTGTGCCTTACGGGCCCACGTCGCCATTGGGTGGTACTAAGATCTTTTACTCCTCGATCTTTACCCTGGGACTCTGAACTCTCTTCTACTCGGGTTAAACGAATTTACTAACTCTAACACTAGGATCCCGTGACCACATTCACCCCAAAGTTGGATAAGCCATAGTTATTCCTTAGAATAGTATTTTGAAAAATTCCCACATTGTCATTTGACTCCTTTGAAACATCTTTGCTTTCAGATGGAACCCACAAGGCAGGTCATGCGCCACACGACAGCCATTGGTGCCTCGGGATCACCTGTCGTGCTAGCTGAGATGATGACCTATCTAGGTTATCGCTGGCACCCTGAGTACACCGTCTACAAGGAGTACCAGGACTTTAACCAGGAGTAGTACCGTGCCATTGTCCACCTCTACTCTCGGGAGTATGCCTCCACTACTGTGCAGCACACCACCCATGGTGTTGGAGTGACTATCGATATGGCAGTCCATGATGCTGCTTATGCTGCTCTGACACGTCTTCGTGGGGAGTATCAGGAGTTGGACACCTCCCCTTTCAGGCACATTCTATCGCATCCGATGTTGGTACGGAGGGATACTACACTGTTGCCTACTCCATTGTCACCCGAGAGCCCTTCTACCATCAGAACCTGGTTCTGCATGCTGATGGGCTGGATTGAGCTAACCGAGCTCTTCGCCAGGGTTGTACACCACCCGTCAGCACCTTTACCGTGCTCTGACGCTGTTGCACCCCCTTGTCCAATCTGATGATCTGTCGCGTTTTGCAATCTACCCAGCCAGGACCGTGATGCCCCAGGGTGTCGGCTGGCCAGATGTGGGAGGCTAGTCTCCCGCACTTGGTCCTCTTCTGCCACCTAAGCATCGAGTTCTGCACCAGAGTATCCGCGGACCCCAGGTTGCTGACGTGGAGTTCCCGATGTGACACTACCAGCTTTCAGGCTACACCTACCTCCATAGTTCCTCTTGGGACTGATGTAGGCTTGCTTGTTAGTGTTAGATGCATCCGCCGCTAGCCTGTGTGCCGCCTATGATGTCTTTAGTCTATGTACTGAACTCTGTGTACCGAACTCTATGCATGAACCCTTTTGTAAGATATGCCGACTACTATGTAGTATCTATCGTGCTCCTTTTATTATGCATGTTTCATCAGGAATGATTCTTGTCTTTGCAAATTTCCCAATGCTGAACTACCCCTGTTATGTATTAGCAGGATGGTTAGACCAGGTGGTCGTGGTCATGGTGGCAACGCCCCACCACCGCCTGAGTACATGGCTAGTATGATCCAACAGCTTGAGATGAATCGCCAGTTCATAGAGAATATGATGGCTCAGTTCCCTCGCCCCAACATGAACGAGCAGCCAACCCAAGTGACTCTGCAGGATTTCATGCGCCTCAACCCAACTGTGTACCGCAGCTCAACTCAGCCATTTGGATCTTGATGGTGGCTCCGTGACATCACCTATGAGATGGAGTCTGCTGATGTAGCCCCTGCCCGCTATGTCACCTTTGCTTCCTTCTTTCTGAAGGGACCCGCTGCTCAGTGGTGGGACAGCCACAGGCATACTCTGCCAGCTGGAACAATCATCACCTGGCCAGACTTCCAAGCTACTTTCCGTGCCCGCTTCATTCCTCACGGAGTCATGGACCGGAGGAAGCGTGAGTTCTGCAGCCTCACCCAGGGCAACAAAACTGTTGAAGCTTATCAGCGGGAGTTTTTGGACTTATCCCGCTATGCTGAAGAGGACATTGCAACTAATGCACACAAACATGAGAAGTTCCGTGACGGCCTTCAAGCTGACATCAAGCTTGCACTTCTAGTGCATGACTTTGCTGATTTCGCCACCTTGGTGAATAAGGCCATCAATGTCGAAACTGGTCTGTAGGAACACCAGAGCTCTCACAGGCCCACCCTCGCAGAAGCGTAAGATATGGAATCCCGACAGCATGTACCAACCAACTGCACCTGCTCCAAGACAGTCCTATGCTGCACCACGTCTGCCTCCCCCACCATCTAGGCAGCCATGACTTCCAGCTCCACCACCCTAAGCTCCTGTTCCCACTCCCAATAATGGTCTATGCTACAAATGTGGTCAACCAGGTCACCTTTCCAGGAACTGCTATCAGAATCAGAATCAACTGGCCCTTCTCGCAGCTGGCCGTGGAAGCAAGCAACCCCGCAACAACAATGCCAAGTCTTGTGGTCATGTTCATGCCAACCACGTTGATCTGAACGAAGCTCAAGACCAGCCTGCTACTGTGATGGGTACACTCCTCATTAATTCAGTACCTGCATCTGTTTTATTTGATTCAGGAGCATCGCATTCATTCATGTCAGAAGATTTTGCATACAAGCACGACGTTAAATGTGAGCAGATGAACACTTCGGTAGTGGTAAAAAACCCTGCAGGACAATGTCAGACGTCCATGGTTGGCATCGACGTCCCTGTGGAAATCGAAGGGTTGGAATTTTGCGCCTCTCCCATTATTCTGAAGTCTTCCAATATTGACCTCATACTGGGAATGGATTGGTCGAAGGCGCATACTGCCTTGCGCCACTAAGACCGTCCATCTACTACACCCTTCTGATGAGATAGTTAGTTACCAAGCTCATCTGGTGCAAAATGCCGAGGCACGACTTTATGCCTTGAATGCATTGAACGTTGCACCACTCGAGGGCATTGAAAACATTCCTGTCGTTCGCGAATTCCAAGATGTCTTTCCTGAAGAACTTCCAGGGATTCCCCTTGCTAGAGCTGTCGAATTCATCATCGACTTGAAACCAGGCACCACTCCTATAGCCAAGTGACCCTACAAGATGTCGCCGCATGGACTCATTGAGCTTAAGGAAGAAATCGACAAATTTCTTCACAAGGGTTTCATTCTCCCAAGTTGCTCTCCTTGGGGAGCACCTTCTCTCTTTGTCAAGAAGAAGGATGGGACAAACCGATTAGTCCAAGATTACCGTCCTATTAACCAAGATACCATTCAGAACAAATATCCTCTTCCTCGGATCCATGATCTGTATGATCAATTGGCTGGTTCATCAGTGTTCTCTAAACTCGACTTGAGGTTGGGTTACCACCAGATTCGTGTTCGTGAAGAGGATATCCCAAAGACGCCTTCGTGGCTCGATATGGTTCATACGAGTACATCGTCATGTGTTTCGGCTTAACCAATGCTCCAGCCACCTTCTCTCGTCTGATGAACTATATATTCATGGAATACCTCGATAAGTTCGTCGTGGTTTATCTGAATGATATCCTGATATTTTCCATTAATAAAGAGGAACATGCTGAACATCTTCGTCTTGTGCTGGAAAAGCTACAAGAGCATCAACTATATGCCAAGTTCTCCAAGTGTGAATTCTGGCTACCCGAAGTAACCTATCCTGGGCATGTCATCTCTAAGGATGGTATTGCCGTAAACCCTGAACGAATTCAGGCTATTCTTGATTGGACTCCTCCGAAGAACGTTAAGCAAGTCAGAAGTTTTCTCGGACTCGCCAGCTATTGCCGTCGATTTGTCGAGAACTTCTCCAAGATCGCCAGGCCTCTGACTAACCTGTTGCATAAGGGCGTCAAGTTCCAATGGACAGAAAAATGTCAGGAAAGTTTCCAGGCACTCAAGGAGAAGTTGACTTCTGCCCCAGTGCTAGCTCCACCTGATACTAAGAAGGACTTCGTCATTTACTGCGATGCTTCCCGTCAAGGATTAGGCTGTGTCCTAATGCAAGAGCGCAAAGTGATTGCTTATGCCTAACGACAATTGTGCCCTTACGAAGAGAACTACCCAGTTCACGACATCGAGCTTGCTGCTGTCATTCATGCACTGAAGCAGTGGCGACATTACCTTCTCGGTAATCGTTGCGAGATCTTCACCGACCACCAAAGTCTGAAGTATCTGTTTACTCAGCAAGACCTAAACCTTCGTCAACAGAGATGGATGGAGATTGTTGCAGACTTTGACTTCGGTATTTCCTATACACCAGGCAAGGCTAATGTAATGGCTGATGCCTTGAGACGCAAGTCTTACTGCAACCACCTCCAGGTTCGCAAAGTTCAGCCCTCGCTTGTTGAAGAATTCAGAAAGCTGAACCTCCATATTGTTCCTCCGGGTGCACTCGCCCCCCCCCCCTCCTAAGGAGTTTCGCAAGATGAACCTCCATGTTGTTTCCCAGGGTTCCCTCAATACCCTGGTTGTCAAACCAAATCTCTTGGACCCCATCAAGAGAATTTAGGGATATGACTATCAAGCCCACAACATTAAGCGCTACCTCGCAGAAGGAAAGCCCTCATTCTTCACCATTGCTGATGATGGCACTTTGTACTTCAAGGGCCGCCTAGTGGTGCCATGTTCAGAGAAAAACCTGGATATGACACAAGAGGTTATGAAAGAAGCTCATGATACGCCTGTCTATTCATCCCGGTAGCACCAAGATGTACCAAGACATTCGTCAAAGATTCTGGTGGTCTAACATGAAGCAAGACATTGCTCGTTATGTTGCTGAGTGTGACGTTTGCCGTCGTATCAAAGCAGAACATCAAAGGCCTGCTGGAACTCTGCAACCTATCTCTATTCCTGAATGGAAATGGGACCATGTTGAAATGGACTTCGTCATTGGGTTTCCCAAATCGCAGAAAGGTAATGATGCTATTCTTGTCGTCATTGACCGGCTTTATAAGGTTGCACATTTTCTGGCAGCCAAAGAAACGATCACTGCTAGTCAGCTGGCAACTCTCTATATGTGCAGGATTGTTTCACTCCATTGTATTCCATTGGTTATCAGCTCAGACCGTGGCAGCCACTTCAAGATTCTGGGCTAGTTTCCAAGAAGCTATGTGAACTCATCTGTCATTCAGTACTGCATTTCATCCTCAGTCGCAAGGGCAAGTTGAACGTGTCAACCAAGTTTTCGAAGATATGCTTCGAGCTTGTGTTATTTCCTTCGGCAAGAAATGGGAGGAATATCTCCCGTATGCGGAGTTCTCCTATAACAATAGCTATCAAGCTAGTCTGAAGATGGCCCCCTTCAAAATATTATATGGACAAAAGTGCCGAACCCCTCTGAACTGGTCAGAAACTGGGGAAAATCCACTCTTTGGTCCGGATATTATCCAACATGCCAAAGAACAAGTCCGCATTATTCGCGAGAATCTCAAGACTGCCCAGTCACGTCAGAAGAGTCAGTATGACCGTAAACAGAAAGACATGGTCTATCAACCTGGCGAAAAGGCTCATCTTCGAGTTACACCAATGAAGGGTGCTCACCGCTTCGAGATCAAGGGCAAGCTAGCTCCTCGCTATATTGGCCCATTCCCTATTCTCAAAAGGCGTGGAAAGTGGCATATCAACTGGAGCTTCCGCCGAACCTTTCTCAGGTTCACGATGTGTTCCACGTGTCACAGCTCCGTCGTTGCTTCAAGGACCCAATCCGAGCAGTGGATCATGAAGTGCTCGAATTGCAACAGGACCTCTCCTATAAAGAGCATCTGGTCCGCATTCGCGACCAAGCTGAACGCCACACACTAATACATCTCCAACGTATCTATAATTTTTGATTGCTCCATGCTATATTATCTACTATTTTGGACTATATTGGGCTTTATTTTCCACTTTTATATTAGTTTTGGGACTACCTATTAACCGGAGGCCCAGCCCAGAATTGCTGTTTTTTGCCTATTTCAGTGTTTCGAAGAAACAAAATATCAGACACAGTCCAAACGGAATGATACCTTCGGGAACGTGATTTTCTCATCAGGTAAGATCCAGGAGACTTGGACCCTCCGTCAAGAAAGCCACGAGGCGGTCATGAGGGTGGAGGGCGCCCCCCTAGGGCGCGCCCCCTGCCTCGTGGGCCCCTCGGAGCTCCGCCGACGTACTCCTTCCTCCTATATATACCTACGTACCCCCAAAGGATCAGGGATGGAGCCAAAAACCTAATTCCACCGCCGCAACCTTCTGTACCCACGAGATCCCATCTTGGAGCCTATTCCGGAGCTCCGCCGTAGGGGGCATCCATCACGGAGGCCTTCTACATCATCATCATAGCCTCTCCGATGAAGTGTGAGTAGTTTACCTCAGACCTTCGGGTCCATAGTTAGTAGCTAGATGGCTTCTTCTGTCAGGACCCCGATTCCAAGTCACATCGACCTAGCCGGTAACACCTCATATCACTTTGCGGCCTCACGCACGGTATTCCCACGGGTGTCGCCTTACCATGGCCCGGGACCGTTTGCGCCTTTTGGCTCACGTATATGATAGTGTCGCTAGCATCCATATGACAAAGAACCGGGCCGACATGGCTAGTCGTGAACCCAAAGCGGCACTAACCTATGGGGACAGCATACATGAATCACCTCGAGCATGTCGGTCATCAACGTATGAATTGGGCTGTAGCACTGGCTAACAGGACTCCGGTATCCCGGGCTGTAGCAGGCTAGGCAGGACTCGAATACCACCGCGTGACATTTCCCGAAGGGACAGACATAGGAACGAAATGAATCACATGCCGGCCGATCAAGTGTCCAAGCAGTAGTCTTTGGCTAGCAGGACTCGGTGAACCGGCTGTAGCGGACTACTATCGCCGAAGCACGAGACTACATTTCCCCATATGAGAGGCTGCCGAGGATAAACAACTAGTTTGTCGGATCCCACTCATACCAAGCATTTCAATCATACATAATATGCCCGATATGAGTAAATACAACAAGGCATCACAACAACACTCTACAACTCAAGTACTTTATTTAAGAGGCTCGAGGAGCCATACATAACATAGTCATACAGGTAGGGGTCACATGACCCAACACTCAAGTCATACAATCATACAAGCACATGCGAAGCAAACTAGTCGAGTACAGACTCTAGAAAGAAAGAAAGCTTGTTGGAGCCTTTCTATCTACAATGGCCCTTCACAAGTCTTAGATCGCCACAGGTGGCTAGTTCACTCGTCAAGTCAATATCTACATAGAATCCGTCGGAGGGGGTAGTATAGTCCTCTGAAAAACATTAATTAAGCAAACATGAGTACAAAGGTACTCAGCAAGTCTTACCACATAATCCTATCATACATGCACATTCTCAAGGAAGGAAGTGGAGTTATTTGCAGCAAGCCAGCTTTGACTCTTGGCTAAGCTATCCTACGTGACACCACTTTGTAAAGCATTTGTCGTACACGAGTCCACTAATCACCATCACAATACTCCACCGTGGATCCTCTCTCGTCATCCCACGAGAGGGCCATCCACGATACTCACACTTATCTTAAGACTTTTAGTAGTATCCATTTACTTGTCTATGAACTGATATAGGTAACCCAGCAGTCCTTCTCCGTGGACACGGCTATTCGAATAGATCATATTTAACCCTGCAGTGGTGTACTTCTTCACACACGCTCTCACCACTTACCGCTGCTTACACGACATGTACTCGGCAACCTTCAAGCGGAAGCCCAACGTGGGTGTCGGCCACAGCCTACCTAAACACTCGAGTCCCTAGTCCAGGTTTATCGCCTATTCGAGTTCCATCCGTAGGGAGTCCGGCCGAGGTTTCCCATACAGCCCCGAACGATGTGTGCAGGGTTCCCGAGATACCAAAGCGGGCACTTTCGGTACACAGGCCACGTGCCTACCGCAACACAACCCACCCCTAAGGTCAGCGTTGCGTGCGGCCCCCAGCATGCTACAAACACCAGAAACTACTTGCAACTCCCGGACTAAGAACAAGGGTGGTTAAGAAGCCGAGAGGGTCAATTAAGGATCCCAATGTGTGGTAGTAACTGATTCATGGATCACAAACACAGATCTCAGTTCTTAAGTTCGGCTTCAATGAAACAACCCACCATGTACTCCTACATGGCCTCTCATCGATACCTTTACCAAATCGTGTTCAACACTTTCACTCTCGAACCAACACAACCTTTCACTCCAGTTCATCATCCCGATGAGCCGGACGACACAACTCTAAGCATAGCAAGCATAGCATGGTAAGAATCACAAACATGGCTCAATCAACTCCTACACATGCTAGTGGGTTTCATCTAATTCTTGTGGCAATGACAGGTCATGCAAAGGAAGTGGGTTCAACTACCGCAGCACACAACAGTTTGAATCGCGTTGTCTTAATGCGAAACGAGAGCAGGAGCGAGAACATGGGTTTGTATCGAAATGATCAACGGGTTGCTTGCACGATGGGCGGGGTAGAGTATCGCCTTCGGATGGATAGTCGAGGTTATCCTCGGGGAGAACCTATCATGAAAGCACACCGAAAGTAAACACACATGACAATATGCAACAATATGATGCATGCTATGACATGGCAATATGGATGTGTGTTGGCCTAATGCAAGCTGAAATAACGAGGAATGAACTCATTTGAATCAAGGATTCAAGTGATAGCTCATTTGAGTTAGTCCTAATGGTGCAATATCTTATTCTGGTTAAACATCATAGTTAACTTGCTTTAACATGCATGAAACCTGTACCAATGGATAGAGTGGATTTTTCTGATAATTTTTCATATATAAATCTTTGTATTTGGAGCTATAGATTAAAAGTTATAGGCATTTGAAATTTGAATTATATTCGAATTTACTATATCAAAATAAATCCAGAATTTGAATTAATGCGTCGACCATCGTCAAGATGACGTCGAGTCAACGGGACGTCCAGGTCAAACCTGACAGTGGGTCCCGCATGTCGGGTAATTAACTTAACTAAAATTTAATTAAACTAATCTATTTAGTTAGCGTGGCTGGGCCCCATCTGTCGATGACTGTCGGGTCGCGGGCCCTTGATGGTCAATGTCCACGTCGGCCGCATCTGGCGACTAGCCGCGAGCCCGACACGGCGGAGGGAGTGTGTTTGGTGATTCCGGCTACCAAACGAGTCGCGGAAGATAGCTACGGGTAGCTAGGAGCAACCCGCGTCTATTGGTGGGGTTAGTTGGGGTCGGGGTGGCCTGAGTTGGCGCGGCGACGAGTTAGGCGGCCGCCGGGGTTCGGCCAACGACGGGTTTGAGGTTAGAGGGCTCGGCGAGGTGCGGGAAGTGCATGGGCAGACCCGTGGGGGTGCGGTGAATGCAACGGGCACCCTGGGGTGGCCGGAGAGTGGCCGGGAGCACGTCGGCGACGAGCTCCGCGGCGGCGGGTGCGGGTGAACGCGGCTCGGTCGCTACGTTGCTCGAGGGCGCGAGAGAGAGGGAAGGGGAGTTAGATAGGCTCACGGGCGCCGCGTAGAGAGCCTCGTCGGGGTCGGGGATGAACCGGGGCGACGGCGACGTCAAAAGGGATCTCCGGCGACGGCGAGCTCGGTCGAGGTCGGTGAGCTGGGTTCGGGGTACTTGGAGCGAGCGGGACTCGGTCGGCTAGGGGTAGTGGAGTGCGGCGGGGCTCCTGGACATGGTGTGGAGGAGCACGGACGGCGGGGAGCACGACTACGGCGGTGGTCTTGGCGGTGGCGTCGGCCAAGTTGGGGAGAGCGAGGGAGATGATCCGGGAGGAGAGGAGTGTCAGGGGTTCGGGAGAGCGAGAGGGTCGGTCCTCGGCGGCAGGTGGCAAAGGAGCGGCGAGGCGGCGACCAGTGCGTGGCACCTGGCGGTGCCGCCGAAAGCACTGGCTGCTGCTGGCGAGCCAAGCAGCTCATTGGCCTTGCTTCTTTGGGCTGGGCAGGTGGTGGGCGAACAAAGCGTCGAGTAAGGTTTCTGCCTTTCTTTATCTTTTCTAATTTCCTGCAATTTTGTGAGGTTTTCTAAAATACCAAAATGTTTTAAAATCACCAAAATGCTCCTGGTCCCTTGTTGGAATATTTCCAACATGAAACATTTAGTTTGGCAATTTTGAACATTTAAAATATTTTCTATAATTTAAAATGCTCAAGTTCAAAACTTGTGAATTAAACCAAGGACCTTTGGGTGACCTAGAAAATGATACACCTCCTTTGACATAGGTTCTGAACCAAAACAAAGAGGATGAGCATTTTGAAGGGCATTTCGGATTCATTGAAATAATTTTTAGTAAACCCTAGTTAAATTAAGGGGGTGTTCAGGGTTTCTGCCTTCCCCATTTCAAATTCAAATGGAATTTAAACATGATGCACACCCTAATGCATGGTCTAAGCGGGATGTGACAACTCACCCCCACTCAAAAGAATCTCGTCCGAGATTTAGGATCTTCTTAAAAAGGTGGGATACTCAAGTCGAAGACGATCCTCCCTTTCCCAAGTTGCTTCTTGCTCGGAATGGTTTGACCATTGAACCTTTAGAAACTTGATATTCGACGTCGAGTGGTACGCTCGGCTTGATCGACGATCTGAACGGGATATTCTCGATAGGTGAGGTTATCTTGGAGATCAAGCGTTTGTGGTCCACTCCACGGATAGGATCCAGAAGCAACGCTGAGTTGGGAAGCGTGGAAGACATCATGGACTCGAAAGATGCGGAGGTAGTTCAATTGGTAGGCAACTTCTCCTCGTTTGGCAAGAATGTGAAAGGGTCCAATGTAACGAGGAGCCAACTTGCCTTTGATACCGAATCGATGGGTTCCTTCAAGGAGTAACCGAAGGTAGGCCTTCTCGCCAATTTCATAAGTCACAGGCTTATGCTTGCGGTCATATTGGCTCTTTTGACGAGATTGGGCTGTTTTCAATTTCTCACGAACAACGCGAACCTGCTCTTACGCTTCTGAATCATATCCGGGCCAAAGAGTTGTCTCTCCTGGTTTCGACCCGTTAAGAGGCGTCGACATTTCCGTCCATAAAGAACTTGAAAGGGCTTTGCCCAGCTGGCTTGATAACTATTGTTATAAGCGAACTCGGCGAATGGAAGGCATTTTTCCCAATTCAGGCCGAAAGAGATGACAGAAGCTCGAAGCATATCCTCTAGGATTTGATTGACTCGTTCTACTTGACCACTTGATTGGGGATGGAAAGCGGTGCTAAAGGAGAGACGAGTTCCCATAGCGTTTTGGAAACTTTCCCAAAATCGAGAGGTGAAGAGACTTCCACGGTCTGAGTTAATCTCTAATGGAACACCATGAAGAGACACTATTCGAGAGATGTACAAATCAGCTAGCTGGCTAGCGGTTATACTCTCACGAACGGGTAGGAAGTGGGCTACCTTGGAAAGACGATCGACGACAACGAAGATAGCATTATTCCCTCTCTTGGTCCTGGGAAACCCGGTAATGAAATCCATACCGACTTTATCCCATTTCCATTCAGGAATTTCTAAAGGTTGAAGGGTACCAGCAGGCCGTTGATGCTCGGCTTTAACTTCGACGACGCCGCAGATTAGCAATGTATTGAGCGATTTCTCTCTTCATCCTAGTCCACCAAAACCTCTGGCGTAGGTCTTGATACATTTTAGTACTACCGGGATGAATGGTGAGAGGAGAGTCGTGAGCTTCCTTAAGGATCAGTTGCCGTAGCTGTTGTTTCTTGGGAACCACCAAGCGGTTTTCAAAGAAGACGACACCTCGTTCATCTATGGAGAAACATTTAGCAGCTCCGCTAGCGATGTTCTCCTTGATCCGAGATATCCCTCTATCATACTGCTGAGCAGCTATGATTCGATCCGTAAGGTCAGGTTTCGCCACCAGGGTGGAAAGGAATCCTCGAGGAACAATGTGAAGATTAAGCTTACGAAATTCCTCGTGGAGAAATGGTTGACTTTGTTGTAACATCAGATTGTTACAATAAGATTTGCGACTTAGTGCGTCAGCCATGACATTGGCCTTGCCTGGGGTGTACGATATTCCTAAGTCGAAATCTGTAATCAACTCGACCCAACGTCTTTGCCTGAGATTCAGATCCGGTTGGGTGAAGATATATTTCAGACTTTGGTGATCGGTGTAGATTTATAACGATTACCCGTAAGGTAATGTCGCCAGGTTTTGAGTGCATGAACCATCGCTGCAAGCTCTAGATCGTGTGGGGTAGTTATCCTCATGTGGACGAATCGTCGAGAAGCGAGGCAATCACATGACGATCTTGCATGAGTATGCAACCTAGTCCTTGTCGCGAGGCGTCGCAATAGATAATGAAGTCCTTGGAGAAATCTGGTGGAACAAGTACGGGAGCAGATGTCAGGCGTCTTTTCAGTTCCTGAAAGCTGAACTCGCACTGTGGCGTCCATTCGAACCTTTTATCTTTCTTGAGGAGTTCGGTTAGAGGTTTAGCAACTTTAGAGAAATTCTCGACGAAGCGGCGGCAATAGCTCGCTAAACCGAGGAAACTCCAAACTTGCTTGACCGATTCAGGTGGGGTCCAATCAAGGACGGCTTGAACTCGCTCGGGATTGACAGCAATGCCCTTACCAGAGATTACATGTCCTAGATAGGTCACTTCTGGTAACCAGAATTCACATTTAGAGAATTTGGCATAAAGGCGGTGCTCTCGAAGTTTCATCAATACTAGCCTTAGGTGTTCGGCATGTTCTTCCTTATTCTTGGAGTAGATGAGTATATCATCGAGGTATACCACGACGAATTTATCCAAATACTCCATGAAGATTGAGTTCATCAACCGAGAGAAGGTGGTGGAGCATTGGTTAATCCGAAGGACATGACGGTGTACTCGTATTGGCCATAACGAGTGACAAAGGCCGCTTTTAGGAATGTCCCGTTCTTGATTTTGATTTGATGGTAGCCCAACCTCAAATCCATCTTGAAAAGATCGAGGATCCAGCGAGCTGATCATACGTGTCGTTGATCCCGGGAGCGGATACTTGTTCTTGATAGTGACCAAGTTGACAGGTCGGTAATCTACAACCATCCGATCCGTACCATCCTTCTTCTTGACGAAGAGGACGGGGCAAGCCCATGGAGATGAACTAGGACGGATGAAACCCTTTTGCAAGGATTCATCGAGTTGTTTCTTAAGTTCAGCTAGTTCTAGGGGTGCCATCTTATATGGTCTTCTAGAGATTGGGACGGTTCCGGGAACAAGATCTATCACGAACTCGACATCCCTGTCAGGTGGAACACCTGGCAGTTCCTCTGGGAAGACATCCGGGAAATCACGGACTACCGGAATATCTTCGAGGTCTGGAAGGGGGTTGGCATTTAAGGAGTAAAGCTGGCGCTTAGACACTCGGGTTAAAACATTCACTGTCTTGCCCGAAGGATGGGTAAGTTGAACAGTTCTAGTAGAGCAATCAATCTTAGCATAATGGGCTGACATCCAGTCCATACCCAAGATGATGTTTATGTCCGAGGACTTAAGAGCTATTAGAGATGCAAGAAAGACTAATCTGTCGACAAGAATTTCATTCCCATGACTTATTCTAGAGGTTTGCCATCTAGAACCAGGAGTTTGAATTTCCATGGAGGTAGGCATGTCATAGAATGTGGTGTTATGCAATCGAGCATAGCTCTCAGAAATAAATGAATGAGATGCTCCAGTATCAAAGAGAACGGTTGCCGGATGGCAATTAACAAGAAGCGTACCGAGGACGACGTTAGGATCCTCATAGGTCTCTTCAGCAGAAACATAGTTGACATGGCCACGAGCGGTGGCAACTGGTTTGGCATAGGGCACCATTCCTGCTGGCTTTCCGCGGCCAACAGACTTTCCAGCTTGATTGGGGTTGTTCTGGGGACACTCTCGGATATAGTGGCCCGTCTCTCCACACTTGAAGCAAGTTATCACATTTGGGCGTGGAGCAGCATTAGCAGTTGGACCTCCATAAGTCTTGGGTGGAAAATATGGCTGGTTGGGGTGAGGCGCCTCGGAGGATGGCCTCGGGGTGAACTGGGTGGTAGAGCAGTATTTGGGACCCAAACCCGCGCTTCGGGATCCAGCGCGATGGCGATCCGAGTCACGGATGTGCTTGCGTGAAGCCTCAAATCAGTCCGCCTTGATTTGGCCGATAGCCTTATTGACTAACCGGAAAGAGGTACACTCATGCAGACGGAGATCTCGGCGTAGCTCGGGGCTAAGTCCTTGCGGAACCTTGCCCGCTTCTTGGCATCGGTAGAAACTTCTTGGGAGCATAACGTGCTAACCTCCCAAATTCACGGTGTAGGCATCCACCGTCACCTACCTTGGGTGAAACTGCAGAATTCCTCACGTTTGCGGTCCATAAGACCTTCGGAATATGATGCTCACGGAAGGCGGCACTGAATTCAGCCCAAGTTGTAACTTGTCCAACCGGACGATAGCCTCATAATTCTCCCACCGAGGCTAGCGGGGCCTTCAAGATGATAAGCGGCAAAGGTAACCTTGTCGCCTCAGCCACGTTGGCGGAACGCAGCTTGTGGTGGATCTGCGGAGCCAATCATCCGCGTCGAGAGGCTCGACGGAATATTTGAATTTTGGGGATACAGACTTGGCGAAGTCGTTGAGTGAAACCACATCGTTTCTTGGCTGGCGTGCGGTGTTTTGTTCAATCCGCCCATGAATCGGTTGGTTTCACGCTTATTGCGCTCGCTTCCAAAGCATCACCTCGGCCAAGGATGGCGGTTGCGGCAGATCCACATTTCTGGCTGCACTGGCTTCTCCCTGCTCCGGAGCAGCAGGAGTATTGCGAGTGTTGACCATCCTGGGAGACAAGGCAAAGGTTTAAACCAGGATGGCAGAATTTAACAAGGAAGTGCGGAAGGGAATGGATAGCATGGAATGCAAAGATGTTCATCCGTATGACATGGTAATATAAAACTGCCATATATATATATATATACCAACGGTCATACACACCATTCATAGTTTAGTACAAGCCTGACGGAGTACAACTATAAGGAAAGGCGTTACATCTCATCGGAAGCAATCCAACTCCTATACATTATTTTTCTACACTTCCGAAACGATACACACTAAGTCGTATTCCACGAGTCACGCAGGACGGTGGGAACACAACTATTACCATACTAGGAATACTACTACTATCTCAGGCAGCTCCATAGTAGTCCTCATAGAAGTCACCACCCAAACACTCGAAGTGGAACATGATCGTCCAGGAACAGACAAATCTGTGGGGCTGTGGACCATAAGGACTCGGATGTTGCCGTGGTCCAACAAACGGTGGCAGACGAGGCCCACGAGGAGGAGTGATGCCTCCAACCTCACGCCACTCCATAAAGTCCGGCAGACTCGCCCCATTGCAGGTACAAGTCCCTCATGTCCATATATCCAGCTTGCACGGCAGTGCAAACCTAGTCGAGTAGCCCAAGTGGTCGAACGGGCATTAAAAAGCTCCATACGCAAGGCCGGTTCTCACGGTCCTTGTCCTCCAAAGAACTCAAGAGTAGTGCGAAGGAGTGAGTCCTCATGGGATGCATCGCTGTACAAACCTCGAAGGTAGCCATGCGCCCCAGGGAGGGATGCTGGCATATAGCGAAAATCAGTGTTGCCCAGCAAGGCAGTTCTGGCTCGAATAATAGTCATCATGGAATAGGCTGCATCTTGCACAGACATTCCAATAGTGATTCCGAGCCCATAAGAGCAGTGAAGTGGCTCAGTAGCTCCGGGATAAGATGGATAAATCCGGACCGTGCATAGGTATTGGCTTTGATTGAAATCCCTAAACTGCTCCTCGACGGTATATTCAGGATACCATCGATAACCAGACTCAATCATCACCCGGACCAGCATTGCCGTGTGACCACACACATCAATGCAACGGGTCAGGCGAACCACTTGGTTCTGGGGACGGGTGGCCATCTGAAAGCACAGCCACAATGCAAAGACATTAGAATTTCTAGGAAAATCGGGCAGCATAACATCTGTAGAATGCTCAAAATCAGATTTGAGACATTCAAAATCAGATTGCAATCCACTCAACAACATCATATCAAGGTTCGGTTCAAATGATAGCATGGTAAAATTTAGTAGCATCAAGACCGAGGATGTAACCAACAATCCTATAAGTTACTACGGATTAGTAACACGTGAAACTGATAGAAGAAGAGAGCCTAGTCCTAAACCCACGCCGAATGAGAAGAGGATGACTCAGATCGAGGGCATAAGGTAAAGGAGTAAAAGAGCCTTACGTTCCTCCCACAATCAATTCCCTACATATAACTAAAGCATTTCTAGACTCAACTTCACCAGTTTGGCTTAGCGAACCCACAGCAACCCTGCTCGATCCCAACGCTGTCAGACCCCGATTCCAAGTCACATCGACCTAGCCGGTAACACCTCATATCACTTTGCGGCCTCACGCACGGTATTCCCACGGTGTCGCCTTACCATGGCCCGGGACCGTTTGCGCCTTTTGGCTCACGATATGATAGTGTCGCTAGCATCCATATGACAAAGAACCGGGCCGACATGGCTAGTCGTGAACCCAAAGCGGCACTAACCTATGGGGACAGGCATACATGAATCACCTCGAGCATGTCGGTCATCAACGTATGAATTCGGGCTGTAGCACTGGCTAACAGGACTCGGTATCCCGGCTGTAGCAGGCTAGGCAGGACTCGAATACCACCGCGTGACATTTCCCGAAGGGATGACATAGGAACGAAATGAATCACATGCCGCCAGTCAAGTGTCCAAGCAGTAGTCTGTTGGGCTAGCAGGACTCGTGAACCGGCTGTAGCGGACTACTATCGCCGAAGCACGAGACTACATTTCCCCATATGAGAGGCTGCCGAGGATAAACAACTAGTTTGTCGGATCCCACTCATACCAAGCATTTCAATCATACACATAATATGCCCGATATGAGTAAATACAACAAGGCATCACAACAACACTCTACAACTCAAGTACTTTATTTAAGAGGCTCCGAGGAGCCATACATAACATAGTCATACAGGTAGGGGTCACATGACCCAACACTCAAGTCATACAATCATACAAGCACATGCGGAAGCAAACTAGTCTGAGTCTGAGACTCTAGAAAGAAAGAAAGCTTGTTGGAGCCTTTCTATCTACAATGGCCCTTCACAAGTCTTAGATCGCCACCGGGTGGCTAGTTCACTCGTCAAGTCAATATCTACATAGAATCCGTCGGAGGGTAGTATAGTCCTCTCAAAAACATTAATTAACAAACATGAGTACAAAGGTACTCAAGCAAGTCTTACCACATAATCCTATCATACATGCACATTCTCAAGGAAGGAAGTGGAGTTATTTGCAAGCAAGCCAGCTTTGACTCTTGGCTAAGCTATCCCACGTGACACCACTTTGTAAAGCATTTGTCGCATACGCAGTCCACTAATCACCATCACAATACTCCACCGTGGATCCTCTCTCGTCATCCCACGAGAGGGCCATCCACGATACTCACACTTATCTTAAGACTTTAGTAGTATCCATTTACTTGTCTATGAACTGATATAGGTAACCCAGAAGTCCTTCTCCGTGGACACGGCTATTCAATAGATCATATTTAACCCTGCAGTGGTGTACTTCTTCACACACGCTCTCACCACTTACCGCCGCCACACGACATGTACTCGGCAACCTTCAAGCGGAAGCCCAACGTGGGTGTCGGCCACAGCCTACCTAAACACTCGAGTCCCTAGTCCGGTTTATCGCCTATTCGAGTTCCATCCGTAGGAGTCCGCCGAGGTTTCCCATACAGCCCCGAACGATGTGTGCGGGGTTCCGAGATACCAAACGGCACTCGGTACACAGACCCACGTGCCTACCGCAACACAACCCACCCCTAAGGTCAGCGTTATGCCCCAAAGATGCTACAAACACCGAAACTACTTGCAACTCCGGACTAAGAACAAGGGTGGTTAAGAAGCCGAGAGGGTCAATTAAGGATCCCAATGTGTGGTAGTAACTGATTCATGGATCACAAACACAGATCTCAGTTCTTAAGTTCGGCTTCAATGAAACAACCCACCATGTACTCCTACATGGCCTCTCATCGATACCTTTACCAAATCGTGTTCAACACTTTCACTCTCGAACCAACACAACCTTTCACTCCAGTTCATCATCCCGATGAGCCGACGACACAACTCTAAGCATAGCAAGCATAGCATGGTAAGAATCACAAACATGGCTCAATCAACTCCTACACATGCTAGTGGGTTTCATCTAGTTATCGTGGCAATGACAGTCATGCAAAGGAAGTGGGTTCAACTACCGCAGCACACAACAGTTTGAATCGCGTTGTCTTAATGCAGTAAACGAGAGCAGGAGCGAGAACATGGGTTTGTATCGAAATGATCAACGGGTTGCTTGCCTGATGGAACTGGGGTAGAGTACTGCCCTTCAGATGGATAGTCGAGGTTATCCTCGGGGCGTAACCTATCATGAAAGCACACCGAAAGTAAACACACATGACAATATGCAACAATATGATGCATGCTATGACATGGCAATATGGATGTGTGTTGGCCTAATGCAAGCTGAAATAACAGGGAATGAACTCATTTGAATCAAGGATTCAAGTGATAGCTCATTTGAGTTAGTCCTAATGGTGCAATATCTTATTCTGGTTAAACAGCATAGTTAACTTGCTTTAACATGCATGAAACCTGTACCAATGGATATAGTGGATTTTTCTGATAATTTTTCATATATAAATCTTTGTATTTGGAGCTATAGATTAAAAGTTATAGGCATTTGAAATTTGAATTATATTCTGGAATTTACTATATCAAAATAAATCCAGAATTTGAATTAATGCGTCAGCCATGCGTCAGCATGACGTCAGAGTCAACGGGGACGTCCAGGTCAAACCTGACAGTGGGTCCCGCATGTCAGGGTAATTAACTTAACTAAAATTTAATTAAACTAATCTATTTAGTTAGCAGGGCTGGGCCCCATCTGTCAGTGACCTGTCGGGGTCAACGCGGGCCCGCAGTGGTCAATGTCCACGTCGGCCGCACCGGCGACTAGCCGCCGGCGAGCCCGACACGGCGGAGGGAGTGTGTTTGGTGATTCCGGCGACCAAACGAGTCGCGGAAGATAGCTACGGGTAGCTAGGAGCAACCCGCGTCTATTGGTGGGGTTAGTTGGGGTCGGGGTGGCCGGAGTTGGCGCCGGCGACGAGTTAGGCGGCCGCCGGGGTTCGGCCAACGACGGGTTTGAGGTTAGAGGGCTCGGCGAGGTGCGGGAAGTGCATGGGCAGACCCGTGGGGGTGCGGTGAATGCAACGGGCACCCCGGGTGGCGGAGAGTGGCCGGAGCACGTCGGCGACGAGCTCCATGGGCGGGAAAGCGGTGAACGCGGCTCGGTCGCTACGTTGCTCGAGGGCGCGAGAGAGAGGGAAGGGGAGTTAGATAGGCTCACGGGCGCCGCGTAGAGAGCCTCGTCGGGGTCGGGGATGAACCGGGGCGACGGCGACGTCAAAAGGGATCTCCGGCGACGGCGAGCTCGGTCGAGGTCGGTGAGCTGGGTTCGGGGTACTTGGAGCGAGCGGGACTCGGTCGGCTAGGGGTAGTGGAGTGCGGCGGGGCTCCTGGACATGGTGCGGAGGAGCACGGACGGCGGGGAGCACGACTACGGCGGAGGTGCGGCGGCGGTGGCGTCGGCCAAGTTGGGGGAGAGCGAGGGAGATGATCCGGGGAGGAGAGGGAGTGTCCAGGGGGTTCGGGAGAGCGAGAGGGGTCGGTCCTCGGCGGCAGCTGGCAAAGGGAGCGGCGAGGCGGCGACCAGGTGCGTGGCACCCGAGCGGTGCCCGCCGCCGAGCACCTGGCTGCCTGCCTGGCCGAGCCAAGCAGCCACATTGGCCTTGCTCTTTGGCTGGGCAAGGCGGTGGGCGCACACAGCGTAAGGTAAGGTTTCTGCCTTTCTTTATCTTTTTCTAATTTCCTGCAATTTTGTGAGGTTTTCTAAAATACCAAAAATGTTTTAAAAATCACCAAAATGCTCCTGGTCCCTTGTTGGAATATTTTCAACATGAAACATTTTAGTTTGGCAATTTTTGAACATTTAAAATATTTTCTATAATTTAAAATGCTCAAGTTCAAAACTTGTGAATTAAACCAAGGACCTTTGGGTGACCTAGAAAATGATACACCTCCTTTGACATAGGTTCTGAACCAAAACAAAGAGGATGAGCATTTTGAAGGGCATTTCGGATTCATTGAAATAATTTTTAGTAAACCCTAGTTAAATTAAGGGGGGGGGGTGTTCTGGGGTTTCCTGCCTTCCCCATTTCAAATTCAAATGGAATTTAAACATGATGCACACCCTAATGCATGGTCTAACTGGGATGTGACATCTTCTCTCTTTTTGGATCTCAATACAATGTTCTCCCCCTCTCTCGTGGAGATCTATTCGATGTAATCTTCTTTTTGCGGTGTGTTTGTTGAGATCGATGAATTGTGGGTTTATGATCAAGATTATCTATGAACAACATTTGAATCTTCTCTGAATTCTTTTATGTATGATTGGTTATCTTTGCAAGTCTCTTCGAATTATCAGTTTGGTTGGGCCTACTAGATTGGTTTTTCTTGCAATGGGAGAAGTGCTTAGCTTTGGGTTCAATCTTGCGGTGTCCTTTCCCAAAGGATGAGGGGCGGCAAGGCACGATTGTATTGTTGCCATCGAGGATAACAAGATGGGGTATTTATCATATTGCATGAATTTATTCCTCTACATCATGTCATCTTGCTTAAGGCGTTACTCTGTTTTCTTGAACTTAATACTCTAGATGCATGCTGGATAGCGGTCGATGAGTGGAGTAATAGTAGTAGATGCAGGCAGGAGTCGGTCTACTTGTCTCGGACGTGATGCCTATATACATGATCATACCTAGATATTCTCATAACTATGCTCAATTCTGTCAATTGCTCAACAGTAATTTGTTCACCCCACCGTAGAAATACTTATGCTCTTGAGAGAAGCCACTAGTGAAACCTATGGCCCCCGGGTCTATTATCATCATATAAATTTCCAATCACTTTATTATTGCTTTGCTTTTTACGTTGCCTTTTATTTTACTTTGCATCTTTATATCAAAAATACCAAAAATATTATCTATCATCTCTATCAGATCTCACTCTCGTAAGTGACCGTGAAGGGATTGACAACCCCTAATCGCGTTGGTTGCGTTGAGCTATTGTTTTTGTGTAGGTACGGCGGACTCACGCGTAGCGTCCTACTGGATTGATACCTTGGTTCTCAAAAACTGAGGGAAATACTTACGCTACTTTGCTGCATCATCCTCTCCTCTTCAGGGAAATCCAACGCAGTGCTCAAGAGGTTGCAAGAAGAATTTCGCGCGCTGTTGTGGAGTCTACGCAAAAGTCAACATACCAAGTACCCATCACAATCCCTATCTCTCGCACTACATTATTTGCCATTTTGCCTCTCGTTTTCCTCTTCCCCACTTCAACCTTGTCGTTTTATTCGCCCTCTTCTTTTTGTTTGTCATCTTTTTGCTCTTCGCCATCTCTGTCGCTATGTCTAAAATTGGGGAAATTATCGCCGATATGGGCGATAATAATATCATATAAAATTTTGAAGCTCCTGCTGAAGAGTCCCCTACCTATCATACAAAAAGATTTCGAATCGGTAGTGGTAATATTATTGGAAAAGGAGTTATTCAAGATTTCTTTACTTGTGCCGGTGCTTTTCCCTCTATGGGCGGTTCTATTCTTCATAGAACTAGTAGTCTTGCGGACGCTATTGCCATGCTTATCGTTGAACTTGAAAGGCAATTTATGCATATGCACCCTTCTATACAAAGAATTTTCCTAGAATTTTCTAATATCGAACACTCCTCTGTTAAGCGTGCCGCCACTAACTGTTTGGCTCATGAATTCAGATTTATAATAAAAGAAGCCAAAGAAATCTTTGCGCATTATAGGGTGTATGCTGGCCGTCCTCCCATAGAATTTATCCTCTTTGATCAAGAAGAAATTATGCGTTTTCAATCTCTTGACTATGTTGCTTTCAATGAAAACCTTAGAAAAAAGGTGCCAACCAATATTTTAATTGATAGAATCTCTGAACTTAATGATGATTTGGCTATTTGAAATAATGAGCTAGGATGCTCTCTTGAGTATAGGCTCACAAGGTTCTGTCAAAAGAACGCTTATAATGATGAATTGGTTGTGCATTATGAAGGGCCGAAAGAGGAACCTATACCTCCTAAAATTGATCTTGGGGACTTTTGTCCTATTAAATTTAGCCCTTTTGATTATTTTTGCTTGCCTTAAAGAAAACTTGCTGCCGAACGTAGAGAATATGAAATGAGTTTCACCGATCTATCTTATTACTACGGCACAACCTAGATCTATCCTTGCTTTTATGCCTAGCTGGGCGTTAAACGATAGCGCTTGTTGGGAGGCAACCCAATTTTATTTTAGTTGTTTTTGCTTTTTCTTCTGTTTAGGAATAAATAATCCATCTACCTTCTGTTTAGATGTGGTTTTATCTTTTAATTAGTGTTTGTGCCAAGTTAAACCTATAGGATCTTCTTGGATGATAGTTATTTGATCTTGCTGTAATTTCCAGAAACTTTCTGTTCACGAAAACAATTGTTAAAAATCATCAGAACGTGATAAAATAGTGATTCCAATTGATGCTGATCAATAAACAAATTTCTTAGGTCTTCCTATTTTGTCTGATTTTTTGGAGTTCCAGAAGTTTTCGTTAGTTACAGATTACTACAGACTGTTCTGTTTTTGACAGATTCTGTTTTTCGTGTGTTGTTTGCTTATTTTGATGAATCTATGGCTAGTAAAATAGTTTATAATCCATAGAGAAGTTGGAATACAGTAGTTTTAACACCAAAATAAATAAAGAATGAGTTCATTACAGTACCTTGAAGAGGTCTTTTGCTTTCTTTTGCTAACGGAGCTCACGAGATTTCTGTTGAGTTTTGTGTTGTGAAGTTTTCAAGTTTTGGGTGAAATCTTTTGATGGATTATGGAACAAGGAGTGGCAAGAGCCTAAGCTTGGGGATGCCCATGGCACCCCCAATATAATAGAAGGACACCAAAAAGTCAAAGCTTTGGGATGCCCCGAAAGGCATCCCCTCTTTCGTCTACATCCATCGGTAATTTTACTTGGAGCTATATTTTTATTCACCACATGATATGTGTTTTGCTTGGAGCGTCTTGTATGATTTGAGTCTTTGCTTTTTAGTTTACCACAATCATCCTTGCTGTACAAACCTTTTGAGAGAGCCATACATGAATTGGAATACTCTATGTGTTTCACTTATATCTTTCGAGCTTTATAGTTTTGCTCTAGTGCTTCACTTATATCTTTTAGAGCATGGTGGTGGATTTGTTTTAAAGAAACTATTGATCTCTCATGCTTCACTTACATTATTTTTAGAGTCTTAAATAGCATGGTAATTTTCTTAAAAATAATAATATGCTTGGTATTCAAGATTTGTAAAACTTTCTTTTGAGTGCGTTGAATACTAAGAAAAGTTTGATGCTTGATAATTGTTTTGAGATATGGAGGTGATAATATCAAAGTTGTGCTAGTAGAGTAATTGTGAATTTGAGAAGTGCTTGCGTTGAAGTTAGCAAGTACCGTAGCATGCACGTATGGTAAACGTTATGTAACAAATTTGAAACATGAGGTGTTATTTGATTGTCCTCCTTATGAGTGGCGGTCGGGGACGAGCGATGGTCTTTTCCTACCAATATATCCCCCTAGGAGCATGCGCGTAATGCTTTGGTTTTTTATGACTTGTAGATTTTTGCAATAAGTATATGAGTTATTTATGACTAATGTTGAGTCCATGGATTATACGCACTCTCACCCTTCCATCATTGCTAGCCTCTTGATGCACTGCATTGCCCTTTCTCACATTGAGAGTTGGTGCAAACTTCGCGGTGCATCAAAACCCGTGATATGATACGCTCTTTCACATAAACCTCCTTATATCTTCCTCAAAACAGCCACCATACCTACCTATTATGGCATTTACATAGCCATTCCGAGATATATTTCCATGCAACATTCCACCATACCGTTCCTCATGACACATTCATCATTGTCATATTGCCTAGCATGATCATGTAGTTGACATAGTATTTGTGGCAAAGCCACCGTTCATAATTCTTTCATACATGTCACTCTTGATTCATTGCATATCCCGGTACACCGCCGGAGGCATTCATATAGAGTCATAGTTTGTTCTAGTATCGAGTTGTAATCATTGAGTTGTAAATAAATAGAAGTGTGATGATCATCATTCAATAGAGCATTGTCCCAACAAAAAAAAGAGAAAATAAATAAAAAGGGGAAATGCTACTATTTTTTCCACACTTGTGCTTCAAAGTAGCGCCATAATCTTCATGATAGAGAGTCTCTTGTTTTGTCATTTTCATATACTAGTGGGAATCTTTCATTATAGAACTTGGCTTGTATATTCCAACGATGGGCTTCCTCAAATGCCCTAGGTCTTCGTGAGCAAGCAAGTTGGATGCACACCCACTTAGTTTCTTTTGTTGAGCTTTCATACATTTATAGCTCTAGTGCATCCGTTGCATGGCAATCCCTAATCCTTGCATTAACATCAATCGATGGGCATCTCCATAGCCTATTGATTAGCCTCATTGATGTGAGATCTTCTCCTTTTTTGTCTTCTTCACATAACCCCCGTCATCATATTCTATTCCACCCATAGTGATATATCCATGGCTCACGCTCATGTATTGTGTGAAGGTTTACGAGTTTGAGATTATTAAAGTATGAAACAATTGCTTGGCTTGTCATCGGGGATGTGCATGATGAGAGCATTCTTGTGTGACGAAAATGAAGCATGACTAAACTATATGATTTTGTAGGGATAAACTTTCTTTGGCCATGTTACTTTGAGAAGACATAATTGCTTTGTTAGTATGCTTGAAGTATTATTATTTTTATGTCAATAAGAACTTTTGTCTTGAATCTTTCGGATCTGAACATTCATACCACAATTGAGAAGATTTACATTGAAATTATGCCAAGTAGCACTCCACCTCAAAAATTCTCTTTTTATCATTTACCTACTAGAGGACGAGCAGGAATTAAGCTTGGGGATGTCTGATACGTCTCCAACGTATCTATATTTTTTGATTGCTCCATGCTATATTATGTACTGTTTTGGACTATATTGGGCTTTATTTTCCACTTTTATATTACATTTGGGACTAACCTATTAACCAGAGGCCCAGCCCAGAATTGCTGTTTTTTGCCTATTTCAGTTTCTCGAAGAAACAAAATATCAAACGGAGTCCAAACGGAATGAAACCTTCGGGAACGTGATTTTGTCATCAGATAAGATACAGGAGACTTGGACTTACCAACAAGAAAGCCACGAGGCGGTCACGAGGGTGGAGGGTGCCCCCCCTAGGGCGCGCCCCTGCCTCATGGGCCCCTTGGAGCTCCACCGACATACTCCTTCCTCCTATATATACCTACGTACCCCCAAATGATCAGGGACGGAGCCAAAAACCTAATTCCACCACCGCAACCTTCTGTACCCACGAGATCCCATCTTGGGGCCTGTTCCGGAGCTCCGCCGGAGGGGGCATCCATCACGGAGGGCTTCTACATATCATCATAGCCTCTCCGATGAAGTGTGAGTAGTTTACCTCAGACCTTCAGGTCCATAGTTAGTAGCTAGATGGCTTCTTCTCTCTTTTTGGATCTCAATACAATGTTCTCCCCCTCTCTCGTGGATATCTATTAGATGTAATCTTATTTTTGCGGTGTGTTTGTTGAGACCGATGAATTGTGGGTTTATGATCAAGATTATCTATGAACAATATTTGAATCTTCTCTGAATTCTTTTATGTATGATTGGTTATCTTTGCAAGTCTCTTCGAATTATCAGTTTGGTTTGGCCTACTAGATTGATTTTTCTTGCAATGGGAGAAGTGCTTAGCTTTGGGTTCAATCTTGCGGTGTCCTTTCCCAGTGACAGTAGGGGCAGCAAGGCACATATTGTATTGTTACCATCGAGGATAACAAGATGGGGTATTTATCATATTGCATGAATTTATTCTTCTACATCATGTCATTTTGCTTAAGGCGTTACTCTGTTTTCTTGAACTTAATACTCTAGATGCATGCTGGATAGCGGTCGATGAGTGGAGTAATAGTAGTAGATGCAGGCAGGAGTCGGTCTACTTGTCTCGGACGTGATGCCTATATACATGATCATACCTAGATATTCTCATAACTATGCTCAATTCTGTCAATTGCTCAACAGTAATTTGTTCACCCACCGTAGAAATACTTATGCTCTTGAGAGAAGCCACTAGTGAAACCTATGGCCCCCGGGTCTATTCTCATCATATCAATTTCCAATCACTTTATTATTGCTTTGCTTTTTGACTTTGGCTTTTATTTTACTTTGCATCTTTATATCAAAATACCAAAAATATTATCTATCATCTCTATCAGATCTCACTCTCGTAAGTGATCGTGAAGGGTTTGACAACCCCTAATCGCGTTGGTTGTGTTGAGCTATTGTTTTTGTGTAGGTACGACGGACTCGCGCGTAGCCTCCTACTGGATTGATACCTTGGTTCTCAAATACTAAGGGAAATACTTACGCTACTTTGCTGCATCATCCTCTCCTCTTCGGGGAAATCCAACACAGTGCTCAAGAGGTAACACACACGTCAGAAGGCGATCAAGTTCCTCAAAGTCCAGTGGTCGCACCGTTCTAAAGATGAAGCCACTTGGGAACGCGAGGATTGCGTGCGTGATGATATACCCCGCGCTGTTTCCTTCTACCTCCTAAATTTGGGGACAAGATTTCTTGTAGTGGAGGAGATTTGTAACGCCCGGGTAATTAAGCTACAGACATCACCTCCTTTGCTGTTGCTAATCTTTCATTAGTTCAAAAACTGATAAATTCAAATTCAAAATATGGCATACGACAATAGTTTTCAAACATTAGAACAAAAATGTTCGGTTAGTGCCAAATATTATGTAGGTAATTGTTGTGAAGGAAACTGAAAGTGCATTATATCGACTAGAGGGGGGGTGAATAGGCGATTTTTATGAATTCTTCACTAAGGAATTTGCTGGTGAGGAAATTCCTTAGTGAAGAACTACTTGCAGCGGAATAAGTACTCAGAAGTAAACATAACAGAAGATAAGCATAGTCATCATGATGAAATGAAGACAAGCACAGAGTAGAGAAGGCGTAATCACAGGATAACACAGGATGAAGACAAGCAAACTGAAGAAATTGAACTGAGGAAATTGAGAAAGTCTTCAGTCAAAGTCTTGAAACACAGATATGACAAGCACACAACATAGCAATGAGGAAATGAAAGAGTTGAGGAAATAGAACCAGTTGGCTTGGTGAAGACAATGATTTGGTAGACCAGTTCCAACTGCTGTCTCAGTTGTACATCTGGTTGGAGCGGCTAGGTATTTAAACCTGAGGACACACAGTCCCGGACACACAGTCCTCACCGTATTCTCCTTGAACTAAGGTCACACAGACCTCGTCCAATCACTCGTGGTAAGTCTTCAGGTGACTTCCGAACCTTCACAAACTCGATCACTCGGCGATCCACAATTCATATTGGATGCTCTAGACCATGACGCCTAACCGTCTGGAAGAAGCACAATCTTCAAAGGTAACAAGCGTAAGATCCACGTAGGATCAATCTCTTCAGTGATGCTCAATCACTTTGGGTTTGTATGTGTTTGGGTTTGGGTTTTCCTCAGTTGATGATTTTCGCTCAAAGTCCTTGGAGGATGGGATGCTCTCAAATGACAAGTGTCAGTTTCTCTCAGAGCAGCCAACCAGCTAGTGGTTGTAGGGGGCGGCCATTTATAGCCTAGGGAGCAGACCGACATGATAAGACATAAATGCCCTTCAATGATATGACCGTTAGGTGGATAAGATATTTTTGGGACAGCTGCCGCGCAACACAGCAACGGTCGGAAATTTGAGGTTCAAATTCCTCAAGGCTATCATGTTCCTCACTGTGTAGGCAATCCGCACGGGCGAATTCCAAACTCCTCAGTCAGAACAAATTCCTCAGAGACCAGAAGAACTTCGTCTCTGTCACTGAAGAAATTGACTGAACTATATGAGATTTCCAATGGCTTCACTCGAAGGGATTGGTAGGTGTAGGATTTTGAGTTGAGCATCACTTGGAAACTTTTCCTTAGAATTTCCTCGACCCCCTTTAACAGTACGGTGTTTCCTATGACTCAAGAAAGAGAAAATGAAACTACAAAAACAAAAGTCTTCACGCTTCTTGTTCCTCGAATGAATACCAAGTCTTCAAGGTCACACCAATTTCTTCACTTTCAAAGTCTTCAGAAGGTCTTCAGAATACCAAAGTCTTTAGACGAAGAACTTCATTTTTAGGGGTCAACTTTCTCTGTAAGTATCAAACTCCTCATAGACTTATAGACCTGTGTACACTCATAAACGCATTAGTCCCTTAACCTATAAGTCTTCAATACACCAAAATCACTTAGGGGCACTAGATGCACTTACAGAAACTCATTTTTAGAAAATGCTAAAAGGCTCTAAAATAAATAGAACAGAAAAGGAAAATAAATAAAAGAAAAACAAAAAAAAACTAAAATAAAATAAAATAGAAAGCACCCCCCCCACCACTGGGCTCCGGCCCAGCAGGCCACCGGCCCAACTGGGCCACGACCCACCAGTGCGTCCCAACTGGGCCAGACCCACCAGTCCGGCCCAACCGGCCACTCACCCACTCCCCCATTCCCAATAACCCCCACTTCCCCCGAAACCCTAGTCCAACAGCAACCAGTTCCCCCCACTCGCGCCCCCACTCTCCCCCTCCCCCGATCCAAATCGGATCGGGGAGACGCTGCCGTGCGCCGCCGCCTCGCCCTCGTACGTCGCCGTCCGGAGCCCGCCTGGACCTCGCCGGACCTCCCTCGCCGGCCTGCTTCCTCTCTGTCGTCGTCCCCGCCGACCACCCCGACCCCCGCTGCCCCCGTCCCTACGAATCACGGTGAGGCCCTCGGCCTCGTCCTCTCCCAGAACTCGTCGTCCATTATAGTCGTCGTGCCGCCTCCCTCGCGCACGGCCACGCTCGCTCGTACATGCCTCGGTCATCGCCCGCGCATGGCCGTCCCCGTCAACGGTGCTCCAAGCCACATCGCCGCTCGCACCAGCGCCCGGTGCTCGCTCCGCCATGGCCGAGCCCCGCCTCGCTTTGCCGCTGCACTGCTCGCTCGCAGCTCCGCCGTGCCCTCCCGCTCACCACGCACGCCTCGCCTCGTAGTCGTCGCTGGCCGTGCATTGGTCCTGCCCGCCACGCTCAGCGCACCACCCCGCGCACTCGCCCGCGCCCGAGTCGTGCTTGCTCTGTCCCTTCTCGCTGCTGCAGTGCACCGCGACCTAGGCGCCCCTCGCCGCCCACCGCGCCTCTCGCCGTCGCCCGCTGCTGCCCCGGACCCCCCTGCTTCCCTCGTTCCGCTCTGCCGTGGCCTCGCTCTATCAGCAGCAAGCGCAAGGCCTTGCCGTCTCCAACCACTCCGCTCCTCATGGCGCCAGAAGACACCGTGTCGGGTGCATCCCCGCGGGCCAGCACCCATTTGGGTGTGCCCGACGCCCGACCCGCTATGGCCCCTGTGGGCCAATGACAAACGGGCCCAGCCCCAGAACGTTAAAAAAAAGAAGGAATAAAAAACAATAAATAAATAAATAATTATTAAATTTGTTAATTAATTAATTAAGGAATTAATTAAGTTAATTAATCATAATTAATTAATCTAATCAACTAGTTAGTTTAGTTAAATAGTAATTAGTTTAGCTAAAATCCTCATTAACATAAACAGAGTATGACAGGTGGGTCCTACACGTCAGTTTGACCCAGTCAACGCCCTGTTGACTGCTGACGTCATGCTGTCAGCATGCAGTATTCTGGATAATGTTGATTTAAATAATTAAGTAAATTATAAAAATGATTAAATCTTTTTAAAATTAATATAAAATAAACGTAGCTCGGATGGAAAAACTTTGTACATGAAAGTTGCTCAGAACGACGAGACGATTCCGGATACGCAACCCGTTCGTCCGCTACACATCCCTAGCTTAGCGAACACACAACTTTCCCCCTCCGGTTCATCTGTCCGAAAACGTGAAACATCGGGAATACTTTCTCGGATGTTTTCCCCCCTTCGTCGGTATCACCTACTACCGCGTTAGGGTACACCTAGCAACGCTCATTGTCATGTCATGCATCGTCATGCATATGTTTGCATTATATTTATTGTGTCTTCCCCCACTTCTCTCGCTAGACACCGAGACCGACGCCGCTTCTACCCAGTACGACTACGGTGTTGACGACCCCTCCTTCTCGGCTGAGCTTCCTGGCAAGCCCCCCCCCCTTGATCACCAGATATCGCCTATTCTTCTCTCTACTGCTTGCATTAGAGTAGTGTAGCATGTTACTACTTTCCGTTAATCCTATCCTGATGCATAGTCTGTCCTTGCTACTACTGTTGTTACCTTTACCTGCAATCCTAAATGCTTAGTATAGGATGCTAGTATTCCATCATTGGCCCTACATTTTTGTCTGCCTGCCATGCTATACTATCAGGCCGTGATCACTCGGGAGGTGATCACGGGTATATGCTATATACTTTATACATGATACATGTGGTGACTAAAGTCGGGTCAGCTCTTAGAGTACCCGCGAGTGATTCACGGATTGGGGGCTGAAAGGACCTTTGTCCTGACGGCCCTCTGGGTGGATCTTTGTGGCGACGCGACATGGTAGGTTGAGACCACCTGGGTGAGAGGTGGGCCTGGCCCCAGTCGGCGTCCCCGGTTACTTCTAAATAACGCGCTTAACGAGATCTTGGTATTTGATCTGAGTTTGGCCACTGGCCTATACGCAGTAACCAACTACGCGGGAACAGTTATGGGCACTGGACGTCATGGTATCAGGCGAAGCCTTCGTGACGTCAGCGACTGAGCGGCCCGCGCCGGGTTGGACCGCGTAAAGCAACTTCCTTTGAAATGGAGGTTGCTAGGTCTGCTCTCCGGTCGCATACGCAACGTGAAGGTGTGCAATGGGCCCAGACCCATGCGCGCATAGGATTTAGACCGGCGTGCTGATCTCTCTGTTGTGCTTAGGTGGGGATGGGACGTGTTAATCTTTCGAGGCCGGGCATGACCCAGGAAAGTGTGTCCGGCCAAATGGGATCGAGCGTGTTGGGTAATGTGGTGCACCCCTGCAGGGAATTCTATCTATTCGAATAGCCGTGTCCCTCGATGAAAGGACGACTTGGAGTTGTACCTTGACCTTATGACAATTAGAACCAGATACTTAATAAAACACACCCTTCCAAGTGCCAGATACAACCCGGTGATCGCTCTCTCACAGGTCGGCGAGGATAGGATCGTCGGGTAGGATTATGCTATGCGATGATACTTGGTGAACTTACCATCTACTCTCTTCTACATGTTGCAAGATGGAGGCTGCCAGAAGCGTAGTCTTTGACAGGATTAGCTATCCCCCTCTTATTCTAGCATTCTGCAGTTCGGTCCACCGATATGGCCCCTTTACACATATACCCATGCATATGTAGTGTAGATCCTTGCTTGCGAGTACTTTGGATGATTACTCACAGTTGCTTTTCTCCCTCTTATCCCCCTTTCCATTCTACCTGGTTGTCGCAACCAGATGCTGGAGCCCAGGAGCCAGACGCCACTGTCGACGACGACTCCTACTACACCGGAGGTGCCTACTACTACATGCAGGCCGCTGACGACAGCCAGGAGTAGTTTAGAAGGATCCCAGGCAGGAGGCATGCACCTCTTTCGATCTGTATCCCAGTTTGTGCTAGCCTTCTTAAGGAAAACTTCTTTACTTATGTCTTTACTCAGATATTGTTGCTTCCGCTGGCTCGTCTATGATCGAGCACTTGTATTCGAGCCCTCGAGGCCCCTGGCTTGCATTATGATGCTTGTATGACTTATTTATGTTTTTAGAGTTGTGTTGTGATATCTTCCCGTGAGTCCCTGATCTTGATCCTACACGTTTGCGTCCATGATTAGCGTACTATTGAATCGGGGGCGTCACAAAGTGGGTATTAGAGCCGACTGCATGTAGGAATCCCCTTCCACACTCCTTGGCCGAAGTCGAGTCTAGACATTGCAATTTTTTTTACTAATATGGTTGTGTGTCTTACGAGCCCACGTCGCCATTGGGTGGTACTAAGATCTTTTACTCCTCGATCTTTACTCTGGGACTCTGAACTCTATTCTACTCGGGTTAAACGAATTTTCTAACTCTAACACTAGGATCATGTGACCACATTCACCCCAAAGTTGGATAAGCCATAGTTATTCCTTAGAATAGTATTTTGAACAATTCCCACAATGTCATTTGACTCCTTTGAAACATCTTTGCTTTCAGATGGAACCAACAAGGCAGGTCGTGCGCCACACAACAGCCATTGGTGCCTCGGGATCACCTGTCATGCTAGCTGAGATGATGACCTATCTGGGTTATCGCTGGCACCCTGAGTACACCGTCTACGAGGAGTACCAGGACTTTAACCAGGAGCAATACCATGCTATCGTCCACCTCTCCTCTCGGGAGTATGACTCCACTACCGTGCTGCACACCGCCCATGGTGTTGGAGTGACTATCGATATGGCATTCCGTGATGCTGCTTATGCTGCTCTGACATGTCTTTGTGGGGAGTATCGGGAGTTGGACACCTCCCCTTTCAGGCACATTGCTATCGCATCCGGTGTTGGTGCAGAGGGATACTACACTCCTGCCTACTCCACTGTCAATCGAGAGCCCTTCTACCATCAGAATCTGGTTCTACATGCTGATGGGCTGGATTAAGCTAACCGAGCTCTTCGCCATGAGTTGTACACCACCCGTCAGCACCTTTACCGTGCTTTGACGCTGTTGCACCACCTTGTCTGATCTGATGATCTGCCGCGTTCTGCGATCTACCCAGCCAGGACCGTGATGCCCCAGGGTGACGGCTGGCCAGATGTGGGAGGCTACTCTTCCGCACTTGGTCCTCTTCTTCCACCTGAGCGTCGGGTTCTGCACCAGAGTATCCGCGGACCCCAGGTTGCTGACATGGAGTTCCCGATGCGACACTACCACCTTTCAGGATACACCTACCTCCACAATTCCTCTTAGGACTGATGTAGGCTTGCTTGTTAGTGTTCGATGCATTCTCCGCGAGCCTGCGTGCCGCCTATGATTTCTTTAGTCTATGTACTGAACTCTGTGTACCAAACTCTATGCATGATCCCTTTTGTAAGATATGTCGACTACTATGTAGTATCTATCGTGCTCCTTTTATTTTGCATGTTTCATCATGAATGATTCTTATCTTTGCAAATTTCCCAATGCTGAACTACCCCTGTTATATATTAGCAGGATGGTTAGACCAGGTGGTCGTGGTCATGGTGGAAATGCCCCACCACCGCCTGAGTACATGACTGGTATGATTCAACAACTTGAGATGAATTGCCAGTTCATGGAGAATATGATGGCTCAGTTCCCTCGCCCCAACATGAACGAGCAGCCAACCCAAGTGACTCTGCAGGATTTCGTGCGCCTCAACCCAACTGTGTACCGCAGCTCAACTCAGCCGCTGGATGCTGATGACTGGCTCCGTGACATCACCTATGAGATGGAGTCTGCTGATGTAGCCCCTGTCTGCTATGTCACCTTCGCTTCCTTCTTTCTGAAGGGACCCGCTGCTCAATGGTGGGACAGCCATAGGCGTACTCTACCACCTGGAACAATCATCACCTGGCCAGACTTCCAAGCTGCTTTCCATGCCCTCTTCATTCCTCAGGGAGTCATGGACCAGAAGAAGCGTGAGTTCCGCAGCCTCACCCAGGGCAACAAAACTGTCGAAGCTTATCAGCGGGAGTTTTTGGACTTGTCCCGCTATGCTGAAGAGGACATTGCAACTGATGCACGCAGACATGAGAAGTTCCGTGACGGCCTTCAAGCTGACATCAAGCTCGCACTTCTAGTGCATGACTTTGCTGATTTCGCCACCTTGGTGAACAAGGCCATCAATGTCGAAACTGGTATGCAGGAACCCCAGAGCTCTCAAAGGAGAAACCGTGAGACAGGCTCATCTTTGGGCCCGCCCTTGCAGAAGCGTAAGATATGGATTCCCAACAGCATGTACCAACCAACTACACCTGCTCCAAGACAGTCCTATGCTGCATCGCGTCTGCCTCCCCCACCATCCAGGCAGCCAAGACTTCCAGCTCCACCACCCCAAGCTCCTGTTCCCACTCCCAATAATGGTCTATGCTACAAATGTGGTCAACCAGGTCACCTTGCCAGGAACTGCTATCAGAATCAGAATCAACTGGCCCTTCCCGCAGCTGGCTGTGGAAGCAAGCAACCCCACAACAACAATGCCAAGTCTTATGGTCATGTTCATGCCAACCACGTTGATTTGAACGAAGCTCAAGACCAGCCTGCTACTGTGATGGGTACACTCCTCGTTAATTCAATACCTGCATCTGTTTTATTTGATTTAGGAGCATCACATTCATTCATGTCAGAGGATTTTGCATACAAGCATGACGTTAAATGTGAGAATATGAACACTTCGGTAGTGGTAAAAAACCCCGCGGGACAACGTCAGACCTCCATGGTTGGCATCGACGTCCCTGTGGAAATTGAAGGGTTGGAATTTCGCGCCTCTCCCATTATTCTGAAGTCTTCCAATATTGACCTCATACTGGGAATGGATTGGTTGAAGGCGCATACTGCCTTGCGCCACTAAGACCGTCCATCTACTGCACCCTTCTGATGAGAGAGTTAGTTACCAAGCTCATCTGGTGCAAAATGCCGTGGCACGACTTTATGCCTTGAATGCATTGAATGCTGCACCACTCGAGGGCATTGAGAACATTCCCGTCGTTCACGAATTCCAAGACATCTTTCCTGAAGAACTTCCAGGGATTCCCCCTGCTAGAGCTGTCGAATTCATCATCAACTTGAAACCAGGCACCACTCCTATAGCCAAGCGACCCTACAAGATGCCGCCGCATGGACTCATTGAGCTTAAGGAGGAAATCGACAAATCTCTTCACAAGGGTTTGCGTGCATGATTAGTGTACGATTGAATCGGGGGTGTCACCATAATCTTATTTTGCTGTGTGTTTGTCGAGATCCGATGAATTCTGGATTTATGATCAACTTATCTATGAATATTATTTGAATCTTCTATGAATTATTTTGTGCATGATTTGATATCTTTGTAATTCTCTTCGAACTATCGGTTTAGTTTGGCCAACTAGATAGGTTTTTCTTGCAATGGGAGAAGTGCTTAGCTTTGGGTTCTGTCGGTGTACTAGAGTAGGGGGACCCTAGTACCCCGAACTCGTGCACGGACAGTTGCAGCGCCCCACGGCAGGGCTGGCTTGATGACCACCAAGATCCTCAGCGGCTCCTTTGGAGCCATTCAAGAACAAAGCAGTCAAGACCCCGGCAAGAGGAGCTTGCCGGGAAGGCCACTCAGGGCGCAAAGGAAAACAAGGCCCCGGCAAGAGGAGCTTGCCGGGAAGGCTTGGCGGGCGCTGAACCCCCAAGCACGACAAGGTTCCCGCTGCGGCAAGGCGCTTGCCGGGGCGGGCGACCTTTCTTCATCTCCGCTCCAGCTCACCCGCCAACGTGTCACCACGGGGCTCTGCCAAGTACGCGTGTCGATGGGCTGTGCAGCCAGCGGGGAGTAGCGACAAACAGCGCTGACAAGCCACCATCGTGGCGGACGAAGGCGCACTTAACGGTCCTGTTACCGTTTCAGCGATCGAGACGGGCATTGATGACCCTTGTCCCTTGCCGTCAGAGTTAGGTATAGATTACTTTACACTGTACAAAGCGGTGTACCTACCTATGTTTTTACCATTGTAACCTTGTCTACTTGCCACATGTGGTAACCCCTTGTGCCTATAAAAGGAGGCCCGAGGGCAACGTAGAAGGGGTTCGGCTGGTTTCGGTCCAGCTCCAGCTTAGTTCATCACATTCAGGCTAGGTTTTGTAGCCCGCATTGCTCCCTAACAAGAAGAGAAGATAATCCACAAAGCAGCAGTAGGAGTATTATCTCGCCGGAGAGCTCCGAAGCTGGGTAAAAACCCTCTCGTGTGCATCGCCTCGACCCGCTCTTTGCACAATCTCCGCCCCCTCCGAACCACAAAGGGACCCAGGTCCCGTAGGTGCTCGTGGGGCACGATCAGTTCTTCCCCCCGACATCTTTGGCGCGCCAGGTAGGGGGCGTCGAGGCTGTGTGAACCCGGTCCGGCGGTCGCACTAGCAACTCCATCGATGTCTTCGTCGACATGGCGCCGAAGAAGAAGCCTTCGGCAGCAGCTGAGCCGTCCGCGTCGAACCCACCACCACCGGAGCCGTCAGGTGGTGGGGGAAACGCTGGCGGAGGGACCGGCGTCGTTGAGAGAGCCCACGATGCCGCTAGGTCCAAGGACAACGTGGCGCGGGCGTCGGCGTCCGAATCTGCACCGCGTCCATCGCAGAAGGCGCGGGACAGACAGCGTCATGATACCCGCGGCTCCATACGATTTTTGGATTAAGGCCAAGCTGGAGGATCCCGAGGCCCTCGAGACCCGCATGCACCTCAGCATGCCGGTACGAGTGGGGTACGGTCGCTGGGGCGGGATGCTGCTCCTCCTAACTTGGTTAGGAGTCCGAGCACATCCCGTTCTTCGCTCCGTACGCCGTTGCCGCCAACCACACCAGCGGAAGCCTTGGCGAGCTCGCCATTACTAGACTACCCTCCGACGGCCGATAAGGTCGACGAGTGGAGAGCCACAACCAGAGTCTCATCGGCCGCTTAACGGCGACGCCCCGCGGCAACCGAAGCGCGCGCAGAAGCGGGCGAGGCGACAAGGCGCGAGCCGATGGCGGCGAGACTTGTGGGGTGCACCCGTACACTCCCCTTCCGAAGGTTAAGATCGCCGACTCGCGGATCCACCTCGGCAGCGACTCCACAGATCGCCGGATCCGCGAGCTCGTCGCGACCAGCGCCAAGTTCTTCAGAACGGCAAGAAGAGGACGCCGAACCCGTATCGGCGCCAAGAGAAGCGCGCCGTCAATCGACCAACGCGCCGGCCCACTGTCGATATGCGCGCCCGGGGAACCAGGCGACTTGTCAGTAGCGGTGGGTTGCCCTGCATTCACTCGTGAGCTGCGGCAAGTCCGTGGCCCGACAAGAAAAACTTCAAACCAGATGTGCGGAGAAATACGACGGCAGGACACACCCATCGGAGTTCCTCAAAGATCTACACCATCGCGGTGCAAGCTGCGGGGGCGAGACGACAAGATCCTCGCCAACTACTTCCCTTGGTGCTCAAGCCAAACGCCGATCTTGGCTCATGCACTTGCCGGATGGCTCTATTTCTTCTTGGCAGATTTGTGCCACCAGTTTGTTGGCGCCTTCACAGTGACCACAAGCCTCATGGCTGGAGAGTGATCTCCACCTGCTTGCCCGGAAGGAGGGGGAGTCTCTGCGCAAATTCATCCAGAGATTCAGTCGAGTGCACTACAACATCCTGCACGCCCACCTGCTGTAAAGTGATCGGTGCATTCCATCGTAATGTAAGAAATCGCAGGATGAGGAGGAGATGGCGATGTGCAAAGTGAAAGACGTCGGCGAGCTATACGCCTGGCCGACAAGTGTGCACGCTTGAAGAAGGAAGAAGACTCCGGGAGAGAATGTGGGAGCAGAATCGCGGTGAGGGATCGCCCGGCAAGGAATAGCCGGCGGCGGAACAACAGGAGGAAGAAAAACCAAGAAGTACTAGTTGTCGAGCAGTCCGGCAAGGGTGGTGCCGCCAACCAAGCCAAGGCCGGTGGCTCCGGCAAGGAGGTTGCCGTTGACGCCGACCGCCAAGCTGTGGCGGCACGACAAGCCCGACAGCTCCAACAAACAAGATCAGTAAAATCCACCGCACCAAGGGCCACGATCTCCAGAGCTGCAAGAAAGTCGAGCAGCTTGTTGAGCTACAGAAAGCTGAATACGAGCGGCGAGACAAGGAGAAAGCCCAAGAAGGTGCAGGTGCGGCAAGTAAGAAGAGACCCGGTCGGGGAGGACGCCGTGGCAAGGCCAAGCAGCGGCAAGGAGACAGACCTCCCCGTGGCCGCGACAAGGAAGAAGATGAAGATGAAGATGACGAGGACGATGAGGACGATGAGACTGATGAGCATGAGTTTCAAAAGGCAACAGAGGTCCTTTGCGTCGATGGTGGTGCGTCTCTGCATACCTCGCACCGCCAACTCAAGCAATGGATGCGTGAGGTCAATTCAGCGTAACCGTCCATAGAGTCACGCAAACCTCGAAGTGGTCCAAGACGCCCATCATCTTTGACATTGAGGATCACCCTGATCGCATCACTGCGGTCGGGTGTTTGCCGATGTTGGTCTCACCAACCATCCGCAACCTCAAGGTCACAAAGATGCTGGTTGACGGCGGGGCCGGCCTGAATTTGATCTCCTCTACAGTGCTCCAGAAACTTCAAATCCCTGACAGCGAGCTCGAAGAAACTGGTACTTTCCAAGGAATCAACCCAGGAAGGAGCAAGCCCAAAGGGAAGATCACGTTGCCGGTAACATTCGGCAGCGAACTCAACTTCAGAACTGAGAGGGTCACGTTTGACGTCGCCGATTTCCCATTGCCCTACAATGGCATACTTGGCCGCCCAAAGACTCGCCGGAGTTCATGGCGCGTCTCATTATGCATACAACCTACTCAAGATGCCCGGCCCGATAAGCGTCATTTCTGTCCATGGCGACAAGAAAGACGCACTTATCTGCGCCGACAAGATTTACCGGGATGCAGCAGCCGCGACCGATAGCAAACCACTTACCGCTGAAGCTCCCGGGGGGAAGAAGACCACTAGGTCCGGCAAGAGCTCTGTTGCCCACTCCGGCAAGCGCACCTCTTCGGAGTGCTGCGCTACCGTCGAGGACGCACCATCGAGCTCCACCGGCAAGTGCAACAAGACGATGGCAGCTCCGCCAAAGACCAAGAAGGTGCCCGCCAAGGAGGACGGCACTGGTGGTACCTTCACCATCAGTGCCACGCTTGATCCTAAATAGGAAGGCGAGCTCGTTGCTTTCCTGCGGGCGAATGTCGACGTGTTTGCATGGCAACCATCTGACATCCCCGACGCTCCTGTGAAAGTAATTGAGCACCACCTAGCTATCTGCCCTCACGCCGCCCGTCAAGCAAAGAGTTAGAAACCGCGGTGGGCGCCAAGAGTTCATAGCGAAGAAATCAAGAAATTGGAAGCAGCAGGGCTTGTCAGAGGAGTCCTCCACCCCACGTGGTTGGCCAATCCGGTAGTGGTGCGCAAGGCTAATGGGAAATGGAGGCTTTGTATTGACTTCACAGATGTTAATAAAGCTTGTCCCAAGGACCCATTTCCCTTGCCGCCAGATCGACCAGATTGTTGACTCCACGGCTGGATGCGATCTGCTTTCATTTCTTGATGCATATTCAGGATATCATCAGATCTTCATGGCAGAAGAGGATGAAGAGAAAACCGCATTCATCACACCATGTGGCACGTACTGCTTCATACGGATGCCTTTCGGTTTGAAGAATGCTGGTTCAACCTTTGCAAGGGTTGTCCATGATGCCTTTGGACCTCAGATACACCGAAATGTAGAAGCCTACATGGATGACATAGTGGTCAAGAGCAAAGACAGGGCAACCTTGGTTCATGATTTAGATGAGACGTTTGCAAACCTGCGCAAGATCAATCTCAAGCTCAACCCCGAGAAGTGCGTGTTTGGAGTCCCTTCCGCAAGCTTCTCGGGTTCTTTGTATCTCTGCGGGAATTGAAGCCAATCCCGACAAGATCAAGGCCATTGAGCAGATCGAAGCACCAAAGCGCGTCAAGGATGTCAGAAGGCTTGCCGGTTGCGTGGCTGCTCTCAGCAGGTTCATCTCTAAATCTGCTGAACGCGCCCTGCCCTTTTTCAAGATTTTGAAAAAGGCAGGTCCAATGAAATGGACTCCCGAAGCGGAGGCTGCGCTGCAGGACTTGAAGAGATACCTGTCCTCCGCTCCAATACTTGTCGCACCTAAGCCACAAGAGAAGTTGTTGCTGTATATAGCAGCGACCAATCAAGTGGTTAGTGCTGCGTTAGTAGCGGAGAGGGAGGCAGATGATGAGCCGGCAACCGAGGCAGGCGCGTCCAGCGACAAGCAAGATGCTTCGCCGTCGAGCTCTGGTCCCGACAAGGACGGACCAGCGCAGGGTTGCGACAAGATACGGAAGAAGATGGTGCAGCGCCCAGTCTACTTTGTCAGTTCTCTTTTGCAGGGGGCTAGATCGAGGTACTCTGGTGTGCAGAAGCTGCTTTTCGGCCTCCTCATGGCCTCGAGAAAAATGCGCCATTACTTCCAAGCACATGAGATAACAGTTGTCACTCGCTTTCCGATAAAGAGGATTTTGCAAAATCCAGAAGCAACAGGCAGGATTGTTGAGTGGGCGCTGGAACTGTCAAGCTTTGGTCTCAAGTTCGAAAGCACTTCAACTATCCAGAGCAGGGCATTGGCAGAATTCATAGCAGAGTGGACGCCAACGCAGGATGAAGAGATTCGAAACGAGCATCCCGTCAAGGAGACAAATAAAGAATGGCTGATGTACTTTGGCGGTGCCTTCTCGCTGCAAGGCGCCCGGTGCGGCGTCGTTGCTTATCGCACCCACCGGGAACACCTCAAATACATAGTCCAAATGCACTTTCCCAAGGAACAAGCAACAAATAATACCGCAGAGTATGAAGGCTTGCTTGCGGTCTCGTGGATTGCGGTGGACCTTGGGATTAAGAAGCTCATTGTCAGGGGAGACTCACAACTTGTCGTCCGCCAAGTAAATAAAGATTACCAGAGTCCGTTGATGGAAGCGTACGTCGATGAAGTGAGCAAGCTGGAAGAGCACTTTGAAGGCCAGCAAATGGAACACGTTCCAAGAGCACAGAATGATATAGCTGATGGCCTCTCCAAATGTGCCGCACTTAAGTTACCTATGGAACCAGGGATTTTTGTGCTCAAGCTGACTCAGCCAACCGTGACATCATCAACAGGACAGAGCAAAAAGAGAAAATTGGTTTCCGGCGACTACTTTCCGGCAGAGCTCTCTGAAGCCGCCGCCAAGAAGGTCCCCAAAACCAACGCAAATATCACTGAGGAGCAGTCTGCTCCGACAAACCATGCAGTTTGTATCGTTGAAGCAAACGCTCCCGACAAGCTTAGCTCCGGCAAGCTTGACGGGGATCATCGAGCTCCGGCGGACCCGCAGGTCCTTGCCGTAGAAGCTGATGGTCCCGCAGTGATAGATGAGCCTTTAGTCCTTGTTGTCGAGCCACAGGCTCCAACATGGGCACAGCAGATCGTCCATTTACTTGAGCATAGGAACTTCCGAAGAGCAAGAAGAAGCGGAAAAAGTAGCCCGGCGGTCAAGTATGTACCAGTTTGTTGACAACATCCATGCATGTAAGAAGACTCAATGGAGTGAAATTGAAGTGTATTTGCCGGGAAGATGGGCGAAGTTGTTGGCAGAGATATACGGAGGCATATGTGGTCACCACATTGCGCAAGAAGAGCACTTGCCGGCAAGGCTTTCCGGCAAGGTTTCTTCCGCCGAAGCCCTCCAGATGCAACCGCACAAGTAACCAAGTGTGAAGCGTGCGGTTCCATTCAAGACAGATACACCAGCCAGCTCAAGCTCTCCAGACGATCCCTTTATCCTGGCCCTTCTCGGTGCGGGGCTCGACATCCTCGCCCCTTCCCCGAGCTGTCGGGGCTTTGAATACTTGTACGCCGCAATCGACAAGTTCACAAAATGGCGGAAGTGGAACCAGTGAGGAAGGTGACAAAGACGATCGGCCGTCAAGTTCTTCAGTCAAATGTTTGCCGCTTTGGGATTCCTAACCGGATCATCACCGACAACGGCACACAGTTCACGAAGTTGCACCTTCATGCAAGACGCCCAAGATCTTGGCGCCAAGATCTGCTTTGCTTCCGTTGCTCATCCGAGAAGCAACGGTCAAGCGAGAGGGCAAACGCTGAAGTGCTGCGAGGACTCAAGACCGTAACTTTCGACAGGCTGCACAAGTGCGGCGAAATCGGATCGAGGATCTGCCGGTGGTTCTTTGGTCGATCAGACGACGCCAAATCGAGCCATCGCCGGACACCCTTTGCTCTAGTCTACGGAGCAGAGGCAGTTCTCCCCACGGAACTTCAGATACGGGTCACCTCGAGTGCTCGCTATGATGAGCTTGAGCAAGAGCAGCTGCGACAAGATGACGCGCTGCTCCTCGAGGAAGATCGTCTTCAGGCTGTCAGACGAGCTGCTCGTTACCAGCAAGCTTTGCGCCGCTACCATAGCCGCAGTTAATGCCGAAGCTTCGAGGAAGGCGACCTTGTTCTTGGCGCGTTCAATCCGCCAAGAATTCCAACAAGTTGACGCTGAAGTGGGAAGGCCCTTATCGGGTTAAACCGAGTCACTAGGCCCGGCGCTGTCCGCCTTGAGACCGAAGATGGCTTTCCGGTGAGCAATTCCTGGAACATAGAGCATCTTCGCAAGTTTTACCCATGAGGCGCGGTTGCCGGAACCCGTTCCGGCAACCACCATTTTGTACAAGTCTTGCCGCTGTTGCATGTAATCCTTTGTACAAAGCCGGGCGCAGACCCCGTGCATCAGTAAAGCCTATGGTTGCGCACATTTTTGTTAATACATGCTTTCATAATCATATATGCATGTGTTTACTAACATCTTGTGCAGCACCCGCACCCGGTAAGCGATAATAAGCTATTAGGCTCCATAACTTTCTTTTTCTCTTCTTTCTTCTCAAACAAGGAGAAGGTTCATCCACCCACAAGTTAACCGGGGGGAAAGGAGGAAAGAATGGTGTGGGCCGACAAGCGTCGCTCGAGGAACCGTCGCCTTGCCGGAAAATGGACAACAGAAAAGCTAAGTTGTTAAGTTTAAGCGGCCAGTTTTAAGTTTTTAAGTTATCTTCCTCGAACGATAGTACTTTGTATGGAAAACCTGTGCGCGGAGGAACCAAAATCGTGACTGGTCGCGCCCTTACTTTGTTTCGAGTCCGCTCAACAATTTAAGTGATCTGCGACTAGTCCGCGACGAGGTTGCTTGTCGGTAGCGACCCCGCCAGCAGGCTGCTGAAGTTCCGCACTCGGCGCTCGCGGCAAGGGTGCCTGCACCGGCAAGTTTCCCTGAAAGCGTAGGGTAAAAACATACAAGGGAAAAATCGAGTAAAGGAAATAACATTGCATTCGATGGCCTCAGATAGTGTATATTACAAAAATAGCTTATCGCGGCACTAGCTAAATCGTTCTCAGAACTGAAATAACAGTGAAAAGAAGGAAGGTGCGCCAGCATCCAAGCCCCGGCAAGCCAGAGTTGCCGGGGGCTGCGGCAAGCCAGAGCTGCCGGGGGCTGCGGCAAGCCAGAGTTGCCGGGGGCTGCGGCAAGCCAGAGCTGCCGGGGGCTGCGGCAAGCCAGAGTTGCCGGGGGATGCGGTATCAGATAAGCCTTTCGCCCTTTCTCAAACATCCCTCTTTCATTAAAAACATTCTTCTCGGATACAGTCCGTGGAGAGTGAAAAACATGAAAGAGAGGATTACAAGTTCTTAAATGCAGATAAGGCCCGAAGGCTTACAAATTAAAAAGATAAGATGCCCGTAATCCCTTTTCTGTCCCTATCTTGGGAGGTAGGTTAAGGAGGCGGAAGGGCAAAGGAGCGCCACGCAAGCTACAGTGCGAAGGAACCAAGGGAACATGCAGGGGGCTCTCCAGAAGGCTTGACGGGACGGCGGCGCCGAAGCGGGCTCAAGACGGGCGGCAGGGCGTCGGCAAGACGCTGTCGAGGGCACTACGCCCTCGTACTCGACTTGACGGCCTTGTCGCCATCCTCTTCCCTTCCGCAGCCTCCCTACGCCAGCCGCCCAAGGAGATGACCCCGGGGAGTTCAAGGAGCCGGCGACACGGATGATGGGGTCGCCGGTGACGCGCGGAGCGGCGCCCGGCAACTAGTTGGGCCCGCTACCCTCGTCGTCGCTGTCGCTCTCCTCCTCGTCACTCTCGCTCGAGGAGGAATCGTCGCTGTCGGAGGAGCTATCCACGCAGCACCTTGCCCGAAAGTGCCAAGATCCCGAAGACCTTGACGGAGAGGAGGTCACCTCCATTAACTTAAAATGGAGGGTAAACCCCGCCAGCAGGTTGTGGATACGGCCAACGTCTTCCACCCACGATCAAGGTACATCACATTAGGGGCTGGGAATACACGCGGACTCGCGTGCCGCTAATCCCACAACCCCTCATGTGCAATCTCAACGTCTCGGCGGATCCGACTCCATCGCCATCGCGAACGGAGCTGGAAGCCGGAGACGACGACGAGGCGCCCGGCGAAGCTTGACGAAGAACTCGCAAGGGTCGTCCCCCGTATGGACCGCCGCGGGGAGAGGAAACCGGCGGGGCGGAGACGGCACGCCGCCCCGCCCGCCTCTTCCCCGAGCGCCTCGAGCTCGTCCACGACCTCGCCCCCGGAGGGGAACCGCCGACGGAGGCGGAGACGGCGCACCGCCTCGTCCGCCTCTCCCCCGGGCTCCTCGGCCTCGTCCACGACCTCGCCCCCTCCCTCTTCCCCTTGCGGCTGGCTCTGCCACCCCGGGCGTGGGATTGGGAGGGGTGCGCTGTCTAGCTGCGACCCTCGCCGCCACCGATGGAGAACCAAGGTTCCCTCTCTCCATGGCGAAAGGGAGAAAGGGGAGCAGAAGCTAAAGAAAGGAAGAGATGGGAAAGTGCGGGCTTCTGCGCTCCCCTCCGCCCTTCTTAAAAGAAGCAAGGTGGGGGCTCGGCCGCCCCGCTCGGCGAATCAAGGCGCAAGAAGAGCAGGGCATCAGGGCAGACTTGCTGCCTCTGCTCACAACGACCCAGTTTCCCACTTCCACCGCCCGTGACCCCGAGTGCATGGGAACCACGTGGCGGAGATGCAGAGGCGAGGCGACAGATGAGGCGACCTCACCGCCGCCCACTTCACCCACGACACCACAATTAGCGTCTTTGTTACAGAGGAAGCAGCGGGCGCGCGTGCCGTTCGTGGGAGACGTGGTGGGTCCAAGGCAAGTAACGGCGTAATCAAGACCACGCGCCCGTGCACTGTTTTGGGCCTGGCCCAACAGAGCTTGGCGCCGTGTGTGGCCCAGGCCCGGGGGCTCCTGTCGGTGTACTAGAGTAGGGGACCCTAGTACCCCAAACTTCGCACGGACGATTGCTGCGCCCACGGCAGGGCTGGCTTGATGACCACCAAGATCTCAGCGGCTCCTTTGGAGCCATTCAAAAACATGATCAAGACCCGGCAAGAGGAGCTTGCGGGAAGGCTTGGCGGACGCTGAACCCCTGCGCGACAAGGTTCCCTTGGCGGCAAGGCGCTTGCCGGGCGGGCGACCTCTCTTCATCTCCGCTCCAGCTCACCCGCCAACGTGTCACCACGGGGCTCTCCCAAGTACGCGTGTCGATGGGCTGTGCAGCTAGCGGGGAGTAGCGACAAACAGCGCTGACAAGCCACCATCGTGGCGGACGGAGGCGCACTTAACGGTCCCTGTTACCTTTGTTCGAGCGATCGAGGCGGGCATTGATGACCCTTGTCCCTTGCCGTCAGAGTTAGGTATAGATTACTTTACACTGTACAAAGCGGTGTACCTACCTATGTTTTTACCATTGTAACCTTGTCTACTTGCCACATGTGGTAACCCCTTGTGCCTATAAAAGGAGGCCCGAGGGCAGCGAGAAGGGGTTCGGCTGGTTTCGGTCCAGCTCGACTTAGTTCATCACATTCGAGGCTAGGTTTTGTAGCCGCATTGCTCCCTAACAAGAAGAAGATAATCCACAAAGCAGCAGTAGGAGTATTATCTCGGCGGAGAGCTCGAAGCTGGGTAAAACCCTCTCATGTGCATCGCCTCGACCGCTCTTTGCACAATCTCCGCCCCCTCCGAACCACAAAGGACCCAGGTCCGTAGGTGCTCGTGGGCACGATCGATTCTTCCCCGACAGGTTCAATCTTGCAGTGTCCTTTCCGGTGTGATGAGGGGTAGCAAGGCACGTATTGTATAGTTGCCATCGAGGATAAAAAGATGGGGTTTACATCATATTGCTTCAGTTTATTCCTCTACATCACGTCATCTTACTTAATGCGTTACTCTATTCTTCATGAACTTAATACTCTAGATGCAGGCAGGAGTCGGTCGATGTGTGGAGTAATAGTAGTAGATGTAGGTAGGAGTCAGTCTACTTGACACGAACGTGATGCCTATATTTCATAATCATTGCCTTGGATATCGTCATAACTTTGGGCTTTTCTATCAATTGCTCGACAGTAATTTCTTCACCCACCCTATTATTTGCTATCTTGATAGAAGCCTCTAGTGAAACCTATGGCCCCCGGGTCTATTTTCCATCATATTAGTTTACGATCTACTATTTTGCAATCTTTTACTTTCTGATCTATAAACCAAAAACCCCAAAAATATTTACTTTATCTTTTGTTTAGTATTATCTATCTCTATCAGATCTCACTTTTGCAAGTGACTGTGAAGGGATTGACAACCCCTTTATCGCGTTGGGTGCAAGTGTTTAATTGTTTGTGCAGGTATTAGGTGATTTGTGCGTTGTCTCCTACTGGATTGATACCTTGGTTCTCAAATTGAGGGAAATACTTATCTCTACTTTGTTGCGTCACCCTTTCCTCTTGAAGGGAAAAACCAACGGAAGCTCAAGAAGTAGAAGGAAGAATTTCTGGCGCTGTTGCCGGGGAGATCTATGCCAAGTCAAGACATACCAAGTACCCATCATAAAACTCTCATCTCTTGCATTACATTATTTGCCATTTTCCTCTCGTTTTCCTCTCCCCCACTTCTAAAACGATTTTTGAAAAGATTTGCCCTTTTCTTCGCCCCACTTTCGTTCGTCTTCTTTGTTGCTTTTTGTTTGCTCGTGTGTTAGATTGCTTACTTCGTCACAATGGCTCAAGAGAATACCAAATTGTGTGACTTTTCCAACGCTAATAACAATGATTTTATTAGTACTCCGATTGCTCCCGCCACTAGTGCGGAATCTTATTAAATTAATGCCGCTTTGCTGAATCTTGTTATGAAAGATAAAATTTCCGGCCTTCCTAGTGAAGATGCCGCATCCCATCTGAATAATTTCGTTGAGTTGTGTGATATGCAAAAGAAGATATGGATAATGATATTGTTAAATTGAATTTATTTCCGTTCTCACTTCGAGATCATGCTAAAACTTGGTTTTCATGTTTGCCTAAAAATAGTATTGATTCATGGAATAAGTGTAAAGATGCTTTTATTTCCAAGTATTTTCCTCCCGCTAAGATCATCTCCCTTAGGAAAGATATTATGAATTTTAAGCAACCTGATCATAAACATGCTGCACAATCTTGGGAGAGGATGAAATTGATGATACGAAATTTCCCTACTCATGGTTTGAATTTGTGGATGATTATACAATTTTTTTATGCTGGATTGAATTTTGCTTCTAGAAATATTTCAGATTCGGCCGCTGGAGGTACTTTTATGGAAATTACTTTAGGAGAAGCTACCAAACTCCTACATAATATTATGTTTAATTATTCTCAATGGCATACCGAAAGTTCTTCCACTAGTAAAAAAGTGCATGCGATTCAAGAGATTAATGTTTTGAGTGGAAAGATGGATGAGCTTATGAAATTATTTGCTACCAAGAGTGCTTCTATTGATCCTAATGATATGCCTTTTTCTACTTTGATTGAGAATAATAATGAATCTATGGATGTGAGTTTTGTTGGTAGGAACAATTTTGGTAATAACGCGTATAGAGGTAATTTTAATCCTAGGTCGTTTGCTAGTAATTCCTTCAATAATTTTTGTAATTCCTACAAAAATTCTTATGGAATTTATAATAAGATGCCCTCTGATTTTGAGAATAGCTTTAAATAATTTATGAGTTCACAAAAGAATTTTAATGCTTTGGTTGAAGAAAAATTGCTTAAGATTGATGATTTGGCTAGGAACGTGGATAGAATTTCTCTTGACGTTGATTCTTTGAAAATTAGATCTATCCCACCCAAGCATGATATCAATGAATATCTAAAGGCTATGAGAATCTCCATTGATAAGTTCCATTCTTTGTTTGATTTGGGTGCTAGCGTTTCCATGATTCCAAAAACTTTATGTGATGTGTTAGGTTTCGGTGAATTTGATGATTGTTCTTTAAATTTGCATCTTACGAATTCCACTATTAAGAAACCTATGGGAAGGATTAATGATGTTCTTATTGTTGCAAATAGGAATTATGTGCCCATAGATTTCATTGTCCTCAATATAGATTGCAATCCTACATGTCCTATTATTCTTGGTAGACCTTTCCTTAGAACGATTGGTGCAATTATCGATATGAAAGAAGGAAACATTATATTTCAATTTCCGTTAAGGAAGGGCATGGAAAATTTTCCTAGAAATAAAATTAAATTTCCTTATGAATCTATGATGAGAGCCACTTATGGATTGCATACTAAAGATGATAACACCTAGATCTATTTGTGTTTTATGCCTAGCTAAGGGCGTTAAACAACAGCGCTTGTTGGGAGGCAACCCAATTCTATTTTTGTTCTTTGCTTTTTGTTCTGTTTTTCAATAATAATTCATCTAGCCTCGATTTAGATGTGTTTTGGTGTTTTAATTAGTGTTTGTGCCAAGTAAGACCTTTGGGATGGCTTACGGTGATAGTTGTTTTGATCTTGCTGAAAAACAGAAACTTTTGCACCCATGAAAATAATTTTCATTTTTTACAGAAGCGTTCTTTTGATCTGATTCTTTTTGCACAAGATTGACACACACATTTCCCAGGTTATCCTAATTTTTTAGAATTTTTGGAGTTATAGAAGTATTCAAGAGTTACAGATTACTACAGTCTGTTCTGTTTTTGACAGATTCTGTTTTCTATGTGTTGTTTGCTTATTTTGATGAATCTATGGGTAGTATCGGGGGGTATGAACCATGGAAAAGTTGGAATGAGTTCAAAACAGTACCAAAAGTGGTGATTTATTTTCTCATACTAATGGAGCTTATGAGATTTTCTGTTGAGTTTTGTGTTGTGAAGTTTTCAAGTTTTGGGTAAGGATTTGATGGACTATGGAATAAGGAGTGGAAAGAGACTAAGCTTGGGGATGCCCAAGCACCCCAAGGTAAAATTAAAGGGAAACCAAGAGCCTAAGCTTGGGGATGTCCCGAAAGGCATCCCCTCTTTCGTCTTCGTCTATTGGTAACTTTACTTGAGGCTATATTTTTATTCACCACATGATATGTGTTTTGCTTGGAGCGTCTTGTATGATATGAGTATTTACTTTCTAGTTTGCCACAATCATCCTTGCTGTACACACCTTTTTAGAGGGACACTTATGAATCGTTATTTATTAGAATACTCTATGTGCTTCACTTATATCTTTTGAGCTAGGCAATTTTGCTCTAGTGCTTCACTTATATCTTTTTAGAGCACGACGGTGGCTTTATTTTGTAGAAATTATTGAGCTGTAATTTTCACTTATATTATTTTGAGAGTCTTTTTAAACAACATGGTATTTTCTTCGGTTATAAATTTAGTCCTAATATGATAGGCATCCAAGAGGGATATAATAAAAACTTTCATATAAAGTGCATTGAAAATTATGAGAAGTTTGATGCTTGATAATTGTTTTGAGATATGAAGATGGTGATATTAGAGTCATGCTAGTGAGTAGTTGTGGATTGTAGAAATACTTGTGTTGAAGTTTGTGATTCCCGTAGCATGCACGTATGGTGAACCGTTATGTGATGAAGTCGGAGCATGATCTATTTATTGATTGTCTTCCTTATGAGTGGCGGTCGAGGACGAGCGATGGTATTTTCCTACCAATATACCCCCCTAGGAGCATGTGCATAGTACTTCATTTTGATAACTAATAGATTTTTGCAATAAGAATGTGAGTTCTTTATGACTAATGTTGAGTCCATGGATTATACGCACCCTCACCCTTCCACCATTGCTAGCCTCTCTAGTACCGCGCAACTTTCGCCGGTACCATACACCCACCATATACCTTCGTCAAAACAGCCACCATACCTACCTATTATGGCATTTCCGTAGCCATTCTGGGATATATTGCCATGCAACATTCCACCGTTCCGTTTATTATGACACGTTCCATCATTGTCATATTGCTTTGCATAATCATGTAGTTGACATCATATTTGTGGCAAAGCCACCTTTCATAATTCTTTCATACATGTCACTCTTGAATCATTGCACATCCTGGTACACCGCCAGAGGCATTCATATAGAGTCATATTTTGTTCTAAGTATCGAGTTGTAATTCTTGAGTTGTAAGTAAATGAATGTGTGATGATCTTCATTATTAGAGCATTGTCCCATGTGAGGAAATTATGATGGAGACTATGATTCCCTCACAAGTCGGGATGAGACTCCAGACGAAATAAGAAAAGAAAAGAAAAAAGAGAGAAAAAAGAGGCCAAAGTGCCCAAAATAAAAAAATGAGAGAAAAGAGAGAAGGGGCAATGTTACTATCCTTTTACCACACTTGTGCATCAAAGTAGCACCATGATCTTCATGATAGAGAGTCTTTGATGTTGTCACTTTCATATACTAGTGAGAATTTTTCATTATAGAACTTGGCTTGTATATTCCAATGATGGGCTTCCTCAAATTGCCCTAGGTATTCATGAACAAGCGAGTTGGATGCACACCCAGTTAGTTTCTTTTTGAGCTTTCATAAACTTATAGCTCTAGTGCATCCGTTGCATGGCAATCCCTACTCACTCACATTGATATCTATTGATGGGCATCTCCATAGCCCGTTGATACGCCTAGTTGATGTGAGACTATCTCCCTCTTTTTTGTCTTCTCCACAACCACCATATTCTATTCCACCTATAGTGATATGTCCATGTCTCACGCTCATGTATTGCGTGAAAGTTGAAAAAGTTTGAGAACATCAAAAGTATGAAACAATTGCTTGGCTTGTCATCGGGGTTGTGCATAATTTGAATATTTTGTGTGATAAAGATGGAGCATAGCCATACCTATATGATTTTGTAGGGATAAGCTTTCTTTGGCCATGTTATTTTGAGAAGACATAATTGCCTTGTTAGTATGCTTGAAGTATTATTGTTTTTATGTCAATACTAAACTTTTGTTTTGAATCTTGTGAATGTGAACATTCATGCCACAATAAATAAAAAAATACATGGATAAATATTTTAGGTAGCATTCCACATCAAAAAAAATATGTTTTTATCATTTACCTACGCGAGGACGAGCAGGAGTTAAGCTTGGGGATGCTTGATACGTCTCCAACGTATCTATATTTTTGATTGTTCCATGCTATTATATTATCTGTTTTGGATGTTTTATATGCATTGATATGTTATTTTATATTATTTTTGGGACTAACTTATTAACCTAGAGCCTAGTGCCAGTTTCTGTTTTTCCTTGTTTTTTGAGCTTCACAGAAAAGGAATACAAATGGAGTCCAAATGGAATAAAACCTTCGTGATGATTTTTCTTTGACCAGAAGACACCCCGGAGACTTGGAGTGCAAGTTAGAAGAGCCACGAGGCGGCCACAAGGGTGGAGGGTGCGCCCAGGGGGTAGGGCGCGCCCCTACCTTATGGGCCCCTCGGTGACCCCCTGACCTAGATCTTCGTTGAAGGAAATATGCCCTAGAGGCAATAATAAAGTTATTATTTATTTCCTTGTATCATGATAAATGTTTATTATTCATGCTAGAATTGTATTAACCGGAAACTTAGTACATGTGTGAATACATAGAAAAACAGATTGTCACTAGTATGCCTCTACTTGACTAGCTCGTTAATTAAAGATGGTTATGTTTCCTAACCATAGACATGAGTTGTCATTTGATTAACGGGATCACATCATTAGGAGAATGATGTGATTGACTTGACCCATTCCGTTAGCTTAGCACTTGATCGTTTAGTATGTTGTTATTGCTTTCTTCATGACTTATACATGTTCCTATGACTATGAGATTATGCAACTCCCGTTTACCGGAGAAACACTTTGTGTGCTACCAAACATCACAACGTAACTAGGTGATTATAAAGGTGCTCTATAGGTGTCTCCAAAGGTACTTGTTGAGTTGGTGTATTTCGAGATTAGGATTTGTCACTCCGATTGTCAGAGAGGTATCTCTGGGCCCACTCGGTAATACACATCACTATAAGCCTTGTAAGCATTGTAGCTAATGAGTTAGTTGCGGGATGATGTATTACGGAACAAGTAAAGAGACTTGTCGGTAACGAGATTGAACTAGGTATTGAGATACCGACGATCGAATCTCGGGCAAGTAACATACCGATGACAAAGGGAACATCGTATGTTGTTATGCGGTTTGACAGATAAAGATCTTCATAGAATATGTGGGAGCCAATATGAGCATCCAGGCTCCGCTATTGGTTATTGACCGGAGACGTGTCTCAGTCATGTCTACATAGTTCTCGAACCCGTAGGGTCCGCACGCTTAATGTTCGGTGACGATCGGTATTATGAGTTTTTGTGTTTTGATGTACCAAAGGTAGTTCGGAGTCCCGTATATGATCACAGACATGACGAGGAGTCTCGAAATGGTCGAGACGTAAAGAACGATATATTGGACGACTATATTCGGACACCGGAAGTGTTCCAGGTGGTTTCGGAGAAAACCGGAGTGCCGAGGTTACCGAACCCCTGTGGAGAAATAATGGGCCTTATGGGCCTTAGTGGAGAGAGAGAGGGCTGGTCTAGGGCAGGCCGCGCGCCCCTCCCTCTCTGGTCCGAATTGGACTAAGAGAGGGGGGCGGCGCCACCCTTTCCTTCTCCCTCCCCCCTTCCTTTCCCCCTCCTAGTAGGAGCAGGAAAGAGGGGAGTCCTACTCCTACTAGGAGGAGGACTCCTCCTCCTGGCGCGCCCATAGAGGGCCGGCCGGCCTCCCCCTTGCTCCTTTATATACGGGGGAGGGGGCACCTCTAGACACGCAAGTTGATCTGTTGATCTCTCCCAGCCGTGTGCGCTGCCCCCTCCACCATAATCCACCTCGATCATATCGTAGCGGTGCTTAGGCGAAGCCCTGCATCGGTAGCATCATCATCACCGTCATCACGCTATCATGCTGACCAAACTCTCTGGCGAAGCTTTGTTGGATCGAAGCTCGCATGACGTCATCGAGTTGAACGTGTGCTGAACTCGGAGGTGCCGTACATTCGGTACTTGGATCGGTCGGATCGTGAAGACGTACGACTACATCAACTGCATTGTGCTAACGCTTCCGCTTTCGGTCTACGATGGTACGTGGACACACTCTCCCCTCTCGTTGTTATGCATCACCATGATCCTGCGTGTGCGTAGGATTTTTTTTTGAAATTACTACGTTCCCCATTAGTGGCATCCGAGCCAGGTTTATGTGTAGATGTTATATGCACGAATAGAACACAAGTGAGTTATGGGCGATCCAAGTCATACTGCTTACCAGCATGTCATACTTTGGTTCGGCGGTATTGTTGGATGAAGCGGCCCAGACCGACATTACGCGTACGCTTACGCGAGACTGGTTCTACCGACATGCTTTGCACACAGGTGGCTGGCGGGTGTCATTTTCTCCAACTTTAGTTGGACCGAGTGTGACTATGCCCGGTCCTTGAGAAGGTTAAAACAACACTAACTTGACGAACTATCATTGTGGTTTTGATGCGTAGGTAAGAACGGTTCTTGCTCAGCCCGTAGCAGCCACGTAAAACTTGCAACAACAAAGTAGAGGACGTCTAACTTGTTTTTGCAGGGTGTCGGTGTCAAAACCGGCGGATCTCGGGTAGGGGGTCCCGAACTGTGCGTCTAGGCGGATGGTAACAGGAGACAAGGGACACGATGTTTTTACCCAGGTTCGGGCCCTCTCGATGGAGGTAATACCCTACTCCTGCTTGATTAATATTGATGATATGGATAGTACAAGAGTAGATCTACCACGAGATCAAGGAGGCTAAACCCTAGAAGCTAGTCTATGGTATGATTGTTGTTCGCCCCACGGACTAAAACCCTCCGGTTTATATAGACACCGGATAGGTTAGGGTTACATGAGTCGGTTACAATGGTAGGTGATCTACATATCCAGATCGCCAAGCTTGCCTTCCACGCTAAGGAAAGTCCCATCCGGACACGGGACGAAGTCTTCAATCTTGTATCTTCATAGTCTTGGAGTCCGGTTGTGATGATAGTTGACTATCCGGACACCCCGATCCCAGACTTCCTCGGTAGCTCTGAACCAGGCTTCAATGACGACGAGTCCGCACGATATTGTCTTGACATTGCAAGGCGGGTTCCTCCTCGAATACTTCATAGAAGGTTTTGAACACAAGGATAGTGTCTGCTCTGCAAAACAAGTTCCACATACCACCATAGAGAGAATAACTTTTGCACAGATCTGCTGACGTATTCCGCGGCGTGACATCACACCACGGCCAGGCCTTTATATGAATTGTTTTTTACCATTTCACCTTAGCGCGTTTAGCGAGGCGGTTTCCTTGGCACGTCTTATCAAAGCATAGATCGTGCCCCCTTATTCCGGGATTCTCATCAATACGGACGTGGGTAACCCAACCGTGCCCGTTGGCACGCCTCCTCTATCAAAGGCGGGTCCTAATCGACCACGGGGAGGGCTCTTGGTATTCAACCTCTTTATAATGAGACCAAGGCCCTCCTCTTTTTTACACCCTCCATCGAGTTCGCCTCGCGCTTCGAGTTCTAACACCCAAAGCTTCAGATTTAGGCGCTTCGGACCTTCGATGATGTCCGGCTGCGACCAGCACGGCCGATGGATGTCTTCTTCCATCACAGAAGAAGATGTGCTAAAGCTACGAGACGCCAGGTATCTAACCGGCGAGATTTCGCATAGGCTGCCTGCTCCAGGGCAGGTCATTCCCACTCCGAGCCCGGCGAGGCGTGGTGTTCGTGTCTCACTTCCTTCGGGTTTAGGCTTCCGACGGATCCCTTTGTGCGGTGCTCATGTTTTATTATGGGCTGGATTTCCATGACATGAATCCGTAGTCCATCCTCCATATCTCGTCATTCATTGTCATATGTGAGGCCTTCCTCCATATTACCCTCACTTTGGATTGTGGCTCAAGACCTTCAAGGTGGAGCCAAAGATGATCGAGGGCAACAAGCGAGAAAGCGGAGGGGCGGTCATAAGTAAATGTGCTGATGCTCCGTGGCCCGAGGGCTCTTTTCAAGAGGAGCTTGGTTCGTGGCAACGGGGTGGTTTTATATCACCGCTCCCGGGGCACCAAATAGGTGGCGCTCCTCGCCTTCCGCTCATGCCCACCACAGCGGGGTGGCGTCATGGGTCAACAAGGCTCGACGTGGGGGCCGCCCAAGGACGTTCCTTTGTTGCAGGGCCGATTCGAGACCTCCAAGAAAAGAGATCAATCTGGTTGCGATGGCGCAGGTTATGTTGATTCGCGCCTTCGCCTGCAAACGCCCCCTCCACTGTGGAATTTAATCTGGAGGGACCACGAGCTCTCCAAAATTTTATGGGTCACGACGCCTGTGAAATGTATAAACTGTTCTTCGGATCACAAGAGAAGTGGCCGGACCTGATTGAGGACGCAGGACTGAGCTGCAATCGCCCAGATACTCAAGTAAGTAGTCCTGTACCCGGACAGGCTGTCCGTTCATTTATCGTAAACTTGCCCTTAAAGGAGCTGTTTCTTGAACATGAGTGGATAGCCAAGGCAAAACTAATAAGGTGTCCGGCTCCCCTCCTAGAGACCACGCCGGATCTCATGCTGACCAAGATGTTGAAGGCCGCGCCTTTTAAAGAAGGTGAACGGGGGGGGGGGGGAGCAGGGAAGCAACTGCCTCCATGAAGGAGACCTTCGAGGAAGGAGGGATCAAAGGTCCCACCCTCCAAGGAGAGAAGAGGACTGCTTCGAAAGATCCGGAGGTCAAGGCCTCAAAGAGGGGAAAGAAATCTTCGTCAGAGAGTCCGGCGTTGGGAAGTAACCCAACCGCACTGTTTCCCCAAGGGGATCAGCTCTCCAGCGAGCCGTAAGTAAAAAAGATGGGGTCTTGTAAATAAGGAACATCCCTGTATTTATTTCTAAAGATAACCGAAATTGTACCTTGTAGTTCCGATCTCAGCCCTTCTCAGCAGAGCTCGTCTTCGGGGGATCTTCTTCTGGAGATGATGGAGAGCGAAACGCCTCCACCTGTCGCACCCTCATGCGAGGCGGACGACCCTGAGGTGTCGTCGCGGAGGGTTTCCCCAAGTCCGGCGGGGCCAGAAGGTCCGGCGCCAACTGGCGTGCCGTCGAAGGAGCTGAAGGATCTGCTCGGGCGAGTGGCTATCTCAGAAGATCACCGTGCTCTAATGGGTACGGTGATTGAAAGAATTGCATCCGCTGAGAGCGGATTGCATGAAGCCACCGAAGTTCTTCGACGGGTTTGAGGTACGCAAAAATGATGTACCTTCTGACAGTTATGCATATAGAATGCGCCCTGTATAGATAGTAGCCCCTGAGACTCGATATGTTGTCAAAATTGACAGCGTGCCGAGGATGAAAATCTCAGTTATAACATATTGCCGCTCCTAAATAGGTGGCGGGGCGTCCGGTGGCCAGCCGGACTGATGAATATGCCGAACTAAAGCGGCAACTTGACGAGGCGGATGCGGACATCGCGCTGGTCAATAAACGGTTTGACGAGTCACAAGGTATGCGACTTCTACACGGACACCTGGTAAGGGAGCTTGACGCCCATGCCTTACTACTTGTATGCTTAATGCAGATGGTGCCGCTGCTGTGGAGGAGCTGCGGGCGGAACTCGCCCGAGCGAAGGAGCAAGCCAGAAATAGTAATGCGGCCGCCTTAAGGGCGGCCGAAGAGCTAGAAGCCGAACAGGATGTGTTGGTGTACTAGAGTAGGGGTACCCTAGTATCCCGAACTCGTGCACGGGCAGTTGCAGCACCCCGCGGCAGGGCTTCCTAGTGACCACCAAGGTCCTCCGTGGTTCCTTTGGAGCCATTCAAGAACAAAGTATTTAAGCCAAGGAAACAAGGCCCCGGCAAGAGGAGCTTGCCGGGAAGGCCACTCAAGGCACGCAGAAGACAAGACCCCGGCAAGAGGAGCTTGCCGGGAAGGCTTGGTGAGCGACAAGCTTCCGGGCGCGACAAGGATTCAGCCGCGGCAAGATGCTTGCCGTGGCAGGCAACCTCTCTTCATCTCCGCTCCAGCTCATCCACCAACGTGTCGCCATGGGGCCATTCCAGCGCGTGTCAAGAGGGCTGTGCAGCAGCCGGAGAGCAGCGAAGCGGCGCCGACAGGGTTCCATCGTGGCAGCGGTGGCGCCCCTGACGGTCCCTTTCTGCACTGTTTAGGCGACATGGACGGGCATTTAATGCTTTTGTCCCTTGCCGTCAGAGTTAGGTAGAATACACTGTACAAAGTAGCTGTACCAACCGCAACTCATTTTTCCGTTTTTACCCTTGTCTACGTTGCCACCTGTGGTGACCCCTTGAGCATATAAAAGGAGGCCCATTGCAACGTAGAGGGGGTCGGTTCGGTTCGACTCATTCGAGACTACACACACTCAAGCTAGGTTTTGTAAGCTCTCTGTGCTCCCTAGCAAGAACACAATACAATCAGACAAGCAGCAGTAGGAGTATTATCTCTCCGGAGAGCTCCGAAGCTGGGTAAACTGCTCGTGTGCATCGTCTCGATCTGCTCTTCGTGCAATCTCCGCCCCCCAATGAACCAAAAGGGACTTGGTCCGCCGGTCCCATAGGTGTTCGTGGGTCACGATCAGCTTCCCCGACATCTTTGGTGCGCCAGGTAGGGGGCGTCGAGACTGCGTGAACCTGATCCGGCGTTCACACGAGCAACAATCTTCATCAACATGCCACCGAAGAAGAAGGCTTCGGCGGCAGCTGAGCCGTCCGCGTCAAACCCACCACCACCGGAGCTAACGAGTGGTGGGGAAGACGCCGGCGGAAGAACGGGCGTTGACGAGGGAGCTCATGACGCTGCCAAGTCCAAGGACAAGGCTGCGCAGACCTCGGCGTCCGGATATGCACCGCATCCATCTCAGGAGGCGCGGGACCGACAGCGTCATGGTGCTCGCAGCGCCATGCGTTCGTTGGGTCAAGATCAAGCTGGTGGATCCAGGGACGCTCAAGAACAGCTCGCGCGCCAACAGGCTGGTGCGAGCGGGGCACGGTCGCTCGGACGGGATACTGCTCCTTCTAACATATTTAGAAGTCCGAGCATATCCCGTTCCTCGCACCGTTCGCCATTGTCGCCCACCACTCAAGCAGAAGCTTTGGCGCGAGCTCAACTGCTCCTGGATTACCCATCCGACGGCAGACAAGGTCGGCGAATGGAGGCCACCATTCGTAGTCTCATCGGCTTTGCCAACGGCGGCGTTCGCGGCAACCAGGCACATCATCGCGCGGCAAGGCGACAAGGCACGAGCGGTGGCGGCGAGACCTATGGGGTGCAACCACTATGCACTCTCCATCCCGAAGGCCAAGATCGCCAACTCGTCGGATCCACCTCGGCGACTCCACCGCTTCGCCGGATCCACGAGCTCGCCGCGATCAGCGCCAAGTTCTTCAAACGGCAGCAAGAAGGCGCTCGAACTCGCGCCGAGCACCGAAGAAAGCACGGCGTCGGTCCGACCAGCGCTAGGCCCTCTGTTGGCGTGCATGCGCCCGAAGGAACCGGTGACTTGCCGACGCGGTAGGTTGCCCTGCGTTCACCCGTGAGCTGCGGCAAGTCCAGTGGCCCAACAAGAAAAATTTCAAGCCAGACGTGCCAGAAAAGTATGATGGCAGGACGCATCCATCAGAGTTCCTCAGCATCTACACCATCGTGGTGCAAGCTGCAGGGGGATGAGACGACAAGATCCTCGCCAACTACTTCCCGCTGGTACTCAAGCCCAATGTTAGATCTTGGCTCATGCACTTGCCGGACAGTTCCATATCCTCTTGGGCGGATTTATGCCATCGGTTTGTCGGCGCCTTCACGGTGACCACAAGCCTCATGGCCAGGAAAGCGACCTTCATCTGCTCGCCCAGAAGGAAGGAGAATCCCTGCGGAAGTTCATTCAGAGATTCAGCCGCGTGCACTACAACATCCCAGATGTCCACCCCGCCGCGATGATCAGTGCGTTTCATCAAAACGTGCGGAACCGCAGGATGAGGGAGGAGATGGCGATGTGCAAAGTCAAGGACGTCAGTGAGCTGTATGCCCTGGCCGACAAGTGTGCATGTGCTAAAGAAGGGAGGAGACTCCCAGGAGAGAATGCATAAGCAGGATCTGATAGTGAGGAGACCGCCCCGGCAAAGAAGAGTCGGCGGCGGAACAACCGAAGGAAGAAGAGCAAAGAGGTACTAGTTGTCGAGCAGTCCGGCAACGGTAGTGCCGCCAACAAATCCCAAGTTGGTGGTTCCGGCAAAGAGGTTGCCAGCACCGATCGCAAGCTGCGTGGCGCCGCCGACAAACAAGACAGCTCCAACAAACGATCTTGCAAGATTCACGCACCAAGGTCCACGACCTCCAGAGCTGCAAGAAATTCGAGCAGCTTGTTGAACAGCAGAAGGCTGAGTACGAGCGGCGCGACAAGGAGAAGGCCCAGGAAGGTGCTGGGGGAGTTAGCAAGAAGCGACCTGGCCGGGGAGGACGTCGCGGCAAGGCCAAGCAGCGGCAAGGAGACAGACCTCCCCCGGCCGCGACAAGGATGAAGACGACGATGATGATGAAGATATGGAAGACGATGAGGCTGATGAGCAGGAGTGTCAGAAAGCAACAGAAGTCCTCTGCGTTGATGGCGGTGCTTCTCTGCATACCTCACACCGCCAGCTCAAGCAATGGATGCGGGAGGTTAATGCAGCAGAACCATCCGTAGAGTCACGCAAGCCTTTGAAATGGTCCAACACGCCTATCATCTTTGATATTGAGGACCACCCTGATCGCATAACCGCGGTCGGGTGCTTGCCGATGTTGGTCTCACCAACTATCCGCAACCTCAAGGTCACCAAGATGCTAGTTGACGGCGGGGCCGGCTTAAACCAACTATCCAGAAGCTTCAGATCCCTGACAGCGAGCTCGAAGAGGCTGGCACATTCCAAGGAATCAACCCAGGAAGGAGCAAGCCGAAGGGGAAGATAACGTTACCGGTAACATTTGGCAGCGAGCTAAACTTCATGACTGAGAGGATCACGTTCTACGTTGCTAATTTCCCGTTTCCTTATAACGGAATACTTGGCCGTCCAGCACTCGCCAAGTTCATGGCAGCCTCTCATTATGCATACAACTTGCTCAAGATGCCCGGCCTGATAAGTGTCATTTCTGTCCATGGCGACAAGAAGGATGCTCTTATCTGCGCCGACAAGATCTACCGGGAGGCAGCAGCTGCAACCGATAGCAATTCACTTGCCGCTGAAGCTCCCGGGGGGAAGAAGAAGACCAAGTCCGGCAAGAGCTCTGATGCCCACTCCGGCAAGCGCACCCCTTCGGAGTGCTGCGCTACCGTCGAGGACGCACAATCGAGCTGCACCGGCAAGTGCAAGAAGATGATGGCAGCTCCACCGAAGACCAAGAAGGTGCCCGCCAAGGAGGACGGCACTGGTGGTACCTTCACCATCAGTGCCACCCTCGACCCTAAATAGGAAGGCGCGCTCGTTGCTTTCCTGCGGGCGAATGTCGACGTGTTTGCATGGCAACCGTCTGACATCCCCGGTGTTCCCAGGAAAGAAATTGAGCACCACCTAGCTGTCTGTCCTCATGCGCGGCCCGTCAAGCAAAAAGTCAGAAAACAGGTAGTGGAGCGCCAGGAATTCATAGCAGAAGAAATCAAGAAGTTGGAAGCAGCGGGCCTTGTCAGAGGAGTGCTCCATCCTACGTGGTTGGCCAATCCGGTAGTTGTACGAAAGGCAAATGGGAAATGGAGACTTTGTATCAACTTCACAGATGTTAATAAAGCTTGTCCCAAAGACCCGTTTCCCTTGCCGCGCATCGACCAGATTGTTGACTCCACGGCTGGATGTGATTTGCTTTCATTTCTTGATGCATATTCAGGATATCATCAGATTTTCATGGCAGAAGAGGATGAGGAGAAAACCGCATTCATCACCCCATGTGGCACATACTGTTTTGTACGGATGCCTTTTGGGCTAAAGAATGCTGGTTCAACGTTTGCAAGAGTAGTCCATGACGCTTTTGAGCCGCAAATGCACAGAAATGTAGAAGCTTACATGGATGACATAATGGTCAAGAGCAAGGACAAAGCAACTCTGGTTCAAGATTTAGATGAGACCTTTGCAAATCTGCGCAAGCTCAACCCCGAGATGTGCGTGTTCGGAGTCCCTTCCGGCAAGCTTCTCGGGTTCTTCGTGTCTCAGCGGGGAATTGAAGCCAATCCCGACAAGATCAAGGCCATTGAGCAGATTGAAGCACCAAAGCGCGTCAAGGATGTACGAAGACTTTCCGGTTGCGTGGCTGCTCTCGGCAGGTTTATCTCTAGGTCTGCTGAGCGTGCCCTGCCATTTTTCAAGACTTTGAAAAGGCAGGTCAATGAAATGGACTCCGAAGAGGAGGCTGCGCTGCAGAGACTTAAAGAGGTACCTGTCCTCCACTCCAATACTTGTCGCACCTAGGCCACAAGAGAAGTTGCTGCTATATATAGCGGCAACCAATCAAGTGGTTAGTGCTGCGTTAGTAGCGGAAAGGGAGGCAGATGATGAGCCGGCAACCAAGGCAGATGCATCCAGCGACAAGCAGGGGGCTTCACCGACAAGCTCTGGTCCCGACAAGGACGGATCTGCGCAGGATTGCGAGAAAATGCAGAAAAGGATGGTGCAGCGCCCAGTCTACTTTGTCAGTTCCCTTCTGCAGGGGGCTAGGTCAAGGTACTCTGGTGTGCAGAAATTGCTTTTCGGCCTCCTCATGGCCTCGAGAAAGCTGCGCCATTACTTCCAAGCACATGAGATAACAGTCGTCACTCGCTTTCCGCTAATGAGGATATTGCAAAATCCAGAAGCAACAGGCAGGATTGTCGAGTGGGCACTGGAACTGTCAAGCTTTGGCCTCAAGTTTGAAAGCACTTTAACTATCCAAAGCAGGGCATTGCAGAGTTCATAGCAGAATGGGCGTAGCGCAAGGCGAAGAAATTCGAGCGAGCATCCCGTCAAGGAGGCAAATAAAGAGTGGCTGATGTACTTTGATGGTGCCTTTTCACTGCAAAGCGCCCGGTCTTGGGCGTCTTGCTTGTCGCGCCACGGAGAGCACCTCAAGTACATAGTCCAAATGCACTTTCCCAAGGAGCAAGCAACAAATAATCTGCAGAGTATGAAGGTTTGCTTGCGGTCTCGAATTGCAGAGACCTTGGGATCAAGAAGCTCATTGTCGGGGTGACTCGCAGCTTGTCGTCCGCCAAGTAAACAAAGATTATCAAAGTCCATTGATGGAAGCCTACGTTGATGAAGTGAGAAAGCTAGAAGAGCACTTTGACGGCCTACAAATGGAACATGTTCCAAGACTTCAGAATGATATTGCTGATGGCCTGTCAAAGTGCGCCGCACTCAAGTTACCTGTGGAACCAGGGATTTTTGTGCTCAAGCTGACTCAACCGACTGTAACACCATCAACCGGACAGAACAAGAAGAGGAAGTTGATCTCTGGCGACTATTTTCCGGCAGAGCTTCCCGAAGCCGCCGCCGCAAAGGTCCCCAAGTTCAACACCAAAAATGCTGAGGAGCAGTCTGCTCCGACAAGCCCTAGGGTTTGCTTCGTTGAAGAAGACGCTCCCGACAAGTTTTTCTCCGGCAAGCTTACCGGGGATCATCAAGCTCCGGCTGAGCCGCAGGTTCTTGCCGTAGAAGCTGATGTTCCCGCAGCAGCAGATGTGCCTTTAGTCCTTGTTGTCGAGCCGCAAGCTCCAACATGGGCACAGCAGATTGTCTATTTCCTTCAGACAGGAGAACTTCCCGAAGAGCAAGAAGAAGCGGAAAGAGTAGCCCGACAGTCAAGTATGTACCAGTTTGTCGACAACACGCTATACAGAAGAAGACTCAACGGTGTGAAATTGAAGTGTATTCACCGGGAAGATGGACTGAAGCTGTTGGCGAGAGATACATGGAGGCATATGTGGTCACCACATTGGCGAAGAGCACTTGCCGCAAAGCTTTCCGGCAAGGTTTCTTCGGCGTCAACCCTCCGGGATGCAAGCTGCACAAGTAACCATGTGTGAAGCGTGCAGTTCCATTCCAAGCAGATACACCAGCCAGCTCAAGCTCTCCAGACGATCCCTTTATCCTGGCCATTTTTGGTCTGGGGGCTCGATATCCTCGGCCCCTTTCCCCAAGCTGTCGGGGCTTTGAGTACTTATGCGTTGCAATCGACAAGTTCACAAAGTGGCGGAAGTGGAAGCGATGAGGAAGGTGACAGCACACGGTCGATCAAGTTCTTGGTCAATTGTTTGCCGTTTTGGGATTCCTAACGGATCATCACCGACAACGGCACCCAATTCACGAGCCGCACCTTCATGCGATCGTCCAAGATCTTGGCGCCAAGGTCTGTTTTTATACATTGCTCATCCGAGAAGCAACGGTCAAGCGAAGAGGCCAAATGCTGAAGTGTTGCGAGGGCTCAAGACCAGAACTTTCGACAAGCTGCACAAGTGCGGAAGAAACTGGATTGAGGAGCTGCGGTGGTTCTTTGGTCGATCAGACGACGCCAAATCGAGCCACCGCCGGACACCTTCGCTCTAGTCTATGGAGCGAGGCAGTTCTCCCCACGGAACTCATATCTGGGTCACCTCGAGTACTCGCTTATGATGAGCTTGAGCAAGAGCAGCTGCGACAAGATGACGCGCTGCTCCTTGAGGAGGACCGTCTTGAGCTCTTTGTCGAGCTGCTCGTTACCAGCAAGCTTTGCGCCGCTATCACAGCCGCAAAGTTAGTGCCAGAAGCTTCGAGGAAGGCGACCTTGTTCTTCGGCGCGTTCAGTCTGCCAAGAATTCCAACAAGTTGACGCCAAAGTGGGAAGGCCCCTATCGGGTGAAACGAGTCACTAGGCCTGGCGCTGTCCGCCTTGAGACCGAAGATGGCATTCTGGTGAGCAACTCCTGGAACGAGTCACTAGGCCTGGCGCTGTCCGCCTTGAGACCGAAGATGGCATTCTGGTGAGCAACTCCTGGAACCCGTTCCGGCAACCACCTTTTTTACAAGTCTTGCCGATGTTGCATGTAATCCTTTGTACAAAGCCGGGCGCAGACCCCGTGCATCAGTAAAGCTCAAGTGTTGTGCACAACTTGTCAATTTCATGCTTTCATCATTATTTTGCATGTGTTATCTGACATTTTGTGCAGCATCCACACCCGGTAAGCAATAACGAGCCCCAAGGCTCCATAACTTTATTTTCTCTTCTTTCTTCTCAAAAAAAGGAAGGTTCCCTCGCGCACAAGTTAACCGGGGGGAAGGAGAAGATAATGGTGTGGGCCGCCAAGCGTCGCTCGAGGAAGTTTCGCCTTACCGAGAAGCAAACAACAGAAAAGCTAAGTTGCCAAAGTTTGAGCAATCAGTTTTTAAATTTTTAAGTTATCTTCCTCGAACGATAGTACTTTGTATGGAAAACATGTGCGCGGAGGAACCAACTCGTAGCTAGTTTGCGCCCTTACTTTGTTTCGAGTCCGCTCAACAACTTAAGTGGGCTGCAACTAGTTGCGACAAGGTTGCTTGTCGGAGGCGGCATCGCCAAAGAAGCTCTTGATGTTCCGCACTCGGCGCTTCATGACAAAGGTGCCCGCATCGACAAGTTCCCTAAAAGCGTAGGGCACAAACATACAAAGGAAGGAATCAAGTAAAGGAAATAACATTGCAATCGTTTCCTAAGATAGAGTATATTACAAAATAACTTGTCGAAGATCTAATAAATTGTTCTCCTAAACATGATCAGCAGCGACAAGAGCAAGATAAATTTGGCGGCCTAGTCTACACTGTCGCCATCGACCCGCTTGATCTTGCCCACCCTGTCCACAATGGGTGCGACAAGGGCTTTGAGCGCCTCCACATCGGCATATGGCGGCAAGGATCTGAGGACGCCGTCGAGGTTGAGGCCTGGATTGCGGAAGGCCACCTTCATCAACACCTTCTGGAGGGCTCCTGCGCAGATCTGGCGCGATTCCTCGGCCAGCTGCTTCGGGATCTCCTCCCGGAGTCACTGGAGAGCCGTCACCACGCCCTTGAGGAACAGGCTGAGCTTGGCGCTGGGTTGGAGGCGCTCGTCGGAGGAGTACCCGAGATCCACCATCCCCAGCTCCATCAGCTCCTTGTCGATGGCGGCGGCGATATTCACAAGACCTTGATCGAGCTCCACATTCTCCTGAAGGTGCTGCAGGCGGTCAGTAGCATTCGCCAACAGCTCCTCGTTGGCCTTGATCTTTTCCAGCAAACCCACCTCTCGCTCCTTGGCGCCGTCCAGCGTCTCCATCAGGGTGGTCAGCTTCAGCTCAAGATCCGCCTTGGAGTCCTTAGCGGCATCGAGCTCTTTGATCCTTTCAGCGAGACGGCCCTGCAACTCACCAAGAGTGTAGGCGTCCTTCTCGCGCTCGTGCTTCAGCGCAGCGACCTCCTCGCCGCTCTTCTGCAGACTGGCTTCCAGCTGCCTCACTTTTGTCTCCAACTCCTTCTTGGCGGCCTCGGCAGCTGCGGCAGCGTCCTTTGCTTCCTTGAGAGCTCCGCCAAGTGACTGCTCTCGCGCGGCAAGCTCTTCGTCATAGCTGTCAAGGTTGATCTTACGCTGCGCCAGCTCACCTTCTTGCGCAGATAGCTTCTCGCCGGCAATCCGTTGCTGCTCCTCGACCTCAGCCTTCTCAAGGATGAAGGTTGTGCGCTCTTCGGCGAAGTCGCCCCGCTCTTACGCTACGTCCGGAGAGCTTCTTGGTTGGCGACGGAGCTCTTCTGCGCTTCTCCATATCTGCTCCGCCCTCGCGACAAGTGCTTCCGGGACTCAGTTTGGCTTGTCGGCGCGGTAGAGCGACAACAGCTTCTTCAGCTGCTCCTCCTCGACTTCGCCCTCGCTGCTGCTTGGCGCGTCAACCAACGACAGCCCAGCGGAGGCGAGCAGCTCTTCGTCGAAGGTCTCTCCCTCGACCGGCGCCCTGGAGCTCGACGCCCATGGGAGCTTGATGAAGACGCCGTCGCCGGCCTTCAGATAGGCGCCGGGCTGGGGCTCTTCGGAGCCTGATGCTGCATCGGTGGCGAAGGGATCGGCGGTCGGCGTAGCGCCTGGCGCTCCTGTGGCCTCAGGGTCGTTAGTACGATCGCCAGACCCCTCGCCAGCCTTTGCAGAGGCAGCCTTGGCGGCCTCCTCGCCGGCGGACCCATCGGCGCCAGCCTCTTCCTCCATGGTGGCGGCGTCGTCAATGTTGCCGCGCGCGTCCTCCTCGCCGGCGACCTCAGTCTCCATCGGCTCTCCGGCAGATGGATCTGACGATCAGAAAAAGAAAGAACAGTCAAGCAAATGTTCGAAAAGAAGAAAGAGAAAAAAAAAGAATCCAAGGGAAATTGTCACGCAAAAGGTTTACCGCAATGGGATCTGTGGCGCGGTCTCCACCACCGGAGGATCATGGCGCTGCCCCTTGTCGGAGAAGCCTCCCTTGCGGAGGCGCTCCCTTGCCGGAGAATTCTCCCTTGGCGGCGTAGTTGAAGCAGACGGAATTTCGGGAGTGACTTCCGGGCCCTCCTGATGAGGCTGCTCTGCTCCTACACAAATCAACAAGTCAGATATCAGCAAGGAAGGAGCACCCATGCACACCTAACCGTAAGAAATAAACCAAATACTTACGCTGGGGGCTGTCTTTGGGGCTACTCGAGAAGGTTGCGGGTCCGGCAAGGGGTCTCAGACGCACCTCCTGCCATGCAGGGGATCGTCTTCGATGACAACCACCGGGGTCTTGGCTCTCTTCGACGCTCTCTGGGCCAACGTCCTGCGAAGGAAAGAGTTCAGAATGAAGCAAATCAGATACAAGACAAAGCAACCAGATTGAAGAAATACAAGCACAACATAGAAGCTTACTCTTCTTCTTCTGCCTCGTCGGAGCTGGCGCGAAGAGATCAAATTCAGCTCACCTCCGGTGCGAAGAGGCGGAGGGTAGGTTCTCTTGACCGCTTGGCGAGGTGGCAGCGGTGGCACGAGAGGATCCCGCCTCGGTTGTTGCAGCAGGTGGGCGGCGCTCCAGCAAATGCTTGCCGCTTGATGGAAGCGCGTCGCACGCGCGCTGCGCGGCTGTTTGCCCGTCTGCCGCCCGTCACTTCCCGGCCTTGCAGAGACGCCTTCTTGGTGGGGCTGCGGGCTCCGCTCGCGGCAAGCTGCTTGAAGGCATGGAGGGGCGCCCTCGACAGGCTCGCTCAGCTCGACTTCGGGCTCGGCCCGCACCTCCTCGCCGGCAAGCTCTTCTCGATCGGCAAGGCTTGCCGCCTTCGCTGCCTCCGCCTCCTCCAAAGTGAACCCGATTCGCCCGGCAAGCAGCAGCTCTGCCGCCTCCTCCAGCCTGGTGGCGATGCGCTGCAGCTCGGCGTCGGTGGTGTCGCAGGTGAGCCACTTCTGCTCGTCGGGGCGGATTGACACTTCTTCCAAGCTGTCGAAGAACTGCTGCACGACGTCGTCGGCGGGCTCTTGCCAGGTTGGGACAATTCCATGGGAATCACACAACGGCATCATGGCGCGGATGCGGTCGAGCGAAGAATTGTTGCACAATGGGACGACCCCCCCTCGGCAACATAAACCACTCGGGGTGATCGGCGTCATGCTTGAACAACTCCAGCAGCATTGCATCCAGCTCCAAGACGGTGAAGTTCCAGTTGAGGCCCGGGCGCAGCCTCATGATGTCCGCTGCATTTTGGAACTCCCAAGCAGGTCTCCTCCTCTCCTGCAAGAAGCGTCTGTGGCGAAGAAATCTGCGCCATGTGGCGCCTCTGATGAGTCCGGCATGCAGGCGCAAGATCCGGTCACGGCAATCTTCAACCTAGCATCCTCCGGCGCCAAGTTGCTCCAATCGTTGCCTTGCACTATGGGAGTTTGGGCTGGGCGATGAAGGGCTGCAGGTTCTCCTCAGCGATCCAACACCAATTGGCTCTCCTCCTCCCACTTGCTGCGGAGCTCTCCTTCGAGATAGGATTCTTTCTTGCCGATCACGGAGATCCAAGCAATCCCTCCGGCAAGTGGCTCTCCTCTCTCTCGCTGGGCATGAAGAAGTGGCGAAAAGGGCTACGTTTGGGTGGACTCCGACAAAGTTCTCGCAGAGGTGTGCGAAACCGCCATGGTCGAGGACAGCGTTGGGGTGAAATCAAGGAGGCGAAACCCGTAGGTGTTCATGGCGTCACAAAAGAACTTCGGAAAAAGGCGGGCGAGCCCGCGAGAAGAAGAAAGCGAAGAAGGGATACCCGACAGAAACTAACTCTGATGCGGCGGCTGAGATTACCCTCGTGCGCGGATGCGCCCGCGTTTCCGTCGACCAGAAGAGGTAGTAGCCCTCCCTCAACTCCTTTGCATCGAGCTGGGGGTCAAAGAAGGCCCGCTCCTTGCGCAGCGCCGCGAGCCGCTGCGCCTCGGTCGACTTCACGCCCTTCCCCTTGTCGGCTTTCGGAGCCATGGCGGAGGCGGTGGAGGAGACCGACGGTGTTGATGGCGCTGGTGGTGATGGGGGGCGGAGCGTTGCTCTCTTCGGACCAGAGAAGAAGGGGGGAGCGACGGTGGTTTTTGAGATGGGACAACAAATGGCGAGGTGGGCGACCTGCCCCTGATTCCCTTGTTTATAAGGAGGGAGAGGGGGCGGACGTTCGCTTTGCAATTAAAAAAACCCCACGATCTCTCCCACGGCGCCGTGATCGGCGCGTCGGCTGTTAAGTGGGGGCGTGGTGGGTCCGGAGCGAGTATGTGGCGTGATCTGGGGGCAGCGTGTGCCCGTACACTGTTTTGGGCCTGGCCCAACAGCGCTCGGCACCGCGTGTGGCCCAGGCCCGGGGGCTCCTGTCGGTGTACTAGAGTAGGGGTACCCTAGTATCCCGAACTCGTGCACGGGCAGTTGCAGCACCCCGCGGCAGGGCTGCCTAGTGACCGCCAAGGTCCTCCGTGGTTCCTTTGGAGCCATTCAAGAACAAAGTATTTAAGCCAAGGAAACAAGGCCCCGGCAAGAGGAGCTTGCCGGGAAGGCCACTCAAGGCACGCAGAAGACAAGACCCCGGCACGAGGAGCTTGGCGGGAAGGCTTGGTGAGCGACAAGCTTCCGGGCGCGACAAGGATTCAGCCGCGGCAAGATGCTTGCCGCGGCAGGCAACCTCTCTACATCTCCGCTCCAGCTCATCCACCAACGTGTCGCCATGGGGCCATTCCAGGCGTGCGTGTCAAGAGGCTGTGCAGCTAGCGAGAAGCGTGATGGCGGCGCTGACAAGGTGCCATCGTGGCAGCGGTGGCGCCCGATGGTCCCTTTACGCCTTTGTTTAGGCGACATGGGCGAGCATTTAATGCTTTTGTCCCTTACCGTCGAGTTAGGTAGAATACTTTGTACAAAGTAGCTGTACCAACCGCAACTCATTTTCCGTTTTACCCTTGTCTACGTTGCCACTGTGGTGACCCCTTGAGCATATAAAAGGAGGCCCATGTGCAACGTAGAGGGGGTCGGTTCGGTTCGACTCATTCGAGACTACACACACTCAAGCTAGGTTTTGTAAGCTCTCTGTGCTCCCTAGCAAGAACACAATACAATCAGACAAGCAGCAGTAGGAGTATTATCTCTCCGGAGAGCTCCGAAGCTGGGTAAACTGCTCGTGTGCATCGCCTCGATCTGCTCTTCTTGCAATCTCCGCCCCCCACCGAACCAAAAGGGACTTGGTCCGCCGGTCCCATAGGTGTTCGTGGGTCACGATCAGCTTCCCCGACAGGCTGCTCACTGCCGAAGCAAAGAGGAAATGGCCGATATGGCCAGAAAATTGAAGAATACTACCGACCGCTACGAGGTTCTTGAAAAAGAACGTCAAGCGGAGCGAGAGGGCCTGAAAAAGGCCACCGCCGAATCAAGGATGCCTGTTCCGCTTTGAGAGCGGCCAAGGAGGAGCTGAGTCAGGCGGGGCTATTGCGGCTGGAAAACCGTTTACTGCTGCGGAGGAAATATCTGGATCAAGTATGCTCGATCGGACAAGTTGTGGAGTTCGGAGGATGCTTATCTGGACTTAGCGGCGAGCGCTGCGGATGCGATTGAGCACTTCAAGGCGGAAGGGGCACGAAGGGAAGAGCTATATTGGTCACAATTCCATAGTCCGGGCGTCCTCTTCCGTTGGTCGATCGGTTGGCGAATGGGCGAGCTGAATCGATTATCCAGACTTGCCATGAAGCATGTCATGACTCATTTGTGGCCAGGCGAACCCCAACCGAAGAGTTATTTTGGCTTAGTGCAGCAGTTCCTTGGTGCGGTACCGCGTATCAACGCAATGAAGCGGTCGGCGTGTATTGAGGGAGCGCGGATGGCTCGGCCCATGTCAAGACATATTGGCGAAGATGAAGGCCACCGATGTTGCGTCCCAAGATTGGACGAAGCGTTTAGTACCGCCGAGCACTATTTTGAGGAAGTCCTGCAGGGCGCTCGTTTAATAGAGACGCAGTGCTCGAAGGATATCATGTTTAAATGACATGTATGATTTGTGAAAACAATGTTTCAATATAATATAAGAGCTTTTTATACTTGTGCGTTCAAGTAGTAAACTACTCCCTGTGCGGCCGTTGATGTATATGTATATATAACCTGAAAGATGGCAGTCCTTGGCTTCAGCCCCCACGCACATAGTGCGGGGGTGTTTGCAAAGAAGGCGCTTTTTCACACTTAATCCAACGTCTTGGTCCTGTTAAGGAGGTGGTAGCGTAGCAAACTAGGCAACCAGACTATAATGCTTTATCACTTTCACTTAGCCATAGGAGTTCGAGGGTGGGGCTACTATATAGCCCCTGGGGGCACCGCACTCTCTCGAATTCAGGGTGCGTATGTGCCTGACCGAAAAAACGGTCCTTCGTTAATGTGGAGGAATTCTAAACATTCCGGTGAGTCATCGAGTGGTTGACCAGTCTCTCGCTATATCATGATAGTCAGTTTTCGGCTTTCTCTACTGAGGTGCTCGCCCGGCCGAACCGAGGCACAATCGCAGTAGTTCTCCTGGTGCCGCGTTAGCCGATAGAACGGAATGTAAGGAAGCAAAATACAGGAGCCGGGCAAACCCAACATTTGACCAAAGACATGATTCGAGCTGATGCATATAAGGCCTAACTCGAGGCGCGAACACTCCCTAAGGTATTCGGTCTTTATAAAAGCAGGCAGAATAATGCCCTAAGCCCTGGTGTCAGTGCGCACAAAAATTCTGGTGCGGCCAATGCCAATACGCCAGCCTCCTCCTCGGTTATAGTAAGAAACCGGGGATGTATATCAACAAGAGACAGTAAAAAGGTTTACGAGGTCTTAATCTGAAAAGAATCCTTGCAGCGGGTCCCTCTTGCGTCTGCGCTGTGTCTCCATTGTGCCGTATCACGGACGGGTGTAGCACGTTGTTCATCTGTAAAAGAGAGGAACTTAGTTTAAAAGAAAAAAGATCATGCGAAAAATGTACTTTATATTAAACAAACAGAATACGATTCGAGAAGTGAATAAAATTGAGCTTTATTGTCTCTTGTTGTACATGCGTGCAGCCCCTTGTACGGGGGTACGCCGCTAGTAGGCGCCGGACTCGCCTAGCCGTGTCCGGGGTTCTAATTACCTATTCAGGTGCTTTGGTTCGCGGAGCCGGATTGGTGTGGGGCTGTCAAGGCAGCCTCGCATTCTTCCGTGCTCGAGTAACACTTAATACTCCCTTTTAATGAGATGATGCCATGTGGACCGGGCATTTTAAGTGTAAGAGATGCATAATGCGGTATTGCGTTAAAGCGGGCGAAAGCTTCGCGTCCCAGTAGTGCTTGATGGCTACTTTTAAATGGGGCGACATGGAAGACTAACTTTTCGCGAGGAAGTTGTCGGATGAACCGAACACAACTTCTAGCAGTAGGGAGCCCGTACAATGGGCATATGGGCCTGGCATTACCACTTTAAAGGAGGTGTTGCTATGGCGAATTTTGGTTGGGTCTATCCCCATCCTGTGGATTGTGTCCTGATATATCAGGTTTATGTCACTGCCGGCATCCATGAGGACTTGTGTAAATTGGAATCCTTCAATTATAGGATCCAATATCAAGGCAGTCCATCCCGCGTTCCGAATACTTTCGGAATAGTCCTGGTGGTCGAAGGTGATTGGTTTTGACAACCAGTGTTGGTACTCCGCTAGGGTAGTTTGTGCGGCGCGCATTTTAGTGGGCGCCGCTCTGTTTTTCCCTTTGATCACGTGAAGTGAGTTTACTGTTTTAACCTCTTGTGGGAAGTTCTTTTGTTTTCCGGGGCTCTGCTTGTGGTGCTCGTCATCATCTTCACTTGGTGTGTCGAGCCCCTTGTGTTCGACGTTGAGTCTGCCGGACTGTTTGAAGACCCAACAATCTCTGTGGGTATGGTTTGCAGGCCTCCCGGGAGTACTGTGGATTTGACATATCTTGTCCAAGATTTTGTTTAAGTTGGATAGCTCATCACTATTGTCCTTAAGGGGAAGTTTTTTATTGTTCTGCCGTGAGCTTTTGAATCCGGCGTTGACTGCCGCGCTCTTTGGACCGTTCCCTTTAATCCGGCGCTGGTCCTTGTTGCGCCGTGGTTTCCCCTTTCCATCCCTAACTTCGGATGTACTTGGGTCGCTGGTGCTGCATCTTGCTAGCCAGCTACCCTCTCCCGCGCAAAAGCGGGTCATGAGGCTTGTTAATGCGGCCATTGTTCTTGGCTTTTCTTGGCCGAGGTGTCTGGCGAGCCATTCGTCTCGGACGTTGTGTTTGAAGGCTGCTAAGGCTTGGCATCCGGACGATCGACTATTTGGTTCTTTTAGTAAGGAACCTGTTCCGAATTTCGGGCTGACTCTCCGGGCTGTTGAGTTATGTGACTTAGATAAATGCATCCGGAGGGCTAACATAGGCCCCTGAAAATTTGCAAACGCTGCGTCCTCGAGCTCTTCCCAGCTTCCAATGGTATTTTTGGGAGGCTTTTAAGCCAATGCCGAGCTGGCCCTTTGAGTTTGAGGGTAAGTATTTTATGGCGTGGAGATCATCTCCTCTAGCCATGTGTATGTGGAGGATGTAATCCTCAATCCAGACTCGTGGTGCTGTTGTTCGTCGTATGCCTCTATGTTTACGAGTTTGAATCGCGCTGAAATTCATGATCCAAAGCACCTCATCGGTGAAACATAGGGGATGTCGGCGCCTGTATATTGGGTGTGCCGTGATGTTCGGACATTTGGCGTGTTGCATTGCTTTGAAGAGCTTGCTTTCTCGGCCCATAGATGGACCTAATCTGGGCCATCCTTTTGATGTGAATCCTTATGCGGATCGCGCATCGGCTTGTGTGCAGCGCCATTTGCCGCTCTCTTTTTGCCGTGGGGTCGTCCATCTGACCGGGTGGCCTTCTTACTTTTTGATTGTGGGGGCTCTAAGGCCTTCTCATCAAATTCGGGCGATAGTTTTCTCTTTGGGTAGCTCTTTTTGTTGGCGATCGTCGCCCGTATTTGTCTCATGGTGTTCAATACTTTGCTCCATTTGATTCTGAGTGCATCTTCCGCTGTTTTGAGCTTCCGCTTCTGCTTTTTTAGGCTACGCGCAGTGGCGACAAGCCTTTTGAGGAGGTTATTCTGCTCCAACAATTTGTTCGGCGTGAGATCGTCCGGACTCTTATCTTCGCCGGGGACGGGTTGTTTATCCAAGTTGTCCTGTTCGGACGGTTGCTCAATGGAGTGTTCGTCGTCCACCGGTTTGCCCTGCTCTATGGCTGGGTCTTTGTTGAGGCGGGACTTGGTGCGGCGTTTACGTTGCCGTTTTGACTGCTTTTTCAAGGGATTTATCCTTCGTAGCGTCCCGTTGTTCCTCGTCTTCATTTCCTTTAGGTGTATCCACCATCTATACATCATGGGGGTGAGGTGGTTGTCCAGCCTCCTATAGGTGCTGGTTCATGGTTGTCTCCTACATCGTCGTCCATACCGTCGATGTCTTCGGAGTCGAAATCGAGCACGTTGTGTAAGCTTTCGACAGTGGCTACGAAGTGGGTGGTGGGTGGGCGTTGAATTTCTTCATCGTCCGTATCCCAACCTTCTTGACCGTAGTCCGGCCAGGACTCTCCGGATAAAGAGGGAGAGTTTAGTGAATTCAGGATGTCGCCAAAGGGCGAGTCTTTGAAAGATGTCCGGCAGTGAACTCCATGACCGGCGCCCAATCGGATTCGATTAGCGGGGCGCGGAGGGTTGAGTCCGGAGAGGAGTCCGGCACCACAGTCAAGGTCTTCGCAAAAAGACGGGGATGGAGTTCGCTCGATCGCCGTAGAGATTTTAGTCCCGAGGTGGTGTCCACCCAACCATCCTCGATCGGCGAGATCGGCTCGAATCAATGTTTGAGCGGACACTAGTGCGGCCTCCGGGACTTTGCTCGGGCGGCGAGTTAGATCATGCCCATCGAGACGGTCTGGCGCTTGGCTGTGGCTTGAATCCGTCGGAGATCAAGTCTCCGCGGATGTCGATCGTATAATTCAAGCTTCCAAATCTGACACGATGGCAGGGCGTAGCTTCGATCTGCTCCGGATGGCTGCGAATTGGTCCGCAGTGCAAAGCCGCCGAATACGAAGATCTGTCCGTGGAGAAAAGTCTCACCCTGGACCGCGTCGTTGTTCATGATTGAAGGAGCCATCGGGCCTATAAGTGACGACACAGAGGAACTCTCAATGAAAGCACCAATGTCGGTGTCAAAACCGGCGGATCTCGGTAGGGGTCCCGAACTATGCGTCTAGGCGGATGGTAACAGGAGACAAGGGACATGATGTTTTTACCCAGGTTGGGCCTCCCGATGGAGATAATACCCTACTCCTGCTTGATTAATATTGATGATATGGGTAGTACAAGAGTAGATCTACCACGAGATCAAGGAGGCTAAACCCTAGAAGCTAGCCTATGGTATGATTGTTGTTAGTCCCCACGGACTAAAACCCTCCGGTTTATATAGACACCGGATAGGTTAGGGTTACGAGTCGATTACAATGGTAGGAGATCTACATATCCGTATCGCCAAGCTTGCCTTCCACGCCAAGGAAAGTCCCATCCGGACACGGGACGAAGTCTTCAATCTTGTATCTTCATAGTCTTGGAGTCCGGCCGTGATGATAGTTCGGCTATCCGGACACCCCCTAGTCCAGGACTCCCTCACAGGGCATGTTGTGATGTGATATGGTCAAGACATGATGCTATATTTTATTGTATGAGATGATCATGTTTTGTAACGGAGTTATCGGCAACTGGCAGGAGCCATATGGTTGTTTCTTTATTGTATGCAATGCAATCGCCCTGTAATTGCTTTACTTTATCACTAAGCGGTAGCGATAGTCGTAGAAGCAATAGTTGGCGAGACGACAACGATGCTACAATGGAGATCAAGGTGTCGTGCCGGTGACGATGGTGATCATGACGGTGATTCAGAGATGGAGATCACAAGCACAAGATGATGATGGCCATATCATATCAGTTATATTGATTGCATGTGATGTTTATCCTTTATGCATCTTATTTTGCTTTGATTGACGGTAGCATTATAAGATGATCTCTCACTAAAATTCAAGGTAAAAGTGCTCTCCCTGAGTATGCACTGTTGCCAAAGTTCGTCGTGGTGAGATGCCACGTGATGATTGGGTGTGATAAGCTCAACGTCCATCTACAACGGGTGCAAGCCAGTTTTGCACACGCCGAATACTCGGGTTAAACTTGATGAGCCTAGCATATGCAGATATGGCCTCGGAACACTGAGACCGAAAGGTCGAGCGTGAATCATATAGTAGATATGATCAACATAGTAATGTTCACCATTGAAAACTACTCCATTTCACGTGATGATCGGTTATGGTTTAGTTGATTTGGATCACGTGATCACTTAGATGATTAGAGAGATGTCTGTCTAAGTGGGAGTTCTTAAGTAATATGATTAATTGAACTTAAATTTATCATGAACTTAGTACCTGATAGTATTTTGCTTGTCTATGTTGTTGTAGATAGATGGCCCGTGCTGTTGTTCCGTTGAATTTTAATGCGTTCCTTGAGAAAGCAAAGTTGAATGATGATGGTAGCAATTACACGGACTATGTCTGAACTTGAGGATTATCCTCATTGTTGCACAGAAGAATTACGTCCTGGAAGCACCGCTAGGTGCCAAACCTGCTGCATGAGCAACACCAGATGTTATGAACGCCTGGCAGAGCAAAGCTGATGACTACTCGATAGTTTAGTGTGCCATGCTTTACGGCTTAGAACAGGTACTTCAACGAAGTTTTGAACGTCATGGAGCATATGAGATGTTCCATGAGTTGAAGTTAATGTTTCAAGCAAATGCCCGGATTGAGAGATATGAAGTCTCCAATAAGTTCTACAGCTGCAAGATGGAGGAGAATAGTTATGTCAGTGAGCATATACTCAGAATGTCTGGGTATAACAATCACTTGATTCAACTGGGAGTTAATCTTCCGGATGATAGTGTCATTGACAGAATTCTTCAATCACCGCCACCAAGCTACAAGAGCTTTGTGATGAACTATGATATGCAAGGGATGTATAAGACGATTCCCAAGCTCTTCGCAATGCTAAAGGCTGCAGAGGTAGAAATCAAGAAGGAGCATCAAGTGTTGATGGTCAACAAGACCACCAGTTTTAAGAAAAAGGGCAAAGGGAAGAAGAAGGGAACTTTAACAAGAACAACAAACAAGTTGCTGCTCAAGAGAAGAAACCCAAGTCTGTACCTAAGCCTGAGACTGAGTGCTTCTACTGCAAACAGACTGGTCACTGGAAGCAGAACTTCCCCAAGTATTTGGCGGATAAGAAGGATGGCAAGGTGAACAAAGGTATATGTGATATACATTTTATTGATGTGTACCTTACTAGAGCTCGCAGTAGCACCTGGGTATTTGATACTGGTTATGTTGCTAATATTTGCAACTCGAAACAGGGACTACGGATTAAGCGAAGACTGGCTAAGGACGAGGTGACGATGTGCGTGGGAAATGGTTCCAAAGTCGATGTGATCGCCATCGGCACACTACCTCTACATCTACCTTCGGGATTATTTTTAGACCTGAATAATTGTTATTTGGTGCCAGCGTTGAGCATGAAGATTATATCTGGATCTTGTTTGATGCGAGACAGTTATTCATTTAAATCTGAGAATAATGGTTGTTCTATTTATATGAGTAATATCTTTTATGGTCATGCACCCTTGAAGAGTGGTCTATTTGTATTAAATCTTGATAGTAGTGATCCACATATACATAATGTTGAAACCAAAAGATGCAAAGTTGATAATGATAGTGCAACTTATTTGTGGCACTGCCTTTTAGGTCATATTGGTGTAAAGCGCATGAAGAAACTCCATACTGATGGACTTTTGGAATCACTTGATTATGAATCACTTGGTACTTGCGAACCATGCCTCATGGGCAAGATGACTAAAACGCCGTTCTCTGGAACAATGGAGCGAGCAACAGATTTGTTGGAAATCATACATACTAATGTATGTGGTCCAATGAATATTGAAGCTCGCGGCGGGTATCGTTATTTTCTCACCTTCACAGATGATTTGAGCAGATATGGGTATATCTTCTTAATGAAACACAAGTCTGAAACATTTGAAAAGTTCAAAGAATTTCAGAGTGAAGTTGAAAATCATCGTAACAAGAAAATAAAGTTTCTACAATCTGATCGTGGAGGAGAATATTTGAGTTATGAGTTTGATCTACATTTGAAACAATGCGGAATAGTTTCGCAACTCACGCCACCCGGAACACCACAACGTAATGGTGTGTACGAACGTCGTAATCGTACTTTACTAGTATGGTGCGATCTATGATGTCTCTTACTAATTTACCGCTATTGTTTTGGGGTTATGTTTTAGAGACGGCTGCATTCACGTTAAATAGGGCACCATCTAAATCCTTTGAGACGACTCCTTATGAATTGTGGTTTGGCAAGAAACCAAAGTTGTCGTTTCTTAAAGTTTGGGGCTGCGATGCTTATGTGAAAAAGCTTCAACCTGATAAGCTCGAACCCAAGTCGGAGAAATGTGTCTTCATAGGATACCCAAAAGAGACAGTTGGGTACACCTTCTATCACAGATCCGAAGGCAAGACTTTTGTTGCTAAGAATGGATCCTTTCTAGAGAAGGAGTTTCTCTCGAAAGAAGTGAGTGGGAGGAAAGTAGAACTTGATGAGGTAACCGTACCTGCTCCCTTATTGGAAAGTAGTGCATCATAGAAACCGGTTCCTGTGACACCTACACCAATTAGTGAGGAAGCTAATGATGATGATCATGAAACTTCAGATCAAGTTACTACCAAACCTCGTAGGTCAACCAGAGTAAGTTCCGCACCAGAGTGGTATGATAATCCTGTTCTGGAAGTCATGTTACTTGACCATGACGAACCTACGAACTATGAGGAAGCGATGATAAGCCCAGATTCCGCAAAATGGCTTGAGGCCATGAAATCTGAGATGGGATCCATGTATGAGAACAAAGTGTGGACTTTGGTTGACTTGTCGGATGATCGGCAAGCCATCGAGAATAAATGGATCTTCAAGAAGAAGACATACACTGACGGTAATGTTACTGTCTACAAAGCTCGACTTGTTGTGAAAGGTTTTCGACAAGTTCAAGGAGTTGACTACGATGAGACCTTCTCACCCGTAGAGATGCATAAGTCTGTCCGAATCATGTTAGCTATTGCCACATTTTATGATTATGAAATTTGGCAAATGGATGTAAAGACTGCATTCCTGAATGGATTTCTGGAAGAAGAGTTGTATATGATGCAACCTGAAGGTTTTATCGATCCAAAGGGTGCTAAAAAAGTGTGCAAGCTCCAGCGATCCATTTATGGACTGGTGCAAGCCTCTCGGAGTTCGAATAAACGTTTTGATAGTGTGATCAAAGCATATGGTTTTATACAGACTTTTGGAGAAGCCTATATTTACAAGAAAGTGAGTGGGAGCTGTGTAGCATTTCAAATCTTATATGTGGATGACATATTGTTGATTGGAAATGATATAGAATTTCTGGATAGCATAAAAGGATACTTGAATAAGAGTTTTTCAATGAAGGACCTCGGTGAAGCTGCTTACATATTGGGCATCAAGATCTATAGAGATAGATCAAGACACTTAATTGGACTTACACAAAGCACATACCTTGACAAAGTTTTGAAGAAGTTCAAAATGGATCAAGCAAAGAAAGGGTTCTTTCTTGTGTTACAAGGTGTGAAGTTGAGTAAGACTCAATGCCCGACCACTGCAGAAGATAGAGAGAAAATGAAAGATGTTCCCTATGCTTCAGCCATAGGCTCTATCATGTATGCAATGATGTGTACCAGACCTGATGTGTGCCTTGCTATTTGTGTAGCAGGGAGGTACCAAAGTAATCTAGGAGTGGATCACTGGACAGCGGTCAAGAACATCCTGAAATACCTGAAAAGGACTAAGGATATGTTTCTCATTTATGGAGGTGACAAAGAGCTCATCGTAAATTGTTATGTTGATCCAAGCTTTGACACTGATCCGCATGATTCTAAATCGCAAACCGGATACGTGTTTATATTGAACGGTGGAGTTGTCAGTTGGAGCAGTTCTAAACAAAGCGTTGTGGCGGGATCTACGTGTGAAGCGGAGTACATTGCTGCTTCTGAAGCAGCGAATGAAGGAGTCTGGATGAAGGAGTTCATATCCGATCTAGGTGTCATACCTAGTGCATCGGGTCCAATGAATTTTTTTTGTGACAATACTGGTGCAATTGCCTTGGCAAAGGAATCCAGATTCCACAAGAGAACCAAGCAAATCAAGAGACGCTTCAACTCCATCCGGGATCAAGTCAGGTGGGAGACATAGAGATTTGCAAGATACATAAGCATCTGAATGTAGCAGACCCGTTGACTAAGCCTCTTCCACGAGCAAAACATGATCAACACCAAGACTCCATGGGTGTTAGAATCATTACTGTGTAATCTAGATTATTGACTCTAGTGCAAGTGGGAGACTGAAGGAAATATGCCCTAGAGGCAATAATAAAGTTATTATTTATTTCCTCATATCATATAAATGTTTATTATTCATGCTAGAATTGTATTAACCGGAAACTTAGTACATGTGTGAATACATAGACAAACAGAATGTCACTAGTATGCCTCTACTTGACTAGCTCGTTAATTAAAGATGTTTATGTTTCCTAACCATAGACATGAGTTGTCATTTGATTAACGGGATCACATCATTAGGAGAATGATGTGATTGACTTGACCAATTCCGTTAGCTTAGCACTTGATCGTTTAGTATGTTGATATTGCTTTCTTCATGACTTATACATGTTCCTATGACTATGAGATTATGCAACTCCCGTTTACCGGAGAAACACTTTGTGTGCTACCAAAGCGTCTAGCGTGAATCGGGTGATTATAAAGGTGCTCTACAGGTGTCTCCAAAGGTACTTGTTGAGTTGGCATATTTCGAGATTAGGATTTGTCACTCCGTTTGTCGGAGAGGTATCTCTAGGCCCACTCGGTAATACACACCACTATAAGCCTTGCAAGCATTGTAGCTAATGAGTTAGTTGCGGGATGATGTATTACAGAATGAGTAAAGAGACTTGACAGTAACGAGATTGAACTAGGTATTGAGATACCGACGATCGAATCTCGGGCAAGTAACATACCGATGACAAAGGGAACAACGTATGTTGTTATGCGGTTTGACCGATAAAGATCTTCGCAGAATATGTGGGAGCCAATATGAGCATCCAGGTTCCGCTATTGGTTATTGACCGGAGACGTGTCTCGGTCATGTCTACATAGTTCTCGAACCCGTAGGGTCCGCACGCTTAAAGTTCGGTGACGATCGGTATTATGAGTTTTTGTGTTTTGATGTACCTAAGGTATAGCTTGGAGTCCCGGATATGATCACAGACATGACGAGGAGTCTCGAAATAGTCGAGACGTAAAGATTGATATATTGGACGACTATATTCGGACACCGGAAGTTTTCTGGGTGGTTTCGGAGAAAACCGGAGTGCGGGAGGGTTACCGGACACCCCCCCCCAAGAGAAATAATGGGCCTTATGGGCCTTAGTGGAGAGAGAGAGGGCTGGCCTAGGGCAGGCCGTGCGCCCCTCCCCCTCTTGTCCGAATTGGACTAGGAGAGGGGGCGCGGCAACCCCCTTTCCTTCTCCCTCTCCCCCTTCCTTTCCCCCTCCTAGTAGGAGTAGGAAAGAGGGGAGTCCTACTCCTACTAGGAGGAGGAATCCTCCTCCTGGCGCGCCCATAGAGGGCCGGCCGGCCTCCCCCCTTGCTCCTTTATATATGGGGGCAGGGGGGCACCTCTAGACACACAAGTTGATCTGTTGATCTCTCCCAGCCGTGTGCGGTGCCCCCTCCACCATAATCCACCTCGATCATATCGTAGCGGTGCTTAGGCGAAGCCCTGCGTCGGTAGCATCATCATCACCATCATCACGCCGTCATGCTGATGAAACTCTTCAGCAAAGCTTTGCTGGATCGAAGCTCGCGGGACGTCATCGAGTTGAACGTGTGCTGAACTCGAAGGTGTCGTACGTTCGGTACTTGGATCGGTCTGATCGTGAAGACGTACGACTACATCAACAAGTATAGGGGATCAATTGTAGCCTCTTTCGATAAGTAAGAGTGTCGAACCCAACGAGGAGCTAAAGGTAGAACAAATATTCCCTCAAGTTCTATCGACCACCGATACAACTCTACGCACGCTTGACGTTCGCTTTACCTAGAACAAGTATGAAACTAGAAGTACTTTGTAGGTGTTGTGGGATAGGTTTGCAAGATAATAAAGAGCACGTAAATAAAAACTATGGGCTGTTTAGATAAAGACACAATAAAGTTAGTATGGCGAGTGTGGAAAAGTGGTGGTAGGAGTTGCGAAATTGTCCCTAAGTACTAGACCGATAGCAAGTATTATGTGGGAGAGGCCACTGCTAGCATGTCATCCCTGACTTGGAATTCTATGCACTTATGATTGGAACTATTAGCAAGCATCCGCAACTACTAACGTTCATTAAGGTAAAACCCAACCATAGCATTAAGATATATTGGTCCCCCTTCAATCCCGTATGCATCAATTTCTATGCTAGGTTGAAGCTTCATCACTCTTGCCCTCCAATACATAGTCCTATCAACATACAACTAACCCTATGGTGTGATCCCGCAGCAGCTCATATGATGGGCACCAAAGGACAACAACATAACCACAAGCAAATTAAATATATCATAGCAATTCATCAACCACCGATAGGACAACGAAAATCTACTCAGACATCATAGGATGGCAACACATCATTGGATAATAATATGAAGCATAAAGCACCATGTTCAAGTAGAGGGTACATCGGGTTGCGGGAGAGTGGACCGCTGTAGATAGAGGGGGGAAGGTAATGGAGATGTTGGTGAAGATGTAGGAGGTGTTGGTGAAGATCGCGGTGATGATGATGGTGGCCACGGTAGCGTTCCGGCGCCACCGGAGGAGAGGGGGAGAGGGGCCCCCTTCTTCCTCTTCTTCCTTGACCTCCTCCCTAGATGGGAGAAGGGTTTCCCCTCTGGTCCTTGGCCTCCATGGCATGGGAGGGGCGAGAGCCCCTCCGAGATTGGATCTGTCTCTATGTCTCTCTCTGTTTCTGCATTCTCGTCATCTGCCCTTTCACCGTTTCGTATATATATGGAGATCCGTAACTCCGATTGGATTGAAACCTTCGCCCCGATTTTTATCCAAAAATTAGCTTTCTTGCGGCCAAAGAAGAGCAGCAACCGCCTCACGAGGGACCCACGAGGGTCAGGGGCGCGCCCCCTGCCTCGTGCCCCTCTCGGGCACCGTCTCGCGTTGACTCTTTCACCCATATTTTCCAAATATTCCAAAAATATTCTCCGTCCGTTTTTATCCCATTTTGATTCCGTCTGATATGGGGTTTCCGCAAAATATAAAACATGCAACAAATAGGAACTGGCACTGGGCAATGGATCAATATGTTAGTCCCAAAAATAGTATAAAAAGTTGCCAAAAAGTATATGAAAGTTGCATAATATTGGCATGGAACAATCAAAAATTATAGATACGACGGAGACGTATCAGCAACCCCAAGCTTAATTCCTGCTCGTCCTCAAGTAGGTAAATGATAAAAAGATATTTTTTGATGTGGAATGATACCTAGCATAATCTTGATCAAATATCTAATCATGGCATGAATATTAAGACACGAGTGATTCAAAGCAATAGTCTATCTTTTGACATTAAGAGAATAATACTTCAAGCCTACTAATAAAGCAATCATGTCTTTTCAAAATAACATGGCCAAAGAAAGTTAACCCTACAAAATCATATAGTCTGGCTATGCTCCATCTTCACCACACAAAATATTCACATCATGCACAACCCCGATGACAAGCCAAGCAATTGTTTCATACTTTTGACGTTCTCAAACCTTTTCAACTTTCACGCAATACATGAGCGTGAGCCATGGACATAGCAATATAGGTGGAATAGAATATGATGGTGGAGGTTGTGTGGAGAAGAAAAAAGGAGAAAGTCTCACATCGACGCGGCTAATCAACGGGCTATGGAGATGCCCATCAATTGATGTCAATGTGAGGAGTTGGGATTGCCATGCAACAGACGCACTAGAGCTATAAGTGTATGAAAGCTCAAACTCGAAACTAAGTGGGTGTGTATCCAACTTGCTTGCTCATGAAGACCTCGGGCATTTGAGGAAGCCCATCAACGGAATATACAAGCCAAGTTCTATAATGAAAATTCCCACTAGTATTTGAAAGTGATAACTCAGGAGACTCTCTATATGAAGAACATGGTGCTACTCTGAAGCACAAGTGTGGTAAAAGGATAGTAACATTGCCCCTTCTCTCTTTTTCTCTCATTTTTTTATTTTATTTTTTTTATTTTTTGGTGGGCTTCTTTGGCCTTTTTTTATTTGGGCTTCTTTGGCCTCTTTTATTTTTTTGATAAAGTCCGAAGTCTCATCCCGACTTGTGGGGGAATCATAGTCTCCATCATTCTTTCCTCACTGGGGCAATGCTCTAATAATGATGATCATCACACTTTTATTTACTTACAACTCATTATTACAACTCGATATCTAGAACAAAGATATGACTCTGTATGAATGCCTCTGGCGGTGTACCAGGATGTGCAATGATCGAGCGTAGCAATGACATAAAAAAACAGACAAGCCATGAAAACATCATGCTAGCTATCTTACGATCATGCAAAGCAATATGACAATAAATGCTCAAGTCATGTATATGATGATGATGGAAGTAGCATGGCAATATATCTCGGAATGGCTATGGAAATGCCATAATAGGTAGGTATGGTGGCTGTTTTGAGGGAGATATAATGAGGCTTATGTGTGATAGAGCGTATCGTATCACGGGGTTTGGATGCACCGGCGAAGTTTGCACCAACTCTTGAGGTGAGAAAGGGCAATGCACGGTACCGAAGAGGCTAGCAATGATGGAAGGGTGAGAGTGCGTATAACCCATGGACTCAACATTAGTCATAAAGAACTCACATACTTATTGCAAAAATCTATTAGCTATCAAAACAAAGTACTACGCTCATGCTCCTAGGGGGATAGATTGGTAGGAAAATACCATCGCTCGTCCCCGACCGCCACTCATAAGGAAGACAATCAATAAATAAATCATGCTCCGACTTCATCACATAACGGTTCACCATACGTGCATGCTACAGGAATCACAAACCTCAACACAAATATTTCTACTAATCCACAACTACCCACTAGCATGACTCTAATATCACCATCTTTATATCACCAAAATATTGCAAGGAATCAAACATATCATATTCAGTGATCTACAAGTTTTATGTAGGATTTTATGACTAACCATGTGAATGACCAGTTCCTGTCATCTCTCTAAATAGATATAAGTGAAGCCAGAGAGTTTAATTCTTTATACAAAAGATATTCCCACGCTCTAACTAATATAAGTGAAGCAAAAGAGCATTCTACAAATGGCGGTTTTCTATGTGAAGAGAAACAGGCAATCCAAACTTCAAATGATATAAGTGAAGCACATGAAGCATTCTATAAAGCCATACTCAAAAGATATAAGTGAAGTGCAAAGAGCATTCTACAAAATCAACCAAGTACTATCTCATACCAGCATGGTGCATAAAATAAAAGTGAAAACTAAATGCAAAAGACGCTCCAAGATTTGCACATATCGCATGAACGAAACGAATCCGAAAACATACCGATACTTGTTGAAGAAAGAGGGGATGCCTTCCGGGGCATCCCCAAGCTTAGACGCTTGAGTATCCTTGAATATTTACTTGGGGTGCCTTGGGCATCCCCAAGCTTGAGCTCTTGCCTCTCCTCCTTTTCCTCATATCGAGACCTTCTCGATCATCAACACTTCACCCACACAAAACTTCAACAGAAAACTCGGTAAGATCCATTAGTATAATAAAGCAAATCACTACTCTAAGTACTGTTGCAAACCAATTCATATTTTGTTTTTGCATTATAGCTACTGTGACACCCCCGTTTCAATCGTACACTAATCATGCACGCAAATGTGTACGATCAAGATTAGGGACTCACGGGAAGATATCACAACACAACTCTAAAACATAAATAAGTCATACAAGCATCATAATACAAGCCAGGGGCCTCGAGGGCTCGAATACAAGTGCTCGATCATAGGCGAGTCAGTGGAAGCAACAATATCTGAGTCTGGACATAAGTTAAACAAGTTTGCCTTAAGAAGGCTAGCACAAACTGGGATCAGATCGAAGAGGCGCAGGCCTCCTACCTGGGATCCTCCTAGCTACTCCTGGTCGTCGCCAGTGGGCTGCACGTAGTAGTAGGCACCTCCGGTGTAGTAGTCGTCATCGACGGTGGCGTCTGGCTCCTGGGCTCCATCGTCTGGTTGCAGCAATCGGGTAAAGAAAGGGGAAAAGGGGAACAAGGCAACCGTGAGTACTCATCCAAAGTACTCGCAAGCAAGGAGCTACACTACATATGCATGGATATATGTGTAAAGGGCCATATCAGTGGACTGAACTGCAGAATGCCAGAATAAGAGGGGGATAGCTAGTCTTATCGAAGACTACGCTTCTGGCAGCCTCCGTCTTGCAACATGTAGAAGAGAGCAGACTGAAGTCCTCCAAGTAGCATCACATAGCAATAATCCTACAGCGATCCCTCCTCGTATCCACGAGAGAGAGCGACCACCGGGTTGTATCCGCACTTGGAAGGGTGTGTTTTATTAAGTATCCGGTTCTAGTTGTCATAAGGTCAAGGTACAACTCCAAGTCGTCCTGTTATCAAGATCACGGCTATTGAATAGATTAAACTTCCCTGCGGTGGTGCGCCACATAACCCAACACGCTTGATCCCATTTGGCGGACACACTTTTACGGGTCATGCCCGCGCGGAAGATCAACACGTCGCAGCCCCACCTAGGCTCAACAGAGAGGTCAAGACGCCGGTCTAAACCTAAGCGCCGACAGGGTGGGCCCATCGCCCATAGCACACCTGCGTTGCAGGGCGGCGGAAGAAGACCTATCCTAGCGAGCGTTCGGTCCAATCCGGTAGCGCACCGCTCCGTCGGCTGGCGTCATGAAGTGCTTGGTGATACCACGGCGTCGGGATACCCATAACTACTCCCACGTAGATGGTTAGTGCGTATAGACCAAATGGCGGACTCAGATCAAATACCAAGATCTCGTTAAGCGTGTTAAGTATCCGCGAACACCGACCAGGCCAGGCCCACCTCTCACCCAGTAGTCTCAACCCATACAATCGCTCCGCCTCAAAGATCCACTCGCGGGTGCTCCACAAGCCGACCCGACTTTAGTCACCACATGTATCATGTATAAGTATATAGTATATACCCGTGATCACCTCCCGAGTGATCACGGCCCGATAGTATAGCACAGCAGACGGACAAGAATGTAGGGCCACAGATGGAAATACTAGCATCCTATACTAAGCAAGTAGGATTGCAGGTAAAGGTAACAACAGTAGTAGCAAGGACATGCTATGCATCAGGATAGGTATAACGGAAAGCACTAACATGCTACACTACTCTAGTGCAAGCAGTATAGAGTATAATTGGCGATATCTGGTGATCAAGGGGGGGGCTTGCCTGGTTGCTCTGGCAAGAGAGAGGGGTCATCAACTCCGTAGTCGTACTGGGCAGCAGCAGCGTCGGTCTCGTAGTCTACCAGAGAGAAGAGGGGGAAGAAACAATGAATACATAGCAAGCAAGTGCATAACAGGACAACAAGCAGAGCTAGATGGGTTCTAACGTGGTATGAGGTGATAATGGTGAAGGGGGGAAACATCCGGGAAAGTATCCCCGGTGTGCCGTGTTTTCGGACAGATGAACTGGAGGGGGAAGTTGCGTGTTTGATATGTTAGGGGTGTGTGGCGGACGAACGGGCTGCGTATCCGGATTCGTCTCGTCGTTCTGAGCAACTTTCATGTACAAAGTATTTCCATCCGAGTTACGGATTATTTTATATTGATTTTTGAAGTTTTTAAAACACTTTCTAAATTGTTTTAATTCAAAAATTAAATGTTAAATTGCTATGGGTACGCAGAAGTGTACCCACAGAAGGGCTTGTGTGGCTGACCAGTAGGCCCAATTGACTTGGTCAACTACCCAGTCAGCAGAGACTGACTGGTGGGGCCAGTCAAAGTCAACAGCCCAGTTAGCATTGACCGTTGACCTAGTCAACCTGACAAGGTGGTCCCACCATCATTGACTCATAACTTTAGTAGTTTAGGAAAAACTTGCTTAATTAACAGTGAGGCCCATCCTTCACTGGGTAATATTATGTTAGTTACCAAATTAACTAATTAATTAACATACTAAATATTTTAATTAACACTTATTTTTGTTCATTTGTTTTTCGTTCTTATCCAGGCTGGGCCCGGTGGTTAGGGGCACAACCGCCACACACCTGCCTACCACACACGTTTCAGGCGAGGCCGGGCCGAACTGGTCGGTGGTGGTGGCGGCGGCCGGGGCAAGGGGCGGACACGGGCATGGAGCGGCGGGAAGGGTGCTGGCGGCGCGGCGGAGTGCATCTGAGGTCTGGGCGGCGGGGCGTCCAGCACAGCAGCAGCCTTGTGGGCCAGGCGGCGGCACTGCGGAGGTGCGAAACGACAGGCGAGACAGGGAACAAGGTCGGCGCTGGCCTTGGCGCTGGACGTCTTGAGACGATGGGGAGAGGGAAGCGGGGATGGGGTTCTCACCCCGTTGTAGGGAGTTGGCGGTGAGGCACGATGACGCCAAGGGAGGAGGTCGGGGAAGGCGTCTGCCGGGAGGTGGAGGACAAAGGCGGCGGGCGGCGACGCAGTGGTCTGGCGAGTGGCGGCGGTCGGCGGGCGCCGACGACATGAAGGCTGACAGCGGCGACAAGCGTCGGCTGCCGTTCGGGGAGGCGAGGTCGAAGTCGTCGTGCGTGGGCGGCGGGCTCGGGTGCCCCCGATCCAGATCGGGGGGTGAGAGGAAGAGGTGGAGGATTGAGGGGATCGTGCGAGGGGGAGTGGGTGTGTCGATGGGCTCTAGGGTTCCAGGGGTGGGAGGTTATGCAGGCGCGGCTGGGCCAGCTGGGGTGGGCTGGCCTGTTGGGGTGGGATGGGCCGAGGCCCATCGGGAGCTGGGGGTCTTCTTTTCTTTCCTTGCCTTTTTTTTCTTTAGCCACTAAAAGGCTTTTATAAAAGAACCAAATAGTCCCATAAATGACATTGCAATATGTGGCACTGCCAGAAAAGTTTAGGAGGCATTTGAAAAGCTTTGGAATTTTTTATAATTTCAAAAGTGATTAAGATAATATTTTGGCCCCTGTTTTAACTGTTTTAGGACATTTAATTATTTTATAAAAGGTTGTCTCAACACCAAAATTAGCTAGGGTTTATTTTCCCCATAGCGAACATTTTTGTTTTGACAATTGAAAACTTTTAAAGTTTGACTTGAATTTGAATTTGGATTTGAGCGGGGTTGAATCAAGCGAGTTTATCAATGATATGAGTGGTGACGAGGCATCATTAATCTTGGGATTCTTTGTAGCCTAATTATCCGGGCGTAACAATTCTCCTCCACTACAAGAAATCTCGCCCCGAGATTTAAGAGGGGGTCTAAGGGGGAAAGGTTTGGTTACGAAATTCTAACGAATTTTCTTAGTCTTGGTAGCTCATCTCGAAGAGGTCGATCCATAGCATTGATGTCTTCATTCCTATGCATCAATGCATCATGATGAAGTGGTCGTCCTTCCTTCAGGATCTTCACCGTACTTATGAAAGGATAAGAGGGGAAAAACTCTAAGGACGGATCCTGATAAAATTGAGCATCGGACGGTTAACTCAGGGGAAGAAGCATAAGTATCTCCCGAGTTGAAACTTAAGAAGATATCGAGAGCAAAGTAACAAGGTGCAAAATAGAAGTTTCAATCGCATAGGCCATCGTTCGTTGCCTGAAACGAAGTGTTGAAGGGGTTTAGAGCAATGTGAACAAGCATTGCATCATATACCAGAATAGATCACTAGGCAGGTGGCCCATGGATTACTTACAAAGTCAAGCGCGAGGAATAACTTTGACAACAGGGTGTACAGGAGAGTCAGGTTTCGATCATGTGGAACTGTGGGTTATGGGCCCACCATGTGGGTTAAAAAGTAGAAAGGGCGGTGATATTTTGCACAGTCATGATAACAAGACATGTCAGAGGGTAGCCTATCAATTATGTCGGCAACAATGTCGGTACCAAGGGCGAGGGACGAAGAGAACCATTTTCCTGCTCGTTGAACGAGGCAGACCATTAGGCAAAGTTCCCGTCCGTCGGTGGCTACCGAAATGTCATCAACAGTAGAAACAGGGTCTTACTGACACGGTTGTACACCAAGGTGTTTTACATAAGCAGAAGATTACTACTGCTTATATAATATAGATCACAAGAAGGGTTAAGCAAACCAAAGGAAAGGAAAGGTGATTACCAGGTTAAACAGGCAATGGAGAGGAAAATGTGCATAAACATGTATATCAGGGGTATATCTTTTCCAAAGTCAAGCAAAGGATGATATCCAAGACAGGATATAAAGTAGAAAACCCTTTAGATAAGAGGAGAGAAATTTCATGACATTACCTTACTGGGTCATATAAAGACCAGTGTTATAACTCTTGGAAACATGTCCCAACCATCATATCTGACCGAGATTCAGATCTGATCGGTGTCAGGATGCCTAAGAAGGAAGGGGTGCAACACAATTTGACGAGATGGTGTTGCAAGATTCTCGGGAAATGAAATATGAAAGCAAGTTCTGAACCATAGTTCATCGTTAAACAAGGAGAGGATGAGAAGGTGGCTGATGAAGTTAGTGACAATTCATTGAGATTTCCAAAAGATGGATCCCCACAATTAGGTGAACAAGGAGACATCATTTGTCAGATCAAATGATATAATGATGTATGCTTGAGGAAGACATACACAATTTAAACATTGGTGAAAGGTGCACCCGACATATGGGCTGGGTTGCACAACCAACGTCGGAATGGTGATTCAATAATCAACAGTCTAAGAATGAACGGCCGACCATTAACTTCAAAGCAATAGGGTTGCTAGAAGTTTTGGAATTACACATCACAGTCAATTTGTCGGTGGTTAGAAATAACACGGTGACCAGGAAAAGAATGGTGATGGTGATAAGTATCACTTGTATCAAGAATTCTCCAAAGGTGGTGAAATTCTCACAACATTGAGGGCATAAGAGATGTTAATGTTCCAAGCTAAAGAAGAACAATTACTGGATAGCAAGGAACTCAAGGTATAACACCAAACACGAACAAGCTTGTGTTGGTGGGAAGGCAATAAAATGGTCGATGATAACACAGATCAACAAGGGCAAGGATGGTATTTCTCATCATGAACATAGTTGACATCTCGGAAGAAGTCAAAGTGTTGAAGGTGATCCAACACATTTGCCAGGAGGTTTCGAGAGGATGCAATCAAACTACAACGGCAACAAGCAAGGGAATGACGAAGTGGCAAGTTATAGGATCAATATATAAGATGCAAGCTCGGAACCAAGGTTGCCTTTCACGACAAGCAACATGATGTTGAAAGCTCGACGTAAGTCGTGCTCACACACTGAAGAATTCGTGCACCAGAGAAGGACGAGGTAGCACAGTCAAGATAGCAAGACCAGGATGCAGCCGATAGTCTACGAATGACCAAATTGAGTTCATAATTTCCTAGTAAAAATACTAGGTATTTGATTTGTAGTCGGAATAATTTCACTAGTCGGTGTCCTCGGTTGTGACAATCCGAACCCGTAGAGTGATTACGTCAAGGAAAGACATTACTTCAACAAAGTTAGTAAGATGTGGTGCAATGGCCAGACATCTTCGAGGTACCAGGGGTAATACTCGAAGGTTGAACATGATAAAAGTATAACCGGGTCTTTGACCTGTTACAGTATATATTTCAACCTCGCCAAAAATAGAAGAGACACTAGAATGAATTCCTAGATATATCAGATCAGGACAGCATGGTCGGAACCATAACTATAAGGAATCAATTCAAGAATACCCAAAGAATCATACAGCTTGGATAATCATTTTGCAAGAAGCTTCTGAGGCGGTCACATCATTTTCGTGGGCATGAACACAAAGTTCAAGGTCGACTCCCACTTCTTTAATGCATAACATTTCATTCGCCTCTCGCTTTTCGAAAATGACATTAGTTGTTGAAAGTTTTTACCTGGTGCAATACCATATAAGTATGACACGTGAAATCTTACAGGATCACACGATTTAGAGAAGGCATATGTTCAACCCATAGGGGCTTCTTAGAAACATATACCACAAGTTTCAAGAGTAAATAACACAAGCCCAAAAGCAGAGCATGGTTGGCCAAGCAGAGGATACAACTTAACAAAGGCATTATGTATCAGGGGAAGAACTCACAAAGTGATCAAATGTGAAGGACATTGTCGGATAACAATCCAACAAAGGACTTGATGGTCCACAAAGGATCTGATGTGAGTATCGATACTCAACCAGAAGAGGAAGGAATGCAAATGCAACAGGTTATGGAATCATCTGAATAATTCAAAGCTTAATGCAAAGGAATTATGATTTCCAAAACAAAGGATCCGAAGCAGACGTTCTGATCAAGGATGGATCAATAGAATATACCAGAGGCACAATCGACGACAGATAGTTTGGTCGAGAACCAGCTCATGTTCAAAATGACGTCGAGCCGGAAAGATAATCCTAGGACTCGATCGATGATTGTGAACATTCTGGCGTATTGAATCAACGGACTCAAAATGATGGTGACAAAGGATGCCAATATGATTACTATACTTATGGGATTAATCATAATGAAAGCAAACAAGAAATTCGAGCAATAGGTTCTTTGAGGATTTTGAATATCGAATGGTATTTGAAGACTTTTGTGTAACACATGAACAACTAGGGGATGGCGGATACTCGATAAGTGCGAGAATTAACCATAGGGGTATTGGTGACAAAGAACAGCAAGGCAGATAGCTCAAAGGATTATCGAAACAACGGCGAGTTTTTCAGGTATCTTGTACTAACAAGACCAAGCGGGGATGAAGGTAAGAATAACAACTGCAAGTAGTTATCCATAAGGGTTCTGGTGGAAGGGAATTGCAAACGCGGTGAACACAAGTTCCCGAGTTAACAGCGGAGAGTATCTTCAGGGTCTCCTGGTGCAGCAGACGATCATCAGTAATAAGGGGCTCTCCGGGTGAAAGTGATAACGACATCCTAATGTTAGATTTAGTAAAATTCATTTAACCCGAATAGAAGAGAGTTCAGAGTCCCAGAGTAGAGGTCGAGGAGTAAAAGATCCTAATACCACCCAATGGCGACGGGTGCCCGTAAGACACACATCCATGTTAGTAAAAGTTTTTGTAACGTCTAGACTCGACTTCGGCCAAGGAGTGTGGAAGGGGATTCCTACAGGAAGTCGGCTCTGATACCAACTTGTGACGCCCCCGTTTCAATCGTACACTAATCATGCACGCAAATGTGTACGATCAAGATCAGGGACTCACGGGAAGATATCACAACACAACTCTAAAACATAAATAAGTCATACAAGCATCATAATACAAGCCGAGGGGCCTCGAGGGCTCGAATACAAGTGCTCGATCATAGGCGAGTCAATGAAGCAACAATATCTGAGTACGGACATAAGTTAAACAAGTTTGCCTTAAGAAGGCTAGCACAAACTGGGATCAGATCGAAGAGGCGCAGGCCTCCTGCACAGGATCCTCCTAGCTACTCCAGGTCGTCGTCCGCGGGCTGCACGTAGTAGTAGGCGCCTCCGGTGTAGTAGTCGTCATCGACGATGGCGTCGCTCTGGGCTCCCTCGTCTGTTGCATCAATCGGGTAAAGAAAGGGGAAAAGGGGAACAAGGCAACCGTGAGTACTCATCCAAAGTACTACAAGCAAGGAGCTACACTACATATGCATGGATATATGTGTAAAGGGCCATATCAGTGGACTGAACTGCAGAATGCCAGAATAAGAGGGGGATAGCTAGTATTATCGAAGACTACGCTTCTGGCAGCCTCCGTCTTGCAACATGTAGAAGAGAGCAGACTGAAGTCCTCCAAGTAGCATCACATAGCAATAATCCTACCCGGCGATCCCCTCCTCATATCCCTGAGAGAGAGCGACCACCAGGTTGTATCTGGCACTTGGAAGGGTGTGTTTTATTAAGTATCCGGTTCTAGTTGTCATAAGGTCAAGGTACAACTCCAAGTCGTCATGTTATCGAAGATCACGGCTATTCGAATAGATTAAACTTCCCTGAAGTGGTGCACCACATAACCCAACACGCTTGATCCCATTTGGCCGGACACACTTTTCTGGGTCATGCCCGGCCCCGGAAGATCAACACGTCGCAGCCCCACCTAGGCTCAGCAGAGAGGTCAAGACGCCGGTCTAAACCTAAGCGCCAGGGTGCAGGCCCATCGCCCATAGCACACCTGCGTTGCGAGGGCGGCCGAAGCAGACCTAGCCTAGCAGCGTTCGATCCAATCCGGGCGCGCCGCTCGTCATTGGCGTCACGAAGTGCCGGTGATACTGCGACGTCGGGATACCCATAACTACTCCCCCGTAGATGGTTAGTGCGTATAGACCAAATGGCGGACTCGGGTCAAATAACAAGATCTCGTTAAGCGTGTTAAGTATCCGCGAACGCCGACCAGGGCCAGGCCCACCTCTCACCCAGGTAGTCTCAACCTGCCCTGTCGCTCTGCCTAAAGATCCACTCGCGGGTGCTCCACAAGCCGACCCGACTTTAGTCACCACATGTATCATGTATAGGTATATAGTATATACCCGTGATCACCTCCCGAGTGATCACGGCCCGATAGTATAGCACAGCAGACGGACAAGAATGTAGGGCCACAGATGGAAATACTAGCATCCTATACTAAGCAAGTAGGATTGCAGGTAATGGTAACAATAGTAGTAGCAAGGATAGGCTATGCATCAGGATAGGTATAACGGAAAGCAGTAACATGCTACACTACTCTAATGCAAGCAGTATAGAGTAGAATAGGCGATATCTGGTGATCAAGGGGGGGCTTGCCTGGTTGCTCTGGCAAGAGAGAGGGGTCGTCAAATCCGTAGTCGTACTGGGCAGCAGCAGCGTCGGTCTCGTAGTCTACCAGAGAGAAGAGGGAGAAGAAACAATGAATACATAGCAAGCAAGTTAACAGGACAACAAGCAGAGCTAGACGGGTTCTAACGTGGTATGAGGTGATAATGGTGAAGGGGGGAAACATCCGGGAAAGTATCCCCGGTGTTCCGTGTTTTCGGAAAGATGAACTGGAGGGGGAAGTTGCGTGTTTGATATGTTAGGGGTGTGTGGCGGATGAACGGGCTGCGAAACCGGATTCGTCTCGTCGTTCTAAGCAACTTTCATGTACAAAGTATTTCCATCCGAGTTACGGATTATTTTATATTGAGTTTTGAAGTTTTTAAAACACTTTCTAAATTGTTTTAATTCAAAAATTAAATGTTAAATGGCTATGGGTACGCAGAAGTCTACCCACAGAAGGGCTTGTGTGGCTGACCAGTAGGCCCAGTTGACTTGGTCAACTACTCAGTCAGCAGAGACTGACTGGTGGGGCCAGTCAAAGTCAACATCCCAGTTAGCATTGACCGTTGACCTAGTCAACCTGACAAGGGGGTCCCACCATCATTGACTCATAACTTTAGTAGTTTAGGAAAAACTTGCTTAATTAATAGTAAGGCCCATCCTTCACTAGGTTATATTATGTTAGTTACCAAATTAACTAATTAATTAACATACTAAATATTTTAATTAACACTTATTTTTGTTCATTTGTTTTTCGTTCTTATCCAGAGGCTGGGCCCCGGTGGTCAGGGGCACAACTGCCACACACTGCCTGCCACACGGCTCTGGCGAGGCGTGGCCGAGCTGGTCGGTGGTGGCCGGCAAGGCCGGGCGCAGGGCGGGCGGACACGGGCATGGAGCGGCGGGGAAGGGGTCTTGGCGGCTTGGCGGAGTGCATCTGAGGTGCGGCGGCGCTGCAACGTCGTGCACAGCAACAACCTTGTGGACAGGCGGCGCGACATCGGAGGCGCGAAACGACGGGCGAAGAGGGGAACAAAGGCGGCGGCGCCAAAGCCTTGGCGCTGGACGTCTTGGGACGATGGGGAGAGGGAAGCGGGGATGGGGTTCTCACCCCGTTGTAGGGAGTTCGCGGTGAGGCACGCGATGGCCGGCGGGGAGGAGGTCGGGAAGGCGTCCGTCGGGAGGTGGAGGACAAAGGCGGCGCCGCGGCGGCAGTGGTCTGGCGAGTGGTGGCGACGGTCGGTGGGGCGGACGACGGCGAGCTGCGATCTTGGCGACGAGGCGTCGGCTGCCGTCGGGGAGGCGAGGTCGGGGGTCGGCCGGGCGGGGGCTGGGTGCCCCGATCCAGATCGGGGGGTGAGAGGAAGAGGTGGAGGATTGAGGGGATCGTGCGGGGGGGAGTGGGTGTGTCGATGGGCTCTAGGGTTCCAGGGGTGGGAGATTATGCAGGCGCGGCTGGGCCAGCTGGGGTGGGTTGGCCGGTTGGGGTGGGATGGGCCGAGGCCCATCGGGAGCTGGGGGTCTTCTTTTCTTTCCTTGCCTTTTTTTCTTTAGCCACTAAAAGGCTTTTATAAAAAAACCAAATAGTCCCATAAATGACATTGCAATATGTAGCACTGCTAGAAAAGTTTAGGAGGCATTTGAAAAGCTTTGGAATTTTTTATAATTTCAAAAGCGATTAAGATAATATTTTGGCCCCTGTTTTAACTGTTTTAGGACATTTAATTATTTTATAAAAGGTTGTCTCCAACACCAAAATTAGCTAGGGTTTATTTTCCCCATGACGAACATTTTTGTTTTGACAATTGAAAACTTTTAAAGTTTGACTTGAATTTGAATTTGAATTTGAGCGGGGTTGAATCAACGCGAGTTTATCAACAGTAACAGTGGTGACGAGGCATCATTAATGCGGGATTACTGTAGCCTAATTATCCCGGCGTCACAGCTAGTGTAATATAACTTTTCCATGGCTTAATCCACTGATAGGAATTGATAGTTTCATCAAAACAAGCAAACTATGCATCAAAAACAGAACAGTCTGTAATAATCTGAACATTCACCATACTTCTGATACTTGACTTTCTGCCAAAATTAGGAAAAATAAAAAATTTGTATAGAAAGACAGTGCAAAAAGTTTCAGAACCGTTTGACATTCCAGTAAAAAACTAAAAATCTTGCACTACACCCAAAGTTTTTGTCCTGCACCGCACGAACCAACAAGCATTGTAAACATCCTAAAGGAAAACCTTGGCACATTATTTTTATAATACAATGGAATTGTACAAAGGATACTTATTTTTGTTGAAAAGTTTCTGTAATTAATATCCACAAAGTTTCCATGGGCATGAACAAAGTTCAAGGACGTCCCCCACTTTCACAATGCTCGTCTATCTCACTTTCACTTTTCTTTTTGAAAAGTTTTGGGTTCCCCTCTTTATTTATTTTTGTTTTTAAACTATATAAAAGCACACAACAGAAATAAATGACTCTCTAAAACTTCCGGGTTGTCTCCCTGGCAGCGCTTTCTTTAAAGCCATTAAGCTAGGCATATAGTGCTCAAGTAATGGATCCACCCGGATCCCAAGGTATATCAAAGGCAGTTTTAATTAACAATGATTTATAATTTAGTAGTGAGCACAAAGCAACATATATCAAGCAATGACGAAGACTAACTCTCTTCCTATGCATCGGCATGTCATAAGAGAACAATTCATGCACACATAGTAAAGGCCAATGCATAGTCTAAACAGTTTCTTGCAATTTTATCATGTTGGAAACATAGAGAGGTGGAGATATAGTTCCTCTCTCATAATAATTGCAAGTAGGAGCAGCAAGCACATGCATATTATACTCATCAAAATCATCATGTGTAGTAGTAAAAGGCAACCCATCAATATAAATCCTTAATAAGCACAAACTTCTCCGATATAGTGTAGTTTGGAGAATTCAAAAAGATAATAGGACTATCATGCGTGGGTGAAATAGCAACAATCTATTATATAATTAAAATAGAAGTCAAATAACACACCATGTTCTTCCACATAAGTTAAAATAATATGCACCGTTGATTAGTAATATTTACGGCTAAGATTTAAAGATATTACATTACGTCCAAAAGTTATATAAGTTGAGCTGACACGTACAAGGTGCAGGAATAAAAAGTTGATCATAGATAAACTTGATCATAAACCCACAATTCATCAGTCTCAACAAACACACCACAAAAGAAGATTACATCAAATAGATCTCCACAAGAGAGGGGGAGAACATTGTATTGAGATCCAAAAAGAGAGTAGAAGCCATCTAGCTAATAACTATGGACCCAAAGGTCTGAGGTAAACTACTTACACATCATCGAAGAGGCCATGGTGTTGATGTAGAAGCCCTCCGTGATTGATGCCCCCTCCGGCGGAGCTCTAGAAAAGGCCCCAAGGTGGGATCTCACGGGTACAGAAGGTTGCGGCGGTGGAGTTTGGTTTTTGGCTCCATCTCTGATCGTTTGAGAATGCGAGGTATATATAGGACGAAGAAATGCGTCGGTGGAGCAACGTGGGGCCCGGGGAGGGTGGAGGCGCACACAGGGGGGGGCGCGCCCTACCTCGTGCCATCTTGGTAGCTTTCTTGGCGAGGGTCCAAGTCCTCGGATCACGTTCGTTCGAAAATCACGTTCGAAGGTTTCATTCGTTTGGACTCCGTTTGATATTCTTTTCTGCGAAACTCGAAATAGGCAAAAAACAGCAATTTCAGGCTGGGCCTCCGGTTAATAGGTTAGTCCCAAAATAATATAAAAGTGTATAATAAAGCTCAATAACGTCCAAAACAGAATATAATATAGCATGGAGCAATAAAAATTATAGATACGTTGGAGCGTATCAAGCATCTAAGCTTAATTCCGCTCGTCCTCGAGTAGGTAAATGATAAAAACAGAATTTTTGATGCGGAATGCTACTTAGCATAATTTCAATATAATTCTTCTTATTGTGGCATGAATGTTCAGATTTAATATGATTGAAGATAAGAGTTTAATGTTGACATAAAAACAATAACACTTCAAGCATGCTAACCAAGCAATTATGTCTTATCAAAATAACATAGCCAAAGCAAGTTATCCCTACAAAATCATATAGTCTGGCTATGCTCCATCTTCCCCACACAAAATATTCATATCATGTACAACCCCGGTTTTAGCCAAGCAATTGGTTTATACTTTTAACGCGCTTCAGCCTTTTCAATTCTTACGCGATACATGAGCGCAAGCCATGGATATAGCACTATGGTGGAATAAGGTGTAATGGTAGGGGTTATGTGGGAAGACAAAAAAGGAGAAAGTCTCACATCAACAAGGCTAATCAATGGGCTATGGAGATGCCCATCAATTGATGTTAATGCAAGGAGTAGGGATTGCCATGCAACGGATGCACTAGAGCTATAAGTGTATGAAAGCTCAAAAAGAAACTAAGTGGGTGTGCATCCAACTTGCTTGCTCATGAAGACCTCAGGCATTTTGAGGAAGCCCATCATCGGAATATACAAGCCAAGTTCTATAATGAAATTTCCCACTAGTATATGAAAGGACAAAACGAGAGACTCTCTATCATGAAGACCACGGTGCTACTTTGAAGCACAAGTGTGGTAAAAGCATATTAACATTGTCCCTTCTCTCTTTTTCTCTCATTTTCATTTTTTATTTGGGCCTTTTCTCCTTTTTTTGGCCTCTTTTTTTAGTCCGGAATCTCATACCGACTTGTGGGGGAATCATAGTCTCCATCATCCTTTCCTCACTTGGGACAATGCTCTAATAATGGTGATCATCACACTTTTATTTACTTACAACTCATGAATTACAACTCAATACTTAGAACAAAATATGACTCTATGTGGATGCCTCCGGCAGTGTACCGGGATATGCAATGAATCAAGAGCGACATGTATGAAAGAATTATAAATGGTGGCTTTGCCACAAATAAAATGTCAACTACATGATCATGCAAAGCAATATGACAATGATGGAGCGTGTCATGATAAATGGAATGATGGAAAGTTGCATGGCAATATATCTCGGAATGGCTATGGAAATGCCATAATAGGTTGGTATGGTGGCTTTTTTGAGGAAGATATAAGGAGGTCTATGTGTGATAGAGCGTAACATATCACGGGGTTTGGATGCACTGGTGAAGTTTGCACCAACTCTCAAGGTGAGAAAGGGCAATGCACGGTACTGAAGAGGCTAGAAAATTGCGGAAAGGTAAGTGTACGTATAATCCATGGACTCACATTAGTCATAAAGAACTCATGTACTTATTGCAAAAATTTATTAGCCCTCGAAGCAAAGTACTACTACGCATGCTCCTAGGGGAGGGGTTGGTAGGAGTTAACCATCGCGCGATCCCGACCACCACACAAAGGATGACAATCAATAAATACCTCATGCTCTGACTTCGTTACATAACGGTTCACCATACGTGCATGCTACGGGAATCACAAACTCCAACACAAGTATTTTTCAATTCCATAATTACTCAACTAGCACAACTATGATATTAGCACCTTTATATCTCAAAACACTTATCAAGCATCAAATTTCTCATGATATTTAGTTAAAGAAAATTACCATTCTATTTTAAGACTCTCAAAATAATATAAGTGAAGCATGAGAGAACAATAGTTTCTATAAAACAAATCTACCGCCGTGCTCTAAAAGATATAAGTGAAGCACTAGAGCAAAAACTATATAACTCAAAAGATATAAGTGAAGCACATAGAGTATTCTAACAATTTCCGAATCATGTGTGTCTCTCTTAAAAGGTGTGTACAGCAAGGATGATTGTGGTAAACTAAAAAACAAAGAGTCAAATAATATAAGACTCTCCAAGCAATACACATATCATGTGGTGAATAAAAATATAGCTTCAAGTAAAGTTACCGATGGAACTAGACGAAAGAGGGGATGCCTTCCGGGGCATCCCCAAGCTTTGGATTTTAGGTGTCCTTATATTATCTTGGGGTGCCATGGGCATCCCATCAAATCTTTTACCCAAAACTTGAAAACTTCACAACACAAAACTTAAAAGATAATCTCGTAAGCTCTGTTAGCGAAAGAAAACAAAACACCACTTCAAGGTACTGTAATGAACTCATTATTTATTTATATTGGTGTTAAACCTAGTGTATTCCAACTTCTCTATGGTTCATGAACTATTTTACTAGCCATAGATTCATTAAAATAAGCAATCAACACACGAAAAACAGAATCTGTCAAAAACAGAATAGTCTGTAGTAATCTGTAACTAACGCAAACTTCTGGAACTCAAAAACTTCAGCCAAAATAGGAAGATCTAGATAATTTGTTTATTGATCAGCAGAAATTTGAATCAGTATTTTATCATGTTCTGGTGATTTTTAACAATTATTTTCGTGAACAAAAAGTTTCTGGAATTTTCAGTAAGATCAAATAACTATCATCCAAGAAGATCCTATAGGTTTAACTTGGCACAAACTCTAATTAAAACATAAAAACACATATAACCAGAGGCTAGATCAAATATTTATTCCTAAGCAGAAGCAAAAGAAAAAAAAACTAAAAATAAAAATTGGGTTGCCTCCCAACAAGCGCTATCGTTTAACGCCCCTAGCTAGGCATAAAAGCAAGGATAGATCTAGGTATTGCCATCTTTGGTAGGCAATCCATAAGTGGCTATCATAATACATTCATAAGGTAATTTTATTTCTTTATAGGGAAGTGTTCCATGCCTTTCCTTAGCGGAAATTGGAATCTAATATTTCCTTCCTTCATGTCAATAATTGCACCAATCGTTCTAAGGAAAGGTCTACCAAGAATAATAGGACATGAAGGTTTGCAATCTATATCAAGAACAATAAAATATATGGGCACATAATTCCTATTTTCAACAATAAGAACATCATTAATTCTTCCCATAGGTTTCTTAATGGTGGAATCCGCAAGGTGCAAGTTTAGAGAGCAATCATCAAAATCACGGAAACCTAACAAATCACACAAAGTCTTTGGAATCGTGGAAACACTAGCACCCAAATCACACAAAGCATAGCATTCATGATCTTTAATTTTAATTATAATAGTAGGTTCCCACTCATCATAAAGTTTTCTAGGGATAGAAACTTCCAACTCAAGTTTTTCTTCATAAGATTGCATCAAAGCATCAACGATATGTTTAGTAAAAGCTTTATGTTGAGTATAAGCATGTGGAGAATCTAGCACAGATTGCAACAAGGAAATACAATCTATCAAAGAGCAATTATCATAATTAAATTACCTAAAATCCAAAATAGTGGGTTCATTAATATCTAGAGTTTTGATCTCTTCAATCCCACTTTTACCAATTTTTGCATCAAGATCTAAAGACTCTGAATTTTTGGAACACCTTCTAGGTAAAGGGGGATCATATTCAGTCCCATCATTATCAAGATTCATATTGCAAAACAAAGATTTAATAGGGGACTCATCAATAACTTTTAGACCTTCATCTTTATTTTCATAGAAACTGGAAGAACACGCTTTCACAAAACAGTCTTTCTTAGCACGCATCCTAGCAGTTCTTTCTTTTCACTCATCAATGGAAATTCTCATGGCTTTGAGAGACTCATTGATATCATGCTTAGGAGGAATATATCTAAGTTTCAAGGAATCGACATCAAGAGAAATTCTATCGACGTTCCTAGCCAATTCATCAACTTTGAGCAATTTTTCTTCAAGCAAAACATTGAAATTCTTTTATGAATTCATAAACTCCTTAACACTAGTCTCAAATTCAGAAGGCATCTTATTAAAATTTCCATAAGAATTGTTGTAGGAATTACCATAATTATTAGAGGAATTACTAGGATACGACCTAGGATTAAAGTTTCCTCTATAAGTGTTGTTACCAAAATTATTCCTACCAACAAAATTCACATCCATAGATTCATTATTATTCTCAATCAAAGTAGACAAAGGCATATCATTAGGATCAGAAGAAACACTCTTAGTGGCAAATAATTTCATAAGTTCATCCATCTTTCCACTCAAAACATTAATTTCTTCTATCACATGCACTTTCTTATTAGTAGATCATTCAGTGTGCCATTGAGAATAATTAACCATAATATTATCTAGGAGTTTAGTTGCTTCTCCTAAAGTGATTTCCGTAAAAGTGCCTCCCGCGGCCGAATCTAAAAGATTTCTAGAAGCAAAATTCAATACGGCATAATTTTTTTGTATAATCATCCTCAAATTCAAACCATGAGTATGGCAATTACGTATCATTAATTTCATCCTCTCCCAAGCTTGTGCAACATGTTCATGATCAAGTTGCTTGAAATTCATAATATCGTTTCTAAGAGAGATGATCTTAGCAGGAGGAAAATACTTAGAGATAAAAGCATCTTTTCACTTATTCCATGAATCAATACTATTTTTAGGCAAAGACGAAAACCAAACTTTAGCACGATCTCTAAGCAAAAAAGGAAATAGCTTAATTTAACAATATCATTGTCCACATCTTTCTTCTTTTGCATATCGCACAAATCAACGAAGCTATTTAGATGAGTAGCGGCATCTTCACTAGGAAGGCCGGCAAATTGATCTTTCATGACAAGATTCAACAAAGCAGCATTAATTTCACAAGATTCAGATTCCGTAAGAGGAGCAATCGGAGTGCTAAGGAAATCATTGTTGTTGGTATTGCTAAAGTCCCACAATTTGGTATTATCTTGAGCCATCGTGACAAGCAAGCAATCCAACACACGAACAAACAAGAAGCGAGTGAAAAAGAGGCGAACGGAAAAGAGAGGGTGAATAAAACGGCAAGGGTGAAGTGGGGGAGAGGAAAACGAGAGGCAAATGGAAAATAATGTAATGCGGGAGATAAGGGTTTGTGATGGGTACTTGGCATGTTGACTTTTGCGTAGACTCCCCGGCAACGGCGCCAGAAATCCTTCTTGCTACCTTTTGAGCACTGCGTTGGTTTTCCCTTGAAGAGGAAAGGGTGATGCAGCAAAGTAGCGTAAGTATTTCCCTCAGTTTTTGAGAACCAAGGTATCAATCCGATGAAGAGGCCACATACGAGTCCCTCGCACCTACACAAACAAATAAATCCTCGCAACCAACACAATAAAGGGGTTGTCAATCCCTTCACGGTCACTTACGAGAGTGAGATCTGATAGATATGAAAACATAATATTTTTGGTATTTTTGTGATAAAGATGCAAAGTAAAATAAAAGGCAATGAAAATAACTAAGTAGTGGGAGATTAATATGATGGAAGATAGACCCGGGGGCCATAGGTTTCACTAATGTCTTCTCTCAAGAGCATAAGTATTACGGTGGGTGAACGAATTACTGTTGAGCAATTGACATAATTGAGCATAGTTATGAGAATATCTAGGTATGATCATGTATATAGGCATCACGTCTGAGACAAGTAGACCGACTCCTGCCTGCATCTACTACTATTACTCCACACATCGACCACTATCCAGCATGCATCTAGAGTATTAAGTTCATAAGAACAGAGTAACGCCTTAAGCAAGATGACATGATGTAGAGGATAAACTCATGCAATATGATATAAACCCCATCTTGTTATCCTCGATGGCAACAATACAATCGTGCCTTGCTGCCCCTACATCGTGGGAAAGGACACGCAAGATTGAACCCAAAGCTAAGCACTTCTCCAATTGCAAGAAAGATCAATCTAGTAGGCCAAACCGAACTGATAATTGAAGAGACTTGCAAAGATAACCAATCATACATAAAAGAATTCAGAGAAGATTCAAATATTCACTACAAAAAAAGACACATCCATGACATTTTGGGCGAACAATTTTTTTTCATCATACATATGACACTTCTATGACGATAAGCGTGACAAAACCGGTATCATCATAGATGTGGTGGGATCCTACTTCTATGACAAAAATCATGATGAAAATGGGCTTTTCGTCTGGGCGGGCGGAGACGCAGCTGCATGACATTCTTTGGGCCGTCCATGATGGAAAAAACCGTGGTAGAAGCGAGGAAGGAAAATTTCGGGAGTTCCTGTTACGGTGGGAGGTCGGGGCGGCGATCGCTTTTTCTCGTACACGCTGCAGCGTGTGTGCGGCGTTAGCTCTAATCGAACCCGGCGAGGCGCTGGGCTCTAATCGAACTGGCGATTGCACTCTGAGCTCTGGCGTTCTTGAACCCGAGCGATCGATAGATGGCTGTTAATCGAACCCGATCGGCGATTCTTCGCTCGCTGATAACGAAGCTGATCGATGCCTCTGGGATGAATAGTGACTATTGCGGGGGGTTGGATGAGCAGTGGCGGTGGCGTTGCCTCTGGATGAACAGGACCCCGTGGTGTGGTGGAGGTTGGATGAGCAGTGAGCGGTGGAGGGTGCCCGTGGAGGGTGGATGAACAGGACCCCATGGCGTGGAGGGCTGGATGAATAGTAGATGGTGGAGGGCTGCCCGTGGAGGGGTGGTTGAACAGGACCCTGTGGTGTGGAGGGCTAGATGAACAGTAGACGGTGGAGGGTTGGTTGAACAGTAGCCGGTGCGCGCGGTGGAGGCTGGATGAACAGGAGCCCGTGGAGGCTGGAGGAGGTCGACGGTAGCCCGTGGAGGCTGGAGGAGGTCGACGGTGGAGATGAACAATATCTCGTGGAGTCCCGTTTTGCGGTACACCACACCCCTCCTGATGAACAGGACCCCCGTTTCGACCGTAGCGCTCCAACACAAGTTTGTTTCGTCCATTTTGTGGTACGCCACACCCCTCCCGATCAACAGGACCCCCATTTCGACCGTAGGAGGTCCGTCTCGTCCGTTTTGCGGTACGCCACACCCCTCCCGATCAACAGGACCCCCGTTTCGACCGTAGGAGGTCTGTTTCCTCCGTTTTGCGGTACGCCAGACCCCTCCCGATGAACAGGATCCCGTTTCGAACATGGTCGGTCGAACACAAGGCCGTTTCCTCCGTTCTATGGTATGCCAGGCCTCGTTTCCATCGCCTGTTCTGTCCAAGCCCTCCCAATGAACACGACCACACATTCCATTCCGACCCAGCCGGTTGGCTCCCACGCGTTCCGTTGCCTCCCGATGAACACGACACATTCTATTGCCTCCCCATGAACACGACGCATTCCGTTGCCTCCCCATGAACACGACGATGATGTTGTTTCTCCGTTCCGACCCAGCCATGTCAACGAACCCTCGCCGTACGTATGCGCGAGTAGGCATTCGAGACCCCGCCTGTATGTACACATACGTGGCCGTATTTTCTTTCTTGCACCCTGGCCGTTGTACGTACGTGTACATGCTATGTGCGCGCCTGTACTACGACACGTGCGCGCCTCTACATCCACCAGTATATATGTACATACATGTTCACGACCAGAATGACAACGCTACGTACGCTTCGACCAGGTGGGTCCCGACTGTCAGGGGGCGAATCGTTTTTTTTGCCCGGACGCACTTCCTTGCGTGCGAAGATGTAGCTGGTGGGTCCCAGCTGTCAGGGGCAAACGTTTTTTTCACGAAATACGGTGGCCCGTCCGGTGGGTCCCCGCCGTCAGGTGGAGGAATAATTATTTTGCATGTAATAAGGAGGCACTTCCTTGCTGCGGCCGTGGACCCAGCTGCCAGCCTCTCCACGTACAGTCCACGTCCGATGGAAGTCGTTCCTTGACCACGTTGACCACGCCGCGTCAAGAGCACCAGGGCGGTGGACGACGGCGAGGCCTAGGAAGGGGACGACGGGGAGCCGGGGAAGACGCAGTAGTGGAAGCCAGCGCGGAGAGGAGTACGTGGGTTCACTGGTTCGACTGCGGTGTGGCGCTGCCGCCGCCATGAGGCCTGGCCAGTGGTGGGAATAGTAGGGGCGGTGAGGCCTCCATGGCGGCACAGCCGGCCACGGAGGCAGGAGCATGCGACACGACCGGCGCTGCTTTGGGTATTTGGAGCAAGAAGACCAGAGGTTGAAGAAGCACTACTGCCGTTGGATGGACATCGACGGTCACTCGAGCTAGAATCCTTCATATTGACTAAAGTTGACAAAGGCCCCGTCGATCAACTTAGTAGGCCCTAAGTCATCCTCCCACCATGGTGGGTCCCAGCTAGCGGGGAGTATTCATTTTTGTGCATAATAAGGAGGCACTTCCGTGGGTCCGGTGACAATGAGGGGAACGTTTTTTTCTCGAAATACGCTGGCCCGTCCGGTGGGTCCCAGCAGTGAGGGGGGAAACGTTTTTTTGTGAAATAAGGTGGCCCGTCCGGTGGATCCCTCTTTGTCGGTGGAGGAATAATTATTTTGCACGTAATAAGGAGGCACTTCCTTGCAGCCGCTGGACCCGGTATCAGCCTCTCCACGTCTGATACTCTTCGATGGAAGTCGGTCGTTGACCACGTTGACCACGCCGCGCCGAGAGCACCGAGGCGTGGTGCGGGCGATCGAGACCTAGGAAGGGGACGACGCGGAGCCGGGGAAGACGCAGCAGTGGAAGCCCGCGCGGAGAGGAGTACGAGGGTTCACTGGTTCGGCTGCGGTGTGAGGCTGCCGTCGCCATAGAATAACAGGGGCTGTGGGTGAGTAGAGGGATGGCCTGGCCAGCGGTGGGAGTAGTACGGGGCGGTGAGGCCTCTGCGGTATCACAGCCGGCCACGGGAGGTAGGAGCACGCGACACGATCGGCGCTGCTTTGGGCGGCTGGAGCAAGAAGACCAGAGGTTGAAGAAGCACTACGGCCGTTGGATGGACATCGTACGATCACTGCAGCTAGAATCGTTTATGTTGACTAAGTTGACAAAGCCCTTGGTACGCATCAACTTAGTAGGCCCACAGCTCGGATTTGGTAGAGAACATATAGCCCATTTGCGATTTGTAAGAATGTACAACCCATTTTTTAATTTTAATGGAATTTACTACATCCCATTTACAGTTTGTTAAAAGTATATCCCAACTTCTAGCTAGGACAACGATTAATAATTTCAAACAAACGCTCAAAACAGAATTAAAAAAAAATTCCCACATTTTGATGGGATCCGAAATATTTTTATCCGAAATTTCTAGTCAGGTTAAATATAATTTCAAAATAAAGTTGTATTACGTTAAAATCCAAAGAAATATTGCGTGCGCAACAAGTAATGAAATTAAAATTTTCAAATTCCAAAAATAATATATTTTTCAAACTAATTACGTGTTTGGTGCATAGTAACTGTCCAGTTATTATGATTACATCTCATTTATTATTTCTTAAAGTCCATTTTCTTGTTAAGCCTAATGCATACCTCCTAGGAAAGTTTGCAGCCCAGCCGGGCGGAGAATAACAAGTTGACCCGGATATTGTGTACAACTATCGGCCCAGTTGCATTGCTGATGTTGAAAAAAAGGCATGTGTAGTACAGTACAACCTAACATGGTTACTCAGCCCACATTCAGCGAAGCCGGAAAGGCCCAAACAAGGCTTCTGTACAACTTTTTGAAGTCAATGAGCTCAATTAATAACTTAAGAAAAAAGTTAGATTACAGTGGAACCTAATTAAAAGCTGTCACGAGCAAATAAATAATTCAATGGGTCCTACTTGTGCGTGTGCTCGTGTGTGTGTGTGCGTGTGTGTGTGTGTGAGAGAGAGAGAGATAGAGAGAGAGACCCATCGGTCGATACTCGTAAATACATCTTTCAGCCATATGCATTGCTGATGCTCAGTAAAAACTTATATAGTTGACACAATCATATAAAACATCATAGCACACCGAACTTGCATACAAAAATTTCACGTAGGTGGCACAATCAGGATGGAAGCAGTGGATCGCTATAGGAAGGGCTATGTTGAAACCAGCAAAGTCGTACATAACGGTTCATCGTCTTTAGCAATGACGGGGAAATATCTTGAATGTTGTGCAAAGAAAACAGGCAGACAACACAATAAGTTCTGCTAGCACATTAAGTTGACGTACATCCCTTTCTAAAAAAAGTTCAGGTACAAAATTAGAACAGGTCACAATCAAATGTACTGGTATATCAGTGCTTCACACCCATAGCTCGGATTTAACTAGTATCTGACAAGATTCAGTTGTTACCTCAAATTTGAGCACATCCAGGCAGCCATCCCTGCCTCTTCTCCCAAAGAAGCAGTGGCCTCCGCCGCGCGATGGAGTAGGCCCTGTGCCATCCATCGTTCCGAGTAACACGGGGAAAGTCTGGCGTTGACTCCTGTAATGGACGTCGTCAACGGACCCTGGCACCAGCGGCGGCGGCAGGACTTCGATTGATGGATTGACCACTTCTTCGACATGCACGAACACTCAATAGAGGTACATCCCTAACGTGGTCCGCGGCGGCCTTGGTGGCGACGAATATTACAACCCCGGTTCCTGCACCAGTATCTCAACACCAATCACCTTCGGTATGGTGGACGACTTCTTCGTCCATGCCATAACCGTTAGAGCCCAGCTGTCTGGAGGAACAAACATACTTACGAGCTCACCTCCAAGGTCGTTGATAAGCTTGTTCATGGACTCGCTGTTCCAAGCACGTCGAGGCATGCCGTGGAAGGTAAGCTTTGTTAAAAAAATCAAGCTCAGAGGGCACCGAGCCCCATCCTGGGTGCCACCGATCAAAGCTCACCAGCGAGCCATCGCAGAACAAACGCCGGGAAGATTTGAACACATGACTGCAGTCAAAAGTTGTCCGGAACCTGATGAAGAATTCAGCCGGTGGCGGACATACTTTGACGAGCAAGTCACTTATTTGGATGCCGTGCGCAATGCCAAGAGCTTTGACAAGGTCGTCCGGCGAGACGGGAGGCCGGTCGCTGCTGATGGTTACCATCAGCACTTTGCCGGCAAACTGGTCGTCAAGCGCCACCATGCCACTATTGAGCGACAGCATGCAGCGACCGAAGGCGGGACAAACCTTAGGATCTCCGGCTCAGAGATCTGCGTTGACCAGCGACATGATAGTGCGCTTGAGTCTGAGGAGCAGGAGGGGATTTGGGGAACTGGAGTAGGAATCGAGATTCGAGAGGTGGGGAGAGGCGGAGGCGGGGATGAAAAGGTAGCATGAATTTGAGCACGCATAATATGCTCTCGGCGGCATAAGCGCACGAAAACACCGGTGGCGCCCACATGTCGGCCTAAGAGTCCTTATTCTTTCTTTTTTGGAAAGCCCGGCCTTTTTTCCAGGATCTTTTGAGAGCCCGGCCTGAGAGTCATAATTGACCTGTTTGGCATTGCGTTACTACTCAGCCCATATTCAACGACACCTCACTGGCCCAAACAAGTGTACATCATCGAAAAGACACTGAGCTCAAATTATATAACTTGAAAAAAGGAGATATACTCTAAACACTGGAGAATGGTGATGCCCTCATTTAGCCCACCAGTAGTTCGAGACAATAAATAGTTTGAAACAACGATATATACAACATTCAAACACTGACTAGTGACTACTACTGACATAAACAACAAGACATGATAGTTCATAAGAAGTCTTGCTACACCATCAAAATGCACCCATCTGCAGCGCTTAGACTCTCGTGATCCAGATGAGAATGACATTCTAAACAAAAGCAACTATTACATAGTAAGAGTGACATAGACGAGGATGACCAAATGACAAGGAATATGCATAACAATAGAAAGAACTACCCATCCAGAACCAGCAGCAAAGACAACAAAGTCATTCGAAGAGATGATCCAACAACATCATAATTTGCAGCCCCGCTTCAGCGACCAGTGATCCGGAGACACCAGTACTCCACCCTTTCGATGCAACAGCCCAATTACCTATCAACCTGAAGGCTTGAACCACATCACTGCCTGTCGTAATTGAGACATCCAAGGATCAAAGTTAATCCTGATGCCTTTGTCATTCTCACCTTCTTTTGACTGCAGGCTGTATCGTAGACAATCAGGGGAGATTGCTCCTGAACTCCCAGGGCTCGCCGTGTAGACACAGTTTTCCATAGCAAGCAGAGCTCTCTCGCCATCAAGGTCCTTGCCAATGGTGATCTCCTGGTTAATCGGATTATTGAGTCCGAGAAGCAGAGAGTGTGAACCAAGGCTGTTTACCCGCCTCAACTAAAAATCCTGAAGGCCCCAACAAGCTGGTATCCTGCTCATAGGCGTAACAACCATCTGTCCGGATACTCACGTATTACACGGTGCTTGTATACGGTGGGTTTTTGCAATATAACTTTTCGGCTCATGTGTCCGAATGATCATCAGTCTTTTCCGTCGTCGATCGAGCGAGGAACCAGTTGTGCTTCCTGTTTTTGGAAAAGGTGGTGTGATTACAAAGGGCGATGCTTGTAGGGACACCTGCATCATATCAAAAAGGACAGACATTGTTAATGTAAGATCAGCATTATTCAGAGTATGAGTAGGATAATGCAAGAAACAACATTGATATGTCCCTGTTGTAAATGGGAGGAAAATACAGGGAAATGTATACTGGGTTCAAAAATATAGAAGTGCCATGCATGGTTATACTCATGTTATCTATAATCGATTCTTCACAGAAACTACCATGTCATGCATGTTATGTACTCCTCCGTTCCCAAATATTTGTCTTTCTAGGCATTTCAATTAGACACAACATACGGATGTATGTAGACATATTTTAGAGTGTAGATTCACTCATTTTGCTCCGTATGTAGTCACTTGTTAAAATCTCTAGAAAGACAAATATTTGGGAACAGAGGGAGTAATCATGTTCTGTCCTCACAAACAAATTCTTCAAGGTAACTAACAGACCATGCATTGTTATATACTCGTGTTCTGTGGGTAAAATTTTTGTGAGGACATTATTCTAGCCATTGATTGCTGAAGGGCGAATATAGGTATGTACACATGGTAAGCATTGCAAGATTTCACTACTTCCAAATATAGAGTTCTCCATATGCACATTTACTTCCCTAATGTATGGTTAGATGAAACCAACAGTGTGGTGCATGTTTCTACATCATGAAAATGAGGAAACTAACATGGCCATTGATACACACTCATATTTAGTAGTAGTATATATATTACTGTAAAATAAGGATAATATCCATATATTCCTAACCGTTTGATTATTCATGGTACAAATTGGCTGGAATGACATGGTCACAATTGCATGAATTAACTCATTCCAAATATAGCTGATTTACGGCGTCTCTAATACATTGCTATAGTTCTACTCAAATTCTGCTCAAACGGGGATATGCCAATCATCACAAAAAGTTCAAACAGTGTCATGGAGTCATCATTAACAATTTAACATGAGACGGAAACAACTTACACGCGCCGTCCCAGCAATACGTGGTGCCATATGCTTTGTCGATCGCGTAGATGATGCCATTGTGTTCAATAGCATCACAGAAGTGTGTATCAGCTTTGACGATGATCCACTGCGAGCCGAGTTGTCTCCAGCTAAAGAAGGCACCGGCGTAAAGATAGGCGAGTCCGCAGTCGAACAAGGCAATTAGCTTGAAGTCTGCGTAATTCGCATGTCGTGTGGGCACTTGGCGATTACAATCTTTCGCAAAACAAGGTCCGTCCAAGCGGCGTAGTAATCTAGATGACTTGGACCGCGATGGTAATACTCTATATAATCCAACGGAGGAAGGATAATCTCATGGGAGGTCTGGAAGTTCACGAGCACTAACTTTTTACCATCTTTTCTGAAGGCAGCCATCCAGTGGGAGTTCATGCCGACCCAGTACATACCTGCCAAGAATTTCGGGTGATGGTGATCGGATCGATGTCGAGGGAAATGATGTACGGCGACCCACTACATACCTGCAAAGAAGTTTCGGCTAATGGAGATCGGATTGAAGTCGAGGTGCATCATGCACGCCTCCGTATCATGGTGAGCCAATCTCGCAAGACCAGATAGCAGCAAGCAGGGTGTCTTGAAAAGCTTAGGCCTCGCTTCGACGATGGCCGTGTGCATGTCCCTCGAGCATGCAGCCAGCCGCAGGCGCTCAACATATCCACACACGAACAACGAGGTCAAGGATGTCACTGGGAGATTGCTCCAATCGCGGCTCATATGGATGCTGCGGTTCGCGTTCGCCATGGTGGAGTTTGGAAGGGGCTTGATTTACGGGGAGAAGGATGTCGGTCTTTGGAGCGGCTAGCGAGGAATAGTGGTCTTGGGGGAGGCGAGTGAGGCGGACGGTACACGGGGCATAGTGAGATGGAGACGGAGCGGAGACGGAGAAGGAGATGGAGATGGAGTGGTGCTATGGGAGCGGAGAGGGAGACGAGGCGAGGTGCCAATGTGCTGTACAACAGCGGTGATAGAATGCACAATGCACAGGGTGAGGCTGACTTTGGTAACCCGAACACGCCGCCTGGACTAGTGTCAGGCGCAGGGTGTTGTCACTTCACTGTGAGGACCGGATGAATAGTATTTTGAGCATCAAGTGTACTACAGTTGTACTAGTAGTAGTAGTTGTAGTAGTAGTAGTAGTAGTAGTAGTAGTAGTAGTAGTAGTAGTAGTAGTAGTAGTAGTAGTAGGAACATGAGCACTCCAGTATTGTATAGCGAAAATAGGTCTCCCGTGCTAGCGTTCATGTTCACTTCATCGTTCAGGTATCATCCATATTGCGAGCAGAACCAAATTCTCGTGCATGCCCAATCAACGCCCTGACGCGATGCATGCAGTGGTCATTCTGGTGCATCAAGGACGGCATGCAGATCGTTCCACACTTGAGAAGAGGAAAAATGGAAAGGTAGAACGCGGCAACAGAGGAAGAGAACGCTGGCTAACAAGGCTGGGAGGGGATCGAGCAGAAAGTTAATGCTCCACGCCTAAAGGTTTTGGGAAAACCTGATTTTCATAAGGTGACTTATACTCACCTAAACAGAGGGAGTATTCCTTAACCAGAGAATGTTGTGTCTCCCACTCACGCGCTCAAAAAAAAATACAACACATTTTTTTATCTGTTTGCATAGGTCCCACCTATCAGGAAGGATGGGCACGTACACGAACAGGTACGACTCATCAGTCTACCCGCATAGCCTTTTCGTTTAGTCTACCTAGCCGTCTAATCAACTGCCTGCACGCCACTTCTCCCATTTACTTCTCCATCGGGAACCGGTTCTCCTCGGCTTCTTCACCTCCCCTTCGTCTTCATTTGCATCCAAACCCCACTGCGTTCACATTGTTTTAACCTCTTTAAATAATCATCTACTACTTTAGTTAGACTAGCCATCTAATCCTAATTCTCCAAACCATAGCCCTCCATTCCAACGGTTCCAAATGGCGAAAGAGATCGAGATGCAGGTTTTTAGCGTCCAACATGTCCTCGTCGAAGGCTCGATGCGCATAGTTGCCACCGTCACCGTCCACCCAAGGGTTGTTCGGCAGTGGATCAACAAAGTATCCAACTCCCTCGAAAAGTTAGAGACGAGGGTCATCGGTCTCGACGCAGAGTACACGGAGCGTGCCCCTGGGAAGATCCAGCGCGTCGCCGTCCTTCAGCTGTGCCTCGAAGATGATGTTTTGGTGTACCACATCATACACTCGCCCTCCATACCAGGTGAGCTTCACGATTTCTTGTCTCGGGAGGACGTATACTTCTATGGGGCAGCCATTGAAGGGGACAAACAGAAGCTGGAGCTGTACAACCTTGATTTGAAAAGCATCGCTGACCTACAAACCAGAATCAAAATTCCTGTAGAAGATTATGATAAACAAACACCATCCCTATTCGATGTAGCAAATTTTGTGCTCGGTACAAATCTTCAGAAGGGTGACGAGACGGTGGCATTAAGGTCGTCTGGATGGGGGAATAATCGAAGAAGAAGAAGAAGAAGAAGAAGAAGAAGAAGAAGAAGAAGAAGAAGAAGAAGAAGAAGAAGAAGAAGAAGAAGAAGAAGAAGAAGAAGAAGAAGAAGAAGAAGAAGAAGAAGAAGCTGCACCAGTAAGAGGGCAATATGGATGGATGAACTATTTCCTCTCTTGTAAAAAAAATTATTCCCTCTCGGTGTATATTGATATAGATGGACTATTTAGATGGTGTGCATGTCTTTGGAAAAGAGTAGTAGCGTGGGTCCGCTTGACTATAAGGAACTATTTATCCGCATATATAGCTTTCTCTGCTACTCCTTCCAGTGATCGGTATGCAGTGCATGTGTCCGTAGACATGACTACTTGTCCATGGAAGTTCAACTACGGCGACCATCACGTTTCATCTCGCGATTCCCACGACGCCTCTCCAACCCACGGCACCACGCCCCCTGACGCCTCACCCCTCTCGGCCGCACCGCCCCTCTGCCTTTGTGTGCATGACATGTGGGCCACCTAAAATGCGTCGAGCATCAAGTTTCTACCACAGCCACCCACGATTCCCACGACGCCGCTCGAACCCATGAAACCACACGTCCCCCGCCCTGCGGCTCACCCCTCTTGGCCCCACTGCCCCTCTGCCTAGGGGAGCATTACATGTGGACCAGTCACCTATCGGGTCCACATGTTATTGACTCAAAGGTAGGTGTAGTAAGGCGCTGAAGCTCAGTCCCGACGGCCCTGAGAGGGAAATGTAACTACTTCGCCAGGGCTTATGGTGCTCCCGCAGCACGAACTCGTGCCAAACTCGAGATTTGTTTCTTTACTATACATGCATGCAACGATTTAATGGACATTGTAATCTCAACATGTGATGGGGAGCTCCAAATATGAATTTGAAACTTATAAAAACGAAAAGATTCAAAACAAATAAACTGGGAGAGAGGGAGTATATCATAGGATGTGTCCCATACAAAATAATTCCCCTAGTTTGTCACCGTGAAGATGCGGTTAGAAAGGAGCACATCGTCTTCCTACTCGTACGGAAACAAATCGGTCGCAGACAGCATGGTCCGCCTTTGACCGCCATGTGCAAGGTTCGTGCTATCTTATTCAATCTCACTGTGGTTCCATCGTACCAATTCATGCAGTGGCCCGTTGCATGGTTGATCCCAATGTTGGACAAAGGTTCTACGGGAACGGTGTCACCGTTGTAAATGTTGTGCAAATTGATGTTGGTACCCTCCCGTACATATGCAAGCCAATCTCCACTTGAACCGAGCCTAACCTGTGAAATAGTGGGCAGGGGGAGAATTAGGAAATGGACATGAAAGTAGTCTTTAGAATGCATTTACTACGTGATCAAACTCATCTTACCTGCTCATCGGAGGAAATCCGAGTGCCCCTCAACGTCGGCATCTTAAGGGGCGTCAACTTGCAACTACGGCCACTCCTCGCTGGAGAGACCCCCAAGGAAACATCCTCGTGCGTTCCACGGAACATCAAGATGCATTTGTATGAGTAGTTTATCTTGTGAGAGAAAAGGATGAATGAGGGAAGGCCTCTAGAGATAGAGATGGACACTACTACTACCAATGTGCTGGCCCGTGCGTTGCAATGGATCCAAAGTAGTAGAATAATACTTGTTCACGTGCTTGAAATATAAACACTCTAGTTTTGATATACACGTGTCAGCAGACATGACATCTTGTCCATGGAAGTTGAACCACGGCGACCATCACGTTTCTTGTTTCTACCACTGCCACACCCACACGCGATTCCCACGACGCCGCTCCAACCCACGGCACGACGTCCCCCGACATGGACATGGATCCTCGACGTGGCTATCACCGCCTTGCCCCTGCTTTTTCCTTCACGACAGGTGGCACCCACGCTTATGGGTCCCACATGTCAGTGACAGAATGGTAGGATTGTTCGCGTCAGGGGATCCTCATCCCCCCGACGTGCCCCTCATTGCTCTTGGCCCCACCGCTCCTCTGCCTTTGTGTGCATGACATGCGGGCCAGCTGAACTGCGGCGACCATCAACTTTCTACCACAGACACACCCGATTGGACGCGGTTTGCCTGCTTTGCTGCTGTGCTCCGATCCGTAGTCCCGCACCATCGAATTTTCATCCAGCGGCTGTGACACATTTCATCCCGGGCATCAATCCTCAGTCGGAGTACTTATGTACTACAGGTAGTACCCGCCGGTGTGGCCATCTACGCCTCGTAACGCCCAGTTGTGGCACCCTCGCCACAGCCATGCCACCACCGGCCGGTTCATCTCGAACGAGTGAGTCGCGAACCACGCCACCACCATGAGAATGACATGTGGGCCAGCCGCATTTAAGGTCCGCATGTCATTGACTCATAGGTCGGGCACTAAGCCACTGAAGTTCGGTCCTGTGGGCCCCGAGAGGGAAATGTAACTCCTGCGACAGGCCTTGTGGTGCTCTCGCAGTATGATACCGTGCCAAAACTGGAATTTGTTTCTTACTACTACCAACTAGTACACTAGTAAGGTACACGTGCATTGCACGCATGAGATTCTGGTGGTTTGTGCATTATGCTTCTACATGTGGAGCTTTCTGGATTCTAACATGTGGCAAAATTTGGTGGAATGTACGGTTAGGCAAGTTTTATTAACTTAGGTGTGTGTTTGGTTCAAGCCACACTAAGGCCCCACATGACATACACACAAAAAATGTGGCAAGATTCCCTTAGGCTTGCCAACTTGTGGCTCTCATTTTGAAGAACTAATAACTTTGCCTAAGCTTAGTTGTGGCAAAGTTAGTCATGAATTAAGTTCAACCATGGAGTCTTCTAGATTATACATGTGGCAGAATCTAGTGGATGATATCCAACGGCCAGTAGTGCTCGGATTTGCCATCTTTATATCGTCGGATTGGCTTCATCCAATGACCAACTTTCACAGTTTTTCACACACTATATAGGGGGTATAGATATAGATGTGCCGGTCCGTTGTAATGGATCCAAAGTATATCTATTTAGTGGAGTGCACTCTAAACACATTATCTATTTATTTTTCTCTAACCTTCCGTAGCCATGCAACCAAGCCACATAAGCTTCATGGGTGCCCCCCACATCATATTATTCATACTACATTGATTGAAAAAAAGATAAATCACCCAAAACAAGATCTTCCCGTTTTTTGTTCCTACGATGTTGTGCCGTGCACGTACCTACTAGTTGTATAGTGGTAGTACTAGTAATATAGTGTTAGGAGTACAAACTTGGTACTAGTAGGAGTAGTACTAGTACGGAATGCTCCTACTCTATCAACGAGCCCTGTCTGACACCAAATTTCTTGGCTTCTGTGCTACATCTAGATCTTCCCCTCGTTTCTGTTTTCCAACCTGGCGGCGGGCGGGGTGTCGATTTGCTCAACGGCGGTCCCACATGAAAGTGAAAATGCTAGGCAACACCCCTTCCCTAAGCTAAGTGTCGTGCCGGACGGGCCATGTTGTACTCCCAATTCCCGGGCGTGTGGGGTGCGGCCTTGACTAACGCTGCAGGCCTTTTCCTTTACTAGCAATGTGCCCGTGCGTTATGACGGATCCAAAGTAGTAGAATAGTAGTATTTGTTTACAAACTTGAAAGAAATCACTATTGTTTTGATATACTCCTAATATATTACTCCCTCCGTACCTAAATATTTATCTTTTTTGAGATTTCTAATGGACTATCACATATGGATTATATAGACATATTCTAGTATTTCTAGCAAGGTGCCCGCGCGTTGCACGAACTTGATGGAAAAGGTAAGCACAACTTATAAATTGACGGATGGAGTACTAGTTACAGTGATGCATATAATTAAGCAAAGGGATTGCACATGTCGGTATTGACTGGAACGAGAATGCAACAGCACAATAAGAATTAAGGCCACGATAATGCGGTCGCAGTGGTGGTTACAGAAGGCAAGAAGAAAGATGGATCCATGAACGTACGACCTCCTCCTAAACTTAGTGCGCCGGGCCACCTACCGGCGGCTAAGGAGCGGCGGCTTTTGTGGCGAGGTCGAGGTGCTTCTCAGCAATGGCATCCAAGGCTTCCAGTCGGTTGAGGAAGGCCAACGTCGTAGCGTCCTCACCGGCCTTGTAGATACCTATGTACACGATTTGCTCATACACGTGGATGTGTAGGTCGATGAATTCTTGCAGAGCGAGGCGCCTCGCGGCAAGCGCGACCTCCAGGTGGGCATTCTTAGTTTCGTAGGTGGGCAGTCGCAGGGCCACCAGTGCTTGAAAGAGGTTCCGGCCATGGAGGCCGATTAGGGTGGCAGGCAATGAGGAGCCCGGGCGCGCGGGCTGGAGGAGTAGGGCGATGTCGTCCACGAGCTTCTTGAGGACGGTGAACTTGTTGCTGGTGGCAACGATCACCTGGTCCAACTGAGAGTGGTAGTTGGCATCGACGGCGGCCATCCACCAACCGGTCTTCAACACCGTCTGGAGACGATCCTCGGCGCCATGCCGCAGGCCGGCGTCGTGGACCATCTGGCGCAGCTGCTGGCCGCTCACGCGCATCGCCGCCATGGGTCCGGAGTGAGATCTTTTGCGCTTAGTGTAGGTGCTTAGGCAAATGCTTAGGAGCGTACGATGTGGTAGATGCATTGGAATGGAGGAGCGCCTTTATATGAGGGCAATGAGGGCAAACTGCGTTGCATTCACATCGTGCAGCCTCTTTTCCCGGACCTCCTCCCATTACTTCCCTCATGCATTAATTGAAGGAGGATGCATTGGCCGTTCAACATATCAGGAACCGCTACTCCCTCCCTCGTCTACATTAAAGCCGTATCGGGAACTGCGCCGCCCACTGTCAAATCAAATACTCCCTCCGTCTAGGTGAGTATTAAGTCATCTTACGAAAACCAAATAGTAAACACATAGGCGTGGTGCATTAACTCTCACATTGTTTCTTATATTTTGATATAAATATAGGAATCAACTAAGAAGAGATGTGGGGCTTGTATGCTTTTAATGACTTGAGACTATCAAACATGACATGCAGTGGTCAGTTCGTTGCACAAGAACAAATACAACCCACGTCACCACACACGCATCATATATAGCATCACATGCAATGGCTATAAAAGATGAATGTGACCAAATTATATCTCATCTAGATGAGTTCTAGCAAAACTGTATTAATAATACTTAGTACTCCTGCGCCATGTATCATATATTAGTATCATGCAGTACTTTATTTATTGCCATGTATGACACATAGTACTCAACTCTCTCTATTTCTTCATTTAATTCTATGACACCTCATCAAAATTGCTAAGGCTAGTACCATTACAACCAGCCTTAGCAAACTAAACATTAAGTTCTCTCGTTTTCCTCTCCACCTTGGTCACCTAGACGGAGGGAGTATACTGCGCGGGCTTTTCCTGCGTGGTAGGCGGGGCAGTTCCACCTAGTCGGTTCGATAGAGACGCGAGAAGACGAGGGAGTAGGCTGCTGCAAACGTAGAGCTATGTGATTTGACAGCGAGTTACTGCTGGACAGGTGATACGTCTCCAACGTATCTATAATTTTTGATTGCTCCATGCTATATTATCTACTGTTTTGGACCATATTGGGCTTTATTTTCCACTTTTATATTACTTTTTGGACTAACCTATTAACCGGAGGCCCAGCCCAGAATTGCTGTTTTTTGCCTATTTCAGTGTTTCGAAGAAACGGAATATCAAACGGAGTCCAAACGAAGTGAGACCTTCGGGAACGTGATTTTCTCAATAGATGTGATCCAGGAGAGTTGGACCCTCCGTCAAGAAAGCCACGAGGCGGTCACGAGGGTGGAGGGCGCCCTCCCCCTAGGGCGCGCCCCATGCCTCGTGGGGCCCTAGAAGCTCCACCGACGTACTCCTTCCTCCTATATATACCTACGTAGCCCCAAACGATCAGATACGGAGCCAAAAACCTAATTCCACCGCCGCAACCTTCTGTACCCACGAGATCCCATCTTGGGGCCTGTTTCGGAGCTCCGCTGGAAGGGGAATCCACCACGGATGGCTTCTACATCATCACCATAGCCCCTCCGATGAAGTGTGAGTAGTTTACCTCAGACCTTCGGGTCCATAGTTAGTAGCTAGATGGCTTCTTCTCTCTTTTTGGATCTCAATACAATGTTCTCCCCCTCTCTCGTGGAGATCTATTCAATGTAATCTTGTTTTTGCGGTGTGTTTGTTGAGACCGATGAATTGTGGGTTTATGATCAAGATTATCTACGAACGATATTTGAATCTTCTCTGAATTCTTTTATGTATGATTGGTTATCTTTGCAGGTCTCTTCGAATTATCAGTTTTGTTTGGCCTACTAGATTGGTTTTTCTTGCAATGGGAGAAGTGCTTAGCTTTGGGTTCAATCTTGCGGTGTCCTTACCTAGTGACAGAAGGGGCAGCAAGGCACGTATTGTATTGTTGCCATCGAGGATAACAAGATGGGGTATTTATCATATTGCATGAATTTATTCCTCTACATCATGTCATCTTGCTTAAGGCGTTACTCTGTTTTCATTAACTTAATACTCTAGATGCATGCTGGATAGCAGTCGATGAGTGGAGTAATAGTAGTAGATGCAGGCAGGAGTCGGTCTAGTTTTCTCGGACATGATGCCTATATACATGATCATACCTAGATATTCTCATAACTATGCTCAATTCTGTCAATTGCTCAACAATAATTTGTTCACCCACCGTAGAATACTTATGCTCTTGAGAGAAGCCACTAGTGACATCTATGGCCCCTGGGTCTATTCTCATCATATCAATCTCCATCACTTCATTATTGCTTTGACTTTTTACTTTGCCTTTTTATTTTACTTTGCATCTCTATACCAAAATTACCAAAAATATTATCTATCATCTCTATCAGATCTCACTCCCGTAAGTGACCGTGAAGGGCTTGACAACCCCTAATCACGTTGTTTGCGTTGAGCTATTTGTTTTGTGTAGGTACGAGGGACTCGCGCATAGCCTCCTACTGGATTGATACCTTGGTTCTCAAAAACTGAGGGAAATACTTACTCTACTCTGCTGCATCACCCTTTCCTCTTCAAGGAAGTCCAACGCAGTGCTCAAGAGGTAGCAGGAAGATTTCTGGCGCCGTTGCCGGGGAGTTCTACGCAAAAGTCAACATACCAAGTACCCATCACAATTCCTTATCTCTCGCATTACATTATTTTCCTTTTGCCTCTCGTTTTCCTCTCCCCCACTTCACCCTTGCCGTTTTATTCGCCCTCTCTTTTCCGTTCGCCTTTATGTCTTCCTTGGCTCGTTTTCTCGCTTGGTTGAAATAGTCACTACAGGAATCAGCTACTTTGCCATCTGCCACGGAATAGCGTTGGAATGCATGCATATTTATAACTATGATGCATATTTGAGCGCCTCAGGCTGTCCATGGATAGCGTTGGACAATTCGAAAGAATCAAGGTTATAAATATGCAAATGCATGCATATTTATAACTATGACGCATTCGAACGGGAGACACATATTGGTTACGCATACTGATGATTCAAGACACATATATAGCTAGCTGTCAAGTTTCATCGGAATAGATCAAATAATTAATGGGGGAGGAGGACATGTCATTTGTGCTCACCCGCGAACGAATGGGCAGAGCTCGTCAAACGCACGACGAGGTCGTGAACACCAAACCTCGCAGCGATGAAACAACTGCACATTTAAAACTACCCGATCAACACAATTATATATGATGTTTTTCATAAGAAACTCGAAAAGTATATGACCTAACTAATAATTCACAAATATATGACCCGCCGGCCTCGGAAGGCCAAAGAACACCTTTCCGGGAGGTGTCGGGGTTGGGGTGTCGGTCGGTGTCGGGTGCCGTGTCGGGCCTGGGGTCGGGGTCTCGGGGCCGGGTGTCGGGTCGGGTGCCGGGTCGGGTCGGGTGCCATGTCGGTGTCGGGTCGGGTGTCGGGTCAGGCTCGGGGTCGAGGTGTCGATGTCGGGTCGGGTCGGGGTCGGGGTGTCGGGGTCGAGGTCTCGGGGTCGGGGTGTCGTGTCGGGGTGCCGAGTCGGGGTCGGGGTGCCGTGTCGGGTCGGGTTTTTTTTCCTCTTTTTTCCTTTTCTTCTTCTTCCTCTTCTTCTTCCTTTTCTTCCTTTTTTTCCTTCTTCTTCTTCTTCTTCTTCTTCTTCTTCTTCTTCTTCTTCTTCTTCTTCTTCTTCTTCTTCTTCTTCTTCTTCTTCTTCTTCTTCTTCTTCTTCTTCTTCTTCTTCTTCTTCTTCTTCTTCTTCTTCTTCTTCTTCCTCCTTTCCTTTTTCCTCTTCTTCTTCTTGTCGGAGTAATGGGCCACGGGTAGGCAAACCCGAGCCCCCGGACCTTTCAAGACATCGGGGCAGGCTGCGCCCCTCAAGACCCCAAGACGAAGAACCACTTTCCGAGAGTCGGTGGCAGAGCCGACCGCCCTCACGGCCGAGACCCGAGACGGCTTGAGATAAGCCGACTCCCAACTGGCGGCTTCGGAGAAGCCGGCTATGGGGAGTCGGCCCGCGACTCCACCACCTCCTGCCACGCAACTCACGGACGGGATGGGGTGCGGCCGCCACACCCATCCTGCCCCGTTCACAAAGGGCGAGCATGGCCTGATCGCGTCGTCAGATCGACGGAGATCTGCATCCGGCGCGACACTGTTGCCATGCCGGCCCTGACATCAGCCCCGTGGGCGGCACCCTGAGCCCACGGCGGCCTATCTCTACGATCCAGAGACGGCGGGACCCGCCTGTCGGCGGGGGTGCAGAGGACGGTGAAAGCGCCACAAGACGGACCCGTTGGGATTCGGCCCCCAGGAGTCGGCCGGCCCCTCCCACGGGCCCCGCACGCCATTAACTAGACAAAACAGGGAATGGCAACAGTGATCGCCCGTCAGGCGGCGACACTGTTGCCATGACCCCATGACCAAGCCAGCGTCATTAGAGGCGCGGCTACAGTAATCCGCAGCCGGCAAGACCCGCCCATGGGCGGACAGAACTGTCGGCCCCATGCCGGGCCGTGGCGGGGCCCACTAGTCGGCGGGCCCCAGCAGTCGGCGGAGAAGACGGCGACCTGAGAGACAGACGGCTGGGACCCGCGCCCAGCCGGATTACCGTTGTACCCCCGGGGGGTAGGCCTATATAAACCCCCCGGGGCACCCATGCAAGAGGTTGGACCCTAATAGCTTTAGATACACATAGAGGGAAGAGAAGAGCTAGTCGTGCCCTACTCCTTCCTCACCCCGAACAGCTGAAGGAGCAACCTTGTACCCACTTTGCCATAGTGATCATGCGGAGACCCCGTAGAGCAGCAGAGGGGTAATATCTCCACGGAGAGCCACAAGTGGGTAAGATCATTGGCGTGCATGCCTTCGCCTCATCCGTTTCTGTGCACCGCGACGTTCTACTTGCCCCCACCATGATAAGCCATCCTTTGGCATATGTCGCACCCAACCCCCGACATTTGGCGCCCACCGTGGGGCTAGGTGCACCGTCGTCCGGAGACCTGCTCTGGACGGGAACCCTTTTCCTCCCTGGCGAGTGCAGCCAGCCCGACACGCCAGACGGAGTCTGTGCCGACGCGCTGCACGACGCTGAGATCGCCTGCGCGGCCAGCTGCCTCGCCGAACTTGTCGGTGAGGTTCACCTCTCCGATGATCCTGCACCCGACGCAGGCACGGGCGGCCCCGAGAGCGTCCTCGCGGGCCTCCTCGACCAAGTCCACGTCGCTGGTGAGCCTGCCACATACTTGGAGTCTGTAGGCTCCACCGACCCGATGCTGGTCGACTTCGACACCGCGTCGCTCGACGCGTTCCCCACCAACGTGGTGGTCTACGATGAGCCGCTCCCTTGCGTCCAGAGCGGCGGAAGCACCGTCACAGAGGTGCTAGTCATCGGTCATGGCAAGCATTCCGGCGAAGGAGCTCATGACCCTCTCGACGCGGCTCTGCAAGACCTGACCGCGCCTATTCCGGAAGACGCTGATGCCGAGATGCTGGAGGCACGCTGCCTTCAGCTCGTCGAAGGCGCGAGGAAGCTGGCAAGCATGAGACGCTTGTCAGAAGCCTACCAGCGTGAGATGGATCGCGCTGTGGGCGGCTCGCCGGCCCCGACATGGCCTAGCCGCCTAGGCACGGTCCAGCAGCGCGGCGTGGCCATCGCCAACCTGTTCGGGGGCCAATCTCCCTGTGTACGCCACACCAGCGGAGAATATCCGCGCCGCCCAGGCGGCGGCGGACGAGCTGGACAACTTCGAGGGTGAGGAGCGCCGCCTGATGATGGAGCAAGTCCAGCAGCTCCTCGACGCGGCTGCCGTGCAGAACGAGGCCGGCTGCCGCACAGAGGCGCCGCAATGACAAAACGACGACCTGCCTCCCCGCCGAGATAGAGGCGCGACGTCTCGGACACCGACTGGCGGTGTCCGCGGAAGAAAAAACAAGGATCCGGCTGTCGGCCACAGTCGGACTCATATCTCCATCGGCGCGACCAAGACGGCCGCCCAAGAGCGATGGAACGGCGGGGCGACTATTCGCCTCCTCCTCCTCGCAAGGAAAGGCGAGTCTCCCGCCGCCCGTCGAGCATCGACTTCTCGGCCGCCTTGGCCGCCGAGAGGAGTCGAGAAAACGACGCCCGCCACCGGATCGACCAACTCCATCGGTCCCTGGCGCTGGAAGAAGAGGACGAGTTGGGTCCGCCCTGTTTCGGACCTCGCATCCGAGACGAGCCCTTTCCCAGAGGGTTCACGCTCCCCCGAGATACACCCAAGTACACCGGCTCCGTAAAGCCGGAAGACTAGCTGGTCGACTACTCCACGGCCGTCAACATAGCGAACGACAACAAGCGTGTTGCCGTAAAGTATGTTCCGCTCATGGTCCAGGGCACGGCCTGGACATGGTTGAATAGCCTGAAGCCCCGCAGCATCAACAGCTGGGTCGACTTCACCGAAGCCTTCGTCTGCAACTTCACAAGCACGTACAAGCGACCTCCCAAGCCTCGCCAGCTTTCCTTGTGCGTGCAAGGCCCCAACGAGTCGACTCGCGACTACCTCACATGCTGGGCCGAGCTTCGGAACTCCTGCGAGGGCGTGCACGAGGTGCAAGCTATCGAGTACTTCACCGCCGGGTCCAGAGAAGGCACCCTCCTCAAGCACAAGCTCCTCTGCGACGAGCCGGAGACCCTCGACGAGCGGCTGATGATAGCAGACAAGTACGCTACAGCCGACTCCTCCATGAAGGCGGAGATTGAAGTCAATGCGACCGGCAAAGTGGCTCCTCAGGCTCCCAGAACTCCGGCTGGAGACACCCGGTCGGCGACAACAATGAGCGATCACAAGCGCAAGGCCCCACAGCCGGCTTCCAACAGCCGGCAGGTTGCGACAGTTGAAGACCAGCAGCCGGAGGGGCAGCCTCCGGCCAAGCGACAGAAAGGCGGCAAGTCCAACTGGTTGCCGGCCTTCTCTTACGAGCAGACTCTAGATGGTCCCTGCAAGTTCCATAGCGGCGCGAAGCCGTCAAACCACACCACCCGGAAGTGCCACTGGCTCACCAGGATCGCCAAGGGAGACGGCCTCCTGCCTCCCCCGCCTGGAGGTAATAACAAGGGACACGATGTTTTTACCCAGGTTCGGGCCCTCTCGATGGAGGTAATACCCTACTCCTGCTTGATTAATATTGATGATATGGGTAGTACAAGAGTAGATCTACCACGAGATCAGAGAGGCTAAACCCTAGAAGCTAGCCTATGGTATGATTGTTGTATATTGTATATGTGTCGACTAGCCTGGCCCTGGTTTATATAATGCACCAGAGGCCTAGGATAACAAGAGTCCTAGCCGAATACGCCGGTGGGGGAGGAGTCCTTGCCTTGATCACCAAGTCTTGTGGAATCTTCCTTGTATGCGGCACCTGTCCGAACTGGCCCATGAGTATGCGGCCCTGGGGGTCCTCGGCCCAATCTAACCAATTGGGGGACGACGTGGTGAGTACCCCCTAGTCCAGGACACCGTCAGTAGCCCCCTGAACCGGTCTTCAAGTTAGGGACGCTCCTCGATTCTTCCGAACTGTTCTTCATCTTCGGTTGCCGGTCTTGAAAACTGGTTCAACAAATCTTCTCATCTTCGATCTTGAGGATCGCCGAAATGCATTCGGCGAGTTTATACGTCGGGTATCCGAGGAGCCCCTTTAAGTTTCCGGCCTTTATCAATGCCTTGTTATTTTTATGCCACACCTCGGGTTTGAAGTTGTTCCCGGGCGGCAGCGTCCTCTTGCGTCCGAGCTCCAACGCCGGACTACATTCGAGGTATCTTTTGCAGCCGAGCACCAACGCCGGACCACTTCCCAGCTCTAACGCCGAAATGTATCCGAGCTCCAATGCCGGACTGTATCCGAGCTCCAACGCCGGACTACGTGTCCGAGCTCCAACGCCGGACTGTATCCGAGGTGTCGTAAATCACCTTGGTTCATAGAAGTTTGAAGGAGTTTAGCCGAGCTTAATGCCAGAAATGCCCTCTGAGGAGCCAGCCACTTGCATCCGAACTATATGCCGAATTGCTTCCGAGGCGGTGCACCACCCCGCATGTGGGCTGATTTTTGGTCAATATTTTTTGTTGATGCAATTTATTCTCTGACGAGATATATAGCCAGTAGCCCTCAAGGTGTGTATCGGTCTAAAACCCGAGATGCACTGAAGGATGACATAAGACCGCTGATCCCAAGAATCACCGAGACTCAAAGTTGATTTGCAAAATCGGCCCGAGGATCAAGTCCTAGCTCGCAGAATACTTCGGGACGCAGAAAGCGGCGTGCTCAGACCTCGAGACTTAGGTTGGGTGCGGCCGACCAACCTGAGGATCAAAATTTTCTCGGAAACTGTATTGCACTTAAAATTTTCTGCATAGAACAAGCAATGCAGTAGCCCCCGAGACACTGGTCGGGTGGCAACACCAGTTCAGGGGATCAATGTGCCCCTTTAATATTTGTAAATAATAAGCCCGAAGCCCGGTAGCCCCCAAGCCTTAATGCGGGCACGGGTGGCCGAATTAAGGATTGACATCCATAGAAAAATCACAAATTATGTGTAATGACTCTATGTATCCAAGTACTTTACGTCATTAATGCTCGGATCCGCATTGTACAAAACTTTGTTGACCGACTATCGGCTTCAACCTCCTCGGCCAGTAGCCGAGGAGTGTTTGTCCTAATTTATAAAGCCTTTATGAGGGCAAAGATTTACGACAAACAAGGCCATACGGTTTTATAAACAAAGGTATGCAGAGAGATATGTTATATTACTGTTTAACAGAAGAAATGTCTTCCAAAGAAAATAGTCCCGCTATCGGTTCCTTTCTTTGGGTTGTCATGCTAAGCATGATCATGAAACCTCAGCTCCAATGTAAGAGCAAAATATTGAGGATTTAGTTTGGGAGGCCAGTTAATAGCCCCAGGTAGTGTTCGGCGACAGTCGAGGTCAAGCCGTTAACACTTCGGCCAATTTTATGAATGGCCCGTCATTTAATATAGTCATCAGATCACTGACCAGTTTACACCTATTGTGACAGTCAGTTTTCGGCTTTCTCCACTGAGGTGCTTGACCATGCGAGCTGGAAGCACAATCACAGTGGTTCTCCTTTGCACACCTAGCCGAACAAAGCGGGCGTAGGAGGCAAGCGAGGAGCCGCAACCCAACTATTGATCAAGACACAACCAAACTGATGCATATATAGCAATATCCGAGAATGTTTTGCCGAATCTCTAAAGGTGTCCGGCATTGCATCTGCGAGACTTGTGCTGAAAACACACAAATAGTTAAAAAGTGCCAAAAGCTTGAAAACCAAAAACGCGTCGGTAAAAACATGACGTCCGAACAAGATCAAGTGTTCGGTGCCAATCCAAAAATTGGACTTTAGAAAAAAAGTGCTTCTGCCGTGCTTTAACATGACACATCCTATCTCAAGACTTCAAGCGGGTCAGCCTACGGCTCATTAGGCCAGTTTAGAAAACTAAACTCTAGCGGTTTTGAGAGAGAAATTAGGCTCCCCGGCTAGTGACCGCACACTCGGGTCGAGAGAAGGAGTGATAAATAATAATAAAAACTCTGCAACGACTAAGAAGAAAAACACTTATTATAAAACGGCTCAAATAAACATAAAAGCCCTCAAGTGACTTGGGTAAAAGAATGATTCTATGTACCGAAGTACTTATATCATATCTATGTTCAACCGAACTTTAAACGCGTCTTAACCGACCGTCGGCTTCTCCCTCTTCGGTCAAGGACCGAAAAGTGTTATGTACTCCATCTGTCGAGAATATCGACGGTGTTTCCAATAACCAGGCAATCAGGTCATAAGGCTGTAATGCATAAAGCGCCAGAAACTTATGCTATATTACCGATAAAGTGTAAGAAACATCTTGAAGAAAATAGTACCCCACCGATACCTTTCTTGGTGCTCATTGTTAATATGAGACTTGTGCAATAGATTTTTGTACTCATGAGTTCCGTTGTGTGCGACCATTATTGAAAATAGTAAGAGCACTAGCTTTCGGCTTCACCCAGTCTGAGGTCCGGCTCGGGTGACCCGATCGTGACAATCGCAGAGGTGCTCCCTTTACTCCCTAGCCGAACAATCAGGAATGTAGGGGTAAACACAGGAGCGAGGCAACCCAGCTTGCAAATCGCTTAAGTCAATATGGTGCATATTGTGGCATAATACACGAACAAGGAACGAAGCCGTACAAGTATAATCATATGCAAGAGAAAAAGCTTCATGAAGGAAGCCCCAAATGAATTGGGTATTTGAATTTATGCGTCACAAACAAAGTTTGGACAAGGAAATTTTTACAAGCAAATTTTTTCCAAAAAAGTATAATGCTTGGTCGAACCGAACACAAGTTAGAAATTAAAGCTTTGAGCGTGAAAGCGACTTAGCTGGTTAATTTGTTCGGTATTGATGACGCGGTCCGAGCTTGATACGGGACAAGGTTCCATCCCCCAAGCCGGTCCCGAGGTGGCGGAGCGGAGAGCTCGACACGCCGAAGTGGTGACATAGCACGGTCAATGCAGGCCGGCAGAGTGACGCCGAAGTCCCCGGATCATTTTCCTGTGCACGAAAAATGGTGCAAACCGGAGATAATAGTGATAATGATAATTAAAAAAAAATTGTTGCATAATAAATAATTTATGCAAAGTGAGTAATAAAAGAAATATGGCCTGGCGCCGAAGTCAATGTCGATGCAGGTCTTGGCGTAATGCAATAAAGGCGTGGCAAAGCCTGGATTCACAGGTCGGTCCGAGATCCGGATGCGGCGTTCGCCGGACTATGTACAAAAACTGACCGAACCATCATGCGACCATCGATAATGTGGCCACCATTTGATAGACCTGTGTACATATGATGGACAAACCAGAGTAATAATTCCTTGGGAAAAATTAACCCAAACAAGCAAAAAAAATACTAGGATTAATAGCACCTGGTTTATTTGTTGTAGCAATATGAAGGAAGGTGATTCCCAAAATTGGGACTCGATCCGCGCACCCATTGCCTGATGGGCGATAAAACGACGGCATGTCAATTTTGGCAAAGGTTGGCTCGCCGAGGCAAAGTCCTCGGTCCAGCTAACGTGATGGACCTGGTCGGCTAGTGACGCCGAAGTGCCCGGAGTAGGTTGATGAAGAGATGGTGAAGCCCCCGGTCCAGCCGAGATGTCGAAGTAGGTCGGCGTGATGGACACCAGCTTGAAGAAGCAATAGTGCGGCCCTGCCGATGCAGGTCGTGACGTGGTCGATGCCGGCTTGATGAAGCGACCATGCGGTGATGCCGGTATGCCCGCTCCGTGTAATCCGTGGGGCGGCGATGTTGGTGATGATTTATCCTTCGCGATGCCGGACTCTTGTTCGGCTTGCCGAGATGATGATCCGAAGAAGTTGAGCTCGGCTCAACAAAGTGATGACGTGCCTAGCGTAGGTTGGCAGCCGTGGAGCAATATTGCCGGACTGGTTTGACACCAGCATGATGTTGAAGATCATGTTCAAAGGATTTTAAAGTTAGTGGGATGTGTTTGGGAACAAAACACAATACCCCATACAAAACTTCCTTCAAAAAGGATGTCCGAAATCCTGTTCATAAAAAAAGACGAACTCGGGTCGGATCCGTTTTCGCGCAGAAAACAGATCCTAAAAGTGATGCACCAATCGGAAGGTTCCCGGAGTTTGGACGGTCGGATCGAGCTAAAATTTTGAGGGGTGGTAGATATAGGAATTCCGCAGCCGATCAACGGTTGGATCTTCCAAACGAAGTCCGAGCTAGAAGCTGGACACCACGCCCTAAACTCGTCCGGATTCTCGTCCAGATTCAATGCGGCTCCGTATACGGAGATTGCCAGAGATTCCTCCATCGGAACTCGACGAAATTTTCCAGGGTTGTTGTAGACTCAATTCCGCACAATTCCACCGAAGCAATCATTAAAACGACACCTGAGGAGGCGGTGGCGGCGGACACAAGTCCGCTGTCCAGAAATACTGTACGGTCGCCCGAGGGCAATGTTGACGTTGAGCCCCCGGGCTCCCTGGATGACTCCTCCATGATCTTGATAGAGATCAGAGTTGATGTTGATGAAGGCCCTCATCCGAACATGACTATCGGAGGTAGGGTGCAGTCCTTGGTCGAACCAAGGTGACCAATGAGCTGGTGACGAAGATGCCAAGTCGCAGATTGATCTGCGCAGCGAGCCATCGACCTTTTGCCAACACACAGCGGAACTCTCAATGAAAGCACCAATGTCGGTGTCAAACCGCGGATCTCGGGTAGGGGTCCCGAACTGTGCGTCTAGGCGGATGGTAACAGGAGACAAGGGACACGATGTTTTACCCAGGTTGGGCCCTCTCGATGGAGGTAATACCCTACCCTGCTTGATTAATATTGATGATATGGGTAGTACAAGAGTAGATCTACCACGAGATCGAGAGGCTAAACCCTAGAAGCTAGCCTATGGTATGATTGTTGTATATTGTATATGTGTCGACTAGCCTGGCCCTGGTTTATATAATGCACCAGAGGCCTTGGATAACAAGAGTCCTAGCCGAATACGCCGGTGGGGGAGGAGTCCTTGCCTTAATCACCAAGTCTTGTGGAATCTTCCTTGTATGCGGCACCTGTCCGAACTGGCCCACGAGTATGCGGCCCTGGGGGTCCTCGGCCCAATCTAACCGATTGGGGGACGACGTGGTGAGTACCCCCTAGTCCAGGACACCGTCAGCCGGCAAGCAGCCCGAAATATTGCCCAACCCCAAGGAGTCGGAAGCTGAGGGCTCGTTCAAGCTGGCCAAAGAAACGAAGAAGATACCCTTGGACCTGGAGCACCCGGAGAGGTACGCTATCATAGGTGCAAACCTGGACAGCAAATAGGAAGGCGAGCTCGTCGATTTCCTCCGTGAGAATCGGGACATTTTCGCATGGTCCCCTAAAGATATGCCAGGTGTACCGACGGAATTCACCGAGCACAAGTTACATGTCCGGTCTGATGTGAAGCCTGTCAGGCAGCCCTTGCGCCGCCTGTCAGAAGAAAAGAGAAGAGTTGTTGGAGAAGAGATAGCCCGGCTCCTAGCAGCCGGTTTCATTATGGAAGTGTTTTTCGAATGGTTAGCAAACCCAGTCCTGTATCAAGAAGAACAAGCGTGGAGGATGTGTATTGACTACACAAGCCTCAACAAAGCTTGCCCTAAGGACCCGTTATTCGCCGAGGATTGACCGGTGATAGACTCCACACCGGATGCGAGCTGTTGAGCTTCTTAGATGCATATTCAGGATATCACCAGATCAAGCTGAACCCGGCTGACAGACTGAAGACCGCCTTCATCACGCCGTTTGGAGCCTTCTGCTACCTGAACATGACGTTCGGATTAAGGAATGCCGGCGCCACCTTTCAGCGTTGCATGCAGAAGTGCCTCCTCAAGCAGCTCGGCAGAAACGCCCACGTCTATGTGGACGATGTGGTGGTGAAGATGGAAAAGCAAGGGACACTGTTGGAAGACCTTAAGGAAACCTTTGAGAACCTGCGCCGATTCCAGATCAAGCTCAACCCTAGGAAGTGCGTCTTCAGAGTACCAGCCAACCAACTCCTTGGTTTCCTTGTCTCTGAACACGGCATAGAGTGCAACCCTATGAAGATCAAGGCCATCGAGAGGATGGAAGTACCCCGCCGACTGCTAGATGTGCAAAAGTTCACCGTCTGCTTGGCGTCCATCAGCCGATTCATCACCGGTTACAGAAAGCTCTCCTTTATACCAACTCATGAAGAAGACCACCTTCTTGAATGGAACCACAAGGCGAGTAAGCTTTTCTCCAATCAAGAAAATGCGACTACTCCCCCGTCTTTGGCGGCCCGACTCCTAAAGAGCCCATGCTCCTGTACATTGCCGCCACCAGCAGGGTAGTCAGCACAGTCATTGTAGTTGAGCTCAAGGAGGAAGGCAAGGCGCTACCTGTCCAGAGACCAGTATATTACCTGAGCGAAGTACTGTCGACCTCCAAGCAGAACTACCCCCACTACCAGAAGATGTGCTACGGCGTGCACTTTGCCACCAAGAAGTTGAAGCCTTACTTTCAAGAGCATCCAATCACTGTGGTTTGCACATCCCCACTAGCCGAGATCGTCGGAAGCCGAGATGCTTCTGGCCGAGTGGCCAAATGGGGCATAGAGTTGGCCCCCTACACCATCTATTACCAGCCCCGCACCGCCATCAATTCGCAAGCACTGGCCGACTTCCTCGTTGACTGGGCGGAGACCCAGTACCTGCCGCCAGCGCCCGACTCCACCCATTGGCGGATGCATTTCGATGGCTCCAAGATGCGCACCGGCTTGGGAGCCGGCGTTGTCCTCTCCCCCAAAGGCGACAAGCTCAAGTATGCGCTGCAGATCCATTTCGCCGCCTCCAACAACTTCGCCGAATACGAGGCACTCATTCACGGGCTCCGGCTTGCCAAAGAACTTGGCATTCACTGGATCCTGTGTTATGGCGACTCCGGCTTGGTGGTCCAACAGTCATCTGGCGATTGGGACGCCAAAGATGCAAACATGGCGAGCTACCGTTTCCTAGTACAGCAACTCAGTGGATATTTTGAGGGGCGCGAGTTCCTTCACGTACCAAGAAATGACAACGACCAAGCAGATACCCTGGCACGAATCGGCTCCACCCGCCAGTAATACCATCCGGCGTCGCCCTTGACGCCTCCTCAAGCCATCTGTCAAGCCTTCACGAATCAGATTCCATTTTTGTGCGGCCCTCAAGAAGTCAGATCAGACTCAAGAGCCTCAGCAGACGGCACGAGAATTCTTACAGATGGCTCCAAGAATGCCGCAGTCGAAGCCGGCACCGGGACTTTGAACCCGGCACTGGGACTGCAAAGAACCGCTATGGAAGACCCCAGAGCTCGGCCCGGGGACTGCACCAGTCGGCCTGGGGACTTCATCAACCCAACAAGCGGCCGCCGACTCCAGCCCGCCGCCTCCTAGCCCAGCCGCCCTTGTCCAAGTAGCAGTACTGGCAGTTGAAGAAATAGCAGCACCCTCATGGGCCCAGCCCATCCTGAAGTTCCTAGTGAGCAGAGAGCTACCAACCGATGAAATCTTGGCTCGGCAAGTACAATGTCGAGCGGCAGCCTACACCATAGTCAACAGAGAGCTGGTGAGGCGCAGCGTTACTGGTGTCTACCAGCGTTGCGTCGAGCCAGAGCAAGGCCAAGCGATTCTCGAAGACATTCATCAAGGCGAGTGCGGCCACCATGCGGCCTCAAGAGCACTCATCGCCAAAGCCTTCCAACACGGTTTCTTCTGGCCAAGTGCCCTAGAAGAGGCCAAGGAATTAGTGCGAAAATGCAAGGGGTGCCAGATGTTCCGCTCCAAGCCGTATCAGCCGGCTTCCGCACTCAAGACTATCCCCATCGGCTGGCCCTTTGCTGTTTGGGGCCTAAACATGGTGGGACCATTCAAAGCAGCACGAGGCGGCCTAACTCACTTACTTGTCGCGGTGGACAAGTTCACCAAGTAGATAGAAGTAAAGCCTATCAATAAGTTGAATGGTCCAACTGCAGTGACTTTCATCGCCGACATCACGACTCGGTACGGCGTACCACACAGCATCATCACCGACAATGGCACAAATTTTGCCAAAGGCGCCCCGGACCGTTTCTGCGCGACACAAGGCATCCGACTGGACTTAGTGTCCGTTGCCCACCCGCAGTAAAACGGCCAGGTAGAGCGAGCAAACGGCCTCATCCTGTCTGGCATCAAGCCTCGACTGGTCGAACCATTGGAGCATTCGGCCGGCTGTTGGCTTGAGGAGTTGCCAGCCGTCCTCTAGAGTTTGCGCACGACTCCAAACAAGTCAACCGGCTTCACACCTTTCTTCCTCGTCTACGGTGCTGAAGCCGTCATCCCAACGGACATAGAGTTCGACTCCCCGCGAGTCACCATGTACACCGAGGAGGAAGCAGAAGAAGCACGTCAAGACGGCGTCGATCTGCTGGAAGAGGGCCGGCTGTTGGCACTCAGCCGGTCTAGCATCTACCAGCAGAGCCTGCGCTGCTACTACAACAGGAAGGTCAAGCCGAGATCTTTCCAAGAGGGCGACCTTGTGCTCCGGCTGATCCAGCGAACAGCCGGCCAGCACAAGCTGTCGGCACCTTGGGAAGGCCCCTTCATTATCAGCAAAGTGCTGGGCAATGACTCCTACTACCTGATCGACGCTCAGAAGCCCCGAGCACGCAAGAGGGACGACTCCGGCAAAGAGACGGAACGGCCATGGAATGCGAATCTTCTCCGAAGATTTTACAGTTGATGCAGTATGTACCACGCTACCTTTTGTGTTGAAGTACCAAGACTTTGGGCCCCCCGAGACGAGCTCGGGTACTGCCCTTTTTTTTGTTATCTGTATGATAAGAATTATGCCTTCGAGTATGTTACTCTTTGTTATGCCGCTTGGCACCGGTTTCGACTAGTCGACCCGGGGACTCGCTGCCTCGCGCTATGGAATGCTTCCTGCAGTCGGACAAGTAATGTGTGGTGCCTAAGCCGTCTCCTGTCAAAAGCCGCAGCTCGCAGAGCGACTGTTTGGTGGGCAGGAGTAAGGAAGAATGGGCGCCCACATGAAAAATGGCTAAGGACCCAAAGCATAAACATAGCTTAAGCCAGCTTCCAGCCTCTCTTCGCAAAGCCGACTCTTGAGTAGTTGGCCTGCCGCTTTCTATCCAACTTGTTAAAAAGACTAAAAATGGTTAGTACTTGCCTTCCCAAAAGTAGCCAAGCACTTGATCCAAGCAACGGCATCAGAGAGCGGTTGTCCGACGGGCAAGGCGGCGACTAAGGAAGGCGGCAAAGGAAAAAGCCATAAGAGCAATGAGCAAGGAAAGATAGAATTAGGATAATATTTACACAAAGATAGGCCCTTGGCGAATCTTGACGAAGTTCAAAATACACCCCTGGGTGGAATTGTGCGATTAACAAGTTTTTCAAAGACTATCAAAGCAGATAAAATAAAGGCAAGACGGCAGCCTAGGAAACGGCAGACGGGTTTGAGGGCCGGAGGAGACGGCGGTGTCAGCGTCAGGCGGTCGGCCGGGCGATCTCGGCTTAATCATCTCGGCGGCAGCCGCCCGGTCTGGCGCGGCACGTTTTCGGAGGCGCGGTCGAGCCGAGGCTGGTCGCCCGCTCCGTCTTTCAGCGCCTGCCTCACCTCCGCTCCTCCGCTCGCCTTCCTCCTCGGGCGCTGGAGCCGATCACCTCCGCCGAGTCTCGCTATAACTGGGTTCATCCCGAACCACTTCGGCGGCGCCTCCCCGCCGTCCTCAGCCCGCTCAGGGACGAAGACGCTGGTGTCCTTGTAGTCGGCGATCGCCACCGCACGCTCGACGAGGGCGTCTTCCACAGCCAGCAGCTCCACCTGGGCCTCTGACCGGAACGCTGCCAGCCGGTCCAGATCCAGCCCTGGATACCACACCTTGACGAATTCCAAGGCCCGACGCGCTCCAGACCGGTCCGAGGAACCCTTCCATGCCTCAAGACGGCCAACCGCGACCTCCAGCCAGTCAGCAGTCCGACTGGGAGTGCGCAGAACCGGCATGTCTGGCCATAGGGCAGCAATCGCCTGGGCGCCGACACGTTGAAGCCGGCGCAGCATCCGATGGGCCAGCCGCAGACGAGCCTCGATGCTCAGAAGATGCTCGTCAAGGGTCCGGGGGGCGTTGGCAGCAATCTCCGCACCATTTGCCCTCCGCGCCTCGCGATCAGCCTCGATGGCTTGATTGGCCGCCTACGTGTGGCCGGGGAAGAAGTCTGCCAAGACGAAAAAGAAGCAAGTCAAAAAACCAGGAGTCAGCCCGACCTATAGTCAGCGGCTCAAAGAAGGAAAGTAAAGAAACTCACCGTCGATGATGTCCTCAATTTCATGGGAGCCGGAGGTCAGCTGTGCCTCCTTGTCGATCCAGGAGGAGCGCTCGCTTTCGAACTCGGCCAGGAGAGCAGCCTCTTTCTTCTCCGCCTCGCCCTGCGCTTTCTAAGCAGCTCCTTTGCTCCGCCACCGCGTAGAGCAGCAGGTAGTGCTCTGCGGCGAGCTTGTTGCACTCCTCCCCTTGGCACGCATAGGCGGTGTCGGCTGCGCCCAGCTGCCGCCGGAGAGTGGCGCTGGCCTCAAGAATAAAAAGAAAAGGGATGTTAAGTCGTCAACTAAGAAGGTCGCCAGGAAGATCCGCCCGATCGCCGCCGATCGGTCCTAATCTCGAGGACTACAGCCCGCGGGTGCGCCAGCGCGACCTCGCGAAGAAGAAAGAAGACTCACCCCGGCTCCTCGACAAGTCGGCGGTCCGCTTGCCCAGCTCTTCAACATTGCGGTTGAAGGCAGTGACGCGGAGGTTGTGATACTCCTGTGATAAGCATTTCAGATAAAGGTAAATATGTGGAACTCATCGATGGAGTTCGAGCACCGCTTTCAAGAGCCGCCCAAACTCGGGATTACACCCAGGTGGAGTGCGCTTGCGCCCCACAGAGAAGAACAAGAAAAACTCAAAGAAGAAAACATACCCGAACGGCGGTTCACGACGCCAGTGCGCCTTTGGTGCGTTTCGATGGCGCCGCCTCGCTCGCAGCCGCCGAACGCCCGTAGCGCTCGTTCAGCGGACCTGTGCCGCCTCCTTACACCCACCCAACGGGCGCGGCGCTTGTCGCCTCAGTGTCTTGGATGGCCGAGCTGGTGGCGCCGGTCTCCAAGGGGTGTGGCGCCGAAGTCGCCTTCTCAAGACGGCGGCGCGCTGGCAAGGCGACTTGAAGGAGCAGCTTCGCCACAGCCTCGTCTTCAGTCGGCGGCACCGGCGGGTCCGCCTGCTGTTTACCTCGCGCGCTCCCAGACGGCGGCGGTGGCGGCACGACCGTGCCCGACATGGAGGCCTTGCCGCCTTCCTTCTCCATGATGGGGTGCTCGGCGCCGGCTCCCTCAGTCTGCCCTGTGAACTCCGGGGGCGGCGGTGCGGAGCTTAGTGGGGTGACGAGCAACGCCGATTGGAGGCGCGGAGCCTCCTCGGCTCGCCGCTTCGCCGCGACGGCGGCTTCAGCCTCATCCAGCTTCCGCTGGGTAGAGGCCGCCGCCTTCTCGGCCTCCGCCTTCACCAGACGGGCGGCCTCCTCCTCGTCGCGCTTCTCCCACGCGTTTCGCTCCGTCGCCTCCCGGAGGTCGGCGGCGGGGTCAATCCACCGATTAGTGGCGGACGTCTCTGCCGACCCCATGACGGAGGCGGCGGCGACCCTCTCTAAAGTAAGGGGAGCCCTGATGCGAAGAAGACGTGTAAAAGATTTGGACAAGATTCACCAGAAGAAAACAAGGCAAAAGCAGAAGCACTTACGCGGAGACCAGTGGCGGCTTTTTCACTTCCTTGCGGAAGCGGTTAGCCTTTGCGACCGCCTCTTCCCGCTTGGTCGCGGCGGCCGTCCCCTTAAACTTCTTCGACCGGCCGCCAAGCAAGCTCGGCCCGGCCCGACGCTTCTTCGCGCCGCCTCGACCACCCAAGCCGGAGGAGGAACTCGCGCTCGGCTGGCCGACCTTCGGTTAGCGGCGTGGGACGACTTCCCCCTCGCCGTCATCTTCAGGCCAGTCGGCGAAGGTAGCCTAGGGCCTGAAGTCGTCAGCCCCTCCTCCTCCTGCTTCGGCGTCGGCCTCCATCGCTGCCGCCCCCAAGTCAGGGTCGTCGACGTCGCTCTCCGCCCGGTCGGGGACGAACTCACGGGCCGGCCCCGTGGTGCCGGCTGAGGGCTGCATGAGGGGGTTCTAACTCAAAAAAACCAAAAAAGATCAGAGGTTGGATTTGGCTAAAAAAGAAAACAGAAGAGGAAGAGAGACGACTTATCACTGGCGGGGGTTGGCGCTGAGATCGGCTCTCGCGAACTGCCAATCATTGTGAGATTGCAGTTCGCCATGTAGTTCACCGTGTCCGCCACCTCCACGTGGGGCATGTCCTTGGAGCACAGCCGACTGGGGTCCCGGTGGCCGCTCATCTGACAGATTAGATGAGGTCGGCCCTGGAGCGGAAGGACTCGGCGTGCCACAAAGGCGGCCAGCACGTCGGCCCCGGTCAAGCCCTCCGACTGCGTCAACACTCGGAGTCGCGCGTCGGCGGCGGCGCCAGCAGGAGTCAGCGTCCTGGCCCGGTGGGACCAGCTGGGAGCCTCCCCGCCAATACGCCGGCTTCGTAAGGCGGCAGATTGACCCAGTCGCCTTCTGGGGCGACGTTCTTCACATAGAAGTAGGATCGCTGCCACATCTTCACCGTCTTGATCAGCGAAATGGTGGGAAACGGGTTGTCTGCCACCGGTCTCCGCATCGCGATGAAGGTGCCGCACAGAGCCGGCATGCTGGCGACGTGCGTGCCGAGCTTGGACTGGAAGAATTCCCCCCACAGCTCGATGGTGGGGAGAACGCCGAGGAAGCCTTCGCACAAGGCGGCGAAGGCAGCCAGCAGCACCACCGTATTCGGAGTGAGGTGGTGCGGCTGGAGCCCGTGGAACTCCAAGAAGGCGTGGAAAAAGCCGCTCGCCGGCAGCCCCAGGCCGCGCATGAGGTGCGAGCGGAATACGACCCGCTCGCCCTCCTCCAGCGCCGGCGTTATTTCACCCGCCGGCGCGGTGCGGGTCCGCACTAGGCTCTTGCCGGGGATGCGGCCACTACTAGAAAAAGGGCTATAGATGGGATTGACACTAATGGCGCACCAGACAATGGGTGCGCCATTAGTATATACTAATGGCGCACTACCTGCTGATACGCCATTAGAGTTGAAACTACTAATGGCGCACCTGGCTCAGGGTGCGCCATTAGTATCAACAAATTTTTTTTGAACTAGTGTGCCTGTCCAAACATACTAATGGCGCATCCAGACAAAGTGCGCCATTACTAGTTGTAACTACTAATGGCGCACCCGTCCGAGAGTGCGCCACTAATGTTGTTTTTTTATTATATTTTTATTCCTTTTTTTGCAATACTACTAATGGCGCACTGATCAATCGTGCGCCATTAGTATTTTTTTTTTGCAAAACTACTAATGGCGCACCGCCAGAAGGTGCGCCATTAGTAACTGGATTACTAATGGCGATTTAGTGCTGGTGCGCCATTAGTAAGTGGGCAGCAACAAGATATTTTGGACAGCCTCTCCTACCCACACTCACTTTCTCCCCACTTCATTCTCTCCACCTCCTCCTTGTCTCGGGTGCCTCCTCTTTTTCACCTCATTTCCACCATAGATTCATTCAAATTAAGTGGTTAAATTACCTTGTTTTAATAGGTAAGTAAGGGGAAGCTATATTTATGTTGTTCTCCTACAACAATGTGCACATGCACTTTTTATGGCCTAGCTAGATCTATGTATGTTCGTGGTGTTGCATATGTTTGTGGTGTTGCATATGTGTTTGTGTTTGAGGTGTACCGTATTTGAAATGCGATAGTTGCCAATATTTTGCCGAATGTTGATTCATTTCCGCTTCAAGCAGAATTTTGGCATTAAGCATTCTTTTGGTCCTATTTTTAGGAAGGTCATGCCAAATTTTTCTTGGTTCTAAAATATCGTTTTGCTCTACCCGCAGGCGACCATGGTCCGCACGATGACCGAAGGCATCGTGAATAGGTTTTTGAGGTCCGCGAAGGCGAGATGCTTCAAAAGAACGAGACGGAGATAAGATGTCCGTGTTGAAGATGCAAGTGAAGAGCCTTATTGCGGACCGGATTTCGGCAGGTGCGGGACCACCTGCTCTTGCGTGGTTTCATGGATGGCTATCGGTGGCAAGGTGATGAAGATGACTACTGAAGTCGTCCATGGGGCCGGGCAAGAAATAAGGAAGGGCAGCAAGACAACCACCGCGGCTCGGGCGGCGAGAAGATGAAGAATCCCCAGGAGATGATCACGACGGTGATGTTGTACACAGTCATCATGTAGAAGATGCAGGACATGATGATGAGGAAGATGCCGGAGCAGACGACGGGCATGATCATGAACATGATGATGCCGGCGGAGCAGACGACGCTGGACCATCGATGGGCTGGGTGCAGGACCTCATATTCAAGAGCTGCTTCTCAAGCAGACGGATAACGCAAGAGCTGCCGCCCGAGAGAAAGCCAAGATGGATCAACTTGAGTTAGACGCGGTTACTCCATTGTATGAAGGATGCAGGCCCGAGGATACCTGCCTGAAAGTAACGCTCATGGCTCTGGAGATGAAGGTAAAACACAAAATGACGACGATGTTTCGACGAGAACATGTCGCTCGCACGTAACGCCTTCCCAAGGGGAACAAGTGCTCACCAGTTTGGAGGAGGCGAAGAAAATCGTGTGTCCTCTGGATTTACCGCGACGTGAAATACCATGTGTGCATGAACAATTGCATCATTTATCGGGACGAGCACGCGGAGTCTACCATATGTCCGGTGTCTGGCGCCACTCGATACAAGAAGAGGAAGAAAGCTCCTCGAAAAGTGGTGTGGTACTTTCCGATCACTCCTCGTCTGCAGCGGTATTTCGCGGACCCTAAGGTAGCAAAGCTCCTGCGTTGGCACGCGGATAGGGAGGAGAACAAGCGAGAAGATGACGCAAATGATCCGGAGATGGATAAAAAAGACAAGATGCTGAGTCACCCTAAGGATGCGAGCGGTGGCAAGCGTTGAACTTCAAGACTCAGAATTTGGGAACGATCCAAGGAACATCGTCTTGGGCGCGAGCACCGATGGAGTCAATCCGTTTGGCAGCTAGAGAAGCACACATAGCACCTGGCCTGTGTTTGTGTGGATGTACAACCTTCCCCATGGTTGTGCATGAAGAGGAAGTACATTCACATGAGTATGCTAATTGAAGGGCGAAACAACCAGGGAACGACATCAATCAGTATCTGGGGCTGCTGAAAGAGGAGCTTGACATGCCTGAGGAAAACGCCAGCCAATATGTGGGACGTCCAGAGAAAGAATATTTCCTATGAGAGCCATCGAAGGTGGCTTGCTCACGACGATGGTGCACGACTATCTCGATTAGACAACTGGATATCTCAAAAGGGCAGGTATGAAGGAAATATGCCCTAGAGGCAATAATAAAGTTATTATTTATTTCCTTATTTCATGATAAATGTTTATTATTCATGCTAGAATTGTATTAACCGGAAACATGATACATGTGTGAATACATAGACAAACATATAGTCACTAGTATGCCTCTACTTGACTAGCTCATTAATCAAAGATGGTTATGTTTCCTAACCATAGACATGTGTTGTTATTTGATTAATGGGATCACATCATTAGGAGAATGATGTGATTGACATGACCCATTCCGTTAGCCTAGCACTTGATCGTTTAGTATATTGCTATTGCTTTCTTCATGACTTATACATGTTCCTCGTAACTATGAGATTATGCAACTCCGTTTACGGAGGAACACTTTGGTGCTACCAAACGTCACAACGTAACTGGGTGATTATAAAGGAGTACTACAGGTGTCTCCAAAGGTACATGTTGGGTTGGCGTATTTCGAGATTAGGTTTTGTCACTCCGATTGTCGGAGAGGTATCTCTGGGCCCTCTCGGTAATGCACATCACTATAAGCCTTGCAAGCAATATAGCTAATGAGTTAGTTGTGAATGATGCATTACGAACGAGTAAAGAGACTTGCCAGTAATGAGATTGAACTAGGTATTGGATACCGACGATCGAATCTCGGGCAAGTAACATACCGATGACAAAGGGAACAACGTATGTTGTTATGCGGTTTGACCGATAAAGATCTTCGTAGAATATGTAGGAGCCAATATGGGCATCCAGGTTCCGCTATTGGTTATTGACCAAGAATAGTTCTAGGTCATGTCTACATAGTTCTCGAACCCGTAGGGTCCGCACGCTTAAGGTTTCGGCGATGTTTTATTATGAGTTTATGAGTTTTGATGTACGAAGGAGTTCGAGTCCCGGATGAGATCGGGGACATGACGAGGAGTCTCGAAATGGTCGAGACGTAAAGATCGATATATTGGACGACTATATTCGAGTTCGGAAAGGTTCCGAGTGATTCGGTATTTTTGAGTACTGGAGAGTTACGGAATTCGCCGGGAGAAGTATTGGGCCTTATTGGGCTTTAGTGGGAAGAGAGAGGGGCTGCCTAGGGCAGGCGCGCGCTTCCATGGCCTAGTCCGAATTGGACTAGGGGAGGCCGCACCCTCCTTCCTTCCTTCTCTTCCCCTTCCTTGTCTCCTACTCCTAATACATGGAAGGACTCCTAGTTGGACTAGAAAGGGGAATCCTACTCCGGTGGGAGTAGGACTCCCCATGGCGCACCCTCCTAGGGCCGGCCTCCTCCTCCTCCCTCCTTTATATACGGGGCAGGGGCACCCCATGGACACACAAGTTGATCTACGGATCGTTCCTTAGCCGTGTGCGGTGCCCCCTCCACCATATTCCACTCGGTCATATCATCGCGGAGCTTAGGCGAAGCCCGCGCCGAAGAGTCATATCGTCGCGAGCTTAGGCGAAGCCCTCGCCGGTGGAGCATCATCATCGTCACCACGCCGTCGTCTTGTGGAACTCATCCCCGACGCTTTGCTGGATCGGAGTCCGGGGATCGTCATCGAGCTGAACGTGTGCTGAACTCGGAGGTGCCGTACGTTCGGTGCTTGGATCGGTCGGATCGTGAAGACGACGACTACATCAACCGCGTTGTCATAACGCTTCGCCACGGTCTCGAGGGTACGTGGACATACACTCTCCCCTCTCGTTGCTATGCCATCACCATGATCTTGCGTGTGCGTAGGAAAATTTTGAAATTACTACGTTCCCCAACAGTGGCATCAGAGCCTGGTTTTATGCGTTGATGTCATATGCACGAGTAGAACACAAGTGAGTTGTGGGCGATATAAGTCATACTGCTTACCAGCATGTCATACTTTGGTTCAGCGGTATTGTGAGATGAAGCGGCCCGGACCGACATTACGCGTACGCTTACGCGAGACTGGTTTCACCGCTTCGAGCACTCGTTGCTTAAAGGTGACCGGCGGGTGTCTGTTTCTCTCACTTTAGTTGAACCGAGTGTGGCTACGCCCGGTCCTTGCGAAGGTTAAAACAGCACCAACTTGACAAACTATCGTTGTGGTTTTGATGCGTAGGTAAGAACGGTTCTTGCTCAGCCCGTAGCAGCCACGTAAAACTTGCAACAACAAAGTAGAGGACGTCTAACTTGTTTTTGCAGGGCATGTTGTGATGTGATATGGTCAAGACGTGATGCTATATTTATTGTATGAGATGATCATGTTTTGTAACCGAGTTATCGGCAACTGGCAGGAGCCATATGGTTGTCGCTTTATTGTATGAAATGCAAACGCCATGTAATTGCTTTACTTTATCACTAAGGAGTAGCGATAGTCGTAGAAGCAATAGTTGGCGAAACGACAACGATGCTACGATGGAGATCAAGGTGTCGCGCCGGTGACGATGGTGATCATGGCGGTGCTTGGAGATGGAGATCACAAGCACAAGATGATGATGGCCATATCATATCACTTATATTGATTGCATGTGATGTTTATCCTTTATGCATCTTATCTTGCTTTGATTGACGGTAGCATTATAAGATGATCTCTCACTAAAATTATCAAGAAGTGTTCTCCCGAGTATGCACCGTTGCGAAAGTTCTTCGTTTGAGACACCACGTGATGATCGGGTGTGATAGGCTCTACGTTCAAATACAACGGGTGCAAAACAGTTGCACGCCGCGAATACTCAGGTTAAACTTGACGAGCCTAGCATATAACAGATATGGCCTCGGAACACGGAGACCGAAAGGTCGAGCGTGAATCATATAGTAGATATGATCAACATAGTGATGTTCACCATTGAAACTACTCCATCTCACGTGATGATCGGACATGGTTTAGTTGATATGGATCACGTAATCACTTAGAGGATTAGAGGGATGTCTATCTAAGTGGGAGTTCTTAAGTAATATGATTAATTGAACTTTAATTTATCATGAACTTAGTCCTGGTAGTATTTTGCAAATTATGTTGTAGATCAATAGCTCGCGTTGTTGCTTCTCTATGTTTTTGCTTCCCTATGTTTTTATATGTGTTCCTAGAGAAAATTGTATTGAAAAATGTTAGTAGCAATGATGCGGATTGGATCCGTGATCTGAGGTTTATCCTCATTGCTGCACAGAAGAATTATGTCCTTAATGCACCGCTAGGTGACAGACCTATTGCAGGAGCAAATGCGGACGTTATGAACGTTTGGCTAGCTCAATATGATGACTACTTGATAGTTTAGTGCACCATACTTAACGGCTTAGAATCGGGACTTCAAAGACGTTTTGAGCGTCATGGACCATATGAGATGTTCCAGAGTTGAAGTTAATATTTCAAGCAAATACCGAGTTGAGAGATATGAAGTCTCCAACAAGTTCTATAGCTAAAAGATGGAGGAGAATCGCTCAACTAGTGAGCATGTGCTCAGATTGTCTGGGTACTTCAATCGCTTGAATCAAGTGGGAGTTAATCTTCCAGATAAGATAGTGATTGACAGAATTCTCTAGTCACCATCACTAAGTTACTAGAACTTCGTGATGAACTATAGTATGCAAGGGATGACGAAAACAATTCCCAAGCTCTTCGTGATGCTAAAATCGCGAAGGTAGAAATCAAGAAAAACATCAAGTGTTGATGGTTGACAAGACCACTAGTCTCAAGGAAAAGGGCAAAGGGAAGAAGGGAACTTCAAGAAGAACGGCAAGCAAGTTGTTACTCGAGTGAAGAAGCCCAAGTCTGGACCTAAGCACGAGACTAAGTGCTTTTGCTGCAATGGAACTGGTCTTTGAAGCGGAACTACCCCAAGTATTTGGTGGATAAGAAGGATGGCAAAGTGAACAAAGGTATATTTGATATACAGATTATTGATGTGTATTTTACTAGTGTTTATAGCAACCCTCGGTATTTGATACTGGTTCAGTTGCTAAGAGTAGTAACTCGAAACAGGAGTTGCAGAATGAACAGAAACTAGTTGAAGGGGAAGTGACGATGAGTGTTGGAAGTAGTTCCAAGATTGATATGATCATCATCGCACACTCCTATACTTTCGGGATTAGTGTGAAACCTAAATAAATGTTATTTGGCGTTTGCGTTGAGCATAAATATGATTTGATCATGTTTATTGCAATACCGTTATTCATTTAAAGTCAAAGAATAATTGTTGTTCTGTTTACATGAATAAAACCTTCAATGGTCATACACCCCAATGAAAATAGTTTGTTGGATCTCGATCGTAGTGATACACATATTCATAATATTGATGCAAAAAGATGCAAAGTTAATAATGATAGTGCAACTTATTTGTGGCACTGCCGTTTGGTCATATTGGTGTAAAGCGCATGAAGAAACTCCATGCTAATGGATTTTGGAATCACTTGATTATGAATCACTTGATGCTTGCGAACCATGCCTTATGGGCAAGATGACTAAAGACTCCGTTCTCGGAACAATGGAGCGAGCAAATGACTTATTGGAAATAATACATACCGATGTATGCGGTCCAATGAGTGTTAAAGCTCACGGCAAGTATCGTTATTTTCTGACCTTCACAGATGATTTGAGCAGATATGGGTATATCTACTTGATGAAACACAAGTCTGAAACATTTGAAAAGTTCAAAGAATTTCAGAGTGAAGTGAAGAATCATCGTAACAAGAAAATAAAGTTTCTACGATATGATCGTGGAGGAAAAATATTTGAGTTACGAGTTTGGTCTTCAATTAAAACAATGTGAAATAGTTTCACTACTCACGCCACCTGGAACACCACAGCATAATGGTGTGTCCGAACGTCGTAACCGCACTTTATTGGATATGGTGCGATCTATGATGTATCTTACCGATTTACCACTATCGTTTTGGGGTTATGCATTAGAGACAGCTGCATTCACGTTTAATAGGGCACCATCTAAATCCGTTGAGATGACACCGTATGAACTATGGTTTAGCGATAAACCTAAGCTGTTGTTTCTTAAAGTTTGGAGTTGTGATGCTTATGTGAAAAAGTTTTCACCGATAAGCTCGAACCCAAATCGAGAAGCGTCTTCATAGAATACCCAAAGGTAACTATTGGGTACACCTTCTATCACAGATCCGAAAGCAAGATATTTGTTGCTAAGATGGATCCTTTCTAGAGAAGAAGTTTCTCTCGAAAGAAGTGAGTGGGAGGAAAGTAGAACTTGATGAGGTAATTGTACCTTCTCCCTTATTGGAAAGTAGTTCATCACGTGAATCAGTTCATGATTCCTACACCAATTAGTGAGGAAGTTAATGATGATGATCATGAAACTTCAGATCAAGTTGCTACCAAACCTCGTAGGTCTTCCAGAGTAAGATCCGCACAGAGTGGTGCGGTAATCCTATTCTAGAAGTCATGTTACTAGACCATGATGAACCTACGAACTATGAGGAAGCGATGATGAGCCCAGATTCATGAAATGGTTTGAGACCATGAAATCTGAGATGGGATCCATGTATGAGAACAAAGTGTGGACTTTGATTGATTTGCCCGATGATCGGCAAGTCATAGAGAATAAATGGATCTTCAAGAGGAAGACGGACGTTGATAGTAGTGTTACTATCTACAAAGCCCGACTTGTTGCAAAAGGTTTTCGACAAGTTCAAGGTGTTGAATACGATGAGATTTTCTCACTCATAGCGATGCTTAAGTCTGTCCGAATCATGTTAGCAAGTGCCACATTTTATGAAATCTGGCAAATGGATGTCAAAACTACATTATTTAATGGATTTATTAAAGAAGAGTTGTATATGATGCAACCAGAAGGTTTTGTCAATCCTAAAGGAGCTAACAAAATGTGCAAGCTCCAGCGATCCATCTATGGACTGGTGCAAGCATCTCGGAGTTGGAATAAACGCTTTGATAGTGTGATCAAAGCTTATGGTTTTATACAGACTTTTGGAGAAGCCTGTATTTACAAGAAAGTGAGTGGGAGCACTACAAGCATTTCGATAAGTATATGTGAGTGACATATTGTTGATCGAAATAATGTAGAATTATTCGCAAAGCATAAAGGAGTGTTTGAAAGGAGTTTTTCAAAGAAAGACCTCGGTGAAGCTGCTTACATATTGAACATCAAGATCTATTGAGATAGATCAAGACGCTTGATAAGTTTTTCAATAAATACATACCTTGTCAAGATTTTGAAGTAGTTCAAAATGGAACAGTCAAAGAAAAGTTCTTGCCTGTGTTGCAAAGGTGTGAAATTGAGTAAGACTCAAATCCCGACCACAGCAGAAAATAGAAAAGAGAATGAAAGTCATTCCTATGCCTCAATCATAGGTTCTATAAAGTATGCTATGCTATGTACCAGACCTATTGTATACCTTGCTCTGAATTTGGCAAGGGAGTACAATAGTGATCTAGGAGTAGATCACTGGACATTGGTCAAGAACATCCTTAGTGAGGACTAAAGAAATATTTCTCGATTATGGAAGTGATAAAAGAGCCCGTCGTAAAGAGTTACATCGATGCAAGCTTTTTACACTGATCCAGATGACTCTAAGTCTCAATCTGGATACATATTGAAAGTGGGAGCAATTAGCTAGAGTAGCTCCGTGCGAGCATTGTAGACATAGAATATTTGCAAAATACATACGGCTCTGAATGTGCAGACCCGTTGACTAAACTTCTCTCACGAGCAAAACATGATCATACCTTAGTACTCTTTGGGTGTTAATCACATAGCGATGTGAACTAGATTATTGACTCTAGTAAACCCTTTGGGTGTTGGTCACATTACGATGTGAACTATGGGTGTTAATCACATACAGATGTGAATATTAGTGTTGAATCACATGATGATGTGAACTAGATTATTGACTCTAGTGCAAGTGGGAGACTGAAGGAAATATGCCCTAGAGGCAATAATAAAGTTATTATTTATTTCCTTATTTCATGATAAATGTTTATTATTCATGCTAAAATTGTATTAACCGGAAACATGATACATGTGTGAATACATAGACAAACATATAGTCACTAGTATGCCTCTACTTGACTAGCTCATTAATCAAAGATGGTTATGTTTCCTAACCATAGACATGTGTTGTTATTTGATTAATGGGATCACATCATTAGGAGAATGATGTGATTGACATGACCCATTCCGTTAGCCTAGCACTTGATCGTTTAGTATATTGCTATTGCTTTCTTCATGACTTATACATGTTCCCGTAACTATGAGATTATGCAACTCCGTTTACGGAGGAACACTTTGGTGCTACCAAACGTCACGTAACTGGGTGATTATAAAGGAGTACTACAGGTGTCTCCAAAGGTACATGTTGGGTTGGCGTATTTCGAGATTAGGTTTTGTCACTCCGATTGTCGGAGAGGTATCTCTGGGCCCTCTCGGTAATGCACATCACTATAAGCCTTGCAAGCAATGTAGCTAATGAGTTAGTTACGGAATGATGCATTACGTAAACGAGTAAAGAGACTTGACAGTAATGAGATTGAACTAGGTATTGGATACCGACGATCGAATCTCGGGCAAGTAACATACCGATGACAAAGGGAACAACGTATGTTGTTATGCGGTTTGACCGATAAAGATCTTCGTAGAATATGTAGGAGCCAATATGGGCATCCAGGTTCCGCTATTGGTTATTGACCAAGAATAGTTCTAGGTCATGTCTACATAGTTCTCGAACCCGTAGGGTCCGCACGCTTAAGGTTACGATGACAGTTTTATTATGAGTTTATGAGTTTTGATGTACCGAAGGAGTTCGGAGTCCCGGATGAGATCGGGGACATGAAGAGGAGTCTCTAAATGGTCGAGACGTAAAGATCGATATATTGTACGACTATATTCGGAGTTCGGAAAGGTTCGAGTGATTCGGTATTTTTGAGTACTGGGAGAGTTACGGAATTCGCCGGGAGAAGTATTGGGCCTTATTGGGCCTTAGTGGGAAGAGAGAGGGCTGCCTAGGGCAGGCGCGCCCCCCATGGCCTAGTCCGAATTGGACTAGGGAGGGGCCGCACCCCTCCTTCCTTCCTTCTCTCTTCCCTTCCTTGTCTCCTACTCCTAATACATGGAAGGACTCCTAGTTGGACTAGGAAAGGGGGAATCCTACTCCCGGTGGGAGTAGGACTCCCCATGGCGCACCCCTCCTAGGGCCGGCCTCCTCCTCCCTCCCTCCTTTATATACGGGGGCAGGGGGCACCCCATGGACACACAAGTTGATCTACGGATCGTTCCTTAGCCGTGTGCGGTGCCCCCCTCCACCATATTCCACTTCGGTCATATCGTCGCGGAGCTTAGGCGAAGCCCTGCGCCGGAAGAGTCATATCGTCGCGGAGCTTAGGCGAAGCCCTGCGCCGGTGGAGCATCATCATCGTCACCACGCCGTCGTGCTGACGGAACTCATCCCGACGCTTTGCTGGATCGGAGCCCGGGATCGTCATCGAGCTGAGCGTGTCTTTGAACTCGGAGGTGCCGTGCGTTCGGTACTTGGATCGGTCGGATCGTGGAGACGTCGACTACATCAACAGCGTTGTCATAACGCTTCGCTTCGGTCGAGGGTGCGTGGACATACACTCTCCCTCTCGTTGCTATGCCATCACCATGATCTTGCGTGTGCGTAGGAAATTTTTGAAATTACTCGTTCCCCAACAAGGTAGTCCACGGATTTTACGGATGCGTAAGGTGTATGGATGACTGGCGTATCGCCAGCTAGATAGAGATCCGGGTCTTGAAAACCGTGTTCATGGGACATCGAAGGTGGCTTCGCGACGATGACCCGTGGAGGAAACGCAAGGATCTGTTCGATGGTGAAACCGAACCCAAAACGCCCAGGTGCACGAGGAGCGGCGAGGAAATAGACAAGCTGTTGAAAATTGGAAAGACTGCCCACCGCTAGGGAAAGAAGCAAAAGGCGCCAGAGCCGGGAAAGAAGCGAAGGCGCCAGAGCTGCTGAAGGTATGGAAAACGAGGTCTGTTTTACGGGACTTGCCGTCTTGGAAGATCCACCGTGTGCCTCACAGCCTTGATGTCATGCATATCACGAAGAGCGTGTGCGAGAGTCTCCTTGGTACCCTGCTCAACATGCCGAGAGGACCAAAGATGGGCGAAAGCAAGGGCATACTTGAAATCAATGGGCATCGGCAGGAGCTTCACGCTAATGATGATGATGATGATGATGATGAGGATGAAGCAGGACACGTAAAGTCGTCGCAAAGGCAAAAGGCCAAGAAGAACGGAAATGACTACCCTCGCGTGCTTCACTCTAAGTCAGGAGGAGATCGAGCAGTTTTCACCTACCTCCTAGGAGTAAAACTTCCTTCTGATTCTACGCTGGGAAGATAAGCAGATACCTAGACCCAGCAAGCGAAGTTCAGCGGGATGAAGTCTCACGACGGTCACGCGCTGATGACGCAGATACTTCGATTGCAATCCGTGGGATCATGGTCGCGCACGTCCGTGAAACGTTATTTGGCCTATGAAACTTTTTCGACGTCATCTCTCGGAAGTCGATTGGCGTGAGGCAACTCAGAAGGCTACAGGAAGAGATCGTGGTGATACTATGCGAGCTTGAGATGTACTTCCCGCCCGCATTCTTCGACGTTATGGTGCATCTGCTGGTCCATATCGTGGAGGATATCATCCAACTCGGGCCGACGTTCCTGCACAGCATGATGCCGTTCGAAAGGATGAATGGTGTCATCAAAGGATACGTTCGGAACATGTCACGTCCAGAGGGAAGTATAGCCAGGGCTTTCTGATCGAAGAGTGCATCTCCCATCGCACGAATTATCTAGGCATCGAGAACCCGTTGGTCTGCCCGTCAACAGGCACCTCGGCAGGCTCGCTGGATGGGGTCACCGTGAGGGTCGCCGCGAAATGCATGTCGACTTCGAGGGTCGACTCGCCGACTTTGAAAGAGCAAACCTAGTCGCGCTACAACACATAGACGTGGTCGATCCTTGGGTGGTAGAGCACGAAACCTTTATTGAGAAGACATACAATGACCGAGGCCAACAGAGGACGGACGGAGATATACTCAAAGAGCACAACTCATGTTTCACGCGTTGATTCAAGCAGAAGCTTCTGTCGTACCCTTTACATGAAGATTCTTCCGCGGAAGAACAACTCATATTCACCTTGTCACAGGCGCCGAGCACAACCTCGATGACCTATGAGGCGTCACGATATCAACGGCTACACATTCTACACGAGGACAAGGACATGAAGAGCGATGGTTATCAGAACTCCGGGGTAACGATGGAATCCTACATCGGTAAGGACAAGGACAGATACTACGGAAGGATCGAGGAGATCTGGGAGCTGAGCTACGCTGGAGAGAAGGTGCCGATGTTCCGTGTCAGATGGGCCAAGAGCGTCCTAAAAGAAGACCGATATTTCACCACCATGGTTATACCGAAGCCAAATCCAAGACCGCGGGCGCAAACGTCACCGCGAAAAATGAGCCATGGGTACTGGCTTCCCAAGTGGACCAATGCTTCTTCATTACCGACCCGCCAAAGCCCAGTCGTGTTGTCGTGAGGAGAGGCAAAAGGAAGATCACCGGAATGGATGGAGTAGCCAATGAGCAAGACTTCGACAAGTACGGCGACCCGAGGATCGAACATGACGACGATGATGAAGTAGCAGCATACACCAAAAGAAGAAGCAGGACCACCCTACCTAAAGGACGTCCGTTCCACAGAAGAACTCCATTTGCGAAAAAGAAGGGCAAGAAGATTGTGAACAGATAGCTAGCTAAGATCGATTGTATTTAAATCGTAGTCTTCATTTCTCGATTGTATTTCATGGGCACTTTTGAACTATCATGAATATTTTAAATTTCATGGACACTCGATCTTGATCCCCTCCATCTCGATCGCTATCCCACCTCGCCAGATCCGGTCCCCTCGCCGCTTGAGCACCCCAGTCCGGCCGCCGCCGACCCCCGCACCTCGATTCCCTACTCAACCGCCACATCACACGATTCCCTACTCAACCGCCCACCGACCCCCGCACACCCATCCCTACTCAATCGCCGCCGACCCCCCGCACACGATTCCCCTACTCAACCGCCGCCGCCGACCCCCCGCACACCCCTCCCCTACTCAACCGCCGCCGCCGACCCCCCGCACCCCCGCACCCTCCCCCGCTCCACCGGCATTACTGTTTGATGATATTTTTTAAAAATTATTACTGTCTTATAAAAAAATATTACTGTTATGATTTAAACAAGTTTGAACATATTTAAACACAAATAATTATCACACAACATTTTAAATGCATAAAAAATTGTGGAGCCTGGGAATCGAACCCAGGACCTCCTGGTGTGAGAACTGGCTGCTGACCAGTCGAGCTAGTAGAGGGAACTTGGTGTGGATCAGGTCAGGTGGGAGATAACCTGTTGGCTCGAGCAGAAATCAAATTTTTTTTTACTAATGGCGCACCAGGGTGAGGTGCGCCATTAGAATGGATGTACTTATGGCGCACCGATGGGTGGTGCGCCATTAGTATTGTGTCGCCCCCACCCCGGCGGCCCAAACCTATCCTCTCTCTCCCTCCCTCGCCTCGATCCCTTCCCTCTCTCTCTCGACGCTGCTGCCCGCCGCCTCGACGCCGCTCCACGCGCTGCTGACGCCGCCCGTCGTCCTCGTCTCTGCCCGACGCTGACGCCGCCTCTCCTCTCCCTCCCGCCTCCGCCTGCCTGCCGCTTTCCCATGGAGAAGGAGGAGGAAGAGGTGGCCCGGACGCCGCCCCGTGCACACCACCGTCGCCGGAGCACCACCACCACCCGGACCTCGTCGCCCCACCTCGTAGCCCGTCCACACCACCGCCCCGTGAGCTCCCCTCCTCCTCTCCCCCTATCCCCCTCGCATCCTCTAGTTTGTTGTTAGATCGATCCCTTGCTTGATGGGGAGATGGCAGCTGCTTCATTCAATTGTGACAATAACTGCACATGCATGCTCACTCCACAGCTCCCTGTCTGTCCTCCCTCCTCCTGAGTCTTATGTTTTTGTTTTGCTTGTTTGCTGTAGAAGAACTGTGTGTGGCCAGTGCTTGCTGATTATTAGTGCTAGTAAGCTTTTGATTGTTGCTGCTGTAGCTGCACTTTGGGAGGGTTTCAGCTAGGTAGCTAGCTAGTTCAGGTACATGCTTTCTGCCTCCCTGTACTTGCTGCCACCTTTATTATGTGCCTCACCTTTCTGCATTTGAGGATGATTTGACAGCTTGTTGTTTGCTTCAAAATTATTGCTTTTGATAAAATACATGTATCTTTTCACATCCTTAAACACACATGCATGTGAGCTTTTCTTGATACTTCCTGAGTGTTGTTGCAAGTATATGCCTCATTCATTTCCTCTGCTCCTACCAGCAAAGCATTATTAACGATAAAAAGGATCAACAACCAAATCGCAGCGAACCGAAATGCTCAAAAAAATATGAAAATAATAATAACCAACAACCAATTTTCGTACCAGCGCAAAACAATGGCAGGGGTGATGGCTCTCTGAATCGATGTAGGATGGGCTCTGACAGAGAAACGGCCGGTTGTTAGCGTCAGTTAGGCGTTGAAATCAAGTGGCCACCACCGGAGCCGAAGTGGATGCTGTGACTAGGAAGGGACGTGCCAACAATGGGATTGGACCATGTCTCATGATGCATGCTGCAACCACCAGCCTTCAATGTTGCTAGTATCTCTTTTTTGTTTGAGGAATGAATGTGCAAAATAGATTTGCCGTCGAATAAAGTTTTCAAACACATATTTTTTATGAGATATTACATGTGTTTTTTTAAGAGATATTTCATGTGTTTTTTTTAAGTAGATATTACATATGTTTTCTTGGTTAAACTGAAGACCTAAAAATCTGTGCCCAACTTATAAACCCTACCGGAGGGAGTAGTGGTAGATGGGAATGGGATAATATGCTCAAAGAGTAGATGAAAACTTCAGTAGTAGAGAAGAGATGTTCGTCTCCTGATTCCTTATTACCAATTATATGGGAGGAGAATGGGGGATACTTGCTTTCTACTAGATTAGTGACCGTGCTGTAGCATTTGTTTTCATCCATAATTAAATCGTCGTCCCTCCATGACCATGAGTTGCCATTATCAAACAGGGGACAAACCTCCATTTATTCTTTTTATTTATTTTTTTGCAAAATGAAGTGTTTTGGAGCAAAATACAAACATGATCAATTTTTCTTTTTCCGAAGAACATGGTGGTTTCCTAACATGTTTCATTTTCATTGTGAAGAAATGTGTGACAGTTTCACTAACTTAATTTCATTCTGAAGAAATTTGCGCCTAGAATTTCTTTTTGTTACAATGCTGCTTGCTGAATGGAGTGATATTTCACTAACAAAATATCTACAGAGTGCACAAGTAAATTACGACAGATATGGTAATCAATATTTCGTTACTGGTGTTATTTCAGGAAATTGAAATTATGCACTATACAACAGAATGAACTTACTCATTATGTCAGATTTTGTAAACCTTTTAATTGAACTGTTTCTCATACTTGCTGCAGAGAGGTGAGGCTAAACTTCTAACGGAAGGTTGGGAAGGTGCGGTTGAGGATCTGAAAGAGGCTGCCCAGAAATCCCCACAGGTGAATTTTATGCAATTTTGCTTTGTTCTCCCGAGTATAGTATATCACAGCTCTCTGAGTATATCTTTTTTTCTTTTGGTCCAACCGAAGGAGCCTAAGCTCCCGATCTGTCGAGCATGCTAATTTGAATTTCCTTTTAAAACCTGCATCTTGCTGTATTTGATTTACTCTCGATGATGTGCTTACATTGGCGTGCATCTTGTTATTCCCATTTCCATTAGGCTGAATACAGTTATGTTACGAAGAAATAGGTTTGTTATGCTCGGTGAGTACCCTACATATATAGTTTCCCAATGGACAAATCATGCGTTTTAACTTCTTGGATGGATGGCGTACACAGCAATAGATCCTGCATTAGCTAGACTTTGGTATAATCTGGGTGCAACTTGTGGTTAAAAGTTAACTCTCCGGCTGAGGTTACACGCATGAGGAACTCTGTTGTCATGCTCGCTTCCTGTCCCTGTCCCCTTTATTATCTTTGAAATTCCAAAATAAGGATCACGCATCTCCAGTGGATAGTTTTACTTGCAAGCTTGGTTTATGGCTCGTGTGAACAAATGAAAGTGTAGATTTATTTTCACTAACTTACCTCACTAACTAATGGTGGCTGCCTAATGATGACAGACTAAGTTTCTGATTTATTTTCTTATAAAAGTGTAGATTCATTGGTAGCAATTGTTTTCAGTGTCTCATGTTGCAGATTGTCTACTTTTTTGCCTTGTCCACCCGAGAGGCCCTTGAGTTTGCTGGAATGTCGATTAACTTCCGTTCCGGCAAATTCGGGTACTCCATATGTCCTATTTTCAGCAAAGGTCATGCTGAAATTTTCCGTGAATTTTAGCATGACTTTGCTAAAATAGGACATATGGGGTACTTGTGACTAATGCATGGGCCGGGGTATCTTAGTAGTTAATTAAGTAGGATCAAGTGCCCCTTTATTCTAGCTGCATTAAACCATAGGCGGCAATAGAGCCAAGTGATTAGGCCCAACTTAGAATTCTCCTTCCTAGCTTAGCTTTTAGGATGCCTCGGTGTCGACAAACCATTAATTATACAACCTTGGCTTTTAGGGTGCCTCGGTGTCGATAAAAACCGAAATGATGAAAGCTTAGGCTTTTAGGGTGCCTCGGCGTGAAAAACCCTCAATGATAAAAGCTTAGCTTTTAGGATGCCTCGTGTCGACAAACCCTAAATGATGAGACCATGATCTTGTTCCTTGACAATAACCAACTTTTGACCAAACTTTGTTCCTATTTAGAGAGAAACATGGCCAACAACGATGAGGCCGGGGTTGAGGCGGCAAGGCATTACAGGAGCTGTCCCAGAGATGGAGGAACAACCTCACTTGTATGAGGACGCCGCCTTCCCCACCGATCCCGAGACCACCGATGGTACCGCCGAGTATGACCCAAGACCGATGCCACCACCGATGGTGCCGCCGAGGATGCCACCACTGATGATGGCGGTGCACGCACAGATGGCAGCCAATAGAAGAGGCAACGGAAGGACCGGCGTCCGACCGTGCTCCGCACCCTCAAGGAAGAAGTTACTGAAGTGGACTCCGACGGGAATCCAACGGCGCCCGAACGAATAGTCAAGGGGTACTCGCTTCAGCTCGGGTGCATTCTCCGGAGCACCGTCTCGATCAACACCGAGAACCTGAGGCATCCTGACCGAGGGAATTTGCGCAACCTCCTCTTCACGAAGCTGCACGAACGATACAAGTTCCCCGCTGAATTTGAAAACACAAGCCTCAAAGGTAATAAAGTGAACAATGCTGCCCTCACGAAGATGAGCAAGGCCCTGTCTACTTGGAAAAGCAATGTGAAGAGAATGATCGAGAAAGGTGAGAGTTATGAGAAGATCAAAGAGAAAAATCCTTCGATCACCGAAGATGACTACAACGACTTCAAGATCCATTGCTCGAGCACCGCAAACTCGAATCAAGTCGTGGGGAAAGAAATGCGGAGCTGAACTTAGGGAACACACACTCGGTCCCGGCGGTTACAGAGTGGCGGAGCCTATATGGGACAAGGAGGACGCGGAGCGTGCCGAGCAAGGCCTACCGCCCCTCTTCTATAAATACGGTGACAAGCAGACCAGGAACTTTGTCAGGGCCCGGTACAAGAAGGACCCGAAAACAAAGGAGCTTACCACGGATCCGAAGACCAGGGCGCTTGAGGTTGTTCTGGTAAGGAATACCACCCCCGCGTAATTAGCTCCATATGGTTGCATTCTAATTAATGAAGCCAAATTTCTAAATGGTTCACATTCCTTCCCCAGCGATCGAAAGCGAGAGCTGGGTCGACTAAGAGCAACCCTTGGGACACCACTCTAAATAGGGCGTTGAATGTAATGAAGAACAAGGATAAGCTCGAGAAGCCGGCGTCGGTTGGTCGTGTGGCGGCAAAGGCTTGTCCACAAAATGGGGTCATACTATACCGCTGGTGTGCGGAAGGAGAAAAGACCAGCTCGGAAAGCCGGTAGCGAGGTTCAAGAACTCAAGGCACAGGTGGCGCGGATTCGGAGATTGTCCAAGAGCAAGTGCAACAACAACTCGGAGCGACGATCACCGCCATTGTGCCTACCTTGATCCGGGGTTGAGTGCGTGGATTGCGGGCGCCAACGAGGCCGCCCGATTCATAGCTTCACGGCCAGCAACTCGCAGAATGCGATGGCGGGGCCATTGGTGTCTCCGGCGAGGCGGCATTGGTGTCTCCGACGCCGCACGGAGCTTAATGCACCGGGTGTACGCCGCCGACACCTCTGCAGACAAGCGGCCCCTCCGTCAATCACTGCGCCCGCCGTTGGCGGTGCCTCGACATTAGCCGAGCTCGATGCCATCATCAGGTAACTAATTAAGCCTCTCTCGGTCGAGGACTTCATCTCCTTGCCTTTGACTGGGCATCCCTGACGCCCTACATGTTTTCGCAGGGCGCCGCCGATGTTCCGTGCACTCTCCTGCACTTCGTGAACAACGAGTTGGTCGATGTCGCCAAGGGCAAAATCGTTCAACCGGGCAACCCCTTATTCCACGGTACCCAGATGCCACCCAACTTGTTTAGGGTTGAACTGGTTCGGGTGCTGCCAAGCTGCGACGAGTTGTTACCTCCGATTCGACCTGTCGGGGCCAACGATGATGATGTGATGACCCTCAGCGCCTACCTGAGCTGGCCCCTGCTTTGGCCGAAGAGCCAGATTCGTTTGGGGGCGGGGGACACCACCCCAAAGACAACACCGCCAGTCATGCCGTTGCCAAGTCGGCCCCATGTCAAGACCGCCGCAACGGTGCCGGACATCCCTATGCCACTGGATCCAAACATGCGTATGGCACAGGATCAGAACGACGACGACGACGATACATTTGCCAACGTCGATCAGTACTTTGCCGATCATGGATACGGTGGCGACTTCATGGGGCCTCCTTCTCAAGAACCCAACCCAACAAAAGACGTGCGCGATCTAGCTGGTACCACGGAGAAGCCAAGTTGCAACAGCGCCGCTCGCGTTCAGCTCTCGGGAGACGCCTCCGGCTGCCGACTTCACCGAGCCTCGAGATAGGCGAGGTGCGAAATATTATCAGCACCAACACACTCAAGAAGGCGGTGCGTGAGCAGAACTCGGTCCCATTACAGGAGAAGAAGAAGGCACGCAAAAGAAAGACTAACAAGGGTGCGGGCCAGCCGCACCGAAATGCGATCCGTGCTCGGGACGGGCCACCTTCACCGAGGATATCTCGAGGAGGTGCATGTGGCGGGAAGGGCGATGCTACCGACAAATATGCTCAATGCTGCAACCGGTGCTATGCGGAGTCTCGCATGATGTGTTCTTTCTTTGGAGAAGCGGCGTCTCGAGAGAAGGATGTGGCATACCCGGTTTCGTGGCCAAGGTGCCGAGGGCAAGGGCTTTGTGGATAACTCCATCGGGTGTACGATCGTCCTGCGGTTTGATGACATCCACCATATGTTGAACCTTCATCCGCTGCACTACACCTTCGTTCGGCTATTTTCGCTGAGTATGGAGATGCGGATCATTCGCGACAAGACCCCGGACATCGTGATAGTCGACCCCTTCTACATGCGTGCCAAGATCTTGGGCAGCGCTGAGGACCGCAAGTCGCGAGTTCTTACCTCGAAGGCGTCATTCGGCAAACCAAGATAAGGATAACTTCCTCGTGCCTTACTTTCCGAGTAAGTCCTCCCTCAACCGCCCGTAACATATGAATTCTTAGATTTCGATTGTTTTCTTTTAACATTCCGTGCTTTCTGCGGTGACACATTGCACGCCATCCTCCTAAGCCCCAAATATTCCATGGCCACGTATTTCGACCGGACCGTCGATTGAACGTAGACTACACAAATGTCAAGAAGGTTCTTGATGATGTTCTCCTGCCACGCCTAATCTGGAGGCACCTTCACCAGGCCTATTCGTAAAGCACGGCAAGCACGTGTTCTCCCAATACGACATTCTGCTGCGTCAAGCAGCTGCCCGGCGGTCGAAGGGTGCCTACTACGCCATCCATCACATGCGGCGATCGTGCGGGACCATCATCAACTTCGCTACCGAGTAAACTCAAAGATTGGGCGCGGCGTGTCGGCAATCCGGGACGCGGACATCGACAAGAATTCTTTCGCATCCGATCGGAGTTTGCGGAAATCATCCATCAAGATGTCGCCTTCCTCGGGGCAGTTCTACCTCGAAATCAACCGTCCAACAAAGTGACATCGACACAATGCTACAAATGCAGGCTAACAACACCCGTTCTTTCATGACTCCCACGATAGACGGCAGCTTCATCCACGCTCCGGTCCCTTGAGTCGAGTTGAAAGCAGTGATGCTGTGTCTAGTTCTGAAACATCGATTGGCTCATGTTGTAATTAAACTTTAATCAACTTGTAGTATGTCTCTTTGGTTTCGAGAGTCGTTCTAACTTAGATGTAATCGATGCTATTAATGTCTTGCTTTTCTCTTCCGATCGTTCTGTTGCATACTTATATACTGCTTATGTATTGTCTGTGAATTGGTACTAACGCTTGTTTGGCTAGTGCATAGCGATGCCGTCGTATGTCGCGGTACAAGGGTAAGGTTCGCGGAGTCTCGACGATCGGGAGGAGTGTCGGAGACAGGTTCACCGATTCAGCGGTAACAGTTACAAAGGGTACACCACTAGGGCCGAGGCGAATCTAGATACGCCCGCTATCTAGCGGGAGAGGGGAGGGAGCGTTGGAGGAACCGGATGAAGACGAGTTTCATCGTGATGATGCTCATCGTGATGACCGCAGCTCTCTTCTATGTGATGGTAGTTTAGATGATCGATATCGACTTGTAATGTGAAGACAAACTCGCTACTCGCGGTCTCGAGACTTGTAATATAATGTTCTATCTTTGTTCGGTCTTTTCAATTCGGAGACTAATATGATGAATTGTATTCAGATACTAATATGATGAATTGTATTCAGAGACTAATCTTCTATTGTATTCGATGAATCTGTTGTTGATGTGTGCTGTCTATATTTTCTCCAATTATACATTTTGTAACCTGTGCAAAAACAGAAAATAAAAAATTAAAAAACCTAATATTCATACTAATGGCGCATCAAATGCATGATGCGCCATTAGTATGCCAAAGGATACTAATGGCGCATCATTAAACGATGACGCCATTAGTATGCGGGTTACTAATGGCGCATCTTGCCGTTGTGCACCATTAGTATGCCAAAGCACTGGTATACATGGCCCTCAGGAGGTATACTAATGGCGCCTTGTTGTATATACTAATGGCGCATCCAATGGTGTGCCATTAGTACACCAGATACTAATGGCACACCAGTGGTGCGCCATTAGTAAAATATATTAATGGCGTGGCACTAATGGCGCACCACTAATGCGCCATTAATGGCCAAATTAGGTGCGCCATTAGTAGGCCTTTTCCTAGTAGTGGGCACGTCTGGCGGAGGAACTCGATGTGGTCGTCGTCCACCTCGGAGCCGTCCCGCATGCCGGAGCGTGCGGCAGGAGGTGCAGCGGCGGAGGAAGAGCTCATCGCCGCGGCGTGGCGTGGTTCGGCGCGGCGGCGGGAAGAGGAAGAAGAAGCAAGAGGAAGCGGGGGAAGCGGGGAGATGGGTGCGCGTGCTTCGCCGCCCCCTCCTCCCGCCTACTTATAGGCTCATGGGCTGAGAAGCCGATGGGGCGGACGTGGGATTAACTGCGCCCAGGACCCCACGCCCCCACGATTTAACCCATGAAGTTACTGCACGCAGTAACGACGTGGGAACCCCAACCACCCGCATGGCCGCAACGGATACGTTCGCATGCCGAGGCGCGGTAGTGGCAGGTCCCGCCTGACGGCCTGTCTCGTCGCAGCGCTGCGTGAAGCAGACCGACCGCCGCGTGGCGTCACGCGACGGGCCCGCAGCGGGCCGCCGCCAGGAAGCTTATCAGGCACGCTGCCCGGTTCCCGCGACGACTTTCAAACTCTCCAAGGGGCAAGACGGCCTTCTGCGAGTCCGGCTCCAGCTAGTCGGCCTGGAGGAAGACGGCGAGCAAGGCCCAGATTCCACCACCAGAAGGATGAAACTGTTGAGGCTCCTCGACCTGTCGCCCTCGGCGCCTCACTAGCTTCGGGGACTACTGTCGGAGTAATGGGCCACGGGTAGGCAAACCCGAGCCCCCAGACCTTTCAAGACATCGGGGCAGGCTGCGCCCCTCAAGACCCCAAGACGAAGAACCACTTTCTGAGAGACAATGGCAGAGCCGCCGACTGCCCCTCGCGGCCGAGACCCAGAGACGGCTTCGAGATAAGCCGACTCCCAACTGGCGGCTTCCAGAGAAGCCGGCTATGGGGAGTCGGCCCGCGACTCCCACCACCTCCTGCCTACGCAACTACAGACGGGATGGGGTGCGGCCGCCGCGCGGCCCATCCTTGCCCCGTTCACGAAGGGCAGGCATGGCCACAGTGCGCCGTACTAACGGAGATCTCCATCCGGCGCGGCACTGTTGCCATGCCGGCCCTGACATCAGCCCCGTGGGCGGCGCCCTGAGCCCACGATGGCCAGCAGTCGGCGAAGAAGACGGCGACCTGAGAGACAGACGGCTGGGACCCGCGCCCAGCCGGATTACTGTTGTACCCCCGGGGGGTAGGCCTATATAAACCCCCCGGGGCACCCATGCAAGAGGTTGGACCCTAATAGCTTTAGATACACATAGAGGGAAGAGAAGAGCTAGCCGTGCCCTACTCCTTCCTCACCCGGAACAGCTGAAGGAGCAACCTTGTACCCACTTTGCCATAGTGATCATGCGGAGACCCCGCAGAGCAGCAGTAGGGATATTATCTCCATGGAGAGCCCTGAAGCTGGGTAAGATCCGCCGGCGTGCATGCCTTCGCCTCATCCCGTTTCCAGGCACCGACGACGTTCTACTCGCCCCCACCATGATAAGCCATCCTTTGGCATATGTCGCACCCAACCCCCGACACTTCTCCTCCTCTCCTCTCTTTTCTTCTTCTTCTTCCTCTTCTTCTTTTTTCTTCTCCTCCTCCTCTTCTTCTTCTTCCTTTCCTTTCTCGTCTTCTTCTTCTCCTCCTCTCCTCTTTTTTTCTTCTTCTTCTTCTTCTTTCCTAAAACTGAACTAAACCTAAAACTAAACCTAAATCTAAAACTAAAACTAAAACTAAAACTAAATCTAAACTAAACATAAACCTAAAACTAAAAAAACAGAAAAAAGGGAAAAAACTAAATCTAAACCTAAAACTAAACTAAAACTAAACCTAAACCTAAAACTAAACCTCAAACTAAAATTAAAACTAAATCTAAACTAAACATAAACCTAAAACTAAAAAACAGAAAAAAAAGGAAAACAGAGGAGGTAGAGCTCACAGGGGCAGGGCAGGTGGAGGAGGTGGCGGTGGAGGAGGGCGGGCGGCTGGGCGGCAGCGCTGGGCCCGGGCGGGCTGGGGGAGTGAGGGCAGGCGGCGCCGAGGCAGGCAGGCGGTGGGGGGACAAGGTGGGGGCCGATGGGGCGCCGGGTGGTGGGGCGGCAGTGCAAAGCAGCGATGGCGGCAATGGGGCCCGTGGAGGAGGGGGGGGGAGGCTCGAGGCGGCGCGCGGGCCAAGGGGGCGGGGTGGGCGCTGGCAGGCGGGCGCCGAGACGGCAAGGTGGCGGGGCGACAGGCGGGGGGCGGTGGGGCGACAGGCGGGGGCGGGGGGGCGGCGGCGGCAAGTGGTGGCGGCGGCGTGTGTGAAGAGTAGGAGAGAAACTGAGAGAGAGGGGAAGGGTGGGGCGCGCCATTAGATATGTTAAATCGTTGCCGTCCGCCCCCTTTGCCGTCCATTTTTTTGCTCTTTGCCGTCTGCTAGCAGACGACAAAGAGGGGGGGCCGTTAAGTATTTTTTAAGCAGCTCCTCAGTGGGCCCCCCTCCCTCTTTGCCATCTGCTAGCCGACGCAAAGAATCTTTGTCGTCCGCTAGCCGACAGCAAAGAACTGGCTGATGGCAAAGACTTTCTTTGCCATCAGCCAGTTCTTTGCCGTCTGCTTTTGGGTAGCTGATGGCAAAGAGCTTCTTTGCCGTCTGCTAGCTGACGGCAAAGAGCTGGCAGATGGCAAAGTAGCTGATTCTAGTAGTGTAGTTGAGTATTTATTCCTAAACAAAGAAGCTAATATCTATGAATCCTCATCCGCTTGCCAATCTTTTTAAGAGATCCAATTATGATGAACCAATTCCTAGTGATTTAGATGCACTAGATTATCTTTATAAGTTTTTGCCTGAGATCCGTAAATCTAAAAATTGTGATGAAGTGCTTCACGATAGATCTTTGAATAAAAATCATGATTGTAATGATTTTATTATAAATTCTATTGATGTAAATTATGCTAATAATATGAAAAACCCTAAGCTTGGGGATGCTAGTTTTGCTATGTCCAATAGTCATGATTGGGGAGATTCTTCTTATGATCTTGAAAATTTATTTAAGCCCCATGATGAATATAAGATTGATAATAGTGTTTGCAATAATATTGAAAGTGGGTTTGGAAGAGTGTCAACTTTAGATCCCACGTATTTGGATAACATTCAATCTTATGAAATTTTTGATAAAAGTGGGCTTGGAGAAATCATGAGTTTAGTTAATGATAATCCCACTATTTTGGAAGAGTGTCAACTTCGCATGCATGTGGATCGTGTTCAGAATATGTTATGTGATAGCTATATTGTTGAATTTTCTTATGATCCTACATGTAATTATTATGAGAGAGGAAAATATGGTTATAGAAATTTTCATGTTACTAAATTACCTCTCGTTATGTTGAGATTGCTATTGTTCCTTTCCGCTTCCTTGCATATGCTAGTTTTTGCTCGCTACGATAATTTGTTTGCCTATAATATGCCTATGCATAGGAAGTATGTTAGACTTAAGTGTGTTTGTCACATGTTTTATGATGCTCTTTTTGTGCCTCAATTCTTGTCTTTCCTGTGAGCATCATTGAAATCTCAATGCCTAGCTAAAAAGGCTTTAAAGAGAAGCGCTTGTTGGGAGACAACCCAATATTTTTACTTGCTTCTTAGTAATATATAATCCATCTAACTTCTGTTTAGATGTGGTTTCATCTTTTAATTAGTGTTTGTGCCAAGTTAAACCTATAGGATCTTCTTGGATGATAGTTATTTGATCTTGTTGTAATTTCCAGAAACTTTCTGTTCACGAAAACAATTGTTAAAAATCACCAGAAAGTGATAAAATAGTGATTCCAATTGCTTCTGATCAATAAACAAATTTCCTAGGTCTTCCTTTTTTGGATGATTTTCTGGAGTTCCATAAGTTTGCGTTAGTTACAGATTACTACAGACTGTTCTGTTTTTGACAGATTCTGTTTTTCATGTGCTGTTTGCTTATTTTGATGAATCTATGGCTAGTAAAATAGTTTATAAACCATAGAGAAGTTGGAATAAAGTAGGTTTAACACCAATATAAATAAAGAATGATTTAATTACAGTACCTTGAAGTGGTCTTTTGTTTTCTTTCGCTAATGGAGCTCACGAGATTTCTGTTGAGTTTTGGGTTGTGAAGTTTTCAAGTTTTGGGTGAAATCTTTTGATGGATTATGGAACAAGGAGTGGAAAGAGCCTAAGATTGGGGATGCCCATGGCACCCCCAAGATAATACAAGGACACCAAAAAGTCAAAGCTTGGGGATGCCCCGGAAGGCATCCCCTCTTTCGTCTACTTCCATCGGTAATTTTACTTGGAGCTATATTTTTATTCACCACATGATATGTGTTTTGCTTGGAGCGTCTTGTATGATTTGAGTATTTGCTTGTTAGTTTGCCACAATCATCCTTGCTGTACACACCTTTTGAGAGAGCCATACATGAATTGGAGTTTGATAGAATACTCTTTGTGCTTCACTTATACCTTTTGAGCTTTATAGTTTTGCTCTAGTGCTTCACTTATATCTTTTAGAGCATGGTGGTGGATTTGTTTTAAAGAAACTATTGATATCTCAAGCTTCACTTACATTATTTTGAGAGTCTTTAATAGCATGGTTATTTTCTTAATAATAATAATAATATGCTTGGTATTCAAGATTTGTAAAACTTTCTTTTGAGTGCGTTGAATACTAAGAAAAGTTTGATGCTTGATAATTGTTTTGAGATATGAAGATGGTGATATTAGAGTCATGCTAGTTGAGTAGTTGTGAATTTGAGGAATACTTGTGTTAAAGTTTGTGATTCTCGTAGCATGCACGTATGGTGAACCGTTATGTGATGAAGTCGGAGCATGATTTATTTATTTATTGTCTTCCTTATGAGTGGCAGTCGGGGACGAGCGATGGTCTTTTCCTACCAATCTATCCCCCTAGGAGCATGCGCGTAATACTTTGCTTTGATAACTTCTAGATTTTTGCAATAAGTATATGAGTTCTTTATGACTAATGTTGAGTCCATGGATTTTACGCACTCTTCCCATCTTTCCACCATTGCTAGCCTCTCTAATACCGCGCACTTTTCGCCGGTATCCTACACCCACCATATACCTTCCTCAAAACAGCCACCATACCTACCTATCATGGCATTTCCATAGCCATTCCGAGATATACTGCCATGCAACTTTCCACTGTTCCGTTTATTATGACACGCTCCATTATTGTCATATTGCTAGCATGGTCATGTAGTGGACATCATATTTGTGGCAAAGCCACCGTTCATAATTCTTTCACACATGTCGCTCTTGATTCATTGCATATCCCGGTACACCGCCGGAGGCATTCACATAGAGTCATATTTTGTTCTAAGTATTGAGTTGTAATTGTTGAGTTGTAATAAAAATAAAAGTGTGATGATCATCATTTTTAGAGCATTGTCCCAAGTGAGGAAAGGATGATGGAGACTATGATTCCCCCACAAGTCGGGATGAGACTCCGGATGAAAAAGAAAAGAAAAAGAAAAAAGGAGGCCATAAAAAAAAGAGAAAAGGCCCAAATAAAAAATGAGAGAAAAATAGAGAAGGGACAATGTTACTATCCTTTTACCACACTTGTGATTCAAAGTAGCACCATGATCTTCATGATAGAGAGTCTCTCATTTCGTCACTTTCATATACTAGTGGGAATTTTTCATTATAGAACTTGGCTTGTATATTCCAATGATGGGCTTCCTCAAAATGCCCTAGGTCTTCGTGAGCAAGCGAGTTGGATGCACACCCACTTAGTTTCTTTTGTTGAGATTTCATATACTTATGGCTCTAGTGCATCCGTTGCATGGCAATCCCTACTCACTCACATTGATATCTATTGATGGGCATCTCCATAGCCCGTTGATACGCCTAGTTGATGTGAGACTATCTTCCCCTCTTTTTGTCTTCTCCACAACACCTTTCTATTCCACATATAGTGTTATAACCATGGCTCACACTCATGTATTGCGTGAAGATTGAAAAAAGTTTTGAGAATGTCAAAAGTATGAAACAGTTGCTTGGCTTGTCATCGGGGTTGTGCATGATTTAAATACTTTGTGTGGTGAAGATAGATCATAGCTAGAATATATGATTTTGTAGGGATAAACTTTCTTTGGCCATGTTATTTTGAGAAGACATAATTGCTTTGTTAGTATGCTTGAAGTATTATTATTTTTATGTCAATATGAACTTTTGTCTTGAATCTTTCGGATCTGAATATTCATACCACAATTAAGAAGAGTTACATTGAAATTATGCCAAGTAGCACTCCAAATCAAAAAATTCTCTTTTTATCATTTACCTACATGAGGACGAGTAGGAATTAAGCTTGGGGATGCTTGATACGTCTCCAACGTATCTATAATTTTTGATTGCTCCATGCTATATTATCTACTGTTTTGGACCATATTGGGCTTTATTTTCCACTTTTATATTACTTTTGGGACTAACCTAATAACTGGAGGCCCAGCCCAGAATTGCTGTTTTTTGCCTATTTCAGTGTTTCGATGAAACGGAATATCAAACGGAGTCCAAACAGAATGAAACCTTCGGGAACGTGATTTTCTCAACAGATATGATCCAGGAGACTTGCACCCTCCGTCAAGAAAGCCACGAGGCGGTCATGAGGGTGGAGGGCGCCCCCCTAGGGCGCGCCCCCTGCCTCGTGGGCCCCTCGAAGCTCCACCGACGTACTCCTTCCTCCTATGTATACTTACGTACCCCCAAACAATCAGATACGGAGCCAAAAACCTAATTCCACTGCCGCAACCTTCTGTACCCACGAGATCCCATCTTGGGGCCTGTTCCGGAGCTCCGCCGGAAAGGGGAATCCACCACAGAGGGCTTCTACATCATCACCATAGCCCCTCCGATGAAGTGTGAGTAGTTTACCTCAGACCTTCGGGTCCATAGTTAGTAGCTAGATGGCTTCTTCTCTCTTTTCGGATCTCAATACAATGTTCTCCCCCTCTCTCATGGAGATCTATTCGATGTAATCTTCTTTTTGCGGTGTGTTTGCTGAGACCGATGAATTGTGGGTTTATGAGCAAGATTATCTATGAACAATATTTGAATCTTCTCTGAATTCTTTTATGTATGATTGGTTATCTTTGCAAGTCTCTTTGAATTATCAGTTTAGTTTGGCCTACTAGATTGCTTTTTCTTGCAATGGGAGAAGTGCTTAGCTTTGGGTTCAATCTTGCGGTGTCCTTTCCCAGTGACAGTAGGGGCAGCAAGGCACGTATTGTATTGTTTCCATCGAGGATAACAAGATGGGGTATTTATAAATATTGCATGAATTTATTCCTCTACATCATGTCATCTTGCTTAAGGCGTTACTCTGCTTTCTTGAACTTAATACTCTAGATGCATGCTGGATAGCGGTCGCTGAGTGGAGTAATAGTAGTAGATGCAGGCAGGAGTCGGTCTACTTGTCTCGGACGTGATGCCTATATACATGATCATACCTAGATATTCTCATAACTATGCTCAATTCTGTCAATTGCTCAACAGTAATTTGTTCACCCACCATAGAATACTTATGCTCTTGAGAGAAGCCACTAGTGAAATCTATGGCCCCCGGGTCTATTCTCATCATATCAATTTCCATCACTTTATTATTGCTTTGCTTTTTTACTTTGCATCTCTATACCAAAAATACCAAAAATATTATCTATCATCTCTATCAGATCTCACTCTCGTAAGTGACCGTGAAGGGCTTGACAACCCCTAATCGCGTTGGTTGTGTTGAGCTATTTGTTTTGTGTAGGTACGAGGGACTCGCGCGTAGCCTCCTACTGGATTGATACCTTGGTTCTCAAAAACTGAGGGATATACTTACTCTACTCTGCTGCATCACCCTTTCCTCTTCAAGGAAATCCAACGCAGTGCTCAAGAGGTAGCAACAGGTGGGGCCACGTGATTTGACTTGCCATTATCATTTTAACTGCGGCGCTACGACCAGCGTGAGTCTCCTGATTCCTGACCACCTCCATATAGGTGCCTCTCCCAATGCTCCACCATGTAGTAGAGGCTGGCTCTTGCATGAGAGCCCACTTCTCCACTTTTTCCTTGCCTCTCTTTCCTCCACATATGCAAAAATGCCATGTAAAGCGCACTATTGTACTTACTTTTACTAGCTCCTACAGGTGCTTAAGCTTGCCACATAGGCATAAAGTCTGATGTGGCAAGTTAATCAAGAAGAGAGAGACTAGTTTGGTGACCCAAGGAAGAAACGGTGCTAAGCGCCTGTACCTAGGTGAAAAGACAATTTTGAGTCTATAGCTAATTAAATGAAGCAAACTTAGCAACACCATTTCATTGGAAGAGGTCACTCCTTGGCAAATGCAATAAATACTAGTGCTCCCTGTGTCCCATAATATAAGAACATTTTTGGCACTACACTAGTGTCAAAAACGTTCTTATATTATGGGACGGAGGGAGTCTGTAAGAAAGAGATAGAGAGAAGTAAAAAACACTTATAGCCAACCTTATAGCCAAAACCTTGTTGTAGTATGAGTGACTAAGTGATGACTATGTATGACATGCCAACATCGATAGCCTAACGCACCGTGTTAAATCTCCAAGGCGCAACCGACGAGCGACGCGACGGTCGTGGTAAGCGCGACCATGATATCTGGCTCTTGGCAACCCTTGGATCTGAGATCAAGCGGTCGCATGCTAAGTTGCTGAAAATTTGCAGAATAATCCTCCAGGATAGGATATTCACCCATAGGTTTAGTATCACGCCATGCAACAGTTCGATCTCAGATCCAAGGGCTCTCGGAAGCCCGTATCATGGGTGAATGGAAAGCCACTACCCTGCCGTTCGCATGCTGGCAATTCGCTCCTACTCGTCCCCGCACGCCGTTCAATACTACGGCGGTTCGCTCCTAGTCGTCCCGTCCATTCACATTACGGCAGTTCCACTAATCCTAACCCTCCTCCCAAATGCATGGCGTCCCAAATCTCCCCAATCGGCGGTGAGTACAAGGTTAGAACCATCACCGGCGATGAGTTCGACGTCATCTACACCCGTTCTTCCGCGATGGTGAAAGGATGCCTTTCTTGCTTCAGACGCATGTTCAAAGACTCGGATGAAGAGTGGGTCGCTGGGCTAGATGTTGAGTACACCACAATCCTGGGAAGAGAGAAGGATCTAAAGGACGAAGAGAGGAAGAAGCCCACCTTGATCCAGGTTTGCGTGCATGACTTATGCTTGGTCTACCACATATGCCATGCCGACGTTGAGTGCCAGGATTTTAAGGACTTCCTCGAGAGCAACCTAGTCAAATTCACATCAGAGACTTTGGTAACGACAAAGAAGTCTGCGTCGGATAGGCCTCATTGTAGGAAACACCTTCGACCTCCGTAAGAATCGGCTGGTGTCCTCTTGTCGCCTTCAATGCTGACCGGCAGGAGCCATGGTTCATCCTTCAGACGGTAATGGCGGAGAAACCTCCATACACGTTTCATCGTCATGCATGGCAGCGGAATGTACTAGATATAGACCACATCCACTACGCTGCAATGGATGGCTACCTTTGCTTCAATATCTACAAGGGTTGGATGAAGAGCAACAACCAAGTGTGCGGTTCAAGAAAAGAAGTATCGGCCAAGAGGAAGAGGGACAAGGACGAAGTCGAGGACGTGGACGAGGACTTCGAGTTAGGTGGCAGTGTCATTGCTCATGGTGGTTCTAATGCAGGTGTCACCGGAATAGTTGCAAAGTTTAATTTCAGGTGTGCTTAATTTAATTTGAGGGTGTGTTGTCTTCGAGCCCTAAGCGAACTATGTTATGTTTCTTCTTGTTACTTTAACTCTTCAGTACATACATACTAGTATTTCCTACATTTCATCTTTTAGTTGATATAGTACTACCACTCGTTTCTTCACATTATATACGTACAATATATATGGCCAACATCATATAGCCAGCAGTTTAGTTGACAAAGAATTTTAGGGTGCTTAGTTTTGTCAAAGAATTCCAGGGTGCTTAGTTTTATTTGAGGGGTGGGTTGTGCACTTGTGTTGGACACCATTATTGTGAAAAGTCTTTTTAATAGTACTATATGCATAATTTGGCGACGAGTGCTCTCTATATGTACCACCTTTTTTTTTTAATTTCAAGTTTTGCTCCATGGCGCAATCCATCGATACTACTACTGTACAAAAGTGGAGTATATACATTTTTTAAAAGGCTAGAGGGTGGGGCAGTCTAGCTCGGTCGGTTTCACGAGAGGCGAGGGCCTTTGTGATTTGATGGCTCATTACTGCTGTCAAATCAAATAGTCTTCGCGCCCGCTGCATGCCCGGCGCCCCATTAAACCCTCCGTTAAACCCGCATGCAAACCGAGAATCCTACTCCGCCACACGTCTGCTCATGAGCAGGCCGAATTAAACGCAACACCGGCCGAGCTCCTCCCGTCCGCCTCGGTTTAAACGAGGCGACGCCGCCAAGCTCCTACCGTCCGCCTCTATTTACACGAGGCTGCATGCATACAGCGTGCAAGAATCGCACCCTCCGCCGCTCCCCATCTCCTCCTTCACCATTTTCTCCACTCTTCCGATGGCTTCCGATGAGCCGTTCTCCGGCATATTACCCAGCTGGGTGGCCCGCCGAGCCCTCCGGATACGAGCGAGGCCGTTCGGTGCTTCACCAACCTCGCTTAGCCCGACGGAGCCAGTTGCCGCCCCAAGCAGGCGCGTGGTTTAGCAACTCGCTGCTCTAGTTCAGCTCGATGAGGAGTGGCGAGTTACTGCACGCTGGCACGGCGGCGAGCACGCCGGTACGGGCGCCGTCGCTGCCGCGTCATACCGCGCCACCAGTGTCTGCGGTGGCCGCGCCTCCCGTGTCTGTGGGCGCGCCTCCCGTTCCCGTGGGCGCACCTCCCGTGCCTGCGGCAGCGCCATGCAGGCAGAGACAGAAGCTGGGTGTGTGGAGAGTGACGAGTCGGTGGCCAGCTTCTCCGTGTCTGCCGCCATCTTCGAGGAGAAGTAGAACACGGGAGGCCGCCGCCACTTGGGACCCATGAAGGCCACCGCCGAGGCGGCGACCGCGGCTTCATGTGGTTTCGTTGCTGCTTCGTCTCTTCCGAGGACCTTTGTCGACCCCGCAAGTGTCTGATGGACATGAGGAAGACAAAGGGATCCGCGGGCGGCCATTTAGAACTAAAATAAGTCTAGATACATCCATTTTAGGACAAGTATTTACGGATGGAGGGAGTATTAATTATACAAGAGAGCCGGATTGGCACCTCTTAGTTCATGTAAATGTAATGAAATCCATCATGTTTATATGAAGATCTGGCTTTTTTATATGAAATCCTTCATGCTTATATGAAATCAGTCCGTGTTTGCACGTACTTCATCTGGTTGGTTAGAGTTGTAAAAATGTATGCCGCTGGCGTTTGATGTCGTCCTCCGCTTAAGGAAGCGGGAGGAAATTTGTCGGCTGCCGTTGGAGATGCTCTTTATGCTGGAAATAATAGAGTGACATCCAATCCATTTGAGTTAATTGCCTATATGATTGTCCCTCTATAAAAAGTTAATTGCATGTAGAGTGTACACGTGACTTGCAGGGTGGCTACAACTTCATATAGAAAGTTAAAAAGAAACAAGTCCATCCTTAATCTTGTATTCTAAGTACTCTGTGGATTCTACTGTCAGTACAGTAGCGAAAGAAGTATATATTAAATAAGTAGAGTAATATATAATATAAAAATATAAAGTTAAAAGACAGAATTCGAACTCATGTCATCGCGTTGCGAGCATCCGCGCTAACCAGCCCACACATTTTGTTGTAGACCATGCTGGAGATATATCTCCATGTCTACTCTTATATATACTCCATTCGTTCCTAAATATTTGTCTTTTTCAGATTTCAAATGGACTACCACATACGGATGTGTATGTAGACATATTTTAGAGTGTAGATTCACTCATTTTTCTCCGTATGTCTTTTCAGGAAGGGGTCAGATTTGTCCTTGATTTATTTATGAGGTATCCAGATGGCACTGCACCGCCAAGAAAAGAGGGTAACATCAAAATTATGGACTACTTTTTTGAGTATGTTGGTAAGGTCCGGTCATAGTCACTTGTTGAAATCTCAAAAAAGACAAATAAAACAGAGTTGGTGATGATGGTGTGCGTGCCATCCTGCAATATAGGCCGTCGGATTTATATCTAACGGATAGGAAAGAAACTATGGAAATTTTGCAAAAATATACCCACACATCTCTCCATGTTCACAAATAAGGCCTTCCCTCGTTCAACCTTTTCTCTCACAAGATAAACTACTCATAAAAATGCATCTTGATGTTCCGTGCAACGCACGGGCAGCTAGCTAATTTCTTTTAAAATAGTTGCTGCGATAATTGGGTTGAAGTGATATATTTTATGTCTGCAACGAATGATTTCAGATCCACTACTAGTAACAAAGAAAAGGTTGCCTTGTTAATTAACAGAAAACAAGGTGAAAACTATCACATGAGGCCGGTAAAAACAAGGCACACTGGGTTCAGTGTCATCGTCACTACAGTTGTGCGCGCGTGAGAAGTCTACATATCGAGGGGGCTACCGAGTGAGGCACCGAGACACAATGTTTGAGAGAGAAACCAATTGATAGATTATGATCGGATCGAGTTGTCACCCTTTACGTTGTCATTGTTGAGGGGGGGAGAGAAAGACGACGAGAGTGTGCGTGGTAGGCACAGAGGCACAACTAGCGAGTGTGTGTGTGTGTGTGTTTGAAAGAGGAGTAGATAGATTATTATCAAGATCGATGTGCCACCCTACTCCTTCGGTGCCGGGTAGTGTGTGTGTGTATGTTTGAGAGAGAAGTCAGTCGATAGATTAGTATCAAGATCGAGGTGTCACCCTACTCCTTCGGTGTTGGGAAGTGTGGGTGTGTGGGGGGTGGGGGGGTAGTGACACTCACATATCTCTACTCTTATAAAAAACAGAGTTGGTGATGATGGTGTTCCTGCCATCCTGCAATATAGGCCATCCGATTTATATCCGACGGACAGGAAGGAAACTATGGCAATTTTGCAAAAAGATACCCACACCCCTCTCCGCATTTGCAAATAAGGCATTCCCTCATTCATCCTTTTCTCCCACAAGATAAACTTCTCATACAAATGCATCTTGATGTTCCGTGCAACGCATGGGCATCTTGCTAGTAGGGAGAAGGAGTTTGTGTGACACATATCTAGCTATATTAAGGGATAGGTAGATAGCATATGTGTGAGAGACATTATTATACTTTGAGACATTAGTGGTTGTGGATGGGCGGAATTAAAGGGGTGGGCGTGTTAGACATAGAGAGCGTGTGTGTTTCTGTGTGAGAGACTTGTAGGACGGGGTAGAAAGACTAATTTAACTCCCGACGGAGGGAGAGAAATACACGAAGTGCGCGTGTGTGATTCCGATGCCCACAGGGAAATGAGATATGTATGCGTGAGAGAGAGATTGCACAATTCATTCATGTATCACTATCTAGCGATCGTGGACATGCATCGCTTGAACATAAGTCAATATCTACTTTGTATCGTGGCCAAAGGTACAATATCGATTCGATGCTATAAAGATTGGACACTCACATATCACATTTTTTTCTATTTAAATATACCTTTTCAGTTGTGCATGCCAAAGTTACAGTGATGTTTCTTCAAACAACCAATGTAGCTATCATCTATATGCACCATTGTTACTCTTGCATTCATATTCATTAGTCTTGGATGATTTAAGTTTCTATTTTGAAGTAATATATGTAATATTCATATATGAATTCAACGGGTACACAATTTATGAAATGGAGGCTATGTAATCATATGAGGTAACACTTTTAAGTAGCTGACTACAATATCCATTTCTTTTTGTGCGCCTCTACACTAACACGTCAATGCATTATGTTTAAAGTGAATAACAAATGGCACTAAATTATCTATTTACACGAGAAATACATAGGCTGAGCGTTTGATCCCTTTTTTTGTGAACGCGCCACTACACTTGTACGATTGGCCGCGCCCGTGTGAACGTCCAAGTTATCGGCACATCATCCCGAGTTATTGTCTTTTTTCCTGGGGTGGACTTCACACCAGTTATTAACTGCTGACGCGTGCCCCGTGTACACAGTCTAGCATGACCTTCCCTCTAACACGGTCCAAAATTAGTTGAAACTGGATATGAACGATCCTGCGGGCGGCAAAATCTCCCGCCTCCTTCTAAAATTTCCGCCACCTTAGTCTTTAGCATGCGAAATACCCCTTTTGTCCTTGGTGCACGGAGACCAACAGATACAATACCGCCCTCATCTACATGATATGTCAGGGCTGCTTTGGTAACTTCCGATTCCCCCACTACACGGCACCCCCATTTCCTCTCCCCCTCCCGCAAAAACGACTAACTCCACAGCACCAGAGCATCTTACATCACGCCATCCGCATTTCATCGCCCTTTCTCCCTCCCTCTCAAACGCTTAGACTGCTCATCCACCGCGCCATAGCCCATTCATCGCCAACAAGCGCCCACCTCGCTGGATCTGCTTCTGCGGCTGCATCTACCCCTCCCACCTCCCCTAGAAACAAGTAGACTGCTCATCCACCACTGTACCACAGCCCATTTAGTGCCGACCTTGTCAACGGTGCCGAATCTGATTCGTCGGTACTCTCGTCAACCGCCACAGATCCGCAGCTGCTCATTCATCTCCCCACCGGAGACGCTTCGTCCACACCCCCCGGAGCCGCCCCACCGACGCCCCCGTCGATGGCCTCTGATCCTCTTCGCCGACACCTTCCTCAACCCTACCGGAGCCGCTTCACCGACACCTTCCTCAACCCTACCGGAGCCGCTTCGCCGACACCATCGTCAACCCTACCAGAGTAGCTTCGCCTATACCATTCTCAACCCTACCGGGGCTGCTTTGCCAACTCACAAGTCCACGGCCTCAGATACGCTTCCTCGCACCCTCATCCAACCTACCGGAGCAGCTTCTGACGCCCCGTCAACGGCCGCAGATCCGCACCGTCGACACCACCCTTAACCCAACCACCGGAGCAGCTTCTGACGCCCCGTCCACGGCCGCAGATCCGCATCATCGACACCATCCTTAACTCAACCACTGGAGCAGCTTCTGATGCCCCGTCCACGGCCGTAGATTTGCATCGTCGATACCATCCTTAACCCAACCACCGGAGCAGCTTCTGACGCCCCGTCCACGGCCGCAGATCCGCGTCATCGACACCATCCTTAACACAACCACCGGAGCAGTTTCACCTACGCCCTCGTCCACGGCCACAGATCCACTTCGCCCACACCGTAGTCTACCCTACGAGCCGCTCCACAAACACCCTACTCGACGGTTCTAGATCTCCTTACGGACCCGACGGCCGGTAGCGTCATCACCCTCGACGTTTCTAACCTGATTCCCACCGTGCGAGAGATGCCAAGCACGCGCCACGACCTAGGTACTTGTCACCTTTAAACCCGCCCGGCATCACCGCCCGATGTACTTCAAATATACTAACGGTCATTGTTATTGTTATGCAGCCGGCAACAACTACAAGGACGATCTTTCTTCTAGATCTAACAGCTTGGCCAACCAAGATCCTAGACTGAGGCATTGCTACGATCTTGTAAGTGCGTCTCTCTCTCTTGTATTGTTCTCGCTGCCCGTGCTTTGCTATGATTTTCGACCAGTAATCCCTTTGTGCAGACAATGATTTCTACTACTGGCTGCTAAATTAGATATGTAGATGTCATACATGATACTACCTCGTACCTCCGTTCCTAAATATAAGTCTTTCTAGAGGTTCCACTATAGGCTACATACGGAGCAAAATGAGTGAATCTACACTCGAAAATGCATCTATATACATCTGTATGTGGTCCATACTGGAATCTCTACAAAGACATATATTTAGGAACAGGGGCAGTACATTACAGAAAATCATAGGTGGCTTGTAGGAATTCCAGTCCACTACATTAGGCTCCCTTAGAGTGCCTGCTAGTCCAGCATACAGAGTCATGGCTAGTTTATGGTACACACACAATCGTTAATTGGTGGTTTAAATATGCGCAAGGGATATGCAATGTAGTATCATGTAGAGATGTCTGAAATTAGCCGTGTCAACTTGCAGATAGGGTTACACAATGAAAAAGTACAAGATGTATGTGGCAATTTCATGGAACATCGCAAAAAAAGGAGAGGCAGCGGTGAGCCTATACAGTGTGCTATGGTACGTCACTCCTCCATTGCAATCATCGTGACATGTTATTTGTATGCCAGTTCTATTAGCCAAGTTTCTTAGGGACAGTTATTACGAGTTATCCTAAGAAAATAAGCACCTGTGAATATAAGCTCCATGTAATAAGCCAACCAGTTCTTTTCATTGCGTTTTCAGCTTATCTTTGGTATGATCAGTGGAAAGTCTAGATTGCATTTTTTTTTTCATTTTGCTGCCCATATGGAAATTAATTTGACTTGCAAACATCACAAATTGAACCCAGTGCAGTAATTAATATGATAGGAAAACAGACCATCACTATTTGCTTAAAATGCAAATACAAAGATACCACCTACTTGGCACAATCTACTTTGGTCAATGTTTTCCATAGAGATCCCATTGCCTAATTTAAACGAAGAACGCATGACCCACATTTAAATGAAGAACAATTATTTATTGAAATTTGATGGTCCAAGTGGCTGGTTATTATCGTATAGCAGCACCACCTGAAAGCATCATATAGCAGCATCAGCAGCTCATAGCAACTCATCATACAACAGCAGCAGTCTGCAATTCATCATATACCAGTAGCAGCTCATAGCAATTCATCATATAGCAGCAGCAGGAGTAGCTCATAGCAATTCATCATATAGCAGCAGCAGGAGGAGCTCATAGCAATCTATTATATAATTAAAATTGAAGTCAAATAACACACCATGTTCTTCCACATAAGTTAAAATAATATGCACCGTTGATTAGTAATATTTACGGCTAAGATTTAAAGATATTACGTTACGTCCAAAAGTTATATAAGTTGAGCTGACACGTACAAGGTGCAGGAATAAAAAGTTGGAAGTATATAAACTACAACTAAGTCCAGCACATACATGTGCATGCCTCAAAGTCCAGCACATACACGCGGACATACAAGTGGACGTCTCATAGTCCAGCACATACACGGGATGTAAGCGTTACATGTCCTAATAGGAAGGAAAAGAAGGGAGAGAAAAAAAAGCACTACCATAATAGGAAAGGAAAGAAGGGAGGAAAAAAGCACTGCCATGTACTACGTGCTATAAGCAATTAAAAAAGCAATTAATGTTGAGATAAAACTTGGAAGTGTTTGGAAAGGATCCATGTTGGATACGTATCTCCCGTAATGAAAAATCCAAAACAAGAACGAATGAAATGCAAACCTAAACAAATAGGGATAACTATCATATCCCACGTGATGAAAATTTCGAAAAATTAAAATAGGACAAGGTCATGATCATATTTCCAGACATCTCGGCCACCTCAAATCCAGCGACCTCAACCCATATAAGCAAGTACAAGCAGTCGCAAAATGACACACCAATCAATTTGAAGTCGACAACCACCACGACTTGAACATATTGAAGTCGACAGAGCTACCATGAAAATCCATGCCCAGCCGCTTCACTCGACGTCCAACGAAGTCATGCCAAAGCATGCTCGGCGCCCGACAAAGCCACGCCCAATTGCTCCAGTCAACGTTGGAAGAACTCACGCCAAAGCACTTCTTGCCTGAATCATCAGATTTGGTGATTGTTATTTAGCAAGCTTACTTTTTCTGCCTAGAATCTTCATAAATCATGTATTAATTACATATTGTTTTCTATTAATTTTGAGGACATAACACTATCACATACAAGAAGTTCAGCGACTTAACTATGAGGGGACATAACTAGAACATTCAAGTGAACACAATGAGTGTGGGATTCAGTCAATCCTACGACCCATGAGCTAACTAGCCTAGATATGATACTGATGGATGAGCATGTCGGTTTTTATATATTTAATTGCAGTTTTTTCAAGTTAAGATGCAGTCACTAACCATATTTGATTGTTTTGACAGGCTGAAACAATCCATGTTACTATTTGGAAGAATCTAATAGACATGTTTAGATCAAAGATCAATAAGAAATCTATTTATGCATTCAGCAATGTTAAGGAGTTGGAATTAAAAAATATAGGCCAGTGAGAAATGAAATTAAAATATATTTTTGCATTACACAGGTAAAAGGTAAAAGGATCTTCGAAAGTTTTCTCGAATTATTGCCGCGAGTTTGCTACCATGGACACACTACAAGAAAGGACAGAAAAAGATACACAATGCTCAGGTATGTTGATAGTTGTAATTACGACTTCCATATAATTGATATTTCTAATTGTTATATCAATAATCTCCAAATATACATGTCATTGGACAACTAACACAAATGAAGCCCGTGGTGAGAAGAATAATTTGCTTTATACATCTACATCTAACTTGCTGAACTCACTAGATGGGAAATCATAAGATGCACCAAAGATTATTAAAAAATTATGTGGAAAAAACTTATATTTTGATTCAATTTCAATGATATAATCTGACCTGTCGCACACAAAACTATGCAGTAAAAAGAACATTTTTGCCTGATGATGGCCTTGAGATGCTCTACTTGAACGATAAAGTCGAGGAGGTAAAGGTGCATTAAACTTTTTTGAAAAATATGAAGTACCATCTTTAGAATTCCTTAACTAACTCATCTTACATATGTTGCACAGGAATTGATGGATGATGAGGTGGACACCATGTTAATGAAGAAGCAGAACATGCGAGATAAAGAGGTGATTGGTTTTTTAACTATGTACACTTCAGATCTTAGAGATGTGTCTAATTTTTAAAAATTATAAGTATGCAGTCACAGAATAATAAAGATTCACCTGGCAAACTTTCATGTGAACTGATGTGTGTGAAAGAGAAACCACATTGACAGTAATTGGAGTACATTAAACAAAGATGGGCGTCAAGACAAAATATCAGCAGCAACAGCACATGAGCCCAACAGTGGCAATAAAAGGAGACTTGAGATCTGTTGTGATATCAGACGACTCAGAGAATGAATGCACTGAGACGAATTCGCCAGAACAATAGGAAAAAGGTGTCCGCGGGAACAAGAGATGTGAAAGCAAAAACCAAAAATACAATGCTTGAAGATGAAGATTAAGTAAATAGTACGACAAACTATTTGTATCGACCAAGGTAAGTAAGAGTACCTGACATCAACCAGAATAAGGACACTTATTAGATTAAGTGTGTGAATGTTAACAATATTCTTAGTCCAAACAGATTGAAACTTTGTTCAAGTAGTTTCCTTTATGTACATGCTAATTTATCCGACTTTGTACGAGGCCAACACAATATACAAGAACATACTACAAGACCAGAGCTTGAGACATTACGATTCACTTCACAATTTGAAGAAACTATACTTTGGCAAATCTATATGACACCACCACAATAGACAGGAACATACCTTGCATCAGTAACTTAATAGCAGAACCAGATATAAGCAAATCAAGAGCCTCTCTGTTGTTGCATACCGCTAGCTTTGCCCGGTGCTGCCATTCTGACCAAAAACAAGGTTCCCATTTTTAGACTTAGTAGCAAAGCAAATCCACTATATAAAGATATAAAGATATCTAATTTAGGCATAAATTTTCTGGATGGTCACTATACAATGGCAAATAAAGGCATAAATTTTCAGCACTAAAGAAAGTACAAAAACAAATTTAATATATTCTCTTTCTTGACCAGCTCCAAATATGATCTTTTGGTTCATGAAAGGTAGAACATATAGAGGAAGTGAAAAGAATGATCACCCAGACATAAGGCCTCGACACAAACAGGTTAGCTGACAGGAGCAGAAGAGATATATGTTGACTACATCACCATTGGTGAGCTCAAACATAATACACGGAAAAGTGACTTGATCAAGAATAGTAGTGCACGTATTGTCCTCCACCAAGTGATCAGCGAGCTATGAAAAGAGTTATGGGAAACCATGTGAATCCATACAACCAGTTAGCTACGATTAATTGTTGTAGCTTTTCCTAAATTTAACAATATCTAATTTTCAGAACAATATCTAATTTTTAGAACTGTTATATCTAAATGTCAAACCCAGGCGTATATTCAGAGAAATAAGATAAGTTCAGTTTTGTTTGTACTGCGGGCTCGCATATCAGTACAGTTTGGTTTGTATTGCGGGCGGTCAGAACCACAAACTAATTGAGGGAGAAGATAAGGGACCTGTTAGCTGATGGCCTGATGTGCTGCAGGCGGCCGGAATCGAGAGTCCTTGATCGGTCGAGCAGGGAGCTTGGTCCGGGCGGCGCTCTCCCTAGGCCCGCGACGGCGCTCCTCCCCAATCTGCAGCGGTGCTCCTTCCATGCCGCCGTGGCGGTTCACGGCAACAGGTTCCCGGACCGGTGGTGTAGTATTCTCCGGTCCTCACGGCTGCGCGGCGCAGCCTCTCCTCCGCGGCGGCGCCGCTCGGCTGCTCGGAGGAGGCTCTAATCTTTCCTTTTCCCCACCATTTTCTCATTCTGCTTCGCTGGAATGCCTGAGGTGCGTATGTGTGGGGTAATTTTTCACTGCTGTCCGTTGGAATGCGGTTTGGAGGGCTGATACGTGGCCGCATGCTATGTGGAACAGGGGATAGACTGAGATGATAACAATTTTTTCTTTTATTTTTATTTTAGAAAATGGGGGAGTTCACCGTAGATGGACCAGTACGAGTTTTGTACTTAGGTTTGGTCATACACGGCAAAACACGGGCAGGGGCACTCAAATGTGGGGCAGCAGCCTCGATTTTCTTATGCTCTTTCAAAGACGATGAAGAAAGGAAATGGAATGTGTTTTACCCTCATAGAAGAAAGAGACGTACACATTCTTCTAAAAAAACAGAGGCGTACACATGGTCAGATGGGAAGCACATGGACCAATTGGTTAGCCTGGATTGAGAAGGGTAAAGTGGATATTGTATATGAAAATTTATAACAAAGGAAAAAAGAAAAAATGGGCGCGAAAACTAAAATAACAAATGAAGATAATTTAAAGAACAAGAACCGCATATACGAACCTAAAAGATTTAAATACGGAGGTTTCCAACACACAATAATTTAAAACATCTGTGCAATGTCATGTAAAGAAAATCAACATGTTTGAAAAAAAAAAGGAAGTAATTTATCCAAAATATAAAATAAATCAGAATCTAACTTATGTTAGCGACACTCTTCACATCTTGCTATTTCTCCATCAATCTCCTTACAATGTGTAACATTTTCCTCAAATCCAACACGTGTCATTCACTAACGACCTCTCATCACAATCTAATATTGATGACCCGGTGCCAATGACCTAAGACCCAGCCGAACAATTTTGTTACCCTTGGGAAGCACTATGAATGTTCGAATCAACGTTTCTCCCTGAGATGCTAAGTGTGATTTTACATGACCAAATTATACCATTATCTAAGAAAATCGTAAGAGTTTGTACATCATAACCACCGGTGCATATCATCCTGATAGGATACATGCCTTGGAATGCACTAAGTAAGAAAAAACATGGAAGAGCAAATTACTCTTCCAGAAAATAACAAGTAAATAAGAAATAAAAATACATAGTCCTACAAAGGTAAACACCATGATACAAAGGTACTAAATAGAAGTCTAATAAAATACAGAAAAGTTTTTCTAGCCGCGCAAATGCGCGGGTGCACATGCTAGTTCATGATATGGCAGCAACAACTCACAACAACTCATCATACAGCAGCAGCAGCTCATAGCAATTCATCATATAGCAGCAACAGGAGCAGCTCATAACAATGCATCATATAGCAGCAGCAGAAGCAGCTCATAGCAATTCATAGTATAGTGGATCAGAATGAAAATTTGGCAAAAAATCAGAGGAGATCCTCACCTTGTTGGATGAGCTCATCCTTCAACAAAGACCTCAAGGCCATGGCACGGGAGGCGGGAGGGGAATAAGGTGCCTTCGCGCAGATGTGGCATCGGCCGTAGTTGTGCATCGCACGCCGAGTAGTGCGTTGGACTAACCACAATGGAGCACTCTTTGGAGACCATGAGAATGAGGGGCGGCGCCAGAGGGAGGAGCAGCCAGGAGATGTGCCCCTACCGCCGCCATGTAGCTTAGCTGGACATAGCATCGTCGAGACCGGGCAGATGGGACCCGATGGCGACGGCTCATTGGAGGAACCCTAGTCTTTGCAGTGTGGGGTCGAGGTAGAGGAAAGGGAGAGGAGATGCAAGCAGGTGGCAATGAATGCTTGCGTGTTTGTTTTTACTTAAGGGTCGGTGTGACACGGCGTCGCTAGATTGCATTTTGAGTGTAATATAGGCGGAACAGAGTCATTTCACTATTCCCTTCCTTCAATTTTAGTGAGGTTCTACTCGAAACACCCCCCTCCAAAGCAAAATTATTTAAGCCCAAGCCCATAACTCAAAAATGACTTCTTTACATCTTTTATTGCTTATTTTGACAATATGCCCGAAAAGGCGGAATCGAATCGGCCCTTAACACGCAATTCAATTGTGCGTGCAATGATGAATCACTCCCGCTCGCTATCTATACATTTAGGCATCATCATACATGGCATAACCTAATACATGTGCATTCCATTGTAGAATTTGGAATATGCAATGTTTATGTTAGTTCATACGTTGCACATGATGTTTAAATGCCCCTTAAATCTGGTCAGTCAAGTGATGGTCTTTAAGCCTCCTTCTTTGCTTCTTTTCTTGATATGTAAGATTTGCTCACACATCTGTTCAATTGCTTGTTTGCATCAGTCGGCCATACTAGGACTGTTTGCTTTGATTACTTGCTGTTCTTGACCTAACACTCTAACAGAGCTTGTCAATGATTTAAACACTAAGGGCTGCTGTCGGCGTTCGGGGAACGGGGGTACCCAGACTTGCCTGCGGCGTGGCTCAAGGGGTGGCCCAGTACGGCCCATCTTCATTAGCACAAGCTCAAGACCCTCGCGAGGGGCCAAGCCTCGCGGGGCGGACGATAGGAAGCTTCCTCAGGCACGGCCTCGTCAGGCTGGCTCGCGAGGAGGCGGAGAGATCAAGGCAGGGTACCTCACGAGGTGCCCATGACGCAAGCCATGATGACCAAGGGCGCCAGGCGGGCGCCAGCCCGCGCAGTGTCCTCATTTCCTCTTTGGTGCAAAGGAGGCAAGCGCAGGCGAGAGCATCAAGCAAAGGCAACCATTTCGGTGCAACAAGACCAAGACCAACACAACGCAGGAAGGAGGTCATCCTGGAGCCTAAGCCGGCGTCATCGTCAGAGCCTTTGGCAGGCGAGGACCAACTTTAGTCAGGATAAGTGTACTAGATATTCCCCTTCAAAATGGCCAATTGTTGGCACCCTTCCCGCTCAATATTTGGGAAGAGGCCCAGGGCCTCTGCCTATAAATAGGACTAGCCACCCACAGGGTAGAGGCAATCTTGAATAGAGCTAGAGATCAAGCATCTGGAAGAGAGCTAGAGATCAATCTCGAATCCAGAGAGAGAGAAGCGACCGAACTCCCCCTATCAGTTCGTCGCACCAGCCAAGAACAGACCCTCGCGAGGGTGTTCTTCCTTGTACTGTTCATCATCAGCCCCTGAAGTAATCCACCACACCACACACTGGAGTAGGGTATTACACCACAATGGTGGCCCGAACCAGTATAAACCTTGTGTCCCTTGTGTTGCTCTTTGTGTAGTTTAGATCCTTGCGAGGCGATGAGGTGTAGGTAGGCTGGAGGTGAGATATCCACGTGCACCCCAGAGTTCGAACCTAAAGGGTATGCCGAAACCCGAAATCCGCCATTTGGCGCGCCAGGTAGGGGTGCACCGGAATCCGCCTTCCACCGCCCTATTCTTCGCCGCCCCTCGCATCCATGTCAGACACTCGTCGGGCCCGCGCCAAGTGCCGGGCCGCTCTCGCTACTCGCATCGCCCAGACGGCCCCCGTCGGCGGCCGCCCCCGCTGTTCAGCATTGCTTGCCGTCAACGCCGCCACCAGCCCGGCAGGGAACGAGCTGCAGGCGTCGTCCCAGCATCCATCCGTGAGGCGAGACGGCCGCACCGCAAGTCCTTCGCTCGCTCCAGCTGGTTCTTCATCTCGGGCGCTCCGTGCGCCCATGGAGGCTCGAGCCACGCTCATCGTGGCAAACGAGCTTCTGCGCTACCACCCTGTCGACGACTTCTACGAGGAGTGGCTCGACCGCGTCGCCGAGCTCGTCCGCGCCGTGGGGGGCTCCCCCGCGACGTCCTTCTCGCTGCATCGCACCCCGCCTTGCGCGGGCGAGGAAGCTCCGGGGGAGCCTCAGCCGCCTCCCGCTCAAGAAGGCGCCTTGGCCCCAAGGCGCGTGGCCCCTGGGCGGAACCCACTCCGTCCGGCACCAGCGCAGCAAGAGCAGAGCTGCCAAGAGGCCCCTCGCCCCCAAGAAGCTGCCCGAGTGCTCACTGCACCGGCTCGTCACGACCGCGCCCCTGCTCCAGCACGCCAAGACCCCGCGTTGCTCCCAGCGGCAGCGCACGGGGACCCACAAGATCAAGCCCTCCGTCACCAAAGGCCTCCCTTGGCCACTGCAGGCTGCCGCGCCTTCACCATCGAGCTATGCAGCATCGCATGGCCCGGCAAGTTCAAGCCAGATCTGCCTCCTCGCTATGACGGCACGGCCGACCCTGCGGAGTTCCTCCAGCTCTACGAGCTGGGCATCGAAGCCGCCAACGGGGACGAGAAGGTCATGGCGAACTGGTTTCCCATGGTGCTCAAGGATGGTGCCTGCACCTGGCTCCTGAACTTGGCTCCTGGGACGAGATGCGCACCCGCTTCATCGCCAACTTCCAAGGCACTCGCGACCGGCCTCCTGTCGTGAGCAACATGCGCCGCATCAAGCAGCAGCCAGGAGAGACCCTGCAGAAGTACATCCAGCGCTTCAACAACGCACGCCTCAAGATTCCCAAGGTAACCGAGGAAGCCATCATCTCAGCCTTCTCCGACGGTGTGCGTGACGTCAAGATGAAGGAGGAGCTGGCGATGCATGAAGACCTGTGCACATCCCTGGAGTTGTTCAACTTGGCGACCAAGTGCGCCAGGGCTAAGGAAGGACGCCTTTCCCTCCTCGAGCTGCCGGTTGTCGACCCTGAAGAGAAGAAGCCCAAGGTCAAGGACGTGAAGCACAAGGGGTCTGTCGTGCTCGCAGCAGAACCAGACACCAAGCGCGGAAGGGATCAGCCCGAGTCTTCCAAGGGCAGCCGGTACTGCGTGTACCACGACCTCCACACCCACAACACCAACGAATGCCAAGAGCTCATGGCCGTGCAAGTAGGGCAAATCGATCGACGCCCCGACCGCAATGATCGAGGCTACGGATGCCAAGAGCACATGACATTGGGAAGACCGTGGCCCTCGCCAAGGGTGGCGTGACCAACCTCGCGAGGACCGCTGGTAGGATCAGCCTCGCGAGAGAGGTTGGAGGGACCCGCCTCACGAGGGAGGCTGGAGGGATCAGCCTCGTGAGGATCGCCCACAAGGCAACGCAGGCCTCCCTCCTTTGCCACCACCGCCAAGGAGAAATGAAGACCATCATCAGGACGAGGGGGCTGGGGGCTTCCAGGAGCCACGCGCAATCGCTTGTCCTGGGCGGAGCTCAAGCCCCAGCCTCTCAGCGCATCTTCAAGCAGTTCGCTCGCGAAGTGAATGCACTCCTCCCCAAGCTCGAAGCCACGCGCCCTCTCAGGTGGTCAGCATGCGCCATCAAGTTCAGCTCAGTGGGTCATCTCAAGTGCGCAGCCACAGTTGGAGTCCTCCCGATGCTTTGTTCCCCAATCATCAGCAACGTGCAAGTCACCAGGACCCTCATTGATGGCGGAGCAGGGCTCAATGTCCTATCCGTCGAGACATTCAACAATCTCCAAGTGCCGTACAATCAGCTTCAGCCAACCAAGCCTTTCTCCGGATTCACTGATGGCTCATGACGTGTAACATTTTTTTTTGAAAGTGACGTGTAACATTATTGTTAGTCCTGTTTTGCCATGTAGTACAAAATAGTGTCTTGTTCGCTTCACTGTTGTAACTATATTTTTGCCCTAGTCATGTGTACTTACAGAAACATTTCGGGATGAAGTGACATCAACACAAAGATCTGCGAGCGGTGTGGCATGGCCGTTCGAATGATTATGTGTTGGAATTGGAATGTCTGATGTTCTCGAGCATCAACTAGAGGTGGCAAGACAACGTGTACATGATTGTCAACGTATAATCAACAAGTTGAGACCGGACATGCGGTATTAGATCAGGAGTCAAAAATGAAACAAGACATCGAGGTAACCATGAAGGAATTGGAGATTTTGCGGACTGAAATTTGTGCTATCTGAATCCGCCAATCCTATTTTCGAAGAGATTATAGTTCAAATGGAGTTAAGTTGATGCACATCCATGATGTATGAGCTGTATTTGCCGGTGTATGTAATTTGCTGTTTGTGTATGCTTTATTATCACCTGTGCCGAACCATAATGCCCAGTGGGTATAATCGGCTGTAATTTCTTTATTGTATAGTGTGGGATTATTCTACCTTTCTATGCCTTGATCTCTTTGTTGTATAGTGTATGCTTTTTTAGAGGTGATAGTATTGAGTAGGATAATCCTTTGAATATGTTTATATCGTTCAAACAGGGGCCAACTCGCCCGACCATGGCCCTTCACGGGCCGTCAGATCCATGCGCCTTCTACGTCTCGTAGGATCCATGGGCCTTGTACATCTCATAGGATCCATGGGCCTTCTACGTCTCATAGGTCCATGGGCCGCCGACTCAATTATGGGTCTTATACGGGCCTTTAATGGGCCGTAGACGGGCCTTTAATGGAAATCGTACGTTTTATGGGCTGACCATAACGGGCCGTTAATAGGCCGTATTTGGTGATGCTATGAAAATGGCCCAACAGACTAACGGTCCACAAACGAGCCGACTGTAATGACGGGCTGAATTTGGCCCACAAGCGAAAATAGCGAGAACAGCCGTAAGTAACCGAATGCTGCAAATGAGCCCAAGAATAAATGGGCCCTCAGAAGGCCGAAAGTTAACTTTGGCTGGAAACGGCTCAACGGAATAACGGGCCGTTAATGGGTATAAAGTGATACATTGTTCATTAAGGGCCAGTTTCACCACGGGCCGTTAATGGTTGTAAAGTAATACACCGTTCATTACGAGCCAGTTTCAGCATGGGCCGCTAATGGGCCAAGAGTTACAAAGGGCCTCATATGGGCCGAAAGACGTCATGGGCTATACATGGGCCAGAAGTGAAAACGGGCTTGAATCATATTGGATGGCCCAGATGATGCTACTGGGCCTAATTCGGAGAGGGTGTAACGGGCCTTGGGTTAGCGGGCTGTAAATGGGCTATATGCGAATAGGCCGTTAACAGGATTTCCATGGGCCGGCCCGCCAGCTTTTGACCTAGTCAAACGGGCCGGCCTTTTCACAGGAATGGGCCACTGTTGGGCCGTGCCACATGTTGACGTATCATAGGCGCCTATCTGACCCACTGACGAGCTGACACGTGTTTCGTCCGGCCAATAAGAATTTTACACGTGGAAATTTCCCATTGGTCGGGGCTGTTAACGGGTTATCGGATCCAAAACCCGACCCGATAGCTTAACGGCATTCCGTTCCGGTGGATGCCACGTGTCGGTCACCCTTGACGAAAGCACTTCTATGACGCGCGATTTATCTTCATGGAAGTGGACACTTCCGTGATGATAATTTTGGTAATGTCATGGAACACTTCTATGACAACACAGGTATGACTATCTTGATTCTATCATAAATTTGTCATGGATGTACATGCATGACAAAAAACGCGACCTACTGTGACAAACACGTATCATCACGGAAGTGTATTTTTTTGTAGTGATTGTTCATAGATAAACTTGACCATAAACCCACAATTCGTCATTCTCAACAAACACACCGCAAAAGAAGATTACATCGAATAGATCTCCACAAGAGAGGGGAAGAACATTGTATTGAGATCCAAAAAGAGAGAAGAAGCCATCTAGCTAATAACTATGGACCCAATGGTATGAGGTAAACTACTCACACATCATCAGAGAGGCTATGGTGTTGACGTAGAAGCCCTCCGTGATCGATGCCCCCTCAGGCGGAGCTCCGGAAAAGGCCCCAAGATGGGATCTCACGGGTACAGAAGGTTGCGGCAGAGGAATTATGTATTTAGCTCCGTCTCTGATCGTTTGGGGTACGTAGGTATATATTGGAGGAAGAAGTACGTCGGTGGAGCAACATGGGGCCCACGAGGGTGGAGGACACGCATACGGTGGGGGGGGTAGGCGCCCCTACCTCGTGCCCTCCTGGTAGCTTTCTTGGTGTAGGGTCCAAGTCCTCTGGATCACGTTCGTTCCGAAAATCACGTTCCCGAAGGTTTCGTTCCGTTTGGACTCCGTTTGATATTCTTTTTCTACGAAACTCTGAAATAGGCAAAAAACAACAATTCTGGGCTGGGCCTCCGGTTAATAGGTTAGTCCCAAAAATAATATAAAAGTGTATAATAAAGCCCAGTAACGTCCAAAACTGAATATAATATAGCATGGAGCAATCAAAAATTATAGATACGTTGGAGACGTATCATTGAACATCATAGTAATTATAAACACCCTTAGCATACGAAGATACGATTCATTTATCAATAAACTCACATTGGTAGGGAAGGTGTTTCTTAGAGTTTCCAGAACAAAAAGTAACATCATATATTTCACATAAATTCCAAGCATGGCATTGCAAACGATGAGTTTGATGCAGTAAACGTTTCCCTTTTTCAGATATACAGTGTCGCACATAACAAGCACGCTCATCTAAGGATTTTCCCTAAACTAAGCTAGTTGGGGTTTCAGCACGAGCACATAGGGATCGAAGATGATCCAAGTAAAAAGCTTCAGGAGTGTGATAGATTTTGAGTGGTTCTTCAACCATTGGTTCAGTAGGTACAACTAACTTTTTTGGTATTTTGCGTTTCCTACCCATAACTAAAGATAGAAAACAACTAAGAACATCAAATAAAAATTACTTAGCGATAAAGCAAACAAGCACACACGAGAATATTCACCCCACGCTATTTCTCCCCGGCAACGGCGCCAGAAAAAGATCTTGATAACCCACACGTATAGGGGATCAACTGTAGCCTCTTTCGATAAGTAAGAGTATCGAACCCAACGAGGAGCTAAAGGTAGAACAAATATTCCCTCAAGTTCTATCGACCACCGATACAACTCTATGCACGCTTGACGTTCGCTTTACCTAGAACAAGTATGAAACTAGAAGTACTTCGTGGGTGTTGTGGGATAGGTTTGCAAGATAATAAAGAGCACGTAAATAAAAACTAGGGGCAGTTTAGATAAAGACACAATAAAGTTAGTATGGCGAGTGTGGAAAAGTGGTGGTAGGAGTTGCGAAATTATCCCTGGGCAATTGACTACTTTACTAGACCGATAGCAAGTATTACGTGGGAGAGGCCACTGCTAGCATGTCATCCCTGACTTGGAATTCTATGCAATTATGATTGGAAATATTAGCAAGCATCCGCAACTACTAACGTTCATTAAGGTAAAACGCAACCATAGAATTAAGATATATTGGTCCCCCTTCAATCCCGTATGCATCAATTTCTATGCTAGGTTGAAGCTTCTGTCACTCTTGCCCTCCAATACATAGTCCTATCAACATACAACTAATCCTGTGGTGTGATCCACGCGCACGCTCATATGATGGGCACCAAAGCACAGGAACATAACCACAAGCAAATTAAATCAATCATAGCAATTCATCAACCACCGATAGGACAACGAAAATCTACTCAGACATCATAGGATGGCAACACATCATTGGATTATAATATGAAGCATAAAGCACCATGTTCAAGTAGAGGGTACAGCGGGTTGCGGGAGAGTGGACCGCTGTAGATAGAGGGGGGAAGGTGATGGAGATGTTGGTGAAGATGGCAGAGGTGTTGGTGAAGATCGCGGTGATGATGATGGTGGCCACGACAGTGTTCTGGCGCCACCGGAGGAGAGGGGGAGAGGGGCCCCCTTCTTCCTCTTCTTCCTTGACCTCCTCCCTAGATGGGAGAAGGGTTTCCCCTCTGGTCCTTGGCCTCCATGGCATGGGAGGGGCGAGAGCCCCTCCGATATTGGATCTGTCTCTATGTCTCTCTCTGTTTCTGCGTTCTCGTCGCCTACCCTTTCACCGTTTCGTATATATATGGAGATCTGTAATTCCGATTGGATTGAAACCTACGCCCAGATTTTTCTCCAAAAAATAGCTTTTTTGCGGCCAAAGAAGAGCGGAAACCGCCTGACGAGGGGCCCATGAGGGTCAGGGGTGCGCCCCCTGCTGAGGGAGTCCTGGACTCAGGGGTCCTCGGGCGTCCGGCCTGTTATCTGTTGGGCCGGACTGATGGGCTGTGAAGACATGAAGGCCGAAGACTATACCCGTGTCCGGATTGGACTCTACTTGGCATGGAAGGCAAGCTAGGCGACTGATTATGAAGATTTCCTCCGAGGTAACCGATTCCATGTAATGTAACCCTATCTCTCCGGTGTCTATATAAACCGGAGAACATAGTCCGGATAGGACAAATTCATTACCATATACTCATAGGCTAGACTTCTAGGGTTTAGCCATCACGATCTCGTGGTAGATCAACTCTTGTAACACTCATATTCATCAAGTTCAATCAAGCAGGAAGTAGGGTATTACCTCCATACAGAGGGCCCGAACCTGGGTAAACATTGTGTCCCCCTTCTCCTGTTACCATCGATCCTAGATGCACAGTTCGGGACTCCCTACCCGAGATCCGCCGGTTTTGACACCGACATTGGTGCTTTCATTGAGAGTTCCACTATGCCGTTGACGAAAGGTTCGATGGCTCCTTTGATCTTAGTTATGACGTGATCCAGGGAGAAACCTTCCTCCCCGGACAGATCTTCGCATTCGGCAGCTTCGTACTGCGGGCCAACTCGCTCGGCCATCTGGAGCAGATTGATAGCTACGCCCCTGGCCATCAGGTCAGATTCAGAAGTTTGAACTACGTCACGGACATCCGTGGGGACTTGATCTTCGACGGATTTGAGACCACGACAACCGCTCCCCTTCGCCCAATTGAACATGGCTTAAACCTATCCTCGGGCCGCATCCAGGAGATAGCTCCTGTAACAACTCTGGCCTTAGATCCGGAGCAAATCAAGACGTCCGAAGGTGGGAGACTCAACCCCATCACGGGGGCCACCGAGTCCGTGGCGTTGGGGCCGTGCGCAGATCCCTCTTCATATGATACCTGCACCAACAGAACCCCAGACTCGTCTCCTATATCGAGTTTCGAACCTTGCGAGCCCGCGGATACCGAACTCGATCGGTTATCGATCTTCAAGTTCAGCGCCGCGGATATCTTCCAACACTCGCCCATGTGCGACCTACTAAACTCACTAAAAACCTATCCCTAGCAGACGGCTCATCACCGAACTATGTTCGGTTCGACCTTACGGTGGATGATGGAGAATTTTGCTTCCCACCCGCCACCCACTTCATAGGCACCATCGAAGACCCAACCAATAGGCCTGGCCTCTGCTCCGAAGACATCGACGGTCTGGACGATGATGAGGGGCAGGGCCAGAGCTTACTATCCGCTAGACGCGGGACGACCATTTCCTGGTATGACGTGTGCATGGTAGACACACCCAATGACGATCTCGACGATGACAAGGAGGATCCAGTCGAGGATAAGCCTCCTGGTACACAGTCCGAACACCTGCCCCCGCGCCACTCTCAGTCACGCCACTCAAGAGAAAACAATACTAGCACCGGAGGTGATAATATGCCGGGCAACGAAGACCCTGTTGAGGCAGGATCCGAACAGGAGGACCAGGAGAGCGGGCAAGATAGCCCCGATGAGCAGGTCATGTACGGAGACTCGGAGGATAGTAATTATCTTCCCCTCTCCGAGGAGGAGGAGAGCCTCGACAACGAAGAATTCATCATACCGGAGGAACCTCTCGAGCAGGAGCGCTTTAAACGCCGGCTAATTGCCACAGCAAGGAATCTAACAATAAAATAGTTGCAGCTTCAAGCAAGCCAAGATCTGCTCAATGATAAATGGACCGAGGTCCTAGCCGCCATAGAATACGGCCCTGGTGGCCCGGACAAAAGCCACCCCAAGAACAGGTGGCTCCCTCCACATGATGGCAAGGCGTTGGAGCCCATTCCACCATTGAACAATGCGGCAGGTCGACCACAGTTCGGGCCGGATAAGCCCAAGCAGAACAACATACTAACCAATACGGCCGTAAGAACAACACGGTTCGGGAAAACAATCGCGACATCCGCCAAAACTTAGTGGGCTGAGCAGGACAGACAAGATCGACGTACAGATCGAGGGGATATGCCCCAACCGGTGATGATTGTCAACCAGCCGGGCTTAACCGAGCCAATCACGCCCGAAGCCGCCAACGGCATCCAACGGAGGTGCTTCACAGTGTGGCCCAACATAGAGGAGCCGCACACCCTCTTTGCTTCACCAACAAGATAATGGAGCACGAATTTCCAGACGGGTTTAAACCCATCAACATCACACCATACGACGGAACAACAGATCTCGTAGTATAGATTGAGGATTACCTCCTTCATATCCACCTGGCTCGCAGAGAAGACCTTCATGCCTTTAAATACCTGCCTCTCAAGCTTAAGGGGCCAGCGCGGTACTGGCTAAACAGTTTGCCAGAAAATTCTATTGGCAGCTGGGAAGATTTGGAAGACGCCTTTCGTGACAACTTCCAAGGAACATATGTCCGGCCATCAGATGCCGATGACTTAAGTCACATTGTCCAACAGCCCGGCGAGTCAGCCAGGGAACTCTGGACTAGGTTCTTAGTAAAAAAGAACCAAATTGTCCACTGTCCGGACGCGGAAGCCCTTGCGGCCTTCAAATATAGCATCCGGGACGAATGGCTAGCACGTCACCTCGGCCAGGAAGGACCTAAATCCATGACAGCCCTTACCGCTCTAATGACTCGCTTTTCTGCGGGAGAAGACAACTGGCTCGCTCGTAAAAGCAACAACGCCAGCGACCCGGGCACTTCCAAAATCCAAGACGGCAACGGCAAGCCACGACTAAACGAACACAACAGTCGCAACAATAGTGAAAGATTACGCAACACAGCGGTCAACGCCGGATTTCGCAATCCGAAAAGCGGTCAACAGAAGAAGACATTTAAGGCAAACCAGGATGGACCATCCACCCTCGACAGGATATTGGACCGACCTTGTCAAATTCACGACCACCCTAATAAGCCAGCTAATCACACCAACAGAAACTGTTGGGTCTTTAAGCAGGCAGGCAAGCTTAACGCCGAACACAATGGGAGGAGGCCACCAGGCGATAAAGACGACGGAGCGGCTCACCAGCCGAACACCAGGGGCCAGAAATAGTTTCCCTCCGAAGTTCGACCACTCCCGGAACGGAAGTAGCAGTTTAGCTTCCGCCACCCACCCACTATACCGGCAAGATTCACACCACGCATGCATCACTATGCGCTCAAGATACCATGGGCACCGAGGGAAGCATAATACGGCAACCCTGCAAAAATTCCCATAACATTTTTTATCTGTTTTCCATATTTTTCTTCATTATCTCTTAAAAACAGGTGACCATCAGGACAACATTTAGTCGGACTCTATCGGAGTTCGACCCGTACACTCACCTAAGGGGCTACTTTCGTTAAGAACTCCCCCTAGAGGACGGGCAGTGCAGACGTGCGACAGGAGGTCCAAAATAGCTTTTTGTAGATCGCACTCGTTATTTTGAGCCTGTACTATGCCCTTTTCCTCTGTTCCCGACCCTGAGCATGTCAAATAGCCGGGTTGTGGTTCTTCTTTTTTTATATGAATTTATCATTGGCATATGGCTCCACTCCCAGTAAACTTTCTCCGAGCTAATCTTACATACTCTTCATACGATGAGTACGTCTGCATCGGCTGTGTTACAAGACGCACCTCGGCATAACTTGCCAGGGGCTTGATATGGGAACAAATGAGTCGCCAATAAAAGCCCGAACAGCTCTATAGCGCACTTCGGTGTCGCAAGTTTGGCCTTATATGCATCAGCTCCGAATCATTGTCTTCGGTCAATAGTTGGGTTGCCCGGCTCCTGTGCTTGCTACCCTATGTTCCGCTCTATCGGCTAAGGTAGTAAAGGGAGAAATACTGCGATTGTGCCTTGGCTTTGACCGGATGAGCGCCTCAGTAGAGAAAGCCGAAAACTGACTGTCATGATGCGGTGCGAGCTGGTCAACCACTTGACGACTTATTCGAATCCTTAGCGATTCTCCGTATTACACGAAGGATCTTTTTCAGATCAGAACATGTAAGGCACAATATTAGGATACGCTGCATACATACCAGGGGCTATGTCGTAGCCCCACCATAAAACTCCTATGGCTAAGTGAAAGTGTTAACGCCCTATAGTCCGATTGCCTGGTTCGCCGCATTATCACCTCCTTTATGGACCAAGACGTTGGATAAAGAGTGATTCAATGCTTTTCCGAACACCCCCATATTTCCTACGAGGGGGCTGAAGCCGACGACTCGAAAACTTTCAATTTATATTAAAACGGCCGCACAGGAGGAATACAAGCTCTCGAGCAAAACATAAAAATAGATTAACTATAAAGTTGTCTATTACAACCCTTGTACATATCACTTGAATATTATGTTTTTCGAGCACTGACCCTCTATCAAGCGGGCGGCCTCCAGAACGTCTTCAAAATAACGCTCCGGTTCCGGACGGTCCTTGCCTTTGGGTGGACTCTTCGTTGCAACATCGATGGCCTTCATCTTCCCCCAGAATGTCTTAACACGGGCGAAGGCCATCCATGCACCTTCAATGCACGCCGACCGCTTCACAGCGTCGATACGTGGCACCGCGACAGCAAGCCACTGCACCAGGCCAAAGTAACTACTTGGAACAGGTTCAGTCGGCCACAACCGGACTATGACGTCCTTCATGGCTGCGCCGGACATCCTATGCAGCTCAGCCCACTGGGACATCTGTTCATTAAGCAACAGAGGGCGCTTCGACGCGCCAAATTGTGACCACAAAAGCTTCTCCATTGCATACCCCTCTTGCGCCTGATAAAACTGCGTCGCATCGGAAGAACTCTTCGACAAATCTAAACAAATTCTAGAGAACTTAATACTTGGTTAAGCTGAGCATAGTTCAGATTGCCTAACCTAGCATGTAGCAAAAAGGGCTTGCCAGCCACAATCTCCCCAGCTTGCCGGTTCTCCTCACGGGCTGCTCTGGATTCAGACCGTGTTTCTCTCACCTCTCGTAAGGCCTTGTCAAGTTCAGCCGTTTTGGCTTCATTTTCCTTCTCAAGAAGTTTATAGCGGCTAGCCGCATTTTCTAACTCGCGCGCCATGGTGGACATTGTCTCCTTGTCTTGACGCCGCGCGGCTTGTTCGGCCTTCAATTCAGCCGATGCCCTTTCAGCAACCGCATTACTAAACCGGTCCTGCTCCTTGGCCTGGGCTAGCTCCGCCCGAAGGGCTTCCATGGCGGCAGCACCATCTTCATTCATGCACATTTCATATGAAACTCTTTTCAGAGTCAGGCTTAAATTACAAGCACATTGGTGTAAGAAATACTCGAAATATATACCTTGTGAGTCGTCAAGACGCCTGTTGATCAAAGCAATGTCATCCTTCGCAATATCCAGCTTTCGCTGCAGTTCGGTCACCTCCGAATTTCGGGCAATGGCGGGAGGGGAGACAGCCTGCATTCCAAATTAAACCAAGGTTAGCACCTGAAAATATCTTTTCGATCCTCCGATCACTTCCTTTGGAAGGCGATCCGAGTCTTAGGGGCTACTTCATACACAACAGGTGCATTTTGTCAATATTATTCAATTAGCAACATTACATCACAAACCTCAAAACCCCTCAGAAGGCTCGTAAAGGTCTCGTTCAACCCGCTCTTCGTGGATAAAACCTTTTCGACCACCATAACCATTAAGAAACGGTGCTCCTCCGAAATGGACGCTCGTCGCAGCATGTCCGTCAGCCTCTCCGGCACTCCTAGGTCTTCGGACACCGCTGCCGGAGCACGACATTCCTTTAAAGGAATTTGCTTACCCGCCTCCAGCATTGTCTCTGGCTATGAACTGGACAGTTCGGGGCTGTCATTCTTGATCCCCGAACCCTGAGTGAAAGAGGCACCACCTTCGGGTACCTGCTTCCTCGTTTCCTGCGCTACCTGCTAGTTGGGTGGAGCCCTCTGGGACGACACCTCGAGATTATCCGCCCTGTTGGGCGAAGAGGCTAGAGAAGGCGTGTCACTCTCCATCATCTCCGGAAGAAGGTCTCCCGAGGAGGAGGACGATTGACAAACACCAGGTGTTAACCTGCGAGGATGCACGCATGTCGGAGGATTATTTCAGTAATAAGGAAAAGAATGAGGTATGGTTAGAGTGCCTTGCTTCACTTACGGTCTGGCCGGAGGTTCGTCCTCATCATCAAGCTCTACGACGGCATCGCTTGCCCGGCCCAAGCCGCCCGACGATGGCATTTTCCCTTTCTTGGAAGGTTTCCCCTCTTGACCTCCAGAAGCAGCCCTCTTCTTGCCATGAAGTGCTCCCTCCACACCTTTGACCCTATGCAAAATGGTTTCGGTTTCCCCGAACACAGAGCCTAAATCGCCCTTAGGATGGGCATCGCCTCTGGGCTCCTTGCTCTCGCCCCCCCTCTGCAGACACCAAGTACGGTGTCAGAGTCAACATCCATGTCAGTAGGGCGGATGCAGGGTCTTCGAGAAGGGGCGTCGGACACCAGATTAACACCGCTTTGTTTATCCAGTCCTGTATAAGGACGAGTTGCTCAGTGTCTTGTCAAGAGATGCTTGGATGAAAGGTGTACGATGATTGAATACTTACCGGAGTGTCCGGATGATTGCAGTCGAGGCTGACGTCTTCGGTGGTGTCCGGCCATTGCTCTCGCTCTCCGAAATATAATTTCCACGTTCCTTCGTGCGTAGCAACGAAGAAGTGCTGAAGAGTCCGCCGCCCTTTGATATGTCTCCGTCGTATCTACTTTTCCAAACACTTTTGCCCTTGTTTTGGACTCTAACTTGTATGCTTTGAATGGAACTAACACGGATCGACGCTGTTTTTGTTGAGAATTGCCATGATGTTGTTTATGTGCAGAAAACAAAAGTTCTCGGAATGACCTGAAACTCCACGAGATGTCTTATAAAAATAATAAAAATCCTCACCAAAGATGAAGACCGGGGTCCCACCCTGTCCCACGAGGTGGGGCGCCCCAGGCGCGCCCCTACCTCGTGGGCCCACTGACACCCTCCGACGCCAATTCCAACTCTATATATTTGCTTTCGAGAGAAAAAATAGAGGAGAAGAAATCATCGCGTTTTACGACACGGATCCGCCGCCAAGCCCTAAAACCTCCGGAGGGCTGATCTGAGTCCGTTTGGGGCTCCGGAGAGGGGATTCGTCATTGTCGTCATCATCAACCATCCTCCATCACCAATTTCATGATGCTCACCGCCGTGCGTGAGTAATTCCATCGTGAGGCTTGCTGGGCGGTGATGGGTTGGATGAGATTTATCATGTAATCGAGTTAGTTTTGTTAGGGTTTGATCCCTAGTATCCACTATGTTCGAGATTGATGTTCTTTGTGACTTTGCTATGCTTAATGCTTGTCACTAGGGCCCGAAAGTGCCATGATTTCAGATCTGAACCTATTATGTTTTCATGAATATATGTGAGTTCTTGATCCTATCTTGGAAGTCCATAGTCACCTACTATGTGTTATGATCCGGCAACCCCGAAGTGACAATAATCGGGACCACTCCCGGTGATGACCATAGTTTGGGGAGTTCATGTATTCAGAATGTGCTAATGCTTTGTTCCGGTTCTCTATTAAAAGGAGGCCTTAATATCCCTTAGTTTCCAATAGGACCCCGCTGCTACGGGAGGGTAGGACAAAATATGTCATGCAAGTTCTTTTCCATAAGCACGTATGACTATATTCGGAATACAAGCCTACATTACATTGATGAATTGGAGCTAGTTCTCTGTCACCCTATGATGACTGTTACATGATGAACCGCATCCGGCATAATTATCCATCACTGATCTGGTGCCTACGAGTTTTACATATACTGGTTTACACTTATTTACTTTCCCGTTGCTACTGTTACAATCACTACAAAATACCAAAAATATTTACTATTGCTCGTGCTACTCTTTTGTTACCGTTACCACCACTGTCATATTACTGTGCTACTAAACACTTCGCTACAGATACTAAGTTTCCAGGTGTGGTTGAATTGACAACTTAGTTGCTAATACTTGAGAATATTCTTTGGCTCCCCTTGTGTCGAATCAATAAATTTGGGTTGAATACTCTACCCTCGAAAACTATTGCGATCTCCTATACTTGTGGGTTATCAAGACCTTTTTTTCTGGCGCCGTTGCCGGGGAGCATAGATCTATTCTTTGAGTCACTTGGGATTTATATCTGCTGGACACTATGAATAACTTGAAAGACGCTAAGACAACAATCTATCCCTCAACTACGAGGCGAGGTAAGAACTGCCATCTAGCTCTGCACTTGATTCACCTTCTGTTATGAGTAAGCTTGCGACACCTAAACCTGCTTCTGCTATTCGTTCTAATATGTCGCATGTTGTTGATGATGCCACTTCTGCTATGCATGATACTTATGATGAAACTGCTTCTATGCCTGATACTACTGTGCCCCCTTAGTGAATTTCTTGATGAACAAATTGCCAGGGCTAGAGAGAAAGAAATTATTGAATCTGATTATAATGATGAAAGTGATGATGAAAATATGCCTGTTATTCCTGAGGGTTATGTTTTTGATATGGAATCTTCTGCCGCTATTTTAGCTTGCAAAGATAGATATGAGCTTAAGAGGTTATTAGCTAAATGGAACAAAGAATCACTTAGAGATAAAATGAAACCTGACCCTGCTTTTGCTACTTCACCTATTTGTGTTCCCGATGGGGATTATGAATTCTCTGTTGATCCAGATATAATTACTTTGGTCGAGTCTAATCCTTTCCATGGTTATGAATCTTAAACTATTGTGGCACATCTTACTAAATTAAATGATATAGCTACCCTGTTCACTCATGATGAGAGATCGCACTACTTCTATATACTTAAAATATTTCCGTTCTCATTAAAGGGTGATGCTAAGATATGGTTTAGTTCTCCTGATCCTGGTTGTGTGCGTAGTCCCCAGGATATGATTTATTACTTCTCTGCTAAATATTTCCCTGCTCATAAGAAACAAGCTGCTTTAAAGGAAATATACAACTTTGTGCAAGTTAAAGAAGAGAGTCTCCCACAAGCTTGGGGGAGGCTTCTCAAGTTACTTATTGCTTTGCCTAATCATCCTCTTAAGAAACCTGAAATACTTGATATCTTTTATAATGGACTAACGATGCTTCCAGAGATTACTTGGATAGTTGTGCTGGTTCTCTTTTCAGGGAAAGAACACCGGATGAAGCTGAAATTCTATTGAATAATATGTTGAATAATGAAAATAATTGGGCACCTCCTGAGCCATGATGACCCACAAGTATAGGGAATCTATCGTAGTACTTTCGATAAGTAAGAGTGTCGAACCCAACGAGGAGCAGAAGGAAATGCTAAGCGGTTTTCAGCAAGGTATTCTCTGCAAGTACTGAAATAAGTGGTAACAGATAGTTTTGTGATAAGGTAAATTGTAAAGAGCAACAAGTAACAAAAGTAAATAAGGTGCAGCAAGGTGGCCCAATCCTTTTTGTAGCAAAGGATAAGCCGGAACAAACTCTTATAATAGGAAAAGCGCTCCCGAGGACACATGGGAATATTGTCAAGCTAGTTTTCATCACGGTCATATGATTCGCGTTCGGTACTTTAATAATTTCATATGTGGGTGGATCGGTGCTTGGGTGCTGTTCTTACTTGAACAAGCATCCCACTTATGATTAACCTCTATTGCAAGCATCCGCAACTACAACAAAAGTATTAAGGTAAACCTAACCATAGCATGAACCAATCCCGGACTTGGAGACAAGAATTGGATGCAAGAGCTGAACTAGGGTTTGGAGATGAGATGGTGCTGGTGAAGATGTTGATGGAGATTGCCCTCTCCTGATGAGAGGAGCTTCGGTGATGATGATGGCGATGATTTCCCCCTCCCGGAGGGAAGTATCCCCGGTAGAACAGCTCTGCCGGAGCTCTAGATTGGTTCCGCCAAGGTTCCGCCTCGTGGCGGCGGAGTCTCGTCCCGAAAGGTTGCTTCTTATTTTTTTTCTCATCGGAAGACTTCATGTAGGAGAAGATGGGCGTCAGAGAGCCACCATGGGGCCCACGAGGTAGGGGGGCGCGCCCTAGGGAGGGTGTGCTCCCCCACCCTCGTGAGCAGGGTGTGGGCCCCTGGCCTTCATCTTTGGTGAGGATTTTTCTTTATTTATTTTAAGATATTCCGTGGATTTTCAGGACTTTTGGAGTTGCGCAGAATAGGCCTCTAATATTTGCTCCTTTTCCAGCCCAGAATTCCAGCTGTCGGCATTCTCCCTCCTTATGTAAACCTTGTAAAATAAGAGAGAATAGCCATAAGTATTGTGACATAATGTGAAATAACAGCCCATAAAGCAATAAATATCGATATAAAAGCATGATGCAAAATGGACGTATCAACTCCCCCAATATTAGACCTCGCTTGTCCTCAAGCGAAAAGCCGATAACAATAAATATGTCCTCATTTTTAGAGGTAGAGGCGTCGATAAAAATAAAATACGGACATGAAGGCATCATGATTATTCTCATAACAGCAACATATATGGATTTTGTCATATGATTACTTATATTCAAGTGATGATCTTTTAACAATGCAAAAGTATGAATCAGAAACCTTATTGAGCACCAACAAACTATAACCTCAGTCATTGAAGCAATTGCAATTTATCATAACATCGGAAAGAGTCTATGTCAGAGCTAAAAAGCAAGTCCACACACTCAACTATCATTTAGTCCTTCATAATTGTTAACACTCACGCAATACTTGTGGTTATGAAGTTTTAATCGGACACAGAGAAAGATGGGGGCTTATAGTTTTGCCCCACAACCTTTTACCTCAAGGGTAATGTCAACAGTAATAATTCATGTTCCCCTACATCCAATTAGATATATATATCATGTTCTTTCCAACATGCTGGGCTTGCCAAAGGATAAAATGAAAAAGGAAAGGTGAAGATCACCATGACTCTTGCATAGGGTAGAGGATAATAATAAAAGATAGGCCCTTCGCAGAGGGAAGCAGAGGTTGCCATGCGCTTTTATGGTTGGATGCACAAAATCTCAATGCAAAAGAACGTCACTTTATATTGCCCCTTGTGATATGAACCTTTATTATGCAGTCCGTCGCTTTTATTACTTCCACACCACAAGATCGTATAAAGTTTATTTCTCCCACACCAATCATTCATACATATTTAGAGCATTTTTTATTGCTTTGCACCGATGACAACTTACTTGAAGGATCTTACTCAATCCATAGGTAGATATGGTGGACTCTCATGGCAAAACTGGTTTAAGGGTATTTGGAAGCACAAGTAGTATCTCTACTTGGTGCTGAGAATTCGGCTAGCATGAGGGGGAAAGGAAAGCTCAACATGTTAGAGGATCCATGACAACATACTTTATCTCAGATATAAGAAAACATAACTCATTACGTTGTCTTCCTTGTCCAACATCAACTCTTTAGCATGTCATATTTTAATGAGTGCTCCCAATCATAAAAGATGTCAATGATAATATATCTATATGTGAAACCTCTCTTTCCTTATTACTTCCTATTAATTGCAACGATGACCAAAGCTATGTCTGTCAACTCCCAACAACTTTTAATCATCATACTCTTTCTATGTGAAGTCATTACTTCTCGGTAAGATCAATATGAACTCTTTGTTTCATTTTATTCTTTTTTCTTATTTTCTTTTATTCACCCAAGATCATGGCAAAATAATCAAGCCCTTGATTCAACACTAATCTTTGTTATATAGCTCACGGACTCGATTACATACAGAGATCATAAAGCAAAACTCAAAACTAGTTCATGCCATAAACTTTACTCTACTAGATCAAGATACTACTAATAGGATCAAACTAAGAAAAATGGTAAAAATAGGAGTTGTGATTGTGATACGATACCGGGGCACCTCCCCCAAGCTTGGCAGTTGCCAAGGGAGTGCCCATACCCATGTGATTATGTCTCCTCTGTTGGTGAAGAAGGTGGAGGTGTTGTCGATGATGCAGGTTTGGCATCCATCTTCCAAGGCATAGGCTCACCATCATAGAAGGATGATCGAGTCTCCGGGATCCTCAAATCTGCAGCCAAACTCATCCTTTTGAATCTATATTCATACTCACAGTTTTGGTTCTGCAGGTCATAAATTTGGGCTTGGAGGTGCTCGATCTTATCATGAAGCTTGAAGACAGCCTCCCCAATATTGTCAGCATCCAGCTTATGGTTGCTAGTGAACTCCGCGATCATCATGTGGTTGGAGTTGAGTCCATGTCCCACCATCCCTTGACACTTGAAAACTTGTTGCTCCACTACTTCAAGCCTCGTCTCCACGCTTCCGCTCCCCTTTGGTCCCTCTTCATCGCGGATGTGCAGCAACCCATCACGCAACTCAATGGTTTGAGGGTGTCGTAGCACCTCCGCGAGGTAATGGTTGATGACCTTCTCGAAGAACTTGTCCTTGGAAGCACTTGGGGCCGTCATGATAATGTAAATCTATCAGAAAAACAGCTCGAAACAAGAACAGAGGAGATTTGTGTGATACGGGAGTCAAAACCTTCGGGAGAATATATAATGAATTTTTACAGACCAAAATATGTATCGTGCAAGAAAATGGAGTCCGGAGGGCACACGAGGTGCTCACGACGTGGGGGGCGTGCCCAGAGGGGTAGGGCGCGCCCACCACCCTCGTGGGGCCCTCGTGTCCTTCCCGGACTGCTACTTATTTTTCTATTTTTCTAAATATTCCAAAATAGAGAAATATTGCCTTAAAAATTGTTTTGGAGTCGGTTTACTTACCGTACCACATACTTATTCCTTTTCAGAGTCTGAAACGATCTGGAAGGTGTCCCTTATGTAATCCTCCGGGGTCACGATTTCAATAATATTGGTTTCGGCGTGTCATTCTTTGACCGTTTACCACCTTCGTATTTGTGCATTCAAAGTTCTTGATTTGTATTGCACCGGAACGATAGACCTCCTCGATAACGTAGGGGCCTTCCCATTTAGAGAGAAGTTTTCCTGCAAAAAATCTTAAATGAGAGTTGTATAGAAATACATAATCACCTACATTAAACTCACGCTTTTGTATCCTTTTGTCATGCCATCTTTTAACTTTTTCTTTGAACAACTTGGCATTTTCATAAGCCTGGGTTCTCCATTCATCAAGTGAGCTAATATCAAATAACCGCTTCTCATCGGCAAGTTTGAAATCATAGTTAAGCTCTTTAATAGCCCAATATGCCTTATGTTCTAGTTCGAGAGGTAAGTGACATGCTTTTCCATAAACCATTTTATATGGAGACATTCCCATAGGATTTTTATATGCAGTTCTATAAGCCCATAATGCATCATCAAGTTTCTTGGACCAATTCTTTCTAGACCTATTAAAAGTATTTTGTAAAATTAATTTGAGCTCTCTATTGCGCAATTCTACTTGACCACTAGACTGTGGGTGATAAGGAGATGGAATCCTATGATTAACATCATACTTAGCAAGCATTTTACGGAAAGCACCATGAATAAAGTGTGAACCACCATCAGTCATTAAATATCTAGGGATTCCAAACCTCGGAAAAATAACTTCTTTAAGCATTTTAATAGAAGTGTTATGATCAGCACTACTAGTTGGAATAGCTTCTACCCACTTAGTAACGTAATCAAACAGCAACTAAAATATGTGTATATCCATTAGAGGCAGGAAAAGGTCCCATATAATCAAAGCCCCAAACAGCAAATGGCTCGATAACAAGTGAATAATTCATAGGCATTTCTTGACGTCTACTAATATTACCAATTCTTTGACATTCATCACAAGACAAAACAAACTTACGGGCATCCTTGAAGAGAGTAGGCCAATAAAAACTGGATTGCAATACCTTATGTGCAGTTCTATCTCCAGCGTGGTGTCCTCCATAAGCTTCCGAGTGACACTTGCGTAAGATCTGTTCCTGTTCATGCTCAGGTACACAACGTCTAATAACACCATCTACTCCTTCTTTATAGAGATGTGGGTCATCCCAAAAGTAATGTCTTAAATCATAGATTTTTTTTTCTTTTGCTGGTATGTGAAGCTAGGTGGTATGAATTTAGCAACAATATAATTAGCATAATCAGCATACCAAGGAGTACTACGAGAAGTACTTATAACATTTAATTGTTCATCAGGAAAGCTATCATCAATAGGAAGTGGGTCATCAAGAACATTTTCTAGCCTAGACAAGTTGTCTGCAACGGGGTTCTCAGCTCCCTTTCTATCAATAATATGCAAATCAAATTCTTGTAGCAAGAGAACCCATCTAATAAGTCTAGGTTTAGCATCTTTCTTTTCCATAAGGTATTTAATAGCAGCATGATCAGTGTGAATAGTTACTTTAGAATCAACAATATAAGGTCTGAACTTATCACAAGCAAATACAACTGCTAAAGGTTCTTTTTCAGTAGTAGCATAATTTCTTTGAGCATTGTCTAGAGTCTTACTAGCATAATGGATAACATTTAATTTCTTATCGACTCTTTGCCCTAGAACAGCACCTACAACATAATCACTAGCATCACACATAATTTCAAAGGGTAAATTCAATCGGTGGCTGAACAACAGTGAGAGATTAATGCTTTCTTAAGTATTTCAAATGCTTCTACACAATCATCATCAAAGACAAATGGTACATCTTTTTGTAATAAATTAGTCAGAGGCCGAGAAATTTTTGAGAAGTCCTTAATGAACCTCCTATAAAATCTGGCATGACCAAGGAAACTTCTTATACCTTTGATGTCCTTGGGACATGGCATCTTTTTAATAGCGTCAACCTTGGCTTTATCAACTTCAATACCTCTTTCAGAATCTTTGTGCCCCAAGACAATACCTTCATTAACCATAAAGTGGCACTTTTCCCAATTCAAGACAAGATTAGTTTCTTCACATCTCTACAAAACTCGATCAAGATTTCTCAAGCAATCATCAAAAGAGGAACCATAGATGGAAAATTCGTCCATGAAAACCTCACAAATCTTTTCACAAAAGTCAGAAAATATAGCCATCATGCATCTTTGAAAGGTAACAGGTGCATTACATAAACCAAAAGGCATACGTCTATAAGCAAAAGTACCAAAAGGGCATGTAAAAGTAGTCTTCGATTGATCTTTAGCCGACACAGGTATTTGAGAGAAACCAGAATAACCATCTAAGAAGCAATAATGTGTATGTTTGCATAATCTTTCTAGCATTTGATCAATAAAAGGTAAGGGGTAATGATCTTTCTTAGTAGCTTTATTTAATTTACGGAAATCAATTACCATCCTATAACCTGTGATAATTCTTTGTGGAATCAATTCATCCTTATCATTAGGAACAACAGTAATACCTCCCTTCTTAGGGACACAATGGACAGGGCTTACCCACTGGCTATCAGCAACGGGATAAATTATACCTGCCTCCAGAAGCTTTAATATTTCTTTTCTTACCACTTCTTTCATTTTAGGATTCAGACGTCGTTGAGGATCACGAACTGGTTTGGCGTCCACCTCCAAATTTATTTTATGTTGACATAGAGTGGGACTAATGCCCTTAAGATCATCAAGAGTATATCCAATAGAAGCATGGTGCTTCTTCAGAGTTTTCAATAATCTTTCTTCTTCATGCTCTAAAAGGTTAGCACTAATAATAACAGGATATATCTTCTTTTCATCAAGATAAGCATATTTAAGATTATCAGGCAACGGTTTAAGCTCAAACACGGGATCACCCTTGGGTGGAGGAGGATCCCCTAAAATTTCAACAGGCAAATTGTGTTGCAGAATAGGTTCATGTTTAAGGAATACTTCATCTATTTCCCTTCTTTCATTCATGAACATATCATTTTCATGGTCTAGCAAATAGTGTTCTAAAGGATCACTAGGAGGTACGGCAATAGAAGCAAGACCAATAATTTCATCCTTACTAGGCAATTCTTCCTCACGATGTTGTTTACTAAATTTAGAGAAATTAAACTCATGAATCATATCATCCAAGCCAATAGTAACAACATTCTTTTCGCAGTCTATCCTAGCATTAACAGTGTTCAAGAAGGGTCTACCAAATATAATGGGTCAGAAGCTATCTTGTGGAGAACTGAGAACAAGAAAATCAGCGGGATATTTAGTTTTCCCACACAAGACTTCAACATCTCTAACAATCCCAATTGGCAAAATAGTATCTCTATTGGCTAGTTTAATTGTGACATCAATACCTTCTAACTCAGTAGGTGCAATTTCATGCTTAATTTCTTCGTACAAAGCATGCGGTATAACACTAGCACTAGCACCCATATCACATAAGCCATGATAACAATGATCTCCTATGTTAACAGAAATAACAGGCATGCCTACCATAGGTCTATGTTTATCTTTAGCACAAGGTTTAGCAATTCTAGCAGTTTCACCGTTGAACTGAATAACATGCCCGTCAATATTATCAGACAATAGATCTTTAACAATAACAATATTAGGTTCTACTTTAACTTGCTCAGGAGGTGTATAAGTTCTAATATTACTTTTACGAACAACAGTTGAAGCTTTGTCATGATCCTTTATTCTAACAGGGAAAGGTGGTTTCTCAACATAAGAAGTAGGAACAATAGGATCATTATAAGTGACAGTCTTTTCTTCAACTTTAATAGGTGCAACTACTTTTACTTATATGGGAGGATGATATTTAAACCACTTCTCCTTGGGGAGATCAACATAAGTAGCAAAATATTCACAGAAAGAAGCTACGATCTCAGAGTCAAGTCCATATTTAGTGCTAAACTTACGGAAAATATCGGTATCCATAAAAGATTTAACACAATCAAACTTAGGTGTCATACCTGACTCCTTACCTTCGTCGAGGTCCCAATCTTCAGAGTTGCGTTTAATTCTATCCAATAAGTTCCATTTAAATTCAATAGTCTTCATCATAAAAGAGCCAGCACAAGAAGTATCGAGCATGGTGCGATTGTTATCAGAAAGCCGAGCATAAAGATTTTGAATAATTGTTTCCCTTGAAAACGCATGATTGGGGCATGAGTATAACATTGATTTAAGCATCCCCCAAGCTTGAGCGATGCTTTCTCCTTCGCGAGGCCAAAAATTATATATATAATTGCGATCACGATGAACAAGATGCATAGGGTAATACTTTTGATGAAATTCCAATTTCAATCTTCTATAATTCCATGATCTTGTATCATCACATAGCCTATACCATGTCAATGCGTCTCCCTTCAAAGATAAAGGGAAGACTTTCTTCTTAGCAACATCATCGGGTATACCTGCAAGCTTAAATATTCTACAAACTTCATCCACATATATTAAGTGCTCATCAGGATGCTTTGTTCCATCTCCTGTAAAAGGATTAGCTAGCAGTTTTTCCATCATACCCGAAGGAAATTCAAAAGGAGTTTAATTTTCAATGTGTTCAGTAGGTTGAGGAGAAACTCTTTGCTCTACTGGACGGGGTGAAGATACCCCGAACAAGCCCCTCAGAGAATTACTTTCCATAGTAACAAGTGACAGTAAATTTCAGCACACAATATAAATTTTTCCTTACCAAAGGCGCTACACTCCCCGGCAACGGCGCCAGAAAAGAGTCTTGATGACCCACAAGTATAGGGGATCTATCATGGTCCTTTCGATAAGTAAGAGTGTCGAACCCAGCAAGGAGCAGAAGGAAATGATAAGCGGTTTTCAGCAAGGTATTCTCTGCAAGTACTGAAATAAGTGGTAACAGATAGTTTTGTGATAAGGTAAATTGTAATGAGCAACAAGTAACAAAAGTAAATAAGGTACAGCAAGGTGGCCCAATCCTTTTTGTAGCAAAGGATAAGCCGGAACAAACTCTTATAATAGGAAAAGCGCTCCCGAGGACACATGGGAATATTGCAAGCTAGTTTTCATCACGGTCATATGATTCGCGTTCGGTACTTTTATAATTTGATATGTGGGTGGACCGGTGCGTGGGTTCTGTTCTTACTTGAACAAGCATCCCACTTATGATTATCCTCTATTGCAAGCATCCGCAACTACAACAAAAGTATTAATGTAAACCTAACCATAGCATGAAACATGTGGATCCAAATCAGCCCCTTACGAAGCAACGCATAAACTAGGGTTTAAGCTTCTGTCACTCTAGCAACCCATCATCTACTTATTACTTCCCAATGCCTTCCTCTAGGGCCAAATAATGGTGAAGTGTTTTGTAGTCGACGTTCACATAACACCACTAGAGGCTAGACAACATACATCTCATCAAAATATCGAACGAATACTAAATTCACATGACTACTAATAGCAAGACTTCTCCCTTGTCCTCAGGAACAAACGTAACTACTCACAAAGCATATTCATGTTCATAATCAGAGGGGTAGTAATATGCATAAAGTATCTGAACATATGATCTTCCACCAAATAAACCAACTAGCATCAACTACAAGGAGTAATCAACACTACTAGCAACCTACTAGCACCAATCCCGGACTTGGAGACAAGAATTGGATACAAGAGATGAACTAGGGTTTGGAGATGAGATGGTGCTGGTGAAGATGTTGATGGAGATTGCCCTCTCCCGATGAGAGGAGCGTTGGTGATGATGATGGCGATGATTTCCCCCTCCCGGAGGGAAGTATCCCCGACAGAACAGCTCTGCCGGAGCTCTAGATTGGTTCCGCCAAGGTTCCGCCTCGTGGCGGCGGAGTCTCGTCCCAAAAGGTTGCTTCTTATTTTTTTTCTCATCGAAAGACTTCATATTGGAGAAGATGGGCGTCGGAGAGCCACCAGGGGGCCCACGAGGTAGGGGGCGCGCCCTAGGGAGGGGGGCGCGCCCCCCACCCTTGTGAGCAGGGTGTGGGCCCCCTGGCCTTCATCTTTGGCGAGGATTTTTCTTTATTTATTTTAAGATATTCCGTGGAGTTTCAGGACTTTTGGAGTTGTGAGAATAGGTCTCTAATATTTGCTCCTTTTCCAGCCGAATACCATTACCAAGCATTCTCCTCCTTATGTAAACCTTGTAAAATAAGAGAATAGCCATGAGTCTTGTGACATAATGTGAAATAACAACCCATAAAGCAATACATATCGATATAAAAGCATGATGCAAAATGGACGTATCAAGCCAGCTCCTGCTCCAATTACTGAGCCTATTCCTAAACCAACTCCGAAGAAGAGAGGTGTTCTATTTCTCAGTCCCGAAGATATGCAAGAAGCAAAGAAATCTATGAAAGAAAAAGGTATTAAAGCTGAAGATGTTAAGAATTTACCTCCTATTGAAGAAATACATGGTCTTAATTCACCGCCTATTGAAGAAACATATGATCTTAATCCTTTGTTTATTGAAGAACCTCCTGATCCCGATAACCCGACACAGGTAGTAAAGGTAAATTCTCTCTATAGATATGATAAAGCTGAAGTCCCTCCTACTAAAATTTCTAGTCAGTGCTTGGATGAGTTTGATAACTTTATGTTTAAGCAAGACGACTTTAATGCTTATTTTGGTAGACAACTAAAACAAAATGCTTATATGATTAGACGCTTGGGTGATTATATGGATAATATTAAAGGTAAACTTAAACTTGTTAGCAAACATGCTTCTATGGTTACCACTCAAGTAGAACAAGTACTTAAAGCTCAAAAATAAGTGCTTGATGAAATGAATAGAAAGAAAAATGATTATGCTGTTAGAGTGGCTACTAGAACTGGTAGAATGACTCAGGAACCTTTGTATCCTGAAGGCCACCCTAAGAGAATCGAGCAAGATTCTCAGAGAAATAATGTTGATGTTCCTAATTCTTCTAAAAAGAAGAAAAATAAAAATGATAGAACTGTGCAAACTTCTAGTGAACCTATTGCTGAACCACTTGATAATCCAAATGATATATCTATGTCTGATGCTGCAACACAATCTAGTAATGAACATGAACCTAGTGAAAATGTTAATGATGATGCCCAACCTAGTAATGACAATGATGTAGAAGTTGAACTTGCTGTTGATCCTGACAACCCACAATCAAAGAATCAACGTTATGATAAAAGAGACTTTGTTGCTAGGAAACATGGTAAAGAAAGAAACCATGGGTTCAGAAACCCATGCCTTTTCCTCCCAAACCATCCAACAAAAAGGATGATGAGGATTTTGAGCGCTTTGCTGAAATGATTAGACCTATCTTTTTGCGTATGCGATTGACTGATGTGCTCAAAACAAATCCTTATGCTAAATATATGAAGGACATCATTACTAATAAAAGAAAGATACCAGAAGCTGAAATTTCCACCATGCTTGCTAATTATACTTTTAAGGGTGGAATACCAAAGAAACTTGGAGATCCAGGAGTACCTACTATACCATGCTCCATTAAAACAAATTATGTTAAAACTGCTTTATGTGATCTTGGAGCCGGTGTTAGTGTTATGCCTCTCTCTTTATATCGTAGACTTGAATTGAATAAGTTGACACCTACTGAAATATCTTTGCAAATGGCTGATTGTAGCGACCTGACCCAAAATCGGTCAAATCTCTGTATCTGTACCATCCCAAGATCATGCTGGTACTCACAGTACATCGATAAAGTAATCAAAGTTCAATCACACCTGAATATCATTAAACGATTCTCATATAGAGTCTTTATTACAAGGGAATAAATTGGCTCAAGGCCAACTCATGAGAAATAAACTACTAATGCTGCGGAGCGTCGAAGATAAGCGAGTCCATCCGACTCCAAAGGGCAATCGCCAAGCGGGCGTAGCCTCACTCTGATCGAATATATCTACGCAACATAATACGTTGCAGCCATGTAGGTCAGCTTTTGGAATAAGCTGGCAAGTCATGAAGAATAACAATAATAAAGTTACTAACTCTATATGCATTTTGGCTGTGGAGCTCTAAGTTTCATCATTTTGCGAAAAGCAAATTTTATCCTACTACAGTGGACTTACTTGCAAATTACTACAAATGTTGGTAGTTATTGAGATGGTTCCGCCAACCAATATCTCGTTCCCAATTTATTAAGTCATAAAACCCTCAAATTAATTCATTAGTTTTAGTGTTGAGATATCCGAATACTTCCAAGTTCCAGAGGCTCAAATGTCCGTAACCGGGGACACGGCTAATCGATTAGATCTTTAACTCTGCAGAGGGTTGCGACTTTCCGCAAGAATCATTCCCTCCTTTAAAGTCTTCGCACTTCATGGTGTTTGAAGGCGGGACGAATAAACAGGGTCTTCCAAAGAGTTCTTCGCCACCGCTTGCGGTACCCATCAATCCTACCGTTCGTCTACTTCTCGTAGTACCGTCCAGCCAGCGTCACTACTAGGGTCAACCCAGCCGAGCCCATAATGGCTTGCGGCTGCCTGAGTAAGCTTCGGTCATGGGGCATCCATCCTTCTCTTCGTGGCTGGGTGAAGCTTTCCGCAGGATGTCATGGCGCTTCTCCATGCATCCCGCCACCACTGGTGCTCAGGTGCCGTCAACCGTCCTCCACCCAGTAGTGATTTTCCAAGTCCATCTTGATCATTGTAGTCCATGGGGTTATCATCATCATTGACTCTCACATCTTGCTTATGAATTTCACTCATCCCAAATCCGTCTCTGAGCATAGCAAAGTAACTACTAATCCGGGGTCATGGTAACAAGGGATTGGTTCATCCTACCACATGATACTACTCAAGTTTAATGACTTCAAGATTTCACTACTGCATGCATGGTGGGGTGGTGACAACTACTAATGCACAAAAACATAGGTATAGAAATAACATGATCAAAACTTGCCTTGCTGATGATCCTCGTAAGCTAAAGAGTCGTAGTAGCAAGCTTCGCACTCCGGAAACTCTACCGAGACAAACAATAACACAATAAGCACAAAGCAATAGGATCACACAACATAACAAAAGTAACATAACACAACAAAACAACCAAAACCAAATCCAAAAGGAAAACTCAAAGAAACCAATTCAAAGTTTTTCCCTACTCCAAACAATAACAAAAATAGTTTTTATATAACAAAAATTCCTTAATATAACCTAATCATGGTTTTAAGTTAACTTAACAGAAAAGGATTCACTAAGCAACTAGGAGCAAAAAGAATTAATTAAAAAGCTATTATAAAACTCATTTTAGGCCTAATCCAATTTCTATTAAGAAAAATAATTTAAAACTTTTATTAATTATAAATAAAAGTTCATCTAATGGAGTGACAGAAACTAACCTATAATAACTAATCACAAGTTAAAATCAAATTAATTTACTAATTAATTTAATAGGAAAACAGGAACTAGTTAATTAATTAGGATTAATAGGATTCTGTCTAAAACTAATTATTTATTAATCCTAAAATACCAAAATTAATTTCTAGGGTTTTGCAATGTTAAAATAAAGTGGTGACAAAAGAATCATGCAAAAATAATTTTTCTAACTAAAGTTATAGCAGATTTACTATTCTGACCAAAACTAAAATAAAGCAATTTTAATTATTTTAACATAGCTAAATATATATCCTACGGAAACTACATAAAATTTGCAATCCAACAAAAAAGAATCATCTAAAATATTAAACAGAATAAAAGATATACATTTTGAAAACAGAAACTATTAGGCTAAAACAGAAAATCAAATTAAAAGAAAAAGGCCTAATGGGCCTATATTGTATACAATGCGTTAGATAGCCTAACGGGCTCTAGGGTTTAAACTAAGCGAACCGGGCCTAAAATAAAAACCTAACTAATAAATAAACCGATTGAACCGGCGGTTTATAAATAAAACCTAACCCTTGAGGTTCTAATCCTAGCCGTCGATCTAAGATCGGACGGGGAGGGATCTTGGGGGCTTACGGACTCGACGACGGCGGCGGCGGTGGCGAGAAATCGTCAGGCGTCCAAGGCGTCGGCGAGCTTCGCGAGTCGTCGGGGAGCTGCTGGACGAGGTCGGGGAGGTTCGGTGGTGTTGGGGTGGTCGGGGTGGACTAGGCGTCGTCGCGGCGACAATGGGCGGGAGGAGGTTCGGTCTCCGTGACGTCGAGCGGGAGGGAGAGGGGTGCTGGCGAGGTCTCGGGGATGGGGTGCTGCGAGCTCGGCTCTTATAGCCTCGGGGTCGGGCTCGATCGGAAGGATCAGGCGATCGGGGATCCGGATCCTCGGGATCCGGTCGATCTCAGCGAGGTCGGCGTGGGCGAGGGGAAGAAGAGGCGGGTCCCACGGGTCACGGGAGAGAGAGAGGCGAGGGTCGGGTGGCGAAGCCTAGCGTCTTGAGCGGGCGAGGCGAGGAGGCTGGCTCGGCTCGGCTCTGTGGCTCGGGCTCAGTGGGCAATTGGCTGGCTGGCCTCGGCGCTGGGCATGGAGGGTGCTTGGCGCTGGCTGGGCACTGGGTGGCCTAAATTGGCGCCGAGGGGTTTTTTTTTTTTTTAAAATAAAACAAAAACAAAAATAAAACACTATCTATAAATATTTTATATAGGGTATATATATACCAAAATGATCAGGGAATATTCCTTTCATTTGAACATTTTCCAAAGGCAAAATCCAAACTTCATAAAAATCTATTTTTTCAAATTCAAATAAATTTCAGATTTGATTCCAAATCTTTTGGCAATGTTTTCTTCGATATTTTGGAGTGTCATGTTTGCTCCTCTCATACTTTTGATCAAGTATTTATCAGGCTTAGTTTTTGAAATGTTTCCCACATGCCAAAGTTTGAAATTCAAATTCAAAACTCAAAATTCTCTGAAACTTCAAATGGCATTCAAATTCAAACAGGATGCATAGGATGCTTAGCTATAATTGTAAAACATTCCAAATAGGAAATTTGGGATGTTACAAACCTACCCACCTTAAGATGAATCTCGCCCTCGAGATTCGGGTTAGCTAGCAAATAGGTGCGGGTGGTCTCGAAGAAGATCTTCTTCGCGTTCCTGTGTGGCTTCTTCCTCGGTGTGGTGACTCCACAGCACCTTGCAAAACTTGATGACCTTGCTGCGGGTGACTCGCTTGCAGTCTCAAGAATACGGACGGGTTTCTCCTTGTAAGTCAGATCCTTTGTCAAGCTGTATGGCCTCTAGGGCTTTGTGTCTCTTAACGGAACATCGGCCATGTCGGCATGGCACTTCTTCAAGCGAGAAACATGGAAGACATCATGAACTCCGGACAATCCTTCCGCAATTCCAACTTGTATGCAACTTCTCCACGACGTTCGAGGATTTTATAGGGGCCAATGAATCGGGGTGCTAACTTTCCCTTGACTCCAAACCTCTTGATTCCACGAAGTGGTGACACACGAAGATATGCTCGGTCTCCCACTTCGTAAGTCACTTCCTTGCGCTTACTGTCGGCATAACTCTTCTGTCTCGACTGTGCTATCTTGAGCCTGTCTCGAATCAGCTTGACTTTCTCTTCGGAATCCTTGATAAGGTCGGAACCGAAAAGTGATCGATCTCAACACTATCCCACGACAATGGTGTTCGCACCTCCTTCCGTATAGAGCTTGAAGGGCCATCTTCAAATTGGATTGATAACTGTTGTTGTATGAGAACTCTGCGTATGGCAAATTATCATCCCAGCTAGACCCATAGTCTAGCACACAAGCTCTCAACATGTCCTCCAGAATCTGATTGACTCTCTCGGTCCGTCCATCATCTGCGGATGAAAAGCTGTACTAAATTCCAGCCTCGTACCCAAAGTTTCATGCAACTGCTTCCAAAACTTTGAGGTAAACTACGTTCCTCTATCGACACGATTCTCCTCGGAACTCCATGCGGACATACGATCCTGGTCATGTATATCTTGGCCAACTTGGCACTGGTATAGGTAGTCTTCACGGAATGAAGTGAGCTACCTTAGTCAAACGATCAACTACTACCAGATAGAATCATAACCTGAGCGGGTCTGGGTAATCTGTGATGAAATCCATACCAAGTTTCTCCCATTTCCAATCGGGAATCGGCAAAGGTTGAAGTAACCCTGCTGGCTTCGATGTTCGCCTTTACGTTGACAAACATCACATCTCGCTACGTACTCGGCAATGTCCTTCTTCATACCGTCCACGAAACTTTGCTTCAAATCCGGTACATCTTGGTGTTGCGGGATGAATCGAGTCTGGTGAATCATGAGCCTCTGAAGAATTAGCTTCTGAGCTCGGGATCATTGGGCACATAAATCGATCCTCAAACCATATAGTCCGTGTTCATCCTTACGGAATCCTTTAGCTTTTCCTTCCTCTATCTTTTGCTTAATCTCCTCAATTTCCTTGTCCGACTTTTGGGCTTCACGAATCCTTTCGGTCAAAGTGGACTGAACTTCGAGTTGCAACAAATCCTTTGGAACTATCTCCGATCGGAGATCTCGAGGTCATCGACTAACTCCAGGGTAATCCTCCTGTTGTAAGAGTATTCACATAACTCTTACGGCTCAAAGCATCTGCTACAACATTAGCTTTACCGGGTGGTAATGCAATCTCATGTCGTAGTCCTTTATCAACTCTAGCCATCTCCTCTGCACGAGGTTCAATTCCTTCTGCGTGAAGATATACTTCAAACTCTTGTGATCTGTGTAGACATCACAGCGGTTTCCGATGAGGAAATGTCTCAGTCTTGAGTGCATGCACTACTGTTGCTAACTCCAAATCATGCGTGGCATAATTCATCTCATGAGGCCGTAGCTGTGCGGAGGCATAAGCTACAACCTTACCTTCCTGCATCAATACACCTCCGAGTCCTTGACGAGAAGCGTCTAATAAACTTGGTATTCCTTGTGTATGTCAAGCAAAATCAACTTTGGAGCTGTGACCAACCGTTTCTTCAATTCTTGAAAACTGGCTTCACATTCCTCGGTCCAAACATACTTGGCTTCCTTCTTCAACAGCTCAGTCATGGGCTTGGCAATCTTCGAGAAGTTCTCAATGAACCTCCGATAATATCCTGCGAGTCCGAGAAAACTGCGGATCTCCTTGGTGAGGTGGGTGACCGCCAATCGGTGGTGATTCAACCTTGGCGGGGTCAACTGCTATTCCTTCTCCTGAAATAACATGTCCGAGGAATCCAACTTCCTTCAACCAAAATTCACATTTGCTGAACTTGGCATACAATTGATGTTCTCGAAGTTTCTCCAGAACTAGTCGCAAATGTTCCTTATGTTCCTCCTCGCTCTTGGAGAAAATTAGTATATCATCGATGAACACCACGACAAACTTGTCCAAATACTCCATGAACACCTTGTTCATCAAATTCATGAAGTATGCAGGAGCATTAGTCAATCCAAATGACATGACGGTATACTCGTATAAACCATACCTGGTAGTGAATGCTGTTTTGGGTATATCCTTTTCACGAATTTTCAACTGATGATACCCTGATCGAAGATCGATCTTAGAGAATACCTTGGCTCCAACAAGCTGATCAAACAAGTCATTGATCATCGGCAGGGGGTACTTGTTCTTGATGGTTACTTCGTTCAATGCACGATAATCCACAACCATCCTCAAGCTCCCATCCTTCTTCTCTACCAAAAGAACTGGGGCTCCCCAAGGTGATGAGCTTGGACGAATATATCCTTTCTCCAATAACTCATTTATTTGATCCTTGATTTCTTTCAACTCATTCGGTGGCATCCGATAAGGTCTCTTGGATATTGGGGCTATGCCGGGCAATAGCTCAATCAGAAATTCAATGTCCCTGTTCGGTGGCATTCCTGGTAATTCCTCCGGGAACACATCGGGAAAATCTTGCACTCGGCACTTCCTCTGAACAACTCCGTGAGGGAATGCACTGATTCTTCATCCGGCTGTGCTGGCTACATACTTGATCCTCTTCGCTCCGGGTGGTGAGCAGAATAGACTTTGATGCAGATCAATGTTCCTTCATACTTTGACAACCAATCCATGCCTAGGATTACATCCAAGGTCCGGGTTTCCAACACTATGAGGTCCACGGAAATTTGTGGTTCCCGATGTTGAGGGTTGCAGGACAGCCTACACCTGCCATCATTTCTCCTCTGCGGAACCGAAGAGGGGGCTTCTAAGGGTTCTAGTCGTAATCGTACTTTTCCACAACTACCCTTGATATGAATGAATCGTTGCACCGAATCAAAGAGAACCAAAACTGAACGTGAATTCAATAAAACTTACCAACCACGATTATCCGGCTGATCATAGACGTCCTCCACGTCGATGTGGTTCACCGAGCACGAGGGAGCGGAGTTGGCTTCTTCCGAGCCTCCATTGCCATTTCCATTCTTTCGCTTGGCCTCCGGGCAGTCGGTGGCGTAGTGCCTGTCTTCTGGCACTTGAAGCGGTGATGTGGCTCAGATCCTTCGGAGCCGGGGCAGAACGGTGCTGGTTGCCATTACCATTTCCATTACCATTGCCATGGCCTGACTTGTTGTCCTGGCTGCGGTTGTTCCCATTTCCACCATGGTTATGACCTCCATGGTTATGATGGGTGTGCCCTCCTGAGTACGGTGCATAGCGGGGCTTCTGCTGAGCTCCCGAGTTGTGCTTCCCCTGGCTGTACTTCCGCTTGCGGCTTTCTATCTGTTGCTGCTTGCCTTCCGAATGGTGGCCTTGTCTACCAGCTCACGGTAGTTGTTGAAAGTAGCCATAATAAGCTGCATGCTCAGTTCATCATTGAGTCCCTCAAGGAACTTCTCCTGCTTGGCGGCATCTGTGGCCACGTCATCAGGGGCATAGCGAGCAAGCTTGCTGAATTCATCCACGTACTGTGCCACAGTACGGTTCCCTTGGCGCAAGTTTAGGAACTCACGCTTCTTCAGACTCATGGCTCCAGCTGAGACATGAGCAGTGCGGAAGGCCTGCTGGAATTGGTCCCAAGTGATGCCTCCCATGGGAAAAGTGGCGGTGTAATTCTCCCACCAAGAAGCTGCAGGTCCATCCAGTTGGTGTGCGGCAAAGCGCACCTTCTCAGCATCAGTGCATCCAACGGTGACTAGCTCCCTTCCGATTTTGCGGAGCCAATCATCAGCCACAATCGGCTCAGTGCTACTAGAGAACACTGGCGGATTCAACCTCAGAAATCGAGTCAAGTTGTCCACGATGGGTGGTGGCGGTGGCGGTGGATTGTTGGCGGTGTTGTTACGATTACGAATAAGGAGCTGCATCGGTGCATTACGCTGCTGGAGCAGCTGGGTGAGCTCGGCGGGAAACCAAAGTGTCACGTCTCGGAGGCATCTGGTGTTTTGGAGGGATGAGAAATTTAGAATAGAACAATGGTCTATGAGAAATAACACTACCCATATGAATGCACAATCATAACACACCAATCATTTATTCATTCCACTCAAACATGGTTCAAATTCGATTACAAAAGCTCATGACTAATCGAAGAGAAAACATCGGCCTAACTGATCGGCGAAAAAGTAAAAGATAACATGGTGGTCGACTAAAAGTCTTCATCGATGGCGCCTCCTCTTGGGGTTTCCTTGGTGGTACTCCTTGAAATCCTGATCATTGCTCACGAGGGTGCTTCATCTCCACTCGGGTAAAGGTCCTCTCCCAAGTCCATCTTTTCCTCTATCGCGGCAAGCTTCATCTTGGTCGTCGACTATCTCCATGAAGTCCGTGATTTCTTCCTCATGGCCAAGGAAGTCTGCGCGTGCCTTCTCCTCCATTCGATTCGCGGAACAAAATCTTCCAGTGTGTCTTGAGTTACGGCGAGTCTGAATCTCCGCTTTTCGAGAAGACACTCCAAGTCTGGATGTACGAGAGAGTGGAATCGTCCTCAATGGTACGGATGATATCTCCATTCCTTGCCTGCGGGAAACCATGGCGAGGTCCGAGTGATCGAGCTCGGCCTGTACTCCTCTCGGAGATGTCCAAGTGCTCGATAGATCGCCACGTCCCTTCCGATGATCCAGTTGAACTCGGTGAACTCAAAGTTGATCGGCTCCGTGTGTCCTCCAAAGGTTCTCCCGGGATATGCACTTCAATCCTGTAGCGGTGTCCGCTCGGAAGTGCATTAGTGGGTTTCGGTGATCAAGGGTAGAGCTATCTTGTTGCTTCACCATCTGGACCAGCTTTCTTCGAAGGGCATCGTCTCATCGGGTGGCGTAACTCCGTAGCAAAACTGGGTTGAACTCGGCGGCCATCTAGAATGTTGCAAAGGGAGAAGAGTCGAATTGAACAGGAAGAATTATAGAATGAAAAGGGTTCAAAGTAAATGGTCTCGCTTATGGCTTTCCGATCCTAGGGGTTACGATCCTACGGTCGGCGTGTGCTCGATACCATCTCATGAGCGACTGACCCAAAATCGGTCAAATCTCGTATCGTACCATCCCAAGATCATTTGGTACTCACAATACATCGATAAAGTAATCAAAGTTCAATCACACCTGAATATCATTAAACGATTCTCATATAGAGTCTTTATTACAAGGGAATAAATTCGGCTCAAGGCCAACTCATGAGAAATAAACTACTAATGCTGGAAGCGTCGAAGATAAGCGAGTCCATCCGACTCAAAGGGCAATCGCCAAGCGCGAGCGTAGCCTCACTCTGATCGGAATATATCTACGCAACATAATACGTTGCAGCCATGTAGGTCAGCTTTTGGAATAAGTGGCAAGTCATGAAGAATAACAATAATAAAGTTACTAACTCTATATGCATTTTGGCTGTGGAGCTCTAAGTTTCATCATTTTGCGAAAAGCAAATTTTATCCTACTACAATGGACTTACTTGCAAATTACTACAAATGTTGGTAGTTATTGAGATGGTTCCGCCAACCAATATCTCGTTCCCAATTTATTAAGTCATAAAACCCTCAAATTAATTCATTAGTTTTAGTGTTGAGATATCCGAATACTTCCAAGTTCCGAGGCTCAAATGTCCGTGAATCGGGACACGGCTAATCGATTAGATCTTTAACTCTGCAGAGGGTTGCGACTTTCCCGCAAGAATCATTCCCTCCTTTAAAGTCTTAGCACTTCATGGTGTTTGAAGACGGACGAATGAAACAGGTCTTCCAAAGAGTTCTTCGCCTTTGCGGTACCCATCCAATCCTACCGTTCGTCTACTTCTCGTAGTACCGCCCAGCCAGCGTCACTACTAGGGTCAACCCAGCCAGAGCCCATAATGGCTTGCGGCTGCCTGCAGTAAGCTTCGGTCATGGGGCATCCATCCTTCTCTTCGTGGCTGGGTGAAGCTTTCCGCAGGATGTCATGGCGCTTCTCCATGCATCCCGCCACCACTGGTGCTCCAGGTGCCCGTCAACAAATCCTCCACCCAGTAGTGATTTTCCAAGTCCATCTTGATCATTGTAGTCCATGGGGTTATCATCATCATTGACTCTCACATCTTGCTTATGAATTTCACTCATCCCAAATCCGTCACGAGCATAGCAAAGTAACTACTACGTCCGGGGTCATGGTAACAAGGATTGGTTCATCCTACCACATGATACTACTCAAGTTTAATGACTTCAAGATTTCACTACTGCATGCATGGTGGGGTGGTGACAACTACTAATGCACAAAAACATAGGTATAGAAATAACATGATCAAAACTTGCCTTGCTTGATGATCCTCGTAAGCTAAAGATTAAGTAGTAGCAAGCTTCAGACTCAGGAAACTCTACCGAGACAAACAATAACACAATAAGCACAAAGCAATAGGATCACACAACATAACAAAAGTAACATAACACAACAAAACAACCAAAACCAAATCCAAAAGGAAAACTCAAAGAAACCAATTCAAAGTTTTCCCTACTCCAAACAATAACAAAAATAGTTTTATATAACAAAATTCCTTAATATAACCTAATCATGGTTTTAAGTTAACTTAACAGAAAAGGATTCACTAAGCAACTAGGAGCAAAAAGAATTAATTAAAAGCTATTATAAAACTCATTTTAGGCCTAATCCAATTTCTATTAAGAAAATAATTTAAAACTTTTATTAATTATAAATAAAAGTTCATCTAATGGAGTGACAGAAACTAACCTATAATAACTAATCACAAGTTAAAATCAAATTAATTTACTAATTAATTTAATAGGAAAACAGGAACTAGTTAATTAATTAGGATTAATAGGATTCTGTCTAAAACTAATTATTTATTAATCCTAAAATACCAAAATTAATTTCTAGGGTTTTGCAATGTTAAAATAAAGTGGTGACAAAAAGAATCATGCAAAAATAATTTTTCTAACTAAAGTTATAGCAGATTTACTATTCTGACCAAAACTAAAATAAAGCAATTTTAATTATTTTAACATAGCTAAATATATATCCTACGGAAACTACATAAAATTTGCAATCCAACAAAAAAAGAATCATCTAAAAATATTAAACATAATAAAAGATATACATTTTGAAAACAGAAACTATTCGCTAAAACAGAAAATCAAATTAAAAGAAAAAGGCCTAATGGGCTATATCATGCGTACTGTGCGTTAGATAGCCTAACGGGCTCTAGGGTTTAAACTAAACGAACCGGGCCTAAAATAAAAACCTAACTAATAAATAAACCGATTGAACCGGCGGTTTTATAAATAAAACCTAACCCTTCGGGGTTCTAATCCTAGCCGTCGATCTAAGATCGGACGGGGGAGGGGGATGCCGGGGGGCTTACCGGACTCCGGGGACGGCGGCGGCGGCGGCGAGAGTCGTCAGGCGTCAAGGCCGGCGAAGCCATGAGTCGTCGGGAGCTGCTGACGAGGTCGGGAGGGTTCGGTGGTGTTGGGGTGGTCGGGGTGGACTAGGGCGTCGTCGTGGCGACAATGGCGGCGGGGAGGGGTTCGGGTCTCCGTGACGTCAGCGGGAGGGAGAGGGTGCTGGCGAGGTCTCGGGGAATGGGGTGCGGCGAGCTCGGCTCTTATAGCCTGGGGTCGGGCTCGCTTGGAAGGGATCAGGCGATCGGGGATCCGGATCCTTGGGATCCGGTCGATCTCCCATGAGGTCGAGGCGTGGGCAGGGGGAAGAAGAGGGGCGGGTCCCACGGGTCAGTGGGAGAGAGAGAGGCGAGGGTGGGTGGCGAAGCCTAGCGTCTTGGCGTGAGGCGAGGAGCTGGGCTGGCTCGGCTCGGCTGGCTGGCCTCAGTGGGCCAAGGCTGGCCGGGCTCGGTGCTGGGCTGCGGAGGGGTGGGGCTGCTGCTGGGCTCTGGGTGGCCTAGCTGGCGCCCGAGGGGTTTTTCTTTATTTTTTAAATAAAACAAAACAAAAATAAAACACTATCTATAAATATTTTATATAGGGTATATATATACCAAAATGATCAGGGAATATTCCTTTCATTTGAACATTTTGCAAAGGCAAAATCCAAACTTCATAAAAATCTATTTTTTCAAATTCAAATAAATTTCAGATTTGATTCCAAATCTTTTGGCAATGTTTTCTTCTGATATTTTTGGAGTGTCATGTTTGCTCCTCTCATACTTTTGATCAAGTATTTATCAGGCTTAGTTTTTGAAATGTTTCCCACATGCCAAAGTTTGAAATTCAAATTCAAAACTCAAAATTCTCTGAAACTTCAAATGGCATTCAAATTCAAACAGGATGCATAGGATGCTTAGCTATAATTGTAAAACATTCCAAATAGGAAATTTGGGATGTTACACTGATAAATCAACTGCTATACCTGTCGGTATTTGTGAGGATGTGCCTGTTGTGGTTGCAAACGTTACTATTTTAACGGACTTTGTTATTCTTGATATTCCCGAGGATGATAGTATGTCTATTATTCTTGGAAGACCTTTTCTTAATACTGCAGGGGCTTTTATTGATTACAACAAAGGCAATGTCACTTTTCATGTTAATGGTAATGAGCATACGGTACACTTTCCGAGGAAACAACCTCAAGTTCATAGTATCAACTCTATTGGAAAAGTTCCATCGATTATATTTGGAGGTTTTGAATTTCCTCTTCCTACTGTCAAAAAGAAATATGATATACTTATTATAGGGGATGTGCATATCCCCGTTGAGGTAACTTAGTGTTATTCGAAATTTCTCGGTTCCATGATTATCGGAATTAGTTTGTTAACAAGACCTGATCAACATTGTTAATTAGTGGATTCGTTTTGATGAGCATGAGATGGATGAAACTAGAAGCACAAACTTCTGTACCCTCTCTATACTTTCTGTTATTTAGTAGAAATAAAGTAAAACTAGTATTTTTCCCTCTGTATCCTGACTTATCCGCGCAATATAAAAATATCCCTAAAATAAAAGTCCTCTGAATGCCATGCCAATTTAATATGATTTTTTCGGGAATATTTGAGGATTTACTGTGCAAAAATTACTGCGGGGGGTGGGGCTGCCACACAGCCACGAGGTGGAGCGCGCCCTACCCCTGGCGCGCCCCTGCCTCGTGGGCCCACGGTGGCCCTCCTCCACTTATCCCAGCACCCATCTTCTTCCTGTTCCTCCCACAAACACGAAAAACCAACTCAAGCACGAGTTCCAGCCACTTTTGCTATGATTTTCGATCTCCTTGCTCAAAGCACCTCTCGCAAAACTGCTTGGGGAGATTGTTCCTTGGTATGTGACTCCTCCATTGGTCCAATTATTTTTTGTTCTAGTGCTTTATTCTTTGCAAATTTGTGCTGCATAGGTGACCATGTTCTTGAGTCTGCATGTTAAATGTATATGGTTCCAAGTAGTTCTAATGCTTTATAGGCTCTAGGCACTTGTAGGAGTAGTTGCTATCAGTTTTATTGAAGTTGGTTCACTTTTGTTTGAAGTTACTAAAAATTTCAGATTATTTCAGAAAATAATGAAGAGACTTTTGAGGGGCTCATCGAGCCGAAGCTCAAAGGAGAAACAAAATGAAGAAGCTCAGAGGCCCAAATATAATCTGCCTCGTACCGCGGAAATCCGGCCATGTGAATGGCCTTTGGATAATTTATTGAGAGAGGCCGGGATTTATGAGGATTTCTATTCATTGATTGAGAATGCTGGCCTCACCGACTTCGTCCGCGACCAACGTCCACAGTATCTCTTACTCACAAATACTTTTGTGCAAAACTTCTACTTTTTCCCTAAGGAATCACCTCCTTCAGTAGAGTTTCATTTATATGACGTTGTGAATAAAATGCCATTGTCTGAATTTTGCGCAGTCTGCAACATACCCCCTGAGGGTACCTTAGATGAACCCCACCGTCATGAGGTGGAGGCGTTCATTAAAACTATCTCTGTGGGAGAAACCAGGAAGGTTTCTGATGCAAGGATCACTAGCATACATTTTCCTGTATTGCGCTATTTTGCCTTATTTGCTAGTCCATGCTTGATTGGTCGCGGGAATTGTGGGAACCTTAGTGTTCCTGATATTATTATTTTGTTCCATGGTTTATACCGCGACAACACTGTTAGTATGGCGGAATTGTTGCTAGACGGTTGAGTCTGAACCGTACTAAGGGTCCCATCTTTGGAGGCATTTATGCTTCACACCTCACTGCACACTTTAACATAGCTATTAGGCATTATGATAAAGAAGAAAAATTGCCGCCTAGTGCTTATCTAGATTATAAGAGTATGATAGCACATGATTTTCTCGTTAAGGGCAGGGTTGTAGAGCTCAAATATAAATTATTCTTTGATAAACATCATCCTGAAACTATTACGTTGCCTGCTCCTTCTTTGTTTAATTTTGTAGGACCCTATCTCGTTACGTGGGCTGCCATTCAAGCTTACCGAAATCCTGCACCAGCCCCGGCGGAACCACAAGATGAGCCTCCACGACAATCTGTTTATTCTTGGGATCCAGAGATGACTGTCACCCGATGGCGATCGAGTCTTCTTCATCACAAATGATCCCAGCTATTCTTCGTCGTAAAGACGACCCCACTACACCTACGGGTATCCGCCAGCTATCCTCGGCAATAGACCAACTTAGGCCAAAAGCCTAAGCTTGGGGAATACGTATTCTCACCGACATTACAATTATGTTCACACACACTCATTGCAAGATGTCGGTGCTCATACTCTTTCACTGTAATATCCATGCTAGATTATTTTCTTTTTCCTGCTTTCTTCTTGTGTGTTTGATAAACCTTAAGTAAAACCAAAAAAAATTAGTAGTAGTTTACTTTTCTGCTGTAGTAGTAGTAAGTAAAAAGAGAACCCAAAAATATTTCCCGTTCTTCTTTTGCTTGTTGGGAGCTTTCCCGTGTAAATAGTTTTTATTTATTTTCTTTTCTTTGGGGGTCGATAGGAGAAGACAATAATTAAATTGTTGAAGTGGCTCTTATATGCATTATTGTTGATTTAACCAAGAGCCCATATTGCCTTGTCTTCTCCTGTTTATTGAATGCTCGCAGATTCCAGCTTAGTCCAATCCACGTGCACTGTTATTATTATCCACATCGTTCGGTCGTGCAAGTGAAAGGCAATTATGATGATATATGATGTACTGACTGAAATGAGAAAAGCTGGTATGAACTCGACCTCTTTTGTTTTTGTCAATATGATGAGTCCGTCGTTCTTGATTCAGCTTGTTATGAATAAACATGTTTGCAATGACAATTAGAGATCGTAGTTACTTGTGCCATGCTTGATTAGCTATGAGTTATAATGGTTTACCTTGCGTGCCAACATGCTAATGAAATGGTTATGATGTGGTATGATGGTGTGGTATCCTCCTTTGAATGATTTGAGTGACTTGACTTGGCACATGTTCACGCATGTAATTGAAACAAATCAACATAGCCTTCACGATATTTATGTTCATGGTGGATTATATCCTACTCATGCTTGCATCCAATGTTTATTAATTTTAATGCATGTACATGGCTGTTGTCGCTCTCTAGTTGGTCGCTTCCCAGTCTTTTGCTAGCCTTCACCGGTACTAAGCGGGAATACTGCTTGTGCATCCAATCCCTTAAACCCCAAAGTTATTCGAGATGAGTCCACTAGACCTTCCTATATGCGGTATCTACCTGCCGTTCCAAGTAAATTAGTATGTGCCAAACTCTAAACCTTCAAATAAACATTCTGTTTTGTATGCTCGAATAGCTCATGTATCAACCAAGGCTGCCCTTATCTTCCATGTTAGGTGGGTTATTCTCAAGAGGAGTGGACTCCGCTCCTCACTCATGAGAAAATGGCTGGTCACCGGGATGCCCAGTCCCATGCTTTATGCAAACTAAATCAAAATTAATTGCAAAAAAAACTCCCCCTGGGACCTAATGTATGTTGGAGGCACTCGTTGTTTCGAGCAAGCCATGGATTGATGCTTGTTGGTGGAGGGGGAGTATAAACTTTACCATTATGTTTGGGAACCGCCTATAATGTGTGTGACATGGAAGATATCACCATCTCTTAGTTGTTATGTTGACAATGAAAGTATACCGCTCAAAATATTAATTATCTCTATTTCAAAACCGAGCTCTGGCACCTCTACAAATCCCTGCTTCCCTCTGCGAAGGGCCTATCTATTTACTTTTATGTTGAGTCATCACCCTCTTATTAAAAAGCACTAGCTGGAGAGCACAGCTGTCATTTGCATTCATCATTGTTAATTTATATTGGGTGTGACTATGATTGGATCTCCTTTACCATGAATTACAATGTCTAGTCAGTCCTTGATCTTTAAAGGTGCTTTGCATTTATGTTTTGCGGTCTCAGAAAGGGCTAGCGAGATACCATCCTGTTATGTCATATTATGATTGTTTTGAGAAGGTGTTGTCATCCGAGATTTATTATTATGGCTTGCTAGTTGATTATGCTATTGATATGAGTGATTGTGAGACCTGAGAATCATTGCAAATGTGGTTAGTTATGATCTTTGCTAAAAACTTGAATGCTGGCTTTATATATTACAACAACAAGAGCAAACAGAGTTTGTAAAAGTTTTTCTTTCTCTTTCAGTTTGTCAACTCACTTTCTTGAGGACAAGCAAGGGTTTAAGCTTGGGGGAGTTGATACGTCTCCGTCGTATCTACTTTTCCAAATACTTTTGCCCTTGTTTTGGACTCTAACTTGTATGATTTGAATGGAACTAACCCGGGCTGACGCTGTTTTCAGCAGAATTGCCATGATGTTGTTTTATGTGCAGAAAACAAAAGTTCTCGGAATGACCTGAAACTCCACCGGATGTCTTATAAAAAATAATAAAAAATCCTCGCCAAAGATGAAGACCAGGGGGCCCACACCGTGTCCACGAGGGTGGGGGGGCGCCCCCCCCTAGGACGCGCCCCCTACCTCGTGGGCCCCCTGGACACCCTCCGACGCCAATTCCAACTCTATATATTTGCTTTCGGAGAGAAAAAAATAGAGGAGAAGAAATCATGTGTTTTACGATACGGAGCCGCCGCCAAGCCCTAAAACCTCTCGGGAGGCTGATCCGAGTCCGTTCGGGGCTCGGAGAGGGGATTCGTCATTGTCGTCATCATCAATCATCCTCCATCACCAATTTCATGATGCTCACCGCCGTGCGTGAGTAATTCCATCGCAGCTTGCTGGACGGTGATGGGTTGGATGAGATTTATCATGTAATCGAGTTAGTTTTGTTAGGGTTTGATCCTAGTATCCACTATGTTCGAGATTGATGTTGCTATGACTTTGCTATGCTTAATGCTTGTCACTAGGGCCCGAGTGCCATGATTTCAGATCTGAACCTATTATGTTTTCATGAATATATGTGAGTTCTTGATCCTATCTTGCAAGTCTATAGTCACCTACTATGTGTTATGATCCGGCAACCCCGAAGTGACAATAATCAGGACCACTCCCGGTGATGACCATAGTTTGAGGAGTTCATGTATTCACTATGTTCTAATGCTTTGTTCTGGTTCTCTATTAAAAGGAGGCCTTAATATCCCTTAGTTTCCGATAGGACCCACTGCCACGGGAGGGTAGGACAAAAGATGTCATGCAAGTTCTTTTCCATAAGCATGTATGACTATATTCGGAATACATGCCTACATTACATTGATGAATGGGAGCTAGTTCTGTGTCATCCTATGTTATGACTGTTACATGATGAACCGCATCCGGCATAATTATCCATCACTAATCCGGTGCCTACGAGTTTTCCATATACTGGTTTCCGCTTATTTACTTTCCCGTTGCTACTGTTACAATCACTACAAAATACCAAAAATATTTACTATTGCTCGTGCTACTGTTTTGTTACCGTTACCACCACTATCATATTACTGTGCTACTAAACACTTTGCTGCAGATACTAAGTTTCCAGGTGTGGTTGAATTGACAACTCAGCTGCTAATACTTGAGAATATTCTTTGGCTCCCCTTGTGTCGAATCAATAAATTTGGGTTGAATACTCTACCCTCGAAAACTGTTGTGATCCCCTATACTTGTGGGTTATCACCCTTCTAGATTGAACTCCCACATACAGAGAGGCCGCCGTTGACACGGCAGGATCCGGCGGACCAGCATTACTTGAACGACGTTCACAAGATCGATGCCCTTCTCGGTGAGGCTTCGGATGCGGCCTTGCAGAGTCTGCACCTCATTAACGGATCCCCAGTCCGATCCCTTGTTGATCCATGAAGCGAGCTGAGTTGGAGGTCCGGGTCGGAACACAGGCGTAGCCACCCACTTGGAGCCCTGCGGCTCGTTGACATAAAACCACCCCTGCTGCCATAATTCGAAAGACTCAACGAAGGATCCTTCAAACCAAACCGCGCTGGCGAACTTGCTTATGACAACACTGCCGCACTCCGCCTGCTCCTCCTCCATCACCCGCGATCTCACATCGAAAGTCTTGAGCCACAAACCAAAGTGTGGAGGAGTCCGGAGGAAGGCCTCACACATGACGATGAAGGCCGAGATGACAAGAAAAGAGTCCGGGGCCAGATCGTGAAAATCTAGCCCATAGTAGAACATGAGCCCCCGGACGAAAGGGTTAAGCGCGAACCCTAACCCATGGAGGAAGTGAGACACAAATACTACCCTCTCGCCGGACTTGGGGGTGGGAATAATCTGCCCCTCAGCAGGAAGCCGATGAAGGAATTCTGGGGTCAGGTACCTCGCTACACGGAGCTTCGCGATATCCTCCTCCATGACGGAAGATGCCACCCACCAGCCTGAACGGCTGATGGTGGTGATTGGAACTCGAGGGCTGGAACTCGAGGAGGCTGGGGTTGAGGCAGAAGCAAGCGTAGAAGAGAAAGACGAGTTTGGGTCCCTATATAAAGGCCCTGAATATCGAACGTCCCCTCCTGGGTCTTAAAACTTACCTATCCTCAAAGAGTTGTGCCCAGGGGACGGTTGGGTTACCCATACCTACATTATTGAAAATCCCGTGAAAAAGGGGACACGATCTCTGCTTTGACAAGACGTGCCAATAAAACCGCTTCCTAAGACATGGGGCGGCGGGCTAGCCAACGGTTGGAAGTAATAATCGGGCAGGCATGATACAATGTCATAAGAAGTTGTCAGCAAATAGGACTCGTGGAGTATTGTATTTTCTACAATTATATACACAGGTCCGGATACGATTGAAACATCCAAAGGCTATCTTGGAGTTCGGAAGAAAGGAACTCGCCTTGCAATGCCGAAGACAATCTGCGCGCCGGACTCCTCGTCATTGAAGCCAGGTTCAGGGGCTACTGAGGGAGTCCTGGACTCAAGGGTCCTTGGGCGTCCGGCCTGTTATCTATTGGGCCGGATTGATGGGCTATGAAGACATGAAGGCCGAAGACTATACCCGTGTCCGGATTGGACTCTACTTGGCGTGGAAGGCAAGCTAGGCGACCGATTATGAAGATTTCCTCCTGTGTAACTGATTCCATGTAACCCTAGATCTCTCCGGTGTCTATATAAACCGGAGAGCATAGTCCGGATAGGACAGATTCATTACCATATACTCATAGGCTAGACTTCTAGGGTTTAGCCATCACGATCTCGTGGTAGATCAACTCTTGTAACACTCATATTCATCAAGATCAATCAAGCAGGAAGTAGGGTATTACCTCCATAGAGAGGGCCCGAACCTGGGTAAACATTGTGTCCCCCGTCTCTGTTACCATCGATCCTAGACACACGGTTCGGGATCCCCTACCCAAGATCCACCGGTTTTGACACCGAAACCTGCCTCGTGCCCCCCTCGGGCACCGTCTCGCATTGACTTTTTCGCCCATATTTTCTAAATATTCCAAAAATATTCTCCGTCCATTTTTATCCCGTTTGGATTCCGTTTGATATGGGGTTTCTACGAAACATAAAACATGCAACAAACAGGAACTAGCACTGGCCACTGGATCAATATGTTAGTCCCAAAAATAGTATAAAAAGTTGCCAAAAAGTATATGAAAGTTGCATAATATTGGCATGGAACAATAAAAAATTATAGATACGACGGAGACGTATCAGGTGCCCCCCCTCCACCATAATCTACCTCGATCATATAGTAGCGGTGCTTAGGCGAAGCCCTGCGTTGGTAGAATCATCATCACCGTCATCACGCCGTCGTGCTGACAAAACTCTCCAGCAAAGCTTTGCTGTATCGAAGCTCGCGGGACATCATCGAGTTGAACGTGTGCTGAACTCGGAGGTGTCATACGTTCGGTACTTGGATCGGTCGGATTGTGAAGACATATGACTACATCAACCGCGTTGTGCTAACGCTTCCACTTTTGGTCTACGAGGGTACATGGACACACTCTCCCCTCTCGTTGCTATGCATCACCATGATCCTACGTGTGCGTAGGATTTTTTTTGAAATTACTAGGTTCCCTATCACTCCTCCTATATATTCACATGTATTCCCAAACCACCAGAAGCATCCATGAAAACACTTTTCCACCACCTCAACCTTCTGTTCCCGTGAGATCCCATCTTGGGGCCTTTTCCGACATCTTGCCGTAGGGGGATTCGATCACGGAGGGCTTCTACATCAACTCTATTGCCCTTCCGATGAAGCGTGAGTAGTTTACCTCAGACCTACTGGTCCATAGCTAGTAGCTAGATGGCTTCTTCTCTCTCTTTGATTCCCAATATCATGTTCTCCTCAATGTTCTTGGAGATCTATCCGATGTAATCTTATTTTGCGGTGTGTTTCTCGAGATCCAATGAATTGTGGTTTATGATTAGCTTATCTATGAATACTATTTGAATCTTCTCTAAATTCTTTTATGCATGATTTGATATCTTTGCGATTCTCTTCGAACTATCGGTTTAGTTTGGCCAACTAGATTGGTTTTTCTTGCAATGGGAGAAGTGCTTAGCTTTGGGTTCAATCTTGTGGTGTCCTTTCCCAGTGACAGTAGGGGCAGCAAGGCACGTATTGTATTGTTGCCGTCGAGGATAAAAATATGGGGTTTACATCATATTGCTTGAGTTTATTCCTCTACATCATGCCATCTTACTTAATGCGTTACTTTGTTCTTCATGAACTTAATACTCTAGATGCAGGCAGGAGTCGGTTGATGTGTGGAGTAATAATAGTAGATGCAGGAAGGAGTCGGTCTACTTGACATGGACGCGATGCCTATATTTCATAATCATTGCCTTGGATATCGTCGTAACTTTGCGCATTTTTATCAGTTGCTCGACAGTAAGTTGTTCACCCACCATATTATTTGCTACCTTGAGAGAAGCCTCTAGTGAAACCTATGGCCCTCGGATCTATTTTCCATCATATAAGTTTCTGATCTACTATTTTGCAATTTTTTACTTTCTGATCTATAAACCAAAAAACCCAAAAATATTTACTTTATATTTTGTTTGGTATTATATATCTCTATCAGATCTCACTTTTGCAAGTGACTGTGAAGGGATTGACAACCCCTTTATCACGTTGGGTGCAAGTGTTTGATTTTTTGTGCAGGTATTAGGTCATTTGTGCGTTGTCTCCTACTGGATTGATACTTTGGTTCTCAAACTGAGGGAAATACTTATCTCTACTTTGCTGCATCACCCTTTCCTATTCAAGGGAAAAACCAACGCAAGCTCAAGAAGTAGCAATGCCACAAAAAAATTAGTATCATTGAAAACTATGTTCAAATATGAATCCAATATTCTTCAGATCTAAGGCTACCTGGAGAGCTAAGAAAAATAATATTTCTAGTCTGAGAAGGAATGATGGCACGGTTACAGAGAATGTGGCAGCGATCCATAATATCACTAATTTATTTTTTAAGCATCTGTACACCTGTGATGGTACGGTTGATCCGTCTCTGATCATTCCCCTCGTCAAGCCGCTTGTGAGTGAGGATACGAATGTTGATTTATGAAAACCATTTACGGACCAATAGATTAGTGACACTCTCTTTCAAATTGGCCCACTTAAAGCTCCAGGTCCAGATGGATTTCCAGCAAGGTTTTTTCCAGAGGAATTGGGGAGTGCCGAAGGAGGATATTATTCGTGCGGTTAAAAAGTTTTTTGATACAGGTATAATGTCGGATGACTTAAATGATACTGTGATTGTTCTTATTCCTAAGGTGAAAAATCCCCAATGGATCAAATACTTTCGGCCTATCAGTCGGTGTAATGTTCTTCATAAAATTATATCTAAGTGCCTCATGAATAGATTGAGACTGCATCTTGATGGTATGATTTCTCCAACCCAAAATGCCTTTATTCCTGGGAGATTAATATCTGATAATGTTCTTATTGCGTTTGAGTGTATGAATTCGTTGAGTACTCTGAAGGATGGATGGGGTGAATTTTGTGCTTATAAATTGGACCTTGCCATGGCATATGATAGAGTGGATTGGAATTTTTTGAAGTGTATGTTCAGCGCGTGGGGGTTTGCATCAGGGTGGATAAAGTGGATTATGGCCTGTGTTACTTCAGTGAAATTTTCACGTGGTATCAGGTAAGGGAACCCTCTCTCTCCATACTTATTATTGTTTGTGGTTGAGGCTCATTCCTTACTGTTACAGAATGCGTGTACTAGAGGATCGCTTCAGGAGTTCAAGGTTAATAGACAGGCTCCGGGTATTTCACATCTCTTGTTTGCCGATGACTGTCTTTTATTTTTTAAGGGGTCCATTGATCAAGCTTTACAATCGAAAATATTATTGTGACTTACACTACTACAGAAATGCTTATACATAGAAGTTTACCTGTAGCGTTTGTTTGGGCCCCCATGCTACTGGTAATTACCAGTAGCGCTGGGTACAAAGCGTGCTACTGGTATGGCTTAGCAGCAGCGTTGGTTTCTCTTGGGCACACTACTGGTAAATGTGCCACACCACACCACCAGATCAATATATATTAGCAGCGCCGGTCGTCTACCCAACGCTACTGTTAAAGCAAGATCTGTAGCGCATATTCCCAGAAAGGCGCTACTGTTATTTCTTCTATGTGTAAACTTTTACCAGTAGCGTGTTTTTCCTCCTTGCGCTATTGTCAGGACCCCGATTCCAAGTCACATCAATCTAGCCGGTAACACCTCATATCACTTTGCGGCCTCACGCACGGTATTCCCACGGGTGTCGCCTTGCCATGGCCGGGACCGTTTGCGCCTTTTGGCTCACGTATATGATAGTGTCGCTAGCATCCACATGACAGAGAACCCGGGCCGACATGACTAGTCGTGAACCCAAAGTGGCACTAACTTACGGGGACACGCATACATGAATCACATCGAGCATGTCGGTCAGCAGCGTGTGAATCCGAGCTGTAGCACTAGGCTAACAGGACTCGGGAACCCGGCTACAGTAGGCTAGGCAGACTCGGATGTCACCGCGTGACATTTCCCGAAGGACAAACACAGAACGAAGTGAATCACATGCGAGCCAGTCAAGTGTTCCGAGCAGTAGTCTTTGGGCTAGCAGGACTTCGGTGAACCGGGCTATAGCGGACTACTATGGCTCATGGAAGCACAAGACTACATTTCCCCATAAGAGAGGCTACCAAGGATAAACAACTAGGTTGTCGGATCCCACACATACCAAGCATTTCAATCATACACACAATATGCTCGATATGTGTAAATACAACATGGCATCACAGCATAACTCTACGACTCAAGTATTTATTCAATAGGCTCCGAGGAGCGAGATATTACAAACATGGGTCTCATGACCCAACATCCAGAGCATACAAGTCAAAGCACATGCGGAAGCTTAACATGTCTGAGTACAGACATCTACTAATAAAAAAGGCTGAGAAGCCTGACTAACTACAAGACCCTGCCGAGGGCACAAGATAGTAGCTGAGGTAACAAGCTAAACGTCGAAGTCCAAGCGGTACTACTAGAGAGACTGAATTCTCTCTGCAAAGACATAAAATAGGCAAACGTAAGTACAAATGTACCCAGCAAGACTTACATCAGAACTATCTACATATGCGTCAGTATCAAAAGGGGGTGGTGGAGTTTAACTGCAGCAAGCAAGCTTTGACTCGGTGGCTGTCCTAAACTATGACTGCAAGTAACTCTTTGAGGTGGCGCACACGAGTCCACATATTCACCATGCAATACACTACTATGGATCCGCTCCCGTTAACCTACGAGAAACGCCATCCATAGCACTCACGCTTATCTTGCGAGTTTTAGAGTATCCACTTTCACTTGTCTATGAACTGTTATAGGCAACCCAGAAGTCCTTTACCGCGGACACGGCTATTCGAATAGATGATGTTAACCCTACAGGGGTGTACTTCTTCACACACACTCTCACCACTTATCGCTGTTTACACGACATGTACCTGGCAACCTTCAAGCGGAAGCCCAGCGAGGGTGTCGGCCGCGGCCTACCTAAACACTCAAGTCTCTAGTCCAGGTTTATCGCCTATTCAGGTTCCATCCGCAGGGAGTCCGGGCGAGGTTTCCACATACGGCCCCGAACGATGTGTATAGGGTTCCGAGACACCAAACGGGCGCCCGACATGCTCGGCCACGTGCCTACCGCATCACAGCCCACCCCTCCGGTCAGCACTGCCCATGGCCTCCAGCATACTACAAACACCAGAAACTACTTGCAACTCCTGGACAGAGGACAAGGGTGGTCAAGAAGCCGAGAGGGTCCATTGGTTTCGGGCCCAATGCGTGGTAGTAACTGTTTCATGGATTACAAACACAGAACTCAGTTCCTGAGGACGGCTTCAATGAGACAACCCACCATGTACTCAACATGGCCTCCCACCGCTACCTTTACCAAATCGTGTTCACACACTTAGCTCACACATAGTAGGACATGTTCACACACCTCCGATTCATCCCCGATGAATCAGACCTGACACAACTCTAAGCAATAGCAGGCACGACAAAACAAGCATGAATGAGTAGGCACATCAGGGCTCAAACAACACCTACTCATGCTAGTGGGTTTCATCTATTTACTCTGGCAATGACAGGTCATGCAGAGGATAAAGGGGTTCATCTACCGCAGCAAGTAACAGATGAATCGTTGTTGTCCTAATGCAGTAAAAGAGAGTAGGAGCGAGAGAGTGGGATTGCATCGGAATGAACAAGGGGGTTTTGCTTGCCTGGCACTTCTGAAGATAGTATAGTTCTTCATCGGTGTCATCGAACTCATCGTCGGCACCACGTCTATCGACAGGGGACAAATGCCGACAAACAAGGAAGAACACAATCAATGCAATGCAACAATATGATGCATGATCATGACATGGCAATATGTTGTGGTTTGAGCTAATGCAACTAGCAACATGTTAAATGGAGTTGGTTTGAACCCTAGGTTCAAATTCAAACTCCATATGTGAGAGTTTAAATGCCATTTATATGATTTGGCCTAAATAGCAGCCATAAGTTGTTCTAACATGCATGAAAATGCTATAGATGGACAGATTGGATTTTTCTGATCATTTTTCATATATAAATTATTTCATTTGGAGTTACGGTTGAATTTCTATGATTTTTGGAAGTTTAGGGGATTTTCTGAAAATAAATAAATCATCTAGATTTATTTAAAATACAGAAAAGCATTTACTGCATCAGCCTTGCATCATGCTGACATCATCTGGTCAACATACACGGTCCAGGTCAAACCTGACCAGTGGGACCCACTAGTCTGTAGTTAGTTAACTAACTAAAGTTAGTTAGTGTTAAACTAATACTAATCCTAGTTTAGTTAGTGGCCTGGGGCCCACACGTCAGTGAGTCAGGGGGGGTTAAATTAGTGGATCATTAGCCACTAATGATGTCCACGTCACCTAAACGGTGATTAGCCGCCAGTGCTAAGCAGGATGTAGCGGCACTCCTCGCCCGGGCGACTCCGGCGACGAGAGCGTGCGCGGCTAGGCTCTACGGGTGCAGCGCGATGAGGCGCGTCGGGTGGTGGCATCGAGGCGGCTGGAGGTGGAGCGAAGCGATGGCAACGGCGACAAGCGCGGCGGCCGGAGCTACTGCCTGCACGGGCGCGGCGCTAGAGCAAGCAGGCGAGCGAGCAAAGGGGTTGGGCGGCCTCCTGGAGGCACCAGGAGCATATGCGGTGCAAGGGCACGGCTAGGTCGAGCCCAGGCCATGGTGGCGACATCGCCGGCGGAGCCAAGCTCTCAGGCTCGATGGGAATGGCGGCTAGAGAGGGAAATAGAGCACAGGGAGAGAGGGGACAAGCAGAGGAGCTCACAGCACGTCGAATGGAGCCGTTCGCGAGCTCAGGGAGGCACTGGAGCGAGCGGAGCAACGAGGGGGATCTCCGGCAGCCGGCGATGGAAACGAAGACGATGGCGTCACTTCAGGCGTTCCGCGGGCGGGTGACTTGGTGGAGAGAGCGAGGGCGTTGAGGCGAAGCTCGTGGGCACGTCGGAGAGGCGAGCGGGAGGCGGTGGCTGCGTATACGGCGAGCGGCGGCGACGAGCGTACTCGGGTGCGTGCGAGAGAGAGAACAGAGGATGCGGGAGGAGCTCGAGGGAGTGAGCGAGAGGGACCAGGGGGTGCGTGGCGTCTCCCAGAGGCGTCCAGGCGTCGAGGGGGAGCGGCAAGCAGGAGGTGGCCGGGGCGCATGGCCGCGCGCACGGGGCACACGCTCGGCATCCTTCTGTTGTGAGGAAGACGACAGGGGGAGGCCAGTGGGCTGGGCTGGCCAGCTGGGCCAGCCAGGTGGCTTCGGTGGGTGCCAGTTAAGCTTCCCAGGTGCTGTTCTCTCTCTCTCTCTCTCTCTCTCTGCTAATTCTGTTTCTGTTTTCTATTTTTATTCCTCTATTTTGAATTAGTAAAAATGCTAATTCATTTTTAAAACTCCTGGGACAAATTGTGGACACTAGTTGGTTTATTCCAACGGCCCACAAATTATTCCAGAATATTTGGAGCATTCTAAAATATATATAGAATTCAAATGCCCCAATTCAAATTCATTATGACTTAATTCAAAAATCCAGGAATGACCTATAAATATATTCATCATTGTTGGCAGAGGTTTTCACCTTTATCAAAAATCATGAACATTTCCAAAGGGCATTATGGGTCATTGAAAAATATTTTATTTGAACCTATTTGAATTTCATTTGGTGCTAGGGTTTACCAATCCCCATTTCAAATTGCATAAAATTTAAACATGATGACCTGATAATCATGCAAGGACAAGCAAAGACTAAGCTAGGGTTGTGACAACTCACCCCTACTAAACAAGAATCTCATCCCGAAATTCAAGACGTGAGGTAAGAAGACAGAGGGGCACAAACTAACACGGTCTTCACGATCCAGGTTGCACTTCATAAGGTTGTTGATTCGTTTCATACGTTGATCTTGACATCCTCGCTTTTGAGATCTTCATCCACATGATGACGACGGAAAGAAACTCTACTAGGATTGATCTTCTCGAAGATCGAGCTATACAATATCAACTCGCGGAATGAGATGTTGAAACATCTCGAGTTGAGACATAAAACACATCGAGGGGGATGGAAGAACAAACGACGGGGTTTGATTTGGTGGGCAACAATTCCACGCTTAGAAAGATGGTGGATGGTGTCAAGGTGGCGGGGAAATAATTGCCATGATCCCGTAATGGGGCACCTTGGGAAAGGTTACTCAATGGATTGTTCCCTTAAGTGGCAAAAATAATTACTTTTGATCCATAGATCATTGAAACTCTTCATACCAGCTTACAGAAATTTACAATTGATCGTTTGAAAGAGCTCGAAGAAATGGCAAACTTGGACTAGGATGGATGACGTGGACTACCTTGTTGAAGACAACGCAATGGATGACTTTTGCTTATCACCGAAAATGGATGGGACCCATGGTAGGACCACTTTTGAAGATGATCCTGAACAACAATTACTGAGAAGTGCAGCCCATGAAAATTTGGTACAATGGTGGTGCAAGCTGGGGATAAAATGCAAATGCTGGGAATGGTCCAACCATCATATCTGCCTGAGATTCAGATCCGGTTAGAAACAGGATACTTCAGACTCACGTGTCTGAAAAGAAGAGTTGCAACACAAGTTGACGAGATAACGTTGCGATCCTCTCGGGAAATGAACTACGATAGAAAGCTCCAAAACATGAGAAGGTTTTTCTACACACATGTGAGCACACTGTCCTCGACAAGCGTGACCACGTGGCAGTCTTATAATAAAACACTACCGAGTTTAGGTGGGGAACCATAATCAAGGATATTGAAGTCCTTGCATAAGGCATGCTCTTAAGAAGGAACTTCCTTTCCTTGAACAAATCAATCAGTGGCTTGGTGTGCTAGGGGATACATGTGGAATGAAGATGATCAGTCTATCAGACCATAGAATACTTCGCACATGCATGACTGACTTGGGATGATTCCAGAGGAAGCAAAACGGACTTTCTCGAATTCACGGCGGCAACTTGCATCGATTGCACGTGAACTTGGAGGAAGTCGCTACTTTCATCCAAACATATGCTTCATGGACGGAACATGAAGACATTGTTTACAAAGTTTCCAACACTAGGTTGATGTTCAACATCTATTATGGGGGAGATAAAATGCTGCTGATGGGCTCAACAACACCTCATCGGAATTTCCATATCACTGGACTTCCACCATCATGTGAACACGATGATAGCATTGGTCAGACCAAAAGATGTAATGGTGTATGCTCGAGGGATCAACCACGAGTAAGACAACATTACGAACATCGTTGGTTCTGATTTGACTTGACGATAGCCCAAACTCAAGTCAAAGTTTTGACAAGGCAATAGATCCAACAACTGATCACGAGGACCAGTCGATGAATATATCATCTTTCTTCACACACACACACACACACACACACACACACACACACTAAAAGATATCCCTTAACATGAACTAAGTCATACAAGCTTTTATCTTCCAACTCTCCAAGTTGTTGTCTAGCTCAACCAACTAGTTCATGGATATCCAACACAGATTCTTGGAGAAGGGGTGATTTATAAGAAAACCCATTTAATCACAAACTCAACATAGCGGCCAAATGATAACCAGGTAATACTTTCGAGAAGATCTTCGGAAAATCACGAACCACCGATATGTAATGAAAACTGCTTTCCATGGTTCCTGATTTCGGTATCTTTCTTGTCTACACTTGATGAAATCCCTTTCTTTTCTTCTTGGCATACAGATTGGATTCTTGTTGATCCAATCGGAACTCTTGAATTGAGGGGTGGCCGTGAAAGAATCACTGTTTTGATGATATGAATGAAAACAAGAGATTTCATTCTTCATGGCATATTTCAAGACTAGGGTACCTGCATTCTAGGTCTAGGACTTGTTGCTTCGGATCAGTTCCTTTAGAAGCAGTTTTCCTCTTCTTCAATCTCGAATCCCAAGGGAGGCTCTAGTTGCCAAGTAAGAAAAGATCTCGGTAGTTCAATTCATGCATGTGAAAGCTTATCGCCAGATCATGATGATACTTGCCACTACTTGACCGGCGGGACTTGAGGAGGAATGAAATTCTAAGGAAATCAATCAACTAATTGAAATAGTGATATCGGTATCGGAACTCGGAGAAGGGCCGGCCTAAGCGCCCTCTTGAGACTTGGACTCGAAGAGGAAAGATTAGTGGGTCAATAACCAAGTTCCCGATTGATTCGAGATTTGATCAAGCAAGTAAGCAAGTTCCGGATTCGAGTTTCCTTTTCCATTTGGAATTCAAGTAGGATTCCACATCCACTCGGTATTCTAGCTGTACCAAGTCTTTTCTTCACTCTTTAGAGGGAAAGTATGCTTTGGATTTGCTCGGTGATACAGGTATGCTTGCCAACCCTGCTGCATTGTCTTGATCTCTCCCTCGATTCGGAACTTGGATGCGGGAAAGGAGGCTTAAGAAGAATATGACTCCATATTAGTAGTAGTATGTTGCACTAGACTCATATGATTAGGAAGCGATAGAAGTTCTCGAAAGCAAAAGGATAGGGGCAAGAAAAGGGTTTGAAAGTTCATTCTCACCCTACAAACTTTCTTTTCTTCTTGGCGCACAGAATTCTCTCGCCTTTAGTCACCCTTAGCACGAACCATCTTCTTTTCAAGGACGAGTCGAGACTCCTATCTATTCGTAACACTTGCACGATGAACTATTCGTCCCACTATCTCCCTTTCCATGAGACCTACTATACCCTTTTCTACCTATACCGGCTAGACTCGTGTACCTCGATTTACGTACATTCACCTAATTTACTAACGTTATTGCTCGCAATCGAGCAAATACCAATAAGACATTGATCTCTAAGGAGCTGTTACGAAGTGTCGCGATCGCCGCTAACGGTAGGATTTTCTATCACGTTTTTTTCATTAACGTGCTTGCACCCACTAGTTTATCGCTTGCTTTAGCTTAGCTTTCCGAAACCATCAACTCTTGCTTTTTGAGCAGGTTTTTACCAATCTGTATCCGCCGCTGATCCATATTCTAAGATACCCGCTTTCTTTACTTACGGTATCTCGTATCTCGACAAGATCCATGAAGTAAAAAGGAGGGATATGGACTCCATCCTATAAACTCAATATATAGAGGCTACTCCGAAACAGGAAGAAACCACACTCAAAGATACAACACCGACTCGCCTTAGATGTGCTTTTCTAAATACTCAATTATACTATTATGTACTTTACTTGCTAGGAATTGGATGAAACTATTAATGCATCCCATTATCTATTTCTTCATTCAGCTATGAGAGCTAGAAATTGATAGAATTTATCCATTCTACTTCCTCCACTTCTTTAAAAGCTTCTCCAATCACACTTATTACAATCTCACACACTTCTTCTTCTTCCCGACCTTGAGCGCAGCGCTGAAAATCCAAAGATAGATTTCGTGATATATCGGTATAGTGGTTTGAACCAGCTCATGCTTCAGTCCAAGTGAACTAAAAATAAAAGTGTCCTTTCTTGATACATAACATTGTATAAGTCAACCCAAGTCGCTTCTTCATCTCCGAATCCGGTAAGGTACTTTTGGAACACCAATGGGCATATTAGATTAATATTATTATATTTCAAGAAGAAAACTACACTTTAATATATAAACATAAGAATGGAAGAGAAAGAAAGAACCCGAGAAGAGCTTAGTTGGAACTCTTTACGGGATCATAGGGCTATGCTCCCTCTCTCTGTCTCAGTCCCGCCAACGGCATAGCAACACCTACTCTTCCTTCCGATGCAGCCTTCCTGGATCCATAATTTGGCTTCCTCGTTTATTGATTGCTTGCAATCGCCACAACACCATTGAGTGAGCGTCATAGAATCCTCAAGGCGTGAAGTAGAAGTTCTTGAACCTTGATTGTGTGTGTTCGTGCCCACTCCAATAGAGCATTTGGCCCTGTGAGCTTTGACTACTAAAGCTACCTATGTCAATCAAGATAGCCACTAGAGGGATTGGAACAGGTATATTCCTTCTCGCACAGTACTTTAAGACAAACACGGTTCACAAGGTGGATTTTCTATCTATTAGTTGACTACGGAGCTTCTTCGTCCCGACCTATCTATATGTGAAAAGCTCTCCGCCGAATCTTCGTAGTAGTAAGTCGTGGGTTACAAGCTGTCCCTTCCTCAAACCACCCATAATAGATATAGGGTTTACCAACCTCGTGCATGGACATAGACACCAGATCATTTTGATCGAGGACCCATTTTGGAATAAAAGGATAGAGACCAGACGTAGTCCAATCGGAAGGTCGTGCTTTAGAGAAAGACTTGTGTTCTATAGGAACAGCTGCCTATGTTCACCCGGCTGCCTCGCCTGTCGCAGAACCATTGTGAAGCATCCATTCTATTCAATTAGAAATAGCATCTATAACTAGTAGCGACGGTTGCTTCGAGGTCTCACAGGTCCTGCTTAGCGAAAATGTAGTTGTGGAAGTAGTCTTGCCCACTTTGCCTTACGCTCATAGAGATCTATAAGTATCCCTCTTGTCTAAGTAGGTAAGCACGCCGCCCAAGACTAAACTTTAGCATTAAAGCCGAGTCCTTCTTTTCATGAATGTTCAGAAGAAGAGAATCCCTAAGTGAGAATTGAATGCCATCCCATTTCCTAAAGAAAGAGATTTCCAATATACGTGAATCACGAAAGAACCAATGTCAGTAACTTGCTTCATCCGCATTATAAGTAATCAATGAGATTTTCTTCCTCGAGAACAAAAAGCTACACGAGGAGAGCCTTGTTTACTGATATGTTACTAAAAGACCAGAGGTGATGGCCTCTGAATTGTAGGGTATGGAAAGTGGGTGTTAATCAACAAGATTATCTACATTTGCGGAAACCACTCTATGGAATAAAGTTAGATCTTTATTTCATTTCAAGGAAAAGTTTCAGGATTTAGCCACCACTCGCACGGTAGTGAAAAATCAAACTAACTCTAGGCGAAAGTGCACGGAGGATCTCTGATTCCTGCTACCTTATGAGCCCTTACGAAATGCCATTTTGAATGATGGACAAATCATGGGTGTCGTGGTCTAGTCGAGCATTTTGGAGCGCTGGCGGGCAAAGTAGGTTGACCCGTCCCGAGGGGAGGGAACAAACGGGCAATTGAACACCATAGGGCACAAACGAATCGCCAAGAACGACCTGTATATATCAGGCAAGAGGTGCTACTCCGACCCGAATCCTGCGTGATGGTTGGTCACCTTACCAATCAATCTTCAAAAACTCGATAAAAAGAAATGCCGGACATCTAATCTAGTCTTTGCTTTCATCTTTTACTATTACTATTATTTATAGAAAGGCATCCTCTCTATACTCTAAACCCTTATCGAGGAGAAGTCACTCTTCTAAGTGCTATATACGAGCAAAGGGAGGAGGTCTCTATGGATAGAGTTCTATCGTAACCCAACCCCGAAAGCTATGATATTACGGGCCACAACGGATGAAGTGGCGGAGATCGGGAAAGTGGAAAACTCAGACAGCTACTACTAAAGAAGACTCGGTCCTATAATGCCGAGTTCCTAGTTAAAGTTATGGTTACTACCCGAGAGGAAAGTGATTCAGATTATGAAGTTTCCGAGAGGCGCCTAAGGCTAAGATAAGGTTAGGGAAAGAAGAAGACAACAAGATTATGGCAGGCAGCCAACTCATCGAGTAAAGGCTTCCACGGCGGGTTGACCAAAATGAGGATCCCAAATGGCATGAGCAATAGGTCTTACGTGTAAAGGATCCTATATCCAGCCTTGCCAAGCTACATGAAACAGATTTCGGACGTCCATAGAAAGATTATTGCTAAGCGCCCAAAGTGAGAAGCAAAATGTTCGATAAAGACGTTCCTCAAGAATATCATCATGACTTTCAAATCATGCGGTAGCAATACCAAACCAAATCTGACGAGTAGTGGGGTCCTGAGCTAAGCCTTGGCTAAACCTGGGAAATCTTAATTCCATAATGCCTTTCAAATCCTCCTAGCCACTATCCTACCGCAATAATTCTCGCTAAGAAGAATGCCCATGTCGTGGCAATTCCACCCGAAGGTAATGGGTTACTCCTACAAAGACGTCCTTGTATAATGCTCAAGGCTCTAGGCTGAGTAGCAGGAGCAACTTTGAATTTTTATGAGCCCAAACGATAGATTCAATGAGTTCTTGCCAATAACCACGGCCGCTGAATAAAAACATTAAACTGAAGGCCCGGACAAAATGAGCACCTAAGAAAAAAAGACCATATGCAGATAATGAAGAACCATAAGACTGAATGACTTGCGATGCTCGTGCCCACAAGAAATCTCAAGCCACCCATTAATCGTAATGGAACTCGTGCAAAGTTTCCCCCGTAATATGAGTTACCACCCCTTGATCACTTATAGTACCCCAAACATCCCATTGCATTTTCCAACTGAAATGGAAACCGACTACCGAAATTGCATTGTACATCCAGAATAAACCTAAGAAAACATGATCCCAAAGCGGATACTTGACATGTTCCCCTCGTCCGTGCCCATCGCAAGGAAAGCGAAAACCTAGATTTGCTTTATCGGGTATCAAACGGGAACTCCGAGCAAATAAAACACCTTTCAAAAGTATTAATACAATCACATGTATGGTAAATGCATGAATGTGATGGACTAAAAATCTGCGGTTCCTAATGGAATAGGTAACAAAGCCACTTTGCCACCCATCGCTACTAACTCGCCGCCTCCCCACGTTAAGCTAGTACTTGTTGTTGCACCAGAGCTGTTACGCCATGCGCATAGCATGGATATTTTGTACCCATTGAGCAAAGATAGGTTGTAATTGTATGGCAGTATCCGAAAACATATCTTGTGGACGGCCTAAAGCACTCATGGTATCATTATGAATGTACAAGCCAAAACTGTGAAAACCTAGAAATATACATACCCAGTTAAGGTGGGATATGATTGCATCGCGGTGTCTAAGGACGCGATCTAATAGATCGTTGTATCGAGTAGTTGGATCATAGTCTCTTACCATAAAAATTGCTGCATGTGCAGCAGCACCGACTATTAGAAATCCGCCAATCCACATGTGGTGTGTGAACAAGGAAAGTTGTGTACCATAGTCAGTAGCTAGGTATGGATAGGGAGGCATAGAATACATATGATGAGCTACAACAATGGTTGTAGAGCCTAGCATAGCTAGGTTAAGAGATAATTGAGCATGCCATGACGTTGTTAAGATTTCATAAAGACCCTTATGGCCTTGTCACGTAAATGGGCCCTTGTGAGCCTCCAAAATATCTTGAAGTCCATGGCCAATACCCCAATTGGTCCTATACATATGACCTGCGATTAGGAAAAGAATAGCAATAGCTAAATGATGGTGCGCAATATCGGTCAGCCAGAGACCACCGGTTCTTGGATCTAGTCCTCCATGAAAAGTCGAAATTCTGCGTATTTGGACCAATTTAAAGTGAAAAAGGGTTGCTCCTTGGCAAAACTAGGATAAAGTTGAGCCAAAAGGTCCCGATTCAAGATAAATTCATGAGGAAGTGGTATCTCTTTAGGATCCACCCCAGCGTCAAGAAATTGGTTAATTGGTAAAGATACATGAATTTGGTGCCCCCAAGAAAGAGAAGATAGGTCTGTTTTCATTCGTAGAACTGCTACCTCGTTAACGAACTTACTCAAAGAGTGCTATAGAGCCGAGTCTAAGAAAGCCGCCTGTTATTATTTTCTTAACCTCGAGAAAGTCTCACGCGGGGCACCTCACATCGCACTAAATCACTACTATTAGGCCCTTCCTATCATTCCACAATCCGAAGGAAAAGAGTATCCTATGAAGGAAATCGTATCGATCTATCACCTTCCTCGTATCGATGCTTGCCACCGCGTCACTAGGTTGTTCATAGCTCTTGCTTAGCTTAATGGATCACCTAATCTGTATTAGGGATGTGTGCATTCCACAATCCCTTAAGGAAGAGGTTCACTACAGCCTTGCTTGTTAATGGGTTTCGACTTCACAGCAGAGTGCTAGACTAGGATAAGCTGGATACCGACTTCTTTCCAAGAGCTCCATCAGCCCCGCTTAGCCATACATCAGCTCTACCATTACTATCGCATTCTACCTACGCTTTTATGGAAAGAAAGAAGAAAGGTTGGATGGTTGATCCACACAAATAAGAGATATGTAGGCCCAACCTTCAATTGCAGAGAATAGCAAGCCCCTTTCTTTGAACAGATGTATAGAGGAAAAGGGTGACCCACATCGCAAGGGCTTTCCGATTGTGTGAATCGAGCCCAAGAGAAGATCAATTCATTAGGAGACAGTATCGATGCTTGCCGGCAGGAGAAAGATCACTAGGTTCAGTCTACGATCCGATCAATAGGGTTCCCTAGGTACATTCCGTTTCTCGAAATCCAACAGGATGGTAGCTGCCTTTTCCAGGCAAAAAAACAAGTTAGGCTATCCGAGATTTGCTCTTTTTCCAGCTTTTGGAGTGAAAATAAGGAGGACTTGTGATTGGTTTTCACAGGAAGAGAGATACCAAGCCGGGCAACTTCCCCTACTAACTACTCGAACACAAAAGCCAAGGTGACCCGAACAATTATTTCACTTATTTCTAGTTTAAGAAGGACCTTGTGCGCGGTTCACGACTCCCGTGCTTAGAGATGCGGTTCACTACAGCAGTGGTAAGAAAAGCAAGAAAACAGGTATCAAGAGATGGAAGTGAAAGAAGAACTGTTGATCGACCGGTGGTTTGGGTCTTGCCTTTTAGGATTCGGATTCCTATTGAATTGACTTTGCCTTTGCCGAGGAGCGAAACCGAGCCCTTTGATTTGATCCAAAGTGAGTGGCGTTACGAGCGTAAGCCTCGACAAGTTGAATCCGCATCAAACAAGGATGACATTATTGAATATATTCTTCTTTCCTGTGCTTTGCCTTTCCCGTTTTCCGTACCTTTCGTAGTAGTTACTCGCCACTAGAAACAGGATTCATGAATTCAAACTAAAAGCAAAGGTATCGCTAATTCCATTTCGGTGGAAATATAGGGATGAAAGTTTCTCTCCTACTGATTTCGATTGCACATCTAATGAAAATATATGCACATGAATGTTCAAAAGCAAGGCTATCCCCTTTGCCGTTACCGAGGATCTATCTTTGTCCCTTGATTCAAAACCGAGGAAAGCATGCGCTCGACCTCCGGAAGGAATGCAATTATTCGCCGTAGTCCTCGTATGAATTCGCTATCGCTCCGAATCGTGGGAGCCGTTGAGTTCGGAGATACCGTTGTAGGAAAACAAACAAGTGAAAGAAGCCCTCGTTCCCACTCTTCTTCCCCCACCTACCCACAAGGGTGTCGGTGGCCTCATGACCTCCATGAACAGAGATCACTACACAGAAACTGCTTATGTTTCCTCGACAGATTTCATCACTTTGAGCGAGTATTACCCTTTTAGTGGTGGAAGGCCGATTTTCTTTCTAGATGAAGCTAAACGCCAAGAACTATCCTTCTCCTTCACCGTCATCATCAATGATGAACGTTCTTGGCAACTCCCGCATCTGAACCTTTCTCTCGACCTTGACCCATTCTACCACGCCGAAAGTAGAACCTAGAGCTGTCTCTATAATGAGACGGCCCTTCACGCACTTCCCATAACTTAGTTTGGTCATTGAGATATTCTTCTTTATGGAGTAGGGCCGCCTTGGCAGATCGAGGCGCTTTCCTCTTCAAAGTGATGGTTCCGGAACGAGTGAAGATCTATATTCTGAGAAGAGTGCCAATCTGATTTTGCAAATCCAACACCGTGGCAAGACGGCCTTCCTCTTCCCTTTAAGCGGTCGTCCTTCGAATATTTATGGAGCTGACCTCCTGCGGGAGATACGAGGCTACGGCGCGGGATAGGTCGTCATCGCCCATCATATTCATACCACCTAACATAGTAACACTAGCTTCGCTATAGAAGCAAGCGCAGAGCAGTGCTTCCTTCGCAAATAAAGGATCGAACAAGTTCCGAGAGAATCAGCAACAATCTGAACGTTAAACAGGAGAACCATAGCAAGAATATACATTTTTGGATTTGGAATGGAAAAATCAAGCGCACCCAAATATAGATTTTGGTGAAAAACAAAGTCACTCTTCTATCCTTCATATCCAGAAATCTCATCTCCTGAAAACTCCATCTTTTTCAGCTCAGCTCCCTATAAAAAGGGGGACTTTCTAAAGTGACTGGGTTTTTACCCAAGAACCTGCTATTAAAGAGAAAGAGACAGACTAACAAGAAAAAGCCTTGACTTATTCCTACAGGACTGAACACCTACACAATAGAGATTGGAAGAAGTAACAACATTGTTCTTTTAAGTGCAAGAAGATTTCGACAAAAAGAATGGGGCCTTCCCTCGCTTTGAGGGTCGCTTGAATTTGAGTTCGTTTGCTGGTAAGGATCGCCTCGAAACCCGTTTATGGGCGATACGTTTTCTCGCTTCATTGTTATACGATTTTCTTCAAATCAAACGAGATCCCTACCTACGACATAATTAGCGGGTAAGCCTGCCTTTAGCCTTGGAAGAACTATTTGGTTGGTACTTGATAATTTCTATCTGTGGCTACTCCATGAGCCCTTGCAAATGGGACTTCCTAGCTATCGGTCTAAGAATGCTTCAACGAGAAAACAAGCTGGCACATGACATCGTCTACCAACTGAGCTATTTTCATCGCCATTGAAGCAAGTTTAACGCAAGCTCTACTCCGGAAAGACATGAACTAGGTTCCCGTCTGGTCACATGCAATTAGAGCCTATCATCCGCAGATATGGGGCGTATGTCTTTACTATACGATATTTATATTCATCCGTGAGAAATGAGTGCTTCTCAATCGTTCCAGTCCATCCTTGCGTCTCTCTCCCGGTCATGCCGTCTTCTTGAATCCTCCTTTACGATGGTGGTATTTTAGATAGCCCGAAAGGCCCGTCGTGATAGAAGCAATGGGTTTTTACTTATGTAGACTGTACCTTTTGATTTATTTCTTACCAAGACTCTCTTCTACGGAATTCTGGCGTAACCCTCGAGGGCGTGCCTTGTAGGCGTTTGTTCAACATAACAAGAGCAGAGCTTCAAATCAGCTCATTTTCTTTCTCATGTAAAAATGGGTACTCCGCTGCTTTGTTTTTTCCTGAGGATACCAACTTAACCGATGGAATGGAATGCATTCATCATCGGTATGGATTTGATACAAACTCCCTATCGTTCTTTCGTCTATTATGAGATTAAGACATTAACATGCGCCCGATAATATTAAGCATGATCGTATCCGGAGGAGCTAGATTGTCAAAAGATAAGGAAACCTTAGATGCTTCATGATTTTCTCTTTGGCTCGATTGCTTTATATTTGTCTTATTTTATGAAGGCCTAAGAATGGAAGAGAATGAGAGATATTCATGTTATCGCGAGCAGCAGGAGACGACTAGTCATGTACAACCATTTCGATCGCTTTAGCGTGTTGTCTTCTTGTCTCTACTCGAGATCTATTCTATAATTTGACATGTGTGGCATGGGGGCGGCGGTATTTTGTGTTGTTGAAACACCGGTAGCGAAAACTAGAGTGGAATGCTTGACGAAGACACTGGGGTTCCATGATGGCTACGCTGTGAGACAAAGTGAGGGACGAAAGCTAGGGATTTCCCAAAGTGGTCATACTCTCTTCTTCGAGTTATCAAACCTGCTGCACCAGCCAACCTACCGCGACACTTGGTCGGTACGTGCTGTTTATCTCCACGCTATCTCGTGATAGTTAGCACGCTCCTTTATTACAATCTGTGTATTATTCAACTTAATTAGATAAAGGCCTCTCATTATTTGTTTAAATCTTTGCTACTTACAGATGTGATTGGTGTCGGAATCCTACCCAAACTTGGAAAAGAACTATTCTATTTGGCACTTGAGAAACCGATATCGGATTTAGGTCGTCCCGACCAAGTAATAAAAGGGAAATTGGGCCCATTCACAAGAAATGAGAATTCTCGTTCGTATAGTATAAAAGAAGGAGGTCGGCACCGTGCTTTGGACAAATTGACTTTCTTCGCCATTCTCCTTTTTCATCTATATACACAATTCTACTTGATTTGCCCTTGAATAGTAAGCCCGGAATTACTAAATTGTATGGTTGTTTTCGCGTGGTGAGCAGGATCCAACCCATCGGCGGTGGCCCTATCCAACGGTTGGTTCTTGTTATAATGGTTGGGGAGACCTTTGATTGTGAATACCAAGTGGAACAAGCGAGTCAAGAGGGAAGGCAGTCTAAGTTTCCAATCCAAGTGTCCTAAGCGCTACGCTTTCGTCTTGATTTATTGCATAGGTAGTGTGCAGCTGCTGCCTGTTTCAAACTTGTACTCCTCTGGTAGTGTAGTAAAGCCCATTAGAAGTGAGATTCGTTGATTCTATCAATAATCTTAAACTTAAACCTCGTGAAGCCCTACCCTAGGTAAAGGGCTTCGCTACTGAACGGATTGAGTGAGGAAACGTATGCACGGCTTCACTATTTAGTAAGGGCAGCGGCTTTAGAGTAGGAAAGGGTGTGGCCATAGTTTTCGCACACCGAAGTTATTAGTCACCCGCTTTGGAGACTCATCCTGTGGAAAAGGTAGGGCGCCAAAAGCATCTATTGGTGGGTAATCAGCGAGCAGCTTCTTTACACGCCAAGTAGATATGTATGGCAGGGAAACCGACAAAGGAACCATAAGCTAGAATACTGGTATCAAGAGATGACAGTACAAACCCATCTTCTATTCTCGAAAGGAAAAACAAGAGGTGCACACGGCTAACTAATCTCAATAATGAGTGAGAAAAGACCTTCCTTCGTGGGCATTGACCGCTAAAGATGCCACCGCTTCTCAATCCGAGACAACAACTAACGCTTCTTTTGGTGTTACTACCCCAAACCCCAATCATTCTGTTCGCTCATACCACGTATCAATAATCACTCCAATCGACACTGCGCCATGTTTATCGATCAAAATGAATGAACTTCGGTTCGTAAACCAATCGTGTGGATACGTGGACACAATGGGATTATTCCTGCGAGTAAGAAGCGTTCACAATCGGGTAATTCGTACCTCCACTGTCTAAAAAAATATCTCACCTAGCAGGAACCTAAATCCCAACTAGATTAGATGGAAATGCGTATCATGTGAGGAATCAATCCTACACTCCTTTACGGTTATTTGAAAGTCGTGCTAGCATTCTTTTTTATAAACAGGAATGGAAACAGAGCTTTAGCCTTACTTAGCTTTATAAAGAGAAACAACTTATCTCCTTTCCTTTGCAACATTACCGAAGGAAGCTCGACGTAAGGATTGCATACTTTCTCTTTATAGATATTATTGTTATATATAACTTGTGTCTTTCATCATGACTAGGGTTTCGTTTCCTCAGAAAGCGATGAGTACCCATAGTATCTATCGTTTACGGCTAGGACGCCTCTAATCCACCTCATGCTAGGAATCCATCTCTATGCTTTGGTTGGGGTCTAGCAGATTCAAAGCCATCGGATCTTAGTCAAATGCACTTTTTCCAAGGAAGACAGATTGAGAAAGGCCTAGCGGTATTAAAGCAAACCAAGCCACAGCGACTCCTTTCCTTTTTACAGGTGTACAGGACCGAAGGAGAAATAGACCCGCACCGGACGAGTTAAGCGCTAAGCGTTTTCTCGCTGGTTAGCGCATCCGTGTACCATGGACCCCATAACCCATTGTATGCCCTAAAGCCCTGAACCCCACTTTCTCCGCCTTTCAAGGTCATACCACTAGTGTAATCTTGAAACGAGGATTGCGCCTAGCGTAGGACACCTAACTTGACTCAGCATCCCTTGCTAAAACAAACAAGGTGGGTTTGTTTAAACAATGGGTACTTCCGAATCGAAGCCAAACAAAGGCGAAGCCTAGGACTTGAAAGAAAACGGAAGCAAGTGATACGAAAACCAAAATAAGAATGAGGAAGAAAAGATATCGGGATCGCATTCAAGCCGAGCACAAACTTACCAAACACTTTAGAGCAAAACACTTCCAAACGGCACATTATCCGCAACATGGAATGAAAGAGAAATTCAAATTATGTAAGGTTTTGAAAAAAGTCCTGCGTAGAGTCCACGGGGAGCCTTTTTCGATTTGATCTCTAGTAAAACTAAGACCTGGAGCTTGAAGCCACGACTCTTTTTCTGAAGAAGCCTAACTTCAGCATTTTTATACGATTTTCTGACTATCATTTGCCTTTAATTAAAATATGATAATCTTCGATTGGTAGAAGTGAGTCCGGATCTCCCTCTTTTCCACTAAACCATTTCATTTCTATATGAAAATAAGAGATGCTTCTAGGGACAATCAAGATCACTAGGAAAGAGCTGAGTTAAAGTGGAACTCACTTGATTAAAGGGTTTCGTGTGTACTGACTGATCTAAGTGCAGAACCATTCAAGAAACGTAATTGAAAGAAAGAAAGAGCGCTATTCTTCTTTAGTTAGGTACTGCCATCAATGAGTTTGCTAAGAAAGACCCCGGTGGAATATTTGGCCTACTTACTAACTTATAGGCTTCAGAGGGGACCCTTTCTCGCCCAGCCCTACCTACAGGGAGTGTAGGATTTCGTTCGCAACTCTTTTTCCTAGAAATCTCATCTCCAGGTAACTCCATCTTTTTCAGCTCTGCTCGCTCACTTTTGAAAGGAAGACTTAGTTTTAGATCGGCGTTGGTTTTTTCAACGAAACATTCTTTCACAAACTTCCATGACAAAATGCTAGTTTCCTTGTAACGCATACACTGGAGCGTTTGTCCCATCGACGAAGGCCACTATACGCGTTTTCTGAAGAGCAACATTCTCTTATAACCAAACATCGCAAAGACAGAAAGGAGTATCCTGAACGTAAGGCCAATGGCTAGCATACTTCGCGGAACACTCACGATATTCAGCTAAAGTTGGATGCATATTATATTATATTATATCTTGCCTTGGTAGAGCAAAACTTTGAACCCAACACAAGCAACTCTCCCGGTTTAGCGATATTGATGGGTTCCAGCCTCATTCCACTAGCCCTAAAAGCATTCTAAATATATAAAAGAGGGGGAATGGATTCTACAAGAAAAGGCGGGCAAAGGTAGTTCAGGGGTCAATTCTTGGAGCATAGCTCATTTCTAAGTCCCCAACCCATCTCGTGCTCGTCTTTGTACGCGATCGAATCTTGCGGCGGATAGAGCAATGTAATCACCGAGTCGTATGAAAAGAGGGCTCTTCTTTTTCATCTTAACACAAAGGCTAGCTCCCCTGGGGGTTGTCATATTACAATCATTTGTATTACTTTCCTACCAATCCTGAACTAGCTATGACCCTTATAGCGAGCCTCGCTTTACCGTTTCAGATAGAAACATATGGCGCTCCTAAAGTCGATTGGATACTTTCTTTTTTATTGAATTAAGCTAAGCCGTGGACTTTCTCACGTGAAGAACTCCTTCTTATGAGCTCATGGACTTGATCAATGCTAGTTCAAGTTCACGTCATATTAGGAAATTAGTTCATTAATTCGTTTATTTGCCAACGAAGAAGCCTTGCGCTACTCGGAAAGTCTTGACTAGAGGGGGCGTGTGGATCCACAGTCCTAGCCATTCTCACAACGGGATAATAAAGCGAACAAAGACCATGAGAAGAGATTACAACATCGAACGAAGCTCGTCAAGCCAACCTTCCTCACTGCGAAAATGCAACATCCGGCGTACTCATTGGCTTTGACCTCGATTCATTACTTGCTAGAGAAGTAGTTTACATAACTGTCACAGCTCCAATGTGATAATCTTGTTAATCAGCAAAGTAGCTAGCCTAAATAAGGAGTTTACAATCGCTTGACTATAAAGTAAAGAGCGGCTAATGGGAGATTGCTTGAGTAGGCTCAAGAAGGGATTACCATGGGCAGGTGAAAGAGCTTTCATTAATAGTATGAACTGGTGGATCAGCAAGATAGCTAGAGCTCCTTAAAGGAAAGCAAAATCCAATTCTATATTCTATCAAACTATAAAGCAAAGATGAGGAAGCTGCGCCTTTACTCGCTCGAATTAGAGGAAAAAGGGATATGCAGCGAGAATGACTTTTCTTTCAATAGTAAGGTGAAATGCGAATAAGAGAAGGGTAGAAGAAGCGATCCGCGCATTTCCTTATTTCACAATGGATTTGACTCGTTAGAGAAATCATTTCTTAGGTATGCTACATTCTTTGAAGAAAGAGTAGGTTCTGCTATTTAAGACTTAGAGGAAGTGATTTCCGGGAACTAGCAGACCAAGCCAATCAACAAGGAAAGCCTGTCAAGCAAGGAAGCCACCAAGCAAACCTTTAATAAGCATCTCTAGCGCAGTCACTTCTCTATAGAAAGAAAAAACCTGCAGTCAAGACTAGTCACATTAGTGAAACAAGTGATTCACGACATTCAATTCAAATAGAAAGAGTAGTCACAGCTGCGACAAGTTGCTCTAAGAGGAAGGAGTTGACTTACTTTCAATTCCTAATACAGCAAGAGCGGATTTTTTTCATGTAGCATTTCTACCCCTATAGGATTTCCCATCTTAACCGAGAATGGGTGCCCACCTTGTGCGTCTCGAGAATGGGTGCAGCCCACCCCATCTAAAGTAGCCTGAAATTGTTCCTCTACAATCCAGAGCAGTCCGAACATGTACCGCGATCCGGACGGACAAAGAATGTCGTACACTTGAGTGACCCCCTTTTCTGTGACCACCACCAAATTCAAAAGAAGAGGTGAGATCACCCTGAAAAAATCCTTTGTAGCTCTTAAAATATGGGCCAACCTCTCCATTAATATTGATACTCACTGCACCTCCTTCTACCACTTGTTTAATCCAACCTCTCCACTTCTCACTAAAGAAAACCCTTTTTAAGCAAAACCTCTTGTAGAAAATCCCAATTCACCCTGTCATATGCTTTTTCAAAGTCTAGCTTTAGTATGACCCCCTCTTGTTTAGTCCTCCTAAGCTCATGAAACACCTCATGGATAGTGACCACCCCATCTAAAATATTTCCGTTTTTCATAAATGCCGTCGACTCTTACTCACCACCTTATCTCGCAACTCTCTCAAGCCTATTTGTCAAGATACTTTAGTCACAATTTTCTAACAAACATAATATAAACATATTGGCCGATATTGCTTGATAGTTGCAGCATCTTCGTTTAGGAATCGAGTAACCACCCCATAATTAAGTCTTCTAAGTTGCAACTCCTCAAAGATGCGGGCTATCAAGCATTCTTTTGACCATCTCTTTAACCATCTCCCAAAAATGTTTCTAAAAGATTCTTGGTAAGCCATCTGGGCCAGGAGCTGTATTGGTTTTCATCTCTTTAACTACTAACTCTATTTCCTTCATAGTGAAAGGCTTAGTCAACTTTTCATTGTCTAGTTACGATAGCATGTGCTCTGTTGACCAAGGGCTTCCACCAAGAGATATGTCCCCCACATCCTCTGAACCAAATAGTCTCTTATAGTAACTAGAAATGTGTTCTTGCAACTCTTTCTCATCTTGTATAACATTTCCTTCATGTTCCAAAGAAGCAATATTACATTTTATGTGTCTTCCATTGGCAGCACTATGGAAGAATGAAGTATTTGCATCTCCCTCAAGTAACCACCGACAAACTGACCGACAATGTGGACTGCATGAGCAATGTCGGGCGGGTCACGATGAGGTACACAAGGCTGCCTACAAGATGACGCGATAGCGAGTGGTATCCTCAAGAGGAGTACCATCACTAGGGCGCAATTGGAGATGGAGCTCCATGGGTGTAGCGGCGGTGTGTGTATCAATAAGACCTGAGCGTGAGATCAAATCCTGAGTATAGCGATCTTGAGAGAGATAGTAACCATCATTAGTTTGATCAACCTCAATTCCCAGAAAATAACAGAGAGAAAATCAATCTGACATCTTGAATTGCTCACTCAACTTTTGCTTCACAAAAGCAATGTACTTCTGATCATCTCCAGTGATCAACATATCATCAACATAGAGAA